>OX411328.1:20728531-21971031 GCA_948150665.1 Conistra vaccinii | reverse complement strand
GATTACACTGGTGAGATGTGCTTACAACTAAAATCTAGACACGTTTACATTGCTTAATTTTAGACCTAAGTGTGCTAAAGGGGAGTAAAAGTTTTACAGAATCTACGAGAAATATTTCTAAACTGACCAGTGCAGCTATCAAAAATTTTGATGATTACGAAATCTTGTGACTCTAATAAAACCATTTCGAAAAGGACTGTAAGTTATTTTCTTTTTTTAATACACTATTCAATGTAAACACTGTGTGTTAACTTTAAGTAAAAGTAAAAAAACTTACACAAAATATAAAAAATATAAGCGTAAGATTTAAACGTAACACGATACAGAAACTCGACACTTTAAAAGTTAATTTTGAACTCGGAAAACTTGAAGCAGATTAACCTAAGTGGTAACGAGTATTACGGAACTTAAACTTAAAATAAATATCCCTGTAGTTAAATCTAATTTGGCAAATAGCGGCGGTATGGTGTGCAACTTACTGAAGTAGCTCATAGAGTGCTGATATGTATGTTTGGGCCATTTGAAGGGTTTCGTACTTCGAGAGCTGACGATCAGCGCCCAAAGACGGCAGGTGACCTCGGAGTCGGTCGAACGCTTTGTTCAAGTTCTGCATCCTCCTCCTTTCCCTTGCATTCGCTGCTAAGCGTCTCCTCCTCAAAACTGCAGCACTGGTCGCTCGGCCTCGCCTCTTTCCTGACTCCAGAATTTCGTTATCTTCAGCACTGTCTTCCAAAATGTCTCGCGACAATCCTCTGTAGGCGATGTGTGCCGAATCTTGATTGATGCTGCCATCAATAGACGGCGTCGGCTCTAGGCTGGACCTCCCAGAGTCCGGAGATCTCGGCCAGGACAGGTAGCACTCCTCAGTCGAATACTCCAGCATCACGTCTGACGCGAACATATCTTTCTCGTAGATCATTCGGTGTCCGTAAGTTTCGGCGGTCATTTTTGCTCACGGTTAGTACAGGTGCGAACGATTCGGCGTCCCGCAAGGGTCTACCATCGGAGCTTACCTGTGGGTCTTATATAGGTTCCCTGTTTGTGCGAAAAGGTTCGTCGGGATAGGCTGTGGTGGTGCGAGAGGGACGCAAGAGGTCCCGAGAGGGTAATTTAAGGCCAATCATCATTAATTATTTCCTCCCTCGGGCGCCCCGTGTATTGTAGGTAGCGTTTGACTCCGCGACTCTATTTTTATGGTACAATGCTTGTTGTTAACCTAGTAACTATTCATGTTTTGTAAATATATTACAATGGTAGGACAATTCAATTGATGTAATGAAGTCGTATTTACCCGACTGCCCCAAAAGGAGGGTAATGTTATTTTATTTAATGTATTTGAGTTAGTAAAATTATAAAACATTAATTGTGACAAAACGATGCGTCGCACAAGAAACCTATGAATAGTTAAAATAAAATTAAAGCTGACCTTTTCATATCTTCCTGTTTTTAAAATGAAATGGCTAGCAGCTTATTTTATTTCATTTCAAACAAATAAACATAATTGTACATATTTGTATTTACTTAATCCAAATACTGTTTTATTTTTGTTTTGTTTCTTACTGCTTTTTTTTTTACCAAAGATGATAAATCATATATTATTATACAATACAATGTCGCCCATGCGCATGTGACCGCCCGTAATTTTCTGAATATTCATGAAAAAATATCGAAAATAAACTTCAAAAGGGGGGTCTATCTATAACATTTTTCACTAGTTTTTTAAAATAAATACACAATTTTTTACCGAAAAAATGACTTCGATTCCGTTTTTTCTTTCGTAGTCGATAATTTTTTGTAAAAATTTTAATTAACCTGTTAAAATAACTCATAAGCTTTTGGAAATAATAAACAGAATCCAAATCGACCCATAAACTTTGGAGAGGTGTCAAAAAACAGAAAGCAAATCTTTAAAAAATTAAAAATTTAATAACATGAAAAATGTTATAGATAAACCCCCTCTTTTGAAGTTTATTTTCGATATTTTTTCATGAATATTCAGAAAATTACGGGTGGTCACATGCGCATGGGCGACATTGTATACAATCTGAAACTAAATAAATTACCAACTTGTTCAAAATTATGACGTGATATATTTGGAAAACAAAACACGATTAAAACTGCATCCAGTTCAGGAAACAATTATACCTACCTACTAATTAATTAGATTTTAGCCAAGTACCTAGGTATCGGAAGGCCAATATTATTCCTGTATTTAAAAACGTATAAAAGAGTCACCATCGCATCTCAGTGACTATCAATGTCAAAAACCTGTCAATTAGAGGAATTTTTGACAGATTGAGATTAGAATGGGAACGTTCTCAAAAATACGGAATTAGCCCCAAGGAATATAATGATGATACAAATGTATCCCACGGCAGTCTTCCAGCAAATAAGACCTCCCTTATTTCACCACGTTTTTTTTTTACCTTCAATGTGTTCCCAGATCATACATTTTAATTCATGCCCATCCTGGTGGAATACCAGGGCAGAGTGAACCAGTCACCACTCGACACCATACCGACTCGGGAACCGAACCCGCGATACTTTTCACGAGATGCACCCACTGGGTGAAATTCAAAACTGTCGTGTTGGTGGGCCGGCTGCGCAGCGAAGTTTGGACGCGGTATTTAGCTGTAGCCAGATTTATGCCAAATTGTTTTCCTATGAGAACTTAATTGAAAACGTAGTTTATTTAAAACTTATAGATTTAAATAAAACATTACCTAGCATTACTGAATCTAATTTTATCAAAACGTTGTCTTATAAAATGGATCTTTGAACATTGATTTATTTGTCCCATAACTTCCTTAATAACTGTTTTTGTTTTTATTTATTTGTAGAGTTTATGAAGGGATAAAAATGTTTTTTTTTTAATTATAGATAGATACCAAACCAATGAAACAGAATAAAATGCCCGAACTAATAATTATTTGATCAGTGAATCTTGGATTTGAACCTTCGATGTCAAACTACTGTCTCCTACTGCGCAAGAATTTAATTGTGTAATTTATCTTTTACATTAATTTTTTCTTTCCCGAAACTTTTTCCATTTCTTCAATTTGCAGTATTTGTATAACGTTTTTTGTTGTGTTTTTAAATAGAAATTTTAAATGACATTTACATTTAAGAGTTACGAAAAACATGCATGATAGATTCACATCTAGCAACTGTAGGATGTCAATCAGACTTAATGTTTTGTAGTAATTTTATTGCATTTTGTGATTGTACATCAGTTTTGAGAAAAAAAAAAGAAATCCTGTTTGTGAACAAATATACCGTATAAAATCTGCCACACTCCTACATCCATGTCGCTCCATCGGCGTACCCCCGTGTGGTCCAATCATTTTCACGATTCGCCTCCCCGTACGCGAATCACAGCTCTTTTGATGAAGTCATTCGCTGACCTAGCTACTGGGCACTTGGTAACCTGTCATGGCTATTTACATAATTAGTGTTTAATGAACTACACACATTAGAGCATTCTTAGTCTAACTGAAAGGAATTAGATCAGAAAGAATCATAATATTAGGAGGAATAAATAAAAGGAGCCATGGGCTATGTCAGGCAGAGCCGTTATGGATTATATTATACTCGTAGTAAAATGCCCCCATGAGCATGAATGTGAACGCCCGTTTTTTTTTATTAATTTTCGATAATTTTTCATGAATATTTAGAAAAAGATGGGGGGTCACAAGCCCATGGAAGGCATTGTATTTATCTAAAACAGTTCTTCCGTGATAATCAAGCCTAGTTTTGCGTATAAAAAAATCCACTGTTTCCAAAAAAAAAACAATTATTCAATACTTAGGTAAGTAATGTTATCTACAATTCCCTATTAAAAAAATGTTTAATCTGTAATTATTTCTTACAGAAATAATACTGACGCCCCATTCAAAAAATTTAAACGTCACTTATTCAAACTAAGCTGAAAATCAGCACTTTTCGAACGTCAAAATTACTTACATAAGACCGTCCCCCAAAAAAGCCCGCCCTTCACTGTACCAACCGCTAATATTGTCGACACCAATTAAAACAAACACGCCTAGATCTCTACCTACCCTTAAAAAACTAGCTTGAACATACATAAATTCCCAAACCCTCTTGAGGTCAAGAACATTGTTTTTTTCAACGATCATTTTACACGTCATTAACCCTTCAATGCGGCTCGGATTTCGCGACCCATAAAAAATGCTAAGGGTCTACTGTACCCTTGTCTTTTTGTCTTAGTTTAAATGAAATTACTTAATCTGGATAGTTAAGTTAGCTGATCGTCGTTTGTAAGGATTAAGATGTAATGGGAAAATTAGCATAATATTTACAGTGTATGTTTTGTATAACTAATCTTTGTGCTGTGTAATTTAATTTTGGGATATAGTCCTTAATTTTTCCTAATTTGGAACATTGTAATTTTTGTTTTAATCCATTTTTGTGGTTTTATATAATTTCAGACATTTTATAAGTAGTAGCAATTTTAAACAAACAAAATTTCGGATAAGATGTATCTTTTATAAGGATACAGTTACAAAAACCATCAAATGGATAATGTTTAATAATTCAGTAGGTAGTTAGGTTAGTCTTGAATAGAGCGCAAATAATTATTTTTCATTTAAACGAGAAAAACTTGGCTCGTACGATATTTTCCTAAAAAAGCTGATTTCGTCTTCCTTATTTTGCCTACATATCCTATTTCAATGTTTACCGATAAACTATAACAAAAACGAACTAACAAATGTAACGGAACACCGAATCAAGTTGACTGTGAAAAATATAATCAACAAAAAAGTTACAAAAAAGCCGAAAAGTAACAGAAAAGATCCCATTGGTAACGGGATCGCGGTGCAAGGGTTGGTCCCGTTACAGGAGATGTGCCTTCGTTCCGGAGTTCACTTCCGATTGGATTGTTATAATTACTGATTAACTGTCAAACGGTATTTCTACACCGTTAACAGTTCAACTCCGAAATTATTCCGTTACTAATCACAAAGTATATCTTTCATTGACTTGAATGTGTCCTAGTGACTGAGAGTATGTCATGCTCACTCTAATGTCTCGCTGAGTCGCTGATGGTGGCGCGTGCGTAATCCAGCTTCCTTCAAAATGGTTGAGCTCACTGCTCAATGGTGCTAATCCATGCGTCAGGTTCGTGAACGGGCTTCGTCAGTAGGAACTGGTAATTTCTTAACTGCCACGGCATAATATTTTTGAGTTGTTACTTTTTTATCTTTTTGTTACGGATGATTTAACTTTCTGCATCGTTCTTACGTGTATAATTTGAACAAACAACAAACTCCACTTCTTTTAATCAAAATATGGGTACATTATTCATGTACCCATATTTTGATTAAAAGAAGTGGAGTTTGTTGCTCGTTCTTCTCCATAGGTATCTACTACGTTTTGGGCAAGAAGCTTCATCTTTTTGACTAACCGACCCCTTGACCACTCAAAAGTGCGTGTAATTGGATTATTTGAAATAAATGCTTTGAGTTTAAGTTGTATTCGTTATGCATTCGATCTTCTCGGAATAGGTTCTGCCATTGAGAATATTACGACTTTTTAATGATAATCGTATACGTATCGTGTATTGTATTTACAAACTAAAACGGTTCATCATTATAAATGTATACAGGGTGTTAAAGTAATTGCGTGCCATAGCTTAGGGGTAGGTTCAGTATCGATAAAGGAAACTAGGAAAAATAAAAAAAGAATTCAGAAAAATTGTTAAAAAAAAAACATTAAAAAAAAATTGTTAGGTCACCCTAATTTAGTTTGGAATCAGGTATTTACAAAGATTAAAAATCAACTTATTTACTAATGTTTTAAGTTGATTTGATTGCTATTTTAAGTTAGTAGGTACTAAATTATGTTTACCTTGCAATGTTTTTTTAATGTTATTTTTTAAATTATTTTTTTGGATTTATTTTTTATTTTTCCTAGTTTCCTTTATCGATACTGAACCTACCCCTAAGGTATGGCACGCAATTACTTTAACACCCTGTATAATCATGCCGAAATGTAATAACTGATTTATACTTTCTTGCTGATCGAAGAAACTCATTTGAAAAAATAATATTATTCAAAATAATGAACAGTAAACTTAAATTTTTCCCGTAATTTTACTTTAGAACAACTTAATTTTACAAAAACAGTTCCCTCCACTCAGTGTGTGGCCAAACTTAACAATCGTTGATTGATAACATTTGCATAATTTTATAACAACGTAACAATAACATTTATAACATAACATAAATAAATAAATGGGCCAAATCTGCCCCCTACGCGTTTTAGGGTTATGAATATTTATACGAAAGATTTATTTATTGGAACCAATCAATTTCGCTGGATTAAGACATTAGGCTATTAATCAAATTAGATGAAGCTTCGTTTTTTGTTTGTAATGCAAACTGTCCGTAAATGATAAATTATTTTATTTCTGTAAGTAGGTCTGTACAAACACTTTTACTCGTCGTTTTTTTTAAACTTGATGAGGTCGGCGTTTTCTATCTGACTACTCCGAGAAGCAAGGACGAAACAAACTCAGAGGTCTCAGTCTCTTTTATTAAAGTCAAGACATAATCTTGGTCAAATCATGTGAAGACCATGTAGATTGGTGTCCGAAATAGTCTTTTGAGGAAAGAACCACACAGATTGAGTGGACCTGTCCAGTCAGTGCACGCAATTGTCAGTAATCGTGCAGCTCAACTCAGGGTTTAAGGAGCTCAACGATTCGACGAATAATACCAACGAAAGGACATTTGGATAGGCCGCATAAATTACTCAAGCTAATGACCATGATAAAAACTAACTGAGAAAAAAATAATATAAAGTAGGTATTCTTCATTGTACAATTGTACAATGTTTATTCTGTTACGTCTGGCAGCACTTGGTTGTATCTAACAAGCTTTGAACGTTATTTATTGTATATACTATAGTTTTGAGTATGAATATCGATGGCTTTAAGAATATGGGAATACCAAAAAACCATGGATGGACTGTGTGAAAGATGATATGGCTAGAAAAGGGGTGACTACCGAGATGACGACTAATAGAGAAGTATGGAAGAACAGGACATGTTGCGCCGACCGCAAATAAATTGGGATAAGGGCAGGAGAATGATGATAGTGGCATTATTCTTTTTCAGTATACTTCTTGCATATTTTTCATTTACCATTCCTTAAACTAACTGGATTTTAAGCCAAGAAATAGTAAGAACCATTCATAGCAGGCCACCCTTTTACCCCACACAGCGACTTCCAATGACATAAACCAACGCATCATTAATCAAATCAACCATAAACCACACAGGGTGACATAGAACAGGAAATCAAAATCCATAGACAAACGGAAGGCCGCCATCTTGCCGCCATTTACAGTTAAACACAAAATGATAGAGTTTAGCAAAATTATAGAGCGGCGCGATATAAAACTGTTAGATTTGACGGTTTTGATGCGGTTTTTTAAATCGCATCATTTAGTAAGACCGTAAAACGCCTTGGGAGGTATATTTTTAAGGGTTTTTTGGGAATGGTAGCAGTTTCTTAAATTGCAGATAGATTTCTTCCTAGTATTGCTTAGCATATATATTTATAATATTATGTATTTTATAAAAATCATAATAATACCATTTATTGCAGGCGACACAGGAAAATACCTTAATCTAAAGATGTATATTTTAATATTATTACTAACAAAACTTGTGTTAATAAAATAAGGCTTAATTAAGACTATGTTAGTAGCACTTCAGTTTGCATTAGCTTAACTTTGTGCTGTCCTGTGGTATTTGACCGCGGAAGCGACAGAACTCCAGGTCCTGCGGCCAACAGAACATTGAGTACAACAGAAGATTCGGAACAAGACATTGAGTTGAGTGCATACCGTACCCCGCGTCCTAACCGAAAGCAATAGTCGCGCGAATACGCGATCGAAATCGTTTGTATGAATTATGATGACGTACAAACGCGACTTGATTGATTGAGCGAGTACATCATATTCATATAAACAAGTTCAACGATCATGTCATTGTACTCGCGCGACGATCGCCTTCGGTTAGGATGTGGCCTTATATTTTATACCTAACCTTATACATCTACCTACTTGATTTTGGGTTCACGTACAACACAAGTTTGTTTTTATGCTAACTTATTCAACTATGTATTTTCCCTAAGGGGAATGCGCTAAGGTAGCTCGCGAAATTTAGAATTTCTTTTGTTTTATGCAATTTGCAGGACAGTGTCAGGTTGTATGTTGATTAAAATATGATTCGCGACCGTAACAAATATGGCTTTTCAGAATTATAATCACTAGAATCACGAATACAACTCTTTAAGATAACACAATCCCCAAATGTCATGATTTCATGATAGTCATTCAGTTCAGTGGGATTACATGAAGTTTTAGAGTTGTATTAATGATTTCTATAATTATAATTTTATAAATAAACATTTGATACGACCGCGAATCATATTTAGATCAACACACAACCTGATACTTGACCTGCAAATCGCAAAAAACGAAGACAATTTGAATTTCGCGGTCTACCCTGATTATAAACATTGTCTAAAATTATAAAAGAAAACTGACTGCGGCTACAACGCCACGACACAAATTCTTAAAGCAACTTCATCTAGGAATAATAAACATTGTATTCTTTATCGAACTACATAGATGATCATCATTTGCCTAGCCTTTTCCAATTATGTTGGATTTTTGGATGTCCTTGTGCCACAAAGGCTGGAAAACCAAAACAGATTTTTAAAGTGTGTCCCACTCACTGGCGAACGACCAAAAGAAAGTCTGAAGCTGAGACAGTGCTTCCTTATCCAAACCATTTGTTCTACCTGCTGAAGATCTGCCACCTGGACAATCTTTAAACAGACTCCGGACCTAGGTTGGCTGAAGCAAGAAAAATCTGTTCAGGTGGAGATTCAGAGACGACTCCGCCTTGGAGTGTAAATGTGGTGCTGTTCCACAAATGATGGTACACTTAATGTCGTGTCCTGCGTGTCCTGTCAGCTGCACGTTACAGGAACTGATGGACGCTAGTGATGGATGATGGTGCCAAACACGTAGGCGAATTCTGGGCCGAGTTTATTTAGATTTTCATCGACACAATACGAAGAACTATGTTGGGGTCGGCAGTCTATAATAACCGCATGCATTTGAATACCAGTATTTTACATGGAGCGACTGCCTATCTGACCTCCACAACCCAGTTACTGGGTAATACGATACCCGTTGGTAAGACTGGTTGTCAGACTTTCGGGTTCTAACTACTCGTAATAACTGATCCAACACATTAACTCCAATAACAGGAGTACCGATAGAACATTAAGTGCATCAATGTCACGGTGGCTTGCCAGTGATTGTGCACAGCGACTGGTCATTTCGCAGGAATGCCATTGTGGACTAGATACGACAAATTGGCGATAACGGGAGCAAATGGCAAGAGATTTAATGATTTGTAGCTATGTGGATATTATGGCGGTATTTTTATAACGGAGAGAATACGAATTGAACCATTCAAAGATAAAATGAGACTTTGAACAAAATAAGAACTGCATGAAATTAATCTGTCTAGCCTTTTCCCAACTATGTCGTCTTCCAGTCTAACCGGATGCAGCTGAATACCAGTATTTTACATGAAGCGACTGCCTATCTAACCTCCACAACCCAGTTACTGGGTAATACGATACCCCTTGGTGTCAGAGTTTCGGTTTTCTGACGACTCGTAACGACTGTCATCGATCCAAGGATGATAGCCGGGACCAACGGCTTAACGTGCTTTCCGAGGCACGGAGGAGTCTCGGTATGTACAGATGGTCATCCATCCACTGACCAACCCCAGCAAGCGTAGCTTAACCTGATGGATCGACCCGTGCGGCTGTTATTACTTAGCCACGACCTCCTCAAGAACTGTATGAAATAGATATGCATCGATAAACTTCAGCGTAGCATGTCTTCTTGTTCAACACATCTCCATCAGCCTCAATGATTGCTAAGAAGTAGAACAGTAAGAACCCTCGGTATTGATCCATTTTTATTTTATTGTATAGGCTTTTACCCGCGAGTTCGTTCGCACGTAGGTCTGAGATTATCTTACGGGAACGTCCTACGGGGACAAATAGTATATTAGATTCCAGGTCGTGGTCTATTACGTGTGCCGTTCAGACGTTTGGGCGTTGAGATGTGAAAAGGTAACATACAGACGGAAAGAGTTACTTTCGTATTTATAATAATATAGAATGGATTACTGTAGGGCAGTGGTGGGCCTGTGGTAACGGCCCCGACTTACGAGTTGTAAGTCGGGGGTTCGAACCGCCCGCGCCAAGTGCTTTAGTTTGTGTAAATAATTTCATCACCACTGCTCTCAAAACATTGGACGAAAACATCGTGAGGAAACCGACATACCTATCCTAGATCCAAAAATTTTAAGACAGGTGACATCTCCAGCCCGCACTGGGCACGCGTGGTAGATTACAGCCCCCTCCCTCTCACAGAGAGGAGGCCTGTGTCCCAACAGTGGGAACTTTATTAAATTACTACGCTTTCATAATACATCGATAATCTCTTACTCTACTCAACTAAAAAACTAGAGATCACAGTTGAAAGAAGCGAAACAGCAAACCCAAGGCGCCCTATTTTTCACATTTCAAAGGATATTTTCAAGGCAACTTATTAAATGAATTCCTTTCCATGTCCTTCATTTTAAGCCACTGTTTAAAAACCTGCTCCTGGTGAGTTTTAAACGTTTTTCTTTCATAACTACAGAACTGAACAATACTGAATAAAAGCAATTGATAATATTACTGAGAATATCACGACACGCGACCAAGAAAATTGAATAAGTTCTTGCAAAAGCATCTGCTGCGTAGCCTGTGTAATATTTAGGTCTCTGGTCCGAAGCTTACAATGTTTAATTGTTTATACTTAAACGGATTTTAAACCTTCCATCTCTGTACACAGGCTTTGCTTTACGGATATAATTTTCCATAATTAACGAAAATTAAGCTTCGTCTTGCTAAATTAGAGGGTATTTCGTATGTCTGGGAAGTATGATTGGAAGTTGCGGGGAAAATGATTTTGTAATGACAAAGTTAGTGTTTACTGCTTCAGGTGGTACTGGAATGGGTGAGATTACTGAGGAATTGTAGAAGGAAGATAAAGGTATACACCCTAACCCTCAACAAGGTGACGATGCTTTGGATCGTCTGGCGCAACCTGAGTGCCTAGACTAAGTGACGTTCTATTAGCGATAATGATGATGAAAAGTCAACGAGGATTGACAGTAGCATCGGTAGAAATACGAAACGCTTTAGGGCCACAGTAGACTAGCTACTTTTAGCATCACCGATCGTTGAATTAGCCAAGCTAAATGCAGTGACCAAAAATTCCACACGCCAAACGTGGCAATTGAGTCGCTTTTCGGAAGCTCAACACAGCGGCTGAACACGGGGTGTACCGAACACATTCGGACATTACAAAACAGCATTAACACAACCGGAGGCTTTTCACAAGTCTTTTGTATGGGATTACATGAACCACCGTGAAACGGGAGCACGCTTTGTATGACTCAATGGTACGGTCAAATACTGGTCGAATATGAGGTCATATTACATGTGCTTTGATTCTTTTGGACCATATATTATTGCTTTGTATGTTTCGACCGTACATTTTGACCATATAATGGAAAATAGGCATTATTATAGGGAAATTTAGAAGGACAAACTTGTGCAATTAGCATACACGCCTTTGTGCCAACCTCTAAAAGTTAGCATTCCATATTTCAAAAACAATGTCGAAAAATTATAAAAGCTAAGAAAAAAACAATCCTTTTATTCGTGGATAAAAAGAAATCAAATTCATTTCCAAGATTCTTTCTTTATTCACTTACGATTAGCGTTATGATCGATTTAATAACACAATTATATTTTTTAAACAAAACATAACTTGGTAGCCATCTTAAAATTGAATAACTTTAAACATAATTTTGATTTATCCCTTTACACCCTGCAGCATTTCACAAGAATCACACAACCAGAAGATTAGATAAACATTTGGTTATCGATTATTTTAATAACATAAAATCAGTTTGATCCAACACAATTATGTTTTTATATCCAAACGAAAGTGTTGATTTTACCCTAAGGGGACAATTCACACCTCGATCTGATAAAACATCGAAAATCACGTTACGTTTACGTTACCAGTCCCTACAAAATGTAGTAGAATGACTTAGAAAACGTTTAGGATGTTCCAAGAAGGCTTAAAGAGTATGAGGTTATGGCAGTTGCTGAAAACTAAATTGGCTAATTTTAAGCGGATTTAAAAAACATAATTTTGGGCACGGGAGCTGGATTATAATACATTTTAAAATGTGTAAACAATCGGTTTACAATCTGCTGTATTTATTTAGTATTTTGCATAAAAACATCCCAAGTAAAATAAATAAATAAAGAAAATAAGAAACAGGATCACGCAAACGGGTACGAACTTTTCGTAGTGTAAACATTGTTCGTAGACCTACGACATTGTCGTCGCTCGTAGCGATGTCGCGTAATTGTGCCCAAACTTCTTATGTTTCAAATGTTTATAATCACTACATTGTCAAGCCTAGATTTTATCATATAAGATAAGAAAGTAATCCCTGAAACAATAAGTTGTGCAGTTGGTTACGAAATTAGTTAGTTTATTGAAACTACACCCAAAAACATAAATCTCCTTCTGATTTACTTAAGTAACAAAAAAAAAATTAGTTTGGAAAATCCAAAAGTGCACGCCTCTTATATAACACTCATTTATAAATGAAAAATAAATTCAAAACATATATGTTTCTAACAAAAATTAACAATTTATCACTTTTCATAAAGTCGTAATGTCAAAGACTATTTACAAAGATATTTACTTGGCGGTTGCTAGGCAACTTACGGACGTCAAGTCAGGTTGGAAATCTTTAGTTATAGATATTATATTTTAGTTAGTATTTTATTAATTATAATTAAACTACTTTGAATAAAAGAGCCATTTTCAATAAGGTTCCTTCTATGGCTGAATCGAATGTATAAAAAAAAATTGGCTCAATTAATTGATTTTATCGCAAGCTACAATGTTTTCAGGGTTCATAAATTGACGGACAGGAAATTTTTTTCAACTATTTTGATGCTTTTTCCATTTCTGCTGCATTAAATCAATTGTTAAAAAGTACAGTATTAATTTCCATTTAATCATCTATATAATGGTATATAAATTAAGTAGGTTTTGTGTACTAGCAGGAGTGTAATAATAAAAACAGTTACAGAAATGAGGCAAAAAAAAATTTTCGATCGTAGAGCCCACTCTAATGCTTCGCATTATGAGTCGTGCAGTTATGCTGAAAATACTTGTAGCCGGTAGGTACTTTTATTTAACTACTATCGCTTAGGAAACTTTAAGAAAAAATGTTTACGAAACAATCCATGAGACGACGACTGAATCCCACCCTTAATTCCTCTCCTGTGTTCTGACCTTACCTTCAAACTCACAAAACGGTACACTTGCCCTTGCCACAGGTAAAAGTATATCAATGAATAGTACCACTTATTTCCAAGGATGTACCAATCACGCGATCCCACAAAAGAGCCTTTTGAATTTAAAAAAAACTTGGTGTTTTTTGTGTACCTTCATTTAGCCTCAGCCTGTATAATGGAAGACTTGGAACACACTTTGTATGGTAAAATTGGAGCAAGTATGGACACGGTGTGAGTACAAAGGTGCATGTAAGGAGCACATCGACTTGGACGGTCAACATTGGCAAAGAGCAGAAAGCCAGTTCCCGTATTTAACAACGCGGCAACGTTCAAAATCTACACCCTAATTGGGAATACACGATCAATCGCAAACTGAATCATTTTGAAATAGATTGCAAATTCTTTGCTTTCTCAAAGACGATGATGACATTGAACGGGAGCGGAGAGCGTTGTCGGTTAGAGCGAACATGCTGGCTCGCAGGTTTGCACGATGCTCACTTCCAGTTAAAATCACGCTCTTTCGAGCCTACTGTACCACTTTTTACACGTGCAGCCTGTGGGCTAGATATATGCAAAGATCGTATAGCGCTCTCCGCGTTCAATATAACAATGCGTTTAGGATACTGGTGGGGCTGCCCCGTTTCTGTAGTGCATCAGAGATGTTCGCAGATGCGCATGTAGATTGCTTTTACGCAACAATGCGTAAGAGGTGCGCTTCCCTGGTGCGTAGGGTGTGGGGCAGCTCCCGAGTCGCCTGGACTGTGCATACGTGGGTCACTGTTGTGCCGTCTCTCATGGGATGTCGCAACGGTGACCTACCGTTATTTATTTTTATTTTGTATTGTTTTCCTTGTTTTTGTGTAGTGTCTGTGCTGACTAACATAGTCGTAAGTTTTACTAACAATATTTTTGAGTCTTGGTTACTCGAATAAAGAAAATTCTATTCTGTTCTATTCTATAATATATGAGACTTAGCTAGATCGATTTTCCACTTCCGTAAACCCCTAAATTGCAATCTGAAAACGTTGGTGTACCTGGACGATATGTTTATATTTTCACCCCGAGCACAGCTTTGTTGACCAGATATTTCAGTGTTATAATTGCAATTAATTATTAATATTCTAGTTCGCAAGTTAGCCATATTTATTATTACCATACAGTCATCATCATCAGCCTATTAATGTTCCCACTGCTGGGACACAGGCCTCCTCTCTGTGAGAGGTAGTGGGCCGTAATTTACCACGCGGGCCCAGTGCGGGTTGGTAGATGTCACATGTCTTCGAATTTTTGGTTCTAAGACATGCCGATTTCCTCACGATGTTTTCCTGAGAGCAGTGGTGATGAAATTATTTACACAAAGTAAAGCGCCTGCTTGGGTTCGAACCCACGACCTACAACTAGTAAGTCGGGGCCGTTACCACTGGGCCACCACTGCTCTACATACCATACAGTAATATTGCTAAATTAATCAAGAAAGGTAAATATTTGACAGCTATTTCCGTCGTCTCATCAACTTTTAGGGTAACGGTTCTGAAAATGTGTTACCTGCGCAATTAGATAGCTAGTCGTAATCCCATCTTAGCAACAATCAACTGACTGCAACTGAGGCTAGAACTAGAATGCAACAGATCTTAAAAATACAGAAAAGGTCCCTCAGACGGTAATTGCCTTACTCGGTAAATTCGCCACAGTATTATAAAATTATTACTATGGTAAAGTTGATGTCGTTGATGTCTTTTGTATTGACACAAGAGAGTATACTGGTAAAAACAAACACCAATAATATTTTTGTTTTCAATCAAATCTATCCTAAAGAATATCACTTCCATGATAGGTAACTTCAAACATCGGGGGGCGTTAGCAGTCTAGAGAACAAGCTTTCATTGATAGTCAGCCCAAAGAGGCTAAGCACAATGAGGAGTACCCAGACTACCAAGTACTGACAATTTATATTATTATCTGCATTCAATTCATACAACGCATTTCATCTGTTGTGAGTTTTATATTATAATGAAATAACATAACTGTAGAAATATAAAATTCAAATCTCATTTGATTAATAAAAACTGTAAAAACAAATTATCCGGTAAAATTACGGTCTAAATTTTTTTCATGCGGCAAAATGATTCTGATATGAATTGAATTATAATAATAAATGATTCAGCTAAAATATGTGTCACCATAAAGGAATTGCTGGAAATTCAAAAAATTCATTGTTTTTAGAGGAATTGCTTAATGTGGCCGTTTTAGGCCCCTGATTTCCGTAGATTTTTTCAAAATCTAGCTTACCTCTACACATTATTAGGTGTAGTGATTTAAAGCTTTCAGAAGCCGGGAATAAATTACCTAAAATTGCCTGTCATTCCATTGGCGACGGACCCACACGAACAAATCCTCCCATAATTATTCCTAATACGGAAACCGGAGGTTTCTATGCAAAAATCATAACTGCAATAATTATAACAAACAAAAAAGAAGACAAAGAGTACCGCACACGCTAATATGACAAATAGATCAAACAATAGAGGAACCGCAAGTCAGCGCGGGCGCAGCCTACCGCAAAGATTTGGAAAAAAATGTCTTTGTCGCTAACCGCAAAAAGGTATATTGCAAATATTTTTTTTGGTATTGTTTTAACGTGTGCCCTCGAAATTAGACCATATTTGGAAAAAGTTAAGGTAGAAATTAGCAGACGTTGAGATTTTGCAAAATTTTGTGCGAAATCAGGTCACAATTTTCGACTTTTCTAAGTTTAATCTAAATTGAACCTTAACGATACAGCATAAAGAGTAGAGCAACTGTAAAATAAACTTTGCAGAGCACAAATAATTATAACGCTTCATAAAACAAACAGCAATTTGTCATAGAGAAGAAAAAAATACAAATTAGAATAGTTTATAACAAAAATATTGGTTTTAATAACTGATATTAGGATAATATTTGTTTTGGTAGTATTTAAGATAATTGCGTACAGAATATTGCTTCAGAAGATTAGCGAAAACATTTTTTAATGGTTATTTTGAAGAATGGGAAAATACTCCAGATTTTCTCAGGGAATATTATTAACTGTCCTAGTTTTCTGCAGTGACATAATTATAGTAAGTACTTGAAGGGCCCAACGGCTGTTGGGCCTGGCGGTCATTTGTATTATAAATCTTTGACAGTCGTTACGGGTAGTCAGAAGCTCAAAAGTTTGGCGACCAGTCTTACCACGGGGTATCGTGTCACCTAGTGACTAGATTGCGGAGGTCATACAGGCAGTCGCTCCATAAAAAATACTGGTATTCAGCTGCATCCGGTTAGACTGGAAGCCGATTCTAACATATTTGGGAAAAGGCTAGGCAGATTGAATAGTCGGACTGACCTCGGCATGCGTTACTTAACCTTGAAGATGGTTCGTGTGGGTGTTATCAATTATCATTTAAAGTACAGTTCCGTAGCCGACCGCAGGCGGCAACTGCAGGCGACGGATGTGTCGTCGCGACACGACTGATTTCTATGAAGGCGACGTGTCGCTAGCTACGGAAGGTATTTCATTAGAAAATCAGAGAAACCATTCTTGTGGCAGCGACACGTCGCCTGCAGTTGAAAATCTGCGGTCAGCTACAGAATGGTACCCTTAGCCACGAGCCTTTTTGAGTTCTTTAAAGGTACAATACAGACCGCAAGCGGCAACTGCAGGCGACGTGTCCCCGCGACACGGTTGCTTTCTATGTATTTCTATGAAGACAACGTGTCGCTAACTACGGAAGGTATTTCATAGAAATTCATAGAAATCAGTCGTGTTGTGGCGACACGTCATCTGCGGTTGCGTACGCAATGGCACCTCTAGCTATCTTTGAGTTATTTAAAGGTACAATTCCGTAGCCGACCGAAGGCGGCAACTGTTGGCGATATGTCACCGCGACACGGTTGCTTTATATATTATCTCTATAATATGAAGGTGACGCTCGTGTCGTTAGCTACGGAAGGTATTTAATAGAAATTCTTAGAAACCAGTCGTGTCGCGGCGACAGGATGACGCCTGCAGTTGCCGCCTGCGGTCGAGTACGGAACAGATTATCACCTGAAGTTAAAATAAAAATATAATAGCATGTTTACTTCTATTAGAACAACAATATCGAAAAAACAAACTTCACCTAAATATTTTTTTATGCTTTCCGAGTTTTGAGTAAACAAGCTCGTCGGTGATTAAGCCTGATTATTGGGTGCGGGTTCGATTCCCGATTATAGATATTTTTCGGTTAGAATTTGGCGGTTAGCAATATAGTTTTGGCGTGTAATAATGAATTATAGTTTGTCGGTTTGTTTGTTTTGGCTCAAATTAGTTTTTTATATTGAGTAAAAAAATGGTAGACTGTACTTTTGATCTGATTAAAAATAATCGGTAGGAGTATTGGTAATTGGAATAATTCATAGCAATCACATACGATTTAAATATGCCTGGCCATTAAATATGCTTTATTCTAAAAACTAAGGGCAGTGAATGGCCTGCAAGACTGTTGAGAAACCATTTCGCTAAAACACAAAATGAAAACATACATTCATGATCTTTTAGAATAAATTTTTGGATTAATCAATAATCCAGATTGTTTAGAGGAACCTCCTCAATACAGTCTCAACCCGTCTCACCCAACAGTATCAAAAACTAATTTCCCCAAAATTTCATCGTAACTGACCTGACCTAACAGCTTATAATGACTTAATGCTAACCTTAAGAGACGCCAAACACATTTTTTTTCTCAAAAAACAAAGCATTTTACGCCCACTGTTGGTTTTACAATATTACTTAATCTCCTCGTTATAAAAATAAAAGAAAAAATGGCGCCAAAACAACGCATCGGCGCGTTTATTATAGCCGCCATTTTGAAAAATACTATTTTATTGGTTATTTTTATTGCTTGTTTTCGGTCAATTTCGACTGCTGTTTGCTGTAATCATAGGTTTCCTGTGAAATAGCTAGGTTGTAAATAATTTTGGTGAAATAATGGGCCGATGCTACTAAATAGGAAGCGCCTAACTGGTGTTACGTTTGACGGCAGTAGATCTTTCAATTTCCTGCAGGGAAACTGACAAAAATGTACGGTCGCCGAAATAATTACGTGCAATTTTTAAGCTCTAAGCACGCTCTAAGCCTCCAATCCATGAATGCAATTGGTTTATTTGAATTTATTTCGTGCATTCGGTCCAAAAAATCAGATTTGAAAATATTTAATTCGCGATTGAAGACTTGCGAAATCGTCGTAGACCTTTTAAGTACTATTTTTGCCGTGCTCTTCAGAATGACCTCAATTTTATTACCTACAAAAGAAGACCATTTTAATCCTAAACAAAACAATCTGTTTTCTTTTCACACATCGTACCCAATTCTTTAGAACCATATTATTTAGGCTTATCGTAAAGCAGGCACATTATTAAGTTAAATGAGGAGGCTATAAAGCTGCAACACTGGGCTGATACGATATAGCACCGATCGTGGGGACCGTTTAATTGGGTTGGCGAAACTGGGAGCGGCGCGCGCGCAAGTCTCCAAAGATCAAGTTTTTGAAGAGGAGATACACTAGTCGATACTTTGCAGAAATTTATTGAATTTTGGACTCGCTAGACTCTTATCGGTTAGAAAGAAAGGTTTTTGTCGTATTGGGAAAGCATTTTCTTTTCTTTTTTTGAATAACTTTACCAAGTATCCTCTGATTTAAGAGACATCCTGCAAGATAATACATACAAAAATGTAAATCCTCGTTGTTTTTAAATTAATTTATTCTACATATATCTACTATCTAGAATATCTAAAAACGCCTACACTTTTCTCTTACATACTCGTAGGTAGATACTGCATATTATAAAAGATGCACTCTTAAACACGATTTTAAAGTTATGTAGCTGAGTTTAAAGTATTCTCTCCTCACCGAGGTCAGCCAATCCTAGGCACAACCATGACCATTCGTTCTACTCTCTACTCTATGCCCTGCACATCCAATCAATGGATGATTTATGGCACAAAGCAGAGCGGATGTTTGTTTAATCGATTACCTTTATGATTATGACGGTAGCGCCTCGAGTGAGGCAGTGAGGCTGATTGCGCCTTTTCTGACGGGAATGGTTTTTTAGTTTTTGGGTTTCAGTAAATGGGTCAATTGGGACTTGGGAGTGGTGTTGTGTGGGGCTGGGATTTATCCTGTTTACTTTTATGGAGCGTAAGATGTGGTGTTAAGTTTCTGTTGAATACCTTCCAAAGTCTCATTATGCTTGATAGACGGTTTGAGAACACAAGCAATCTTCCTAGTCTTTTCCCAACTATGTTCGGGTCGGCTTCCAGTCTAACCGGATGTAGTTCCATACCAGTACCTATTTTACATGGAGCGACTGCCTATCTTACCTCCACAACCCAGTAACTGGGTAATACGATACCCCTTGGTAAGACTGGTGTCAGACTTTCGGGCTTCTGACGACTCGTAACGACTGTCAAAGATCCACGAATAACAGCCGGGACAGAGGCACGGAGGAGTCTCGGTATGTAAAGGTCACCCATGTACAGACCAATACCGGCAAGCGTAGCTTAACCTGATGGGTCGACCCGTGCGGCTGTTATTATTTTAGCCACGAACTCCTTATGGTTTGATAACACAATTTGTTTTAACGGGGGGTTTTCCAAAATTTGCCTGTTTTAGAATCAATTTAAAATGGTCAAATTAGTGTATTAGGTCCTGAAAAAAATATATGTGATGGACACATCTTTGTTTGAGGGAAATTATTGGTTCAAAACACGATAAATTGTAATTCGCTCGATGAAAAAAAAATCCGAAACAGGGTCGATTTCAAAACCATTTTCGATCTCATTTCCTAATTACAGCACAAAATAATATGAAAATTGCATGTACGATGAGGTAATCGTATTTTGGAGGGAATTTATTGGTTGAATTTTTGAGTTTAATAAAAAAAAATTAAGTAAACTCAATATTTGTAAATCGGGCTAAATCGGCTCGCGCTCAGTGTCCTGCGGGACGTTGTCGAGATTGGACCTGTGTCAATTTATTTAAAAAAATTAGTTCCCCACCGTCTTTAAAAAAATGGCAAATAAAAAGAACAAAAGGAAGAAAAACACATATACTAAATTGCGGAAGATCAGACAAAACATCGCGTAATTATATTATTGTTTTAATTCATTATTATTGTTTTCGAAAATGAAAATATTTCTATGCGTTGTGATGACTTTTTTTGACATCTGACATTAGTGTTTTCAATTCAAATTTTTATCGATAAAATTATAGTCAAGTGTGAGTCATATAAATCTTTGCGAGTAGTAAGTTGGTTGTTACATAAAGACGTTTTAGTAAAGCACATTTTTATTTCGTCTATTATTATTTATACCTTAAAAGTAAAAGAAACCCTATCCGATCCGAAAGGGTATCATAGGTACTGCAATAAAATTACCTATAAGTAATAAAAAATCTTACTAATAATGAAAATTAAAATGTTATTGCTATTTAAAAATCACATTTTTGGTAACAAAAATACCCCAAATCCAATAAAAAAATAGCAAGTTTTCAACAGGCATCATTATAGTTATGACTTGTAGACACCCGCTATACGACGCGACGGCCGCCCGCGCTCCATGTCATAACCCGGTAAAAATCCCTATTAAAAAAAAATTGGACAATTTTTTATTTATTTATAATTGCCACATAAATAGGCTCTCAGTACGATACCTAACAACACCCTCATGGATCAGACAGGGTTTTGTTTTACATGTTGTATACATGATAACAATTCATCCAAATCCATTATACAAGCTTAGTTTTTATTTACCCTAAACCTCTTAAGGGGTCATTGTATTCATCATTATGAACAACTTTCACTATGGGACCAAAAACTGGAACCGCGAATTCAGCTGTTCCCTACATTTATGTTCGCATAATCTCGTCAAAATGTAGGGAACAGCAGATTTTTTTGGGTTGTGTATTCACTCTCTGTCAAGCTGTCGTCGTCGCTGCTATAATCTCCTACATTAATTAGGTATACGGGATGGCAGGCACATTGACTCGCAAACTGTTACCATGAATTCAGCGCATGATGATAGGACAGCCCAGAGTAAAAATGTATAGTCGGTTATTTAAAAAAAAATTGCTGTTTCTTTCAAAATTGCAATAGTTACTCAGTCAAAATGTATGGAACGGCAGTTTTTTTTTGAGGATAATTAGAAAAAACGAAACTTTGTAAAAATCCTAGGATATCAGTATATGAGCTGATGTCAGGATTTATGAAACAAAAACAGTCTGTTTAGGACGATTGGAAACATTTGTGCCGTTTTTAGGCACACGTCTGCCCAACCCTTCGGGAAATACAGGCGTGAATTTATGTTATATTATGTGCCATTTTTCTGGTGGTAAATAGTCTGAAGGAACGGCAAACCGAATTGACCGGGGATCAACAATTTTTTTTGTTTGTTTTGTCTTAGAATAAAGATTCGATAAATTATAGCCGTAGCAGTAGGTACGACACTATTGAAAATAAAGTACGGCAATTTTTTCTTCATACTAGCTACGAATATTTACGGATCTTCATGAGCGGGGGGCAAACGTCAAAAAACAAAAGAATATGGTTACAGTATAAGCATAACAGTCCGACCACTTAGCTCATCTATCTAATCTATATATCTTTAATATATAAAAATGAATCTCTATTTCCTTGGAAAATCCACCAGAAAAAATCTTGGATTTACAATTTGACCAAAGTCACACTTTCTCTCTCTCTGTCTCTATCGAATTAGAAGGCGACAGTGGCAAGTATGAACGCTTTTTTAGCGTGACGATTTCTGCCAGTTTACTCCTACCGCAAGCATTAAAGAACTTCGTTCCATAAAGCTGATTTATTCAGTAAATGGATCCAATAGCACTGACTGTTATGGATGGATTGGTAGTGGATTTTGTTGTTGTAAAATGTTTAATTCAGAAGTAATATTATTAGTTTTACAATTTTTTTACATAATGTAATAAAAATTTTCCTGTTGTGTATTTTGCCTCAGTTTTTATTATTTTTATTATTTATATTTGTTTTTTTTTTACCTTGATGTAGTCCTGGAAAATGTTTAATTTGAAAACACGATTCGAGAAAAAAAAAACGCTCTTAGGATTTAGTGCAGGGTTCTAACGTAATTTCCTCGGCCTACTATGTTTGTAGTTTTGGTCTCAGCAGCCAAAATATGAAGAGAGTCAGGAGTTCAGGACTGGTGTCGCGGAAGCAAGCGACGTACAGTTGTCCGTGTGAGAAGCAGCTCGTTCTGAGGTCTACACCCGCAGTCTACAGTAGCAATTTCCCATTGCTTGCTAAAGTTTTCGTTTTTAGGGTTTCTTACCCGAAGGGTGCCAAACGGGACCCTATTACTAAGCCTCCGCTTTTCACATTATCTGTCTGTCAGCGAGCTGTATCTCATGAATCGTAATAGGTAGACAATTGAAAATTTCACAAATTATGTATTTCTATTGCCGCTTTAGCAACAAAATAATAAAAAAAAATTATAAAGGTAAAAATTAAAAGGGGGTTCCCAACCAATAAAAAAATTATTTTGAAATCATTGTCTAGAACTCATCGAGTAGAGAACAAATATGGTTTTTTTTTTCTTCTCTTCACTATGAGGAAATAGGGCGCCGCGTAAAGGTTGTCAAGAGTCTGACTCGCACTTGACCGGTTTTTTGTAAATTAATGAACGCCTGAGTTCCAGCAAATAGTACCTAATTGGCCAACACTCACACACTAACCGATTCTTACAGATTATTCCTGACGAAACCGGCTATCACAAAAAAAAAGTTTAGAAAATCCAAAAGTGCACGCCTCATAACACTCATTCATAAACGAATAAGAAATTCAAATCAAACTTTCTAACAAAAATGAAAAATTTATCACTTCATGGAGTATGTTTTTTTGACTGCTTTTTTACCCATCAATATGGGTTAAATTTCTAACCTCGCAATCCATGTAATGTCAAAGACTATAGACTATTTATTTAGATATTTACTTTGACGCAACTTACGGATGTCAAGTCAAGGTTGGAAATATTTAGATATAGATATTATATTTTAGTAAGTATTTTATTAATTATAATTAAACTACTTTGAATAAAAGAGCCATTTTCAATAGGGTTCCTTCTACGGCTGGAACGAATGTATTAAAAAAAATTGACTCAATTAATTGATTTTACCGCAAGCTACAATGTTTTCAGGTTTGATACATTGACGGACAGGACTTTTTTTCAACTATTTTGATGCTTTTTTAATTTCTACTGCATTAAAACAATTGTTGAAAAGTACAGTATTAATATCCATTTAATCATCTATACTATACAATGGTAAATAAATTAAGTAGATTCTGTGTCCTAACAGGAGTGTAACAATAAAAACAGTTGCAGAAATGGGGTAAGAATTTTTTTTCGATCGTAGAGCATCATACAAACGAAACAATTTAACATTGTGTTGTTATTGTCAGCTATATCGTCGCAGACAGCGGGCGTTACCGATATCGGCACGATATCTACCGGGGAAGACACAATATGGGGTGAGAGTAGGGGGCATTCTTTCAATTGAAAACACTTTTTAGCACTGCCGACTTCGACACGTTGATTCTTAGTAGGTACCTACTGCGGAAGTTTGATGCGTCACGATGGTCATCGATATTCACCAATATCATCGGGCCGATAATAATTATATCGGTATGGAATTGATGTCGGTATAGCTGCCAGCATATCGGTACCGGGTTGGTGTCGTTATCTGATAATGTGAAAACGCCCATTAGGTACACAGGACATTTTAAAAATTATTTTAGTTCACTACACTGTAGGTTCCATATAATGGAAACCTAAGGAAAAAAAAATAACTAAAAAACTAGTTCAGTTGGTCAACTGCAAATATTTTATGCTGTGGCATGGATTTTCCGCGAAATGTTTGACAACTTATCGTAAATATATACGTCGCTCTGCAATTGGGGGAGGCGGAGGTAGTGTTTCAAAGGCGTATAGGCCCGGAAAACCTAGCCTTAATTACACATTAGGAATCTGCTGATCAGTAAAAGAATGATCATTCTTATTGTATTAATTAACAAGCTGTATAATAATTATATACAAAAGAAAACACAGTTATTTGTAGCATATAATCTTTTCTTTCACCCCATGGTGAAATACAAGATTAAATAGATTAAGAAGATTGGGGTATTCTATCAAGTCAATGCCATCATAACCTCGATAGAATTCCCCAATCTTCTTACCCCTATGAATAAAAAAAAAACTCGCACAAAAATCAAATTCCAGTCAACCAGTAGGCCAAATTGTTTCACAGCCTATCTAAGTAACCTACATCCTCACCTTACCACCAGCTGATACCATAACAGGCTGCAATTAGAACAAGGGTGAGTTCACGGTGGGTGAGCGTGCCTTATGGGAAAGTTGCTGAAGATGGCAGGACAGGTGGTGGGGTTCCCACGGGCGGTAGTTGCGTGTCGTCTGTACTTGACTTTATAATGTAAGTAGGTGTGTGAATAGTTACGTTAAGGGAGATAAGCAGGCGTTCAAAGCAATCAGAATCTTAACAAGAAGACATTTAGACTTATGATGAAAGTTCTCAATTGAGAACGGGCAGTCTTTGGGGACTGCCGATAGAAGTGTATGTCTTTCGCTCGTGCGTTAGGTGAAGTGGTTCCATGATTTTTGTTCACCGAAAAAGTGCTCAACGCATAAAGAAGTTTTCACTTCAACAATCAGCGAATGTACTTGTAATTGTTTTATTAAGTTTTCATTGACGAAGCTTGCCTCACTTTTTGTCATGCGATTTGTGCGTATTACTGCACTATGAAAGACTTTTGCGAGGCCAATGCTAAGGCTGTCGTCGCGAGGACAGCATTAGCATTGGCCTCGCGTCTTGACTGAATTCTGGTCAAAACTTATAGGTACAGTCAGTACCCTGCATTACCTGACCCCCCCCTAACAAAGAAGAAGAGCGGAAGAGGGGTCAGGTAATTCAGGTCACAGGTACAACTCGGAATCCTCAATACGACGGAAAAGACGAAGCATCTATACCTACATAACTTATCTCTTTCGTATCGCAGGTCAATTGGATATGGAAGAGATTTGCTGAGAAATAAGCAATACTAATTGTTTGCTCTTTCTTGTTGTTTCATATCTTTGACTTTACTCAAACCAAGCAAAAATACTTGTCTGGAGACAATTAAGTTTAAGAGCCGCACGGGTCGATTCATCAGGTTAAGCTACATTTGCCGGGGTTGGTCCGTGGATGGGTGATCATCTTTACATACCGAGACTTCTTCGTGCCTCGGAAAGCACACTAAGCCCAACCAAGGGGTATCGTATTACCCAGTTACTGGGTGGTACAGGTCAGATTGGCAGTAGCTACGTGTAAAATACTGGTATTCAGCTGCATCCGGTTAGACTGAAAGTCGAGTCCAACATAGTTGGGAAAAGGCTAGGTAAATTGGAGATAATTAGCTAGTCGTGTATACTTCTCTACTCACCCTCGCTGAAACGGTGTTATACCTACCCCAACAGAGCCCAAGTCCGTTGATATGGTAATGTGAGTAATGTGTCACGGTCTGGTGACGTCATTCGATGTACATTACCGGGTTATAGCGCGATATCATCAGTAATTCAGGAACAGATGCGTAATGATCATTTGAATATCGTAGTAGCGATGAACGTGCGATATGAATCTTGCAACTTTGGCTCCTCTACTTTTAGGAAAGTAACAAACTTTTGAAGTCTCAACATTAGTTGTAACTGATTTTCTTGGCGGGGAAATTAAGGAGACTATGAGATTTTCTTGGTGGGAAATTAAGGAGACTATGAGATTTTCTGTCTGGGGAAATTAAGGAAACTATCAGATTTTCTTGGCGGGGAAATTAAGGAGACTATGAGCCTTTCTTGGCGGGGAAATTAAGGAGACTATAAGGCGGGAAAATGAAGAAAACTATGAGATTTTAATTTTTTGGTTTTTCATCATTCAAAAGTTAGTGGACAGACGAAAACTTTTCCTGTAAAAGGGTGCTCACATAAAGATGTGGACTGGACTGCAGTTCCAAATCCTACCGATACAATACAATAAGGATTTGAGAAGACATTTTCGTGTATGGAAAAATTAAGTGCTTCTTCAAAAAAAACTTTTGAATTCACCACTTTCAACTTCAACAATCATTTCCTCTCACCACCACTCTCACTCTTACAACAATTTCAATCAACTAATCAACAAACAGACTCATATTTTCCAGAAACCCCTAAACTGACCAACTGGGAGTCGAACCAGTGACATATGGCGCGTCGGTTACCACGTGTCGCCCACCTGAGCGTGCACGTGCTATCCACGGGTTTTTGTAACCAATATCAACCATCAAAGGATTTGTTGGGAGCTGGCAGATTGGTTACTGTTTACCTTTTGTGTGAGGGAGTCTGGGTACATCTTTAACTGAGTTTTAAACAGGTCGAAAACTTAGAGATTGTTGGAAGTTTTCGGATAGTTACTACGGATAGGTTTTGGTATCCTGATTGGCGAAGTCACTTCTTCGCTAAAGGTGGTGGTTTGGTTTCCAAACAAAACAAAAGGGTTTCAACAATACAGAAACGATTATTCGATTCTGTTTGAGTGAACGCACTCCGGTACTTTTAGAGGTCATTTCTAATAACAAACAACAACAACAAAACAACAACATTACATTACACAACATACATGAACATGTACATGTACATTATTTACAACTAAATGTACACATACATTCAGCAATAGGTAGATGATGGTTCCTGATCTTGCACGGTATGAAGCCACTGCCTCATCCGTATCCATACTACAGCTCATTCATGCTGGTTGTGAGTAAGTCTTGGGGTGCCCTCCTTTTCAGTCTTGTAAAGGTAACTGGGTTTGACATCAGTTTCATTGCCAATTGATTTGGGTGAACTTTTATTCTGGTTGAGTATGTGGTAATATTTGCTTTGATCTCCTCTTTGACAGTTTTTATTTTTAAATCCTTGTGAATCCTCTCGTTTGTGACATACCAGGGAGCATTTACTATCTGTCGCAGTGTTTTTGATTGAAACCTTTGAAGGATTTCGATGTTAGACTTCGCTGCAGTTCCCCAAAGCTGGATACCATAGCACCAGATAGGCTTGAGAATGCATTTGTATAGCAGTAGTTTGCTTTCCAGTGACATATGGGACTTTTTGTTGAGCATCCAGTGTAGACTACGGAGTTTTTGCCCCAGGGCTTTGCGTTTGGTAAAAATGTGGTGTCTCCACGTAAGGCGTCTGTCAAGATATATTCCAAGGTATCGTGTGACCTCTGCTTGGGGTACTTCTATGCCATTTAAGGTCACAGGTGGGCATGTTTCTTTGCGTGTAGTGAAAGTCACCTGGACTGACTTTGTTTCGTTGGCTTTTATCTTCCAATCTTTAAGCCATTCAGAGATTAGCTTGAGGCTGTTTTGCAATTTTGCAGAGGCCTCTTTCGGGCAGACATCAGTAGCCAGTATGGCCGTATCATCGGCAAAAGTGCCTGTTAGGACATTTCTATCTAGCGGCAAGTCGGCAGTAAATAACAGGTACAGGGTGGGACCCAGGACACTGCCCTGAGGTACTCCGGCCAGAATCGCACGTAGATTTGAGACCTCGTCTCCACGCTTCACTAGGAAGAATCTCTTGCTGAGGTAGGAGCGCAGAAACAGATAGAAATTTGTTGGGAGAGTTTTTATTTTTGTTAGTAGACCCTGGTGCCATACACGATCAAAAGCCTGCGATATGTCCAGAAAGACAGCAGAGCAGTACTCCTTATTTTCAAACGAGGTGTTGATTTTTTCCACCAGTCTATGTACCTGTTCTATAGTACCGTGGCCCTTCCTGAATCCAAATTGGTGTTCAGGAATAAGGTTTCTTTCCACCAGGATCGGCATGAGTCGCTTAAGAAAAAGCGTTTCCAACAACTTCGAAGCAATACTAAAGAGTTTGAGTTTTGAGTTTGAATAGTGAAGATTTAATCGATTTGAAACAAGACAGATAATAACAAATAATAAACTATTTCAATTAATTTTTATACACTACTGCAAAACGCGTGGGACTTTCATACATAGGTTAAAGACAGACCATCTAATATCATGCTTTACATTGATTTTATTTACCTTAAATCAATGCTCAAGATTTACTTACAAAATGACTCGGGACTTTCTCAATTTTGAAACTTGAAAAGACAACATTTTCCATTCATAGCTGAAACTCAATGATACACAAAAACTTCGAACAAGGTTAAAGTGCTTGGAGCAAAAGTCAAACACATTATAATTGAACAAAGAGGGGTAAATTCAGGGTCAATTGTAAGTCACAGGGGTGTACGTACATCACCCCCTGTTGTGTGTTCAACAATTTTAATTAGCGACTGATGGACAACCGTTATAACATATGCGTGGCTTATGGGACGTTTTGTGGGGCGCAAATAGCTATGGTAGGTCAAATAAAATTATTGTTTTAATGTTCGTTATTGATATCGGTATTTTTGTAAAGTTTGATTTGTCGAGGGGTGTGATTCAATCTGTCTAGCCTTTTCCCATCTATGTTGGGATCGGCTTCCACTCTAACCGGATGCAGCTGAATACCAGTATTTTAGATGGAGCGACTGCCTAACTGAACCCTTGGTAAAACTGATGACTTTCGGGCTTCTGATGACTCGTAACGACTGTCAAAGATCCTCGAATGACAGCCGAGACGAACAGCTTAACATGCTTTCTAATGCACGGAGGAGTCTCGATATGTAAAGATGGTCACCCATCCATGGACCATCCCTGGCACGTAGCTTAACTCGATGGATCAACCCGTTATTACTTAGCCACGACCTCCTCGTGTAGGGTTGTGATTGAATAAACTTAATTGAGATGGTAAAAATCTCATTGGATCATATTAGAGGAAAGAAAGCAAAGGAACTAGGCGAGTTGGTGAGTTGGTTGAAGTGACTTTTCAGGCAGAACGTAATGGTAACTTGAGATATCTACATACTGTCTAGGCAGATACCTGGGCCTTATACCACAAAACTTTACAATTATGTAAATTTTACAAATCTGTACCACGAAACTCGATGTTACGGAAAACTAAACTAAACTTAGCCCTCATACTTTGTGTTACGCTTTTAAAAAGGCAAAAGAAAAGAAGATTGAAAAGTCAATATTTTTTCTTAGTTATGCAATTTTTTCTACAATTTAAAAATCTTGTAGAAATGTAGCCTTATAAAGTTTTGTGGTATAGAATCTAGTAGGTAACTATATCACAAAGATGTATAGACTAGTAGGTAAGCTTTTAAGGTTAGGTGCCAGGTTAGACCAAACACAAATTAGTCGATCGTTTCACCTTTTTTCTATCAATTCTAGACTTTCCTAATCTACAAGCAAAAATCTTTTGCGGAAATCTAACTACCTTACCTAAATTAACCCCAAATTTCATCAAAGCGGGGCGAAATTCCGTCCCCAGTAGAAACATTACGAAGATTTCAACAAACTACCTGAGATCCGAACTTTTTCGACAATAATTCGTCCATTTTTTTTCTCACAGTGATACTTCGCCTATTATTTTGTCATAAAATACTCTATCAAAACATTTTTGGGATACGAGACGGATTCGGATGATTGGAGGAGAGTTTTTTATAGAAATAGCAAGCCGACACGGTATATTATGGGGAGATTAGGCTGTAGGGATTTGGATTTGGTTGAGCTGAATGGTGCTAATACATGCGTCATGTTCGTGAACGGGCGCCGTCAGTTGGGACTGGTCATCTCTTAGCTGCCGTGGCTTATTTTAATTTATTTTAATCCTTGAATTGTTTTATTTTTAATTTTTTTATCTTTTTATTACGGACGCTTTTAACGTGCGCATCTTTTTTACATTGTTCTCACATGTATAATTTAAACGTGAATTATGTAACCTCTATTTTGTAACAATTATTTATTTAAAAGAGTGTCCGTGGAGTTTCTTGCCCGTTCTTCTCCATAGGTACCTACTACGCTTTGGAATGGGCAACTAGCTTCATATTTCTGACTGACTGACTCCTTGACAATTCAAAAGTGCCTGTATATGGTTTAATTGAAATAAATGCTTTGAGTTTGAGTTTGAGTTTGCATTGGAGGAGTGAGGACTTTGGGTGATAGTGACGAGACAGTGTAGAGTATGATATGTGTTTATTATTATTTGCTACACTTCATCAACGGCCTAGCTTTTTCCCAACTATGTTGGGGTCGGCTTCCAGTCTAACCGGATGCAACTGAATACCAGTATTTTACATGGAGCGGCTGCCAATATGACCTCCACAACCTAGTTACTAGGTAACATGGTACCCCTTGGTAAGACTGGTGGTCAAACTTATGGGCTTCTAACTACCTGTAACAACTATCAAAGATCTACAGGTGACAGCCGATTATTTGTTACACATATCTTTCTATTTTTTATTTACTCTCCGCGGGTACCAGCATACAGTTCGCGTCAAATAACTTTGCCGCTCTGAAGTAGACTACAAATGACTGCGCAGTAGTAAATCTGCTTTAGAAAACAGTCGCGCGCATGTCAGTACGCATGCGCAACCTAACTTCAGAGCGGCAAAGTTATTTGACGCGTACTGTAAGTCTCGACCCTGTAGGAATATCGGGATCAAAAGTATCCTATGTCCTAATCAGGTCTTAGTCTACTCATGTGCCAAACTTCATCCAAATCCTTTCAGCCGTTTTAGCGTGCAAGCGTTACAAACAAACTCACTTTCGCATTTATAATGTTAAAGTTAGTATTCCTCGTACGTCCTCGTAACATATGGACCAGTTGAAAACCAGCGTCAGGCACTAGTTGGCTGGCATTCATGCTAAAACGGGGTCTATTTGGTGCAGCCGTACAGCACACAATACTATTTTAAGTTTTTCCTGTATTCGTGTGAATATTAATTTGTGTCTTAACCTAGGACAAATAAATTAATTTTGTTTCTTTAAGATGGAGGATTAGCACTAACATTTGATAGTTTCTACTCTGTTATACTTGTAGGTTTTGTAACCCTATAACTTCAACAGGTGATGCCAACTTAGACTTGCTAGTTCACCAAATACCTAGTACCTACATGTGGTGAAAACTAAAGGCCGGTCAATTGGCACGGCTTTAATCCCTATATTAAAAAGATGCACTCAAGGGCCACCAACTTTGCTTGTTCATGTTAGATTAATATCAGCCGGAAGACGTCCACTGCAGGCTGGACATAGGCCTCCCCCAAGCATCGCCACTTCGACCGATTCTGTGCTTCGCGCATCCAGCGGATTCCTGCGGCCTTTACAAGGTCATCCATCTTAATATGGATGCCATGATTTAAACATAAACTTAATATAGTTCAAAATAATTAATGATCGTTATTTCCACGGAATATCTATGGTTATTTCCCTGTATGTGCCTTCGCCCTGTTGTAGAATTTTATCTGGCTGATATCGCATAGGACACTCAGTACATAAGCTCACGCCATCTTCCCATGGAGGGTAGGCCGGGCAGGCAGAAACTACAGAACGCCATTGCTACGATCCTTTACATATCTACTCCGTTTGCCCCGTTTACGTTCATACATCTGAACGTAAACGGGGCAAACGGAGTAAATATTATGTAAGGATTGTAGCAGGTGGCTTCGTACGCCGGTTGCAAGTACTACGCACCTGACCTTTCTGAAGAACATCACCAATAAGGTCGTTTTGATATCGCAATTATTTTACAACACTATAAAATCTGAGAAGTTCATCCCTTTCCATATTTTTATACAGGACGTTTATTTCGCAGGCCGCGGCGCCAAGAAGGAATGCTCCATTTACGCTCCAATTTTTTTTGGGTCAACCCTTAACAAGGGGTGACAAAAACGTGTCAAGGTGTCAACGGGTTGCGCAGGCGACGATTGTGATGAACGACTAACGGATAAACATTATCTAAATCGATAAATAATGACACTACATTTTGTCACTTCACCCTTTTGTCACCCTTTGATTTGATGCTTATAGTCTGCTGTAGTTAGTAATTATTTTAGGTAAAAAAAATGGATCTGATGACCATCTCGCAAAGTTGTCAAGGCAACCAAAAAGGATGGCTGCTCGTTGAAAATGCTTTTTCTTCCAAATCAAGGTTTTTTAACTGTGCCATGTTGACCACTTAAGGCTGCCTGTCCACTGGAGCGGAGAGGAGAAAAGAGGAGCGGAGATGTGCCAATATTAACCAATAGAATCTTGACTCCGCCCCTGAGTTTAGATCAGTGATCCTGAGTCAAGATTCTATTGGCACATCTCCGCTCCTCTTTTCTCCTCTCCGCTCCAGTGGATAGGCAGCCTTACTGTCTGTGGACTGGCCCAGAAATTTAAAATTTATTTTATTTTTAGGCGGTTTGGTAAGAGTGTCGACATCTATTGTATATTTTGTTAACTGCAGCCTGCAACAGTAGCGCCACATTGTAAACTTTGTCTTCTTAGTCTATCAACATTAAAGTAGATGGCGCTGTTCTTAACTATAATAAATTAAAAAACCATTACTAACATTTTTTAATTATAATTTAATATAATAATAAAATAATCTAAATGCCTCATAAAAAAATTACAAATGCATAAACTGTCTTCTATCAGTCTCTTTTTGGAACAATTTGTGAGTAGGTATTCTATGACCACATAGAATTTAACTTAGTAGGTGAAGCCTTTTTCTTCCAATTCTTCTCGAACTTTTTGAGGATTCGGCCAGAAGGCCATCAGGATTGTTGACCCTGAAACAGGAAATAAATAATTAAAAATTATTTCATAAGTTAAGTGCTTTTTATAAAGTATTACCTATTTTGTGACCGATACCAGAAAGCTAAGCTAAAGCTTAAGCTTTTTAAGCTTTTGTACTTAATAAAATAAAGAAAACCAAGAGAGCCTATACATTTATGATAAGAAAGTATCTGCTCAAATAGGCTTTCTGCTGATCCTCCTAAATTGTCATACATAACATACATAATCAGCCTATTAATGTTCCCACTGCTGGGACACAGGCCTCCACTCTGTGAGAGGGAGTGGGCTGTAATCTACTACGCGGGTCCAGTGCGGGTTGTAGATGTCACATGTCTTCGAATTTTTTGGTTCTAAGACATGCCGGTTTCCTCACGATTTTTTCCTTCACCGTTTTGAGAGCAGTCGTGATGAAATTAATTTACACAAAGTAAAGCACCTGCTTGGGTTCGAACCCACGACCTACAACTCGTAAGTCGGGGCCGATACCACTGGGCCACCACTACTCTCAGTCGGGGCCGATACCACTGGGCCACCACTGGGATTTTTATATTTAGTTATAAAAATCCCAATAGGGATCCCACTTCATGTATGAAGTGACTGCCTGTCTGTCCTATTGGACACACTGGTCTTCAGCTGCATATGGTTAGACTGGACGCAGACCCCAACATAGTTTGGAAAAAGAGCTAATAGATTAATTGATTAACAAAAGTCCCATAAAAAATGGACCCCAATTAAATTTTAAAAGAGATTCAGCCGTATAAAGCGTTTAGAATATTATCAAAATAATAAAACACTTGGCAAGGATTTTACCTGCAGTAAAAACTCCGAAGACAGTAAAAGCCTCATGGCAGTGCAGATCCAACGTGCCTCCGAGGAAGTTGGAGCCGACAGCAGCTCCAGTTCGACCCACCATGTACATCACGCACATTGCCATAGCCCTGAAATAATGAAATCATGTAATTTAGTAACAGTTGAGAAGATATCCACAACGGAGAAGTTCTTGGCCTGCATCTCACCTGATGGTAAGTGATGATTAGGCCGGAGGTGGAAGCGAGCTTCACCCGGAATCCTCAACCACAGAGGAACTGGTTATACCGAAACACAACAATAGGCTAAGCGTATTCTGAGACTCAGTTGACGCAGGTCCACGCAGCGCAGGGCAGAGCAGATTTTGTAATGCATGCACGTATAATACTGAGATCTAGGTACGTAGGTACGTTTGCGACGCAGACATTTGTCTGTCCTGCTTTGCGTCTCGTTATAAAAGCCGGCACAGATTTCTGCGCGACGCGTGCAGTTCGTGCAGGTTGTCACGTATGTTTCCACTGATTCATAATTTTGTATCAATGACAGAATCAATTTTTATTGTTTGTACTAATTAGCTAAGAGTCTGTGCGCTCGCGGCCTATGTCTGCCTCGCCTGCCCTACCGTGCAAAATCTGTCCTGTGCTGTGCTGCGTCACCTAGGTACCTACGTGTCAGTTAGATGGCGACAGCGCCATCTAAACGTATGCTGACCGACCCGTGCGGCTGTTATTATATTTAAGCATGCTCCTTAAGTTTAAGTATTTATTTGCATGTTTTATGCAAATAAATACTTACTTACTTACTTACTTACTAGATACTAGCTAAATAGTTCTTTCTTTTAGCACAATAATGATGGTTTATTCGGAAGTTCTGTTTTGATCTAAGTCTGTACTTACAATAATGATGGTTTATTCGGAAGTTCTGTTTTGATCTAAGTCTGTACTTAGATCAAAACAGAACTTCCGAATAAACCATCATTATTGTGCTAGAAGAAAGAACTATTTAGCTAGTATCTAGGAGCATGCTTAAATATAATAACAGCCGCACGGGTCGTTCGTCAAGATGCTTGCCGATGTCAGTCCGTGGATGGGTGACCATTCATTACATACCGAGTCATAGATAATACACTTAAAAGCTGAGAGTCCTCCGTGCCTCGGAAAGCACGGTTCCAGTTCATTCATAGATCCTTGTCAGTTGTTAGGTACGCTGTGGTTACGCGTAGTCAGAAACTGAAAGTATGACAACCAGTCTTATCAAGTGGTATTGTGTTACCTAGTACCTGAGTTGTGGCGGTCAGATAGGCAGTCGCTCCATGTAAAATACTGATATTCAGCTGCATTCTATAAGGTCGAAGCTGACCTCAACATGGTTCGGAAAAGACTAGGCTGATGCTTGAATAGAGGATTTCCAGATACCTAAATGGTCTTGACGTAAAAAGTAGCTTATAAAGGGTTGAGACAGTGAAAAACAATCAACTGTTGGTGGCTACAACTCTTGGCTAAGTAATAACAAGCCACACGTATCGATCCATCAGGTTAAGCTACGCTTGCCAGGGTTGGTCAGTGGATGGGTGACCATCTTCACATGCCGAGACTCCTCCGTGCCGTTGGTCACGGCTGTCATTTGTGGATCTTTGACAGTCGTTACGAGTCGTCAGAAGCCCGAAAGTCTGACATCAGTCTTACCAAGGGGTATCGTATTACCCAGTAACTGGGTTGTCGAGGTCAGATAGGCAGTCGCTCCATGTAAAATACTGGTATTCAGCTGCAACCGGTAAGACTGGAAGCCGACCCCAAGATAGTTGGGAAAAAGGGTAGGAAGATTTGTTGATTGAAAAATGTCGTCATTCAAAATGACGTCTCTCCTTGTTGATAGGTACATGATAATTTAAGCTTACCATTCGCCAACGTCCATACTACGTTGAATACACCGGTTCTCGTCCGATCACCGAAGTTAAGCAACATCGGGCGCGGTCAGTACTTGGATGGGTGACCGCCTGGGAACACCGCGTGACGTTGGCTTTTTGTTTCTTTTATTGAGTTTTTGCTTATCAAATTATTTTTTAATTATTTAATCTATTTTTGGTCGGTCTTCGGTAAATGACGTTGATCATGCCTATTTGAGAAGCTGAGATTTCGTGAAATATTAATCTTTCTTTTTATCAGTTTCCTGACCTTTTAGACTTGTGAAACTTTTTATCTGTAAACTATAGAATACAACAATTGCAAAAATAAAACAATGTAAGCTGCACATTGATTTTTACACTTAGGCAGGCGCCCATGGCCCCACTGGTCATGTCCTTTAGACCTTTATGCACTAACCTCAGTTGTGTAGGAAACACATCCACGGCAATAGCCGCCAGTATAGACGCAGCACAGCCTGAGCACAGGGAGATGATGAGCAGCACAGTCGCCGCCATGCCCCCGGGGACGAAGGCAGCTCCCACTGTCGCGATGCCACAGATAAACATTATACCACCTGAAGTATAAAAGAAAATATTTTGATTATTAAGGGTACGCTTGTCGTTCACTCTTCCATACAAACGTAGTATGGTTATTACTCGTATGTTTGACGGTGTACGTTCAAAACGAAAAATTATATCAATTTGTCATAACATTATCAAGCCCTGTATGGAAGCAGAATTGTAAAAAAATAATTACTTTGGAAGTTATGACAAAACGAAAAATTATATCAATTTGTCTTGTCATTATCAAGCCCTGTATGGAAGCAGAATTGTAAAAAAAAAATTACTTTGGAAGTTATGAGCGTCGTAATTTCAACACTAATTTTTACTCGGTTTTGGGTGTAAATAAATAACTTATGTAGTAAAAAAATTGTTAAATGGGAACCGTACAAGGATATATAATATAATTTATTCAATAAGTAGTTCAAATAATTTTGAGTAAATATATTCAGAAGTTTTTTCATAATATCTAAGATACGCCCAAAGGTTCATTAAATATTTTGCCCTCGTTTTGGTTATAAATCATCGTCTATTTCACTAAATAATACTAGCACTATTACTACTATAAGTTCCAGGGAACCTTTGATTCTGAACACATATCAATACAAAGTTTATTCAGAGACAACTTACTGTATAACGTCTTCTTGCCAATTTTATTGATGAAAAAGCCTATGGCTAAGTACGTGAGCGCGAACACCACCCCCATGACCATGGATATGGGGAACACCGCCACTGACACCTCTGACTCGCACACTGCTTCGTCAGAAGACAACATCTGGAAGACGAAATAATAGTATTTGATTGTACTACCCTTTCATGAAGGAAGAATTTGCAAGCCCAAAAACGAACAACATGAAATAGATTTAGATTATAGAAAACAAGAAAAAAAATGTGATTAGTTAAGTAAAGGCTTGTTTCATAGTCTCAAGATAGATAGGCAAATCTCTAGATAAATGAAGAAATTAAACAGAATTATAAATAAGAAGTTATGATGACAAAGCAACTGAGCGAAAAAAAATGCATGTCTAACCGGAAATCAATTTATGGTTATTTATTATAAGAAAATGGAAGTACTTACGCTTGTATTATCGAATTTATCACGTATGATCTGACATATCGTGATACTTTTATTTGTATGACTTCTTAAAATACTGTTCAGAATATCTGGAACCCAAACGTAGAGACCACTCGACCTGGAATGCAAAGAGAATGTTTTTATTAACTTTGATAACTTTACTATAAACTGCAAGGGATGTTTACCCTATTCTCTTACAAGTTCTCTCGTAAAGGCAAAAGTATACCAGAACAGCTCATGAGCCTTAATTGGCTTTTCAGTGACCGGGACGTCCTTTAATCCGTTAAGGCGCAGATATATGACTTTCAACGATTTTAAATTGATAATTACTCCTAAACGACTAGTTTTATATCTTTGAAAAAAAAATATGTTATACTAGACAATTTTTTTCGTAATTTGATATACGAATATTTTAGAATATGTTTATATTACATAGTGAAATTAATTTGTAAAGTTATGTCTAACGCGGATAAAAAACTGAGAATCACGCAAAAGCTATCAAGCGTATTTTTCTGAAACTTTCACCAAATTAAGGATAATTAAAATAATAATCTTTTAGTACACGTGTTTTATTAAAATACCTTTTGTTTTATGTATTATAAATTAATAATGCGTCAAATTGGTGTTGGCGCTCCTTGATGGGCGAGTCCTATTACTGGCTGGACGTACGACGCATTGCGTGAGCTCAGTACTGAACACGCAAGCTAACTACTCAAGGTCACGGGCATGTATCTGCGTCTTAACAGACGTTTAACTCGGCTGAGAGTTAATTTTTGTTGTTTCATTCCACGTTCACACGACACTGACCAAATAATGTAGGTCGAACGTTCATCTCCTCCTTTCATTTCATTTTTAGATGATTCAATACGCGAGTGAAGAAATTCAGTCTTCGTTTCATTCACTGCGTTCAAATCTCGAGCGAATATGTCGCTGGTTGCATGCCTATATTGTACCACTTAGTTAAAAAGGAACTATAAAGTCACTATTAAAGCGGATATAAGTCGCTTGATCGCTTCACTTTTTCATTGCCGAATGAAAGGCATTTATAAAAAGTGAAGCGTAATAAAAAAATGTTGATGCTATAAAATTATTATTACTTACACCATGAATACTGCGAACATCGATATGTGTGATATGAACACACATCGTAGGAGCGGCACCTTGAACATGAGCCCGACGTTCTTGACAGCCCCTGCAAAGCCTCCAGCCTTGATCTCTTCACTGCCAGTTATTAGTTTTTGCACCTGGAAAGGACAGAATAAAACTGTGTCAGAAATATTTTCAAGGATCTTCATACAAAGCCCTCGACCCATACCCGTTAAAGGTCATTTCACACCATATCATCTCGGAAAGGGATCGTCACTGTATCGCCTTTCGCGTCACCGTCAAACAAGCGTCAACCTAACGTAAGCACGTAACTAAAGCGGATCAGCAGGTCCGATACTTCGACTCGGCTATGGCTAGGCGACGCCGCGCCGCGCTTACAGTTTGCCGTAAGCGCGCGCGGCAGTAGTGTGCTACAGGTAGGCCGCGGGAGGGGTGGGACGGGCAAGGGTCGACGAAGAGACGTAAGCGCGGCGTCGCCTAGCCGTAGCTTGACCACAGACGGCACCGTGGTTCGTGAGCTTGTCCCGAGGCGAGGCGATAACGTTACGACACCGATTAGTGTGCGTTGCAGTAGGGAGTTTCATAAAAAGAATACTGAAAGGGTTATATATTATAATGAGGTTGAGGTCCGTCTTAATCCGCCCCACATGATACAAAGAAATAGGAATTGGGGAAGGGCTCGTGTATCTAGGTCCTTTAGACTCATATAAAAAAAAACTACAAAATCAGGGGCGGCAGTCAACGTCTCACAGGATTAAAGAGTTATGAGGATCAGGGTGTAAAGTTCAGTAATCCTCTACAGAAAATGGAGAATCCTCTGACCAGACTGGTATTGTGTCTGGTGGGCTGCCCAACGATTGATATCGGGACGTTGTCTTTATGCTAGTCGTGAACAAGCAACACCCTGTATATCGCATTCATTGCGATATACAGGGTGGCCCAGGTGGCCAGGTTAAGTTGTATCTGAAACCATGCGATAACATCATGTTCTCTGGCGCTTAGTATTATCGCAGTGTAGATACTGCGCTATTCATTAGCATCTACACACATCAAAAGTGTCTAGGGATCAAGCATTTTTATGCGGATTTCTTGAGATTGAGATGTGGCTTTGTAATAAATTTATGATTTTATAAATTTATATGGATCCTTTTTGGTGCATTTCATAATTTGAATCAGGAACTGTGAATCAAATTCGAGTAAAAGATGAAAATCAGCTGTCAATATTTTCCCTATAAAAACATACAACGCATTGAAGACATTATTAGTGCTACTGTTTCCCTACTACTGATTAAAACCAACGTTATTATGGAGCAGCGACGTCATTTAAGCAGGGAAGAAATGCTCAGAGCCGTGGGAATGATAGAAGCTGGTTCCCGGCAACGTACTGTGGCTTTAGCTCTGAATACAAGTCAGAGTGTTATCAGTCGACTTTGGACACGTTACCGAAGCACTGGTACCGTGGCTGAGCGCCATGGAGGACGGTATCGCTGCACCACACGGAGACAAGACCGATACATTCAAATCTTAGCTCGAAGAGCTCCAACAATAACCGCCATGATGTTAGCCGTGAGGCTTCATCACTCTTCAGGGAACTTAATTAGCGACCAAACAGTCAGAAACCGCTTGCATGAAGTGAACCTTCATTCCCGAAGACCGCTACGGGTACCACCTATAGCAATGCACAATCGTAGGATTCGATATCAATGGGCTCTTGAACACAGAAATTGGGCAGAAGAACAATGGCGTTTCGTGTGCTTTTCTGATGAGTCTCGTTTTGGTATGAGACCGGATACAAGACGTATACGACACTGGAGAACCCCTGGACGCCAACAGCGATTAAAATCCTGCCAGGAAGTCCATCCTTATAGTGGTGGAACCATCATGGTATGGGCGGGTATTTGGATCGGCGGAAGAACTGAGTTGATTTGGATTAGAGGCAACCTCAACGCTCAAATTTATGCTGAGACGATTGTATCAGACGTCATCGTTCCTCTACAAGTGCAAATCGGTCCCTTATTTCAGTTAATGCATGATAATGCACGACCGCACACCGCAAGAGTTGTAAGACAGACTCTCGCCGCAGCTAACATCAATGTCCTGCCCTGGCCTGCTCAGTCGCCAGACTTGAACCCGATTGAGCATGCATGGGATATGCTACAGAGAAGAGCTCTGCCGAATATGGAGGGTATCCAGTCGCAAGAAGACCTTTTTTTGTTGTTGCAACGAACATGGGCGGCCATTCCACAGCGTGATTTGGATGAACTCATTTTGAGTATGCCAAACCGATGTTCTTGTGTTGTTAGTGTTCGCGGTAGAAACACGGATTATTAATTGTTTAAGTTACCCAATAAAATTTTAAAGAAAACTGTTATTTCAGTCTTTTTTTCGAACTTTAATGTTAGTGGTTCAAATGTCAAAAATCCCTTTATTAGGAAAATGGCAAATTTCTTTATTAATGCAAAGGTGACTTGGTTTATCGTTACTGTGACAAACGAAAACACTTTATTTGATGAATCCTTAAAGAAAATTTTAATTAATATCAATCAGGAGAAAAGTTATTGCAAAAATATATGTTGATCCCTAGACACTTTTGATGTGTGTAGTTTCAACCGGAAGCACTCATACATGAAATTATTATTGCTAATGAGTTGTTAACCTGACTTCACGCTAGGTGATTGTTTATCAATTGTACATTATCTTTAATTAATGAGTACAATCGGTTGGCGGGTTTTGATTTGTTTACACATATTAAATATCAAAGGCTTCGACTTAAACAGAAAAGTAACTAACACAGATCAATTTATCATCAATTTCAGATCGATGAATTCTAAAAAATATATATTTTGTGACACGTTTAATCTCTCCTACTTAGGTACTTATTTAAAGGGGTTTGAAGATTTTGGCCCTAAAATCAGCCACCTATTTATTTTTTTTTTCAAAATCGAGGTGCACAATAAATCATATATTTGGATAGGTATAACTTTTCACCGCGATTCTGAAAAAAAAAAACAAAATGGCGGCATCATGTTAGGGCCACCCTCCATACAGAAATCTTCAAACCCCTTTTGCTGTGCCCAACTGGGACTATTATTGTGTTTGTTTAATTATTCTTACCACCTGTATGAGTAGGTACATTATGGATTGCAATAAATATAAATAGAAATTGATATTGAAATAACTGAAAAAATCATTCAAAAGATACTTACAGGAAAATCTTCAGGCCTTTTCCTATTATTCCAAGCATACATCGTAGCTAGAACTGGCAGGGCAGCCTCCGGGCCCTTAGCAGCCAGTAGGTACCGTGGGCTCTCTGGCAGGAACAGCAGGATGGCTGCGGCTGCCAACCCTGGCGCGCACCACAGCCAGACAAAGGCTCTCCAGGGAACAATCTCGATGTAAGCGAACGCGAAGGACCATTTCCCTGGGATTATTAACCAGGCGAGACCTGAAACGGAGAAATTTTTTTTGGATGATATCTATTTTGGCTAATTGCTTTTAGATTTCATCTTGTGGTACCTGCATTTTAACATGAGACATGCAGTTTTTATTAATTTATTTACGTACATTGCTAACAATGTATTTAAAATACGCCTGTCTAAAATAATGAGTTAAGGGGGATGCGCCAAGGTAGCCCGCGATATTCAAATTTTCTTACGTTTTTTGCAATTTGCAGCTCAGTATCAGATTGTATGTTGATCTAAATTATGATTCGCGGATTTTAAGGAAAATATTTAGGAACTCAAGTTTTTATTTTCGGACGATTTAAAAAACGAAGAGTAGTCGAATTACATATTCAAAAACGTTTGGCGGTTAAAAATTAATACCTGATGCAATATTGGCTACAATTTACATAAGCGATGTTAGAAAATAGTAATATTATTGCAACTACATACGCATGTTTTTAAATCAAATTCAGGTTACCATAATATTGCATCACACTACTGTTGACAACTTAGTTCCATCGACCTACGTGTTTATCAAACGATTAGAACTAAAATATTTGCAAGATAACTTAGCCTAATATTTGCAAGATAACTTAGCCTAATATTTGCAAGATAACTTAGCCTAATTTTACGTAATAATAGTTAATGGGTCTTCGACTTAGATAACTGTAAGTTCAAGTTAACTCCGTATCCGTAGTCATTAACTCATAAGTTAGATATGGCATGTTATAATTACATAATTAGATTTAATGTTCGTGTTTGCCTTGGTGCAAAGTAGCCGATTAAGACTGGGTTTCTAAAGTAGCACATTCACGATCATATATAGAACTTTCAGTTTTGACGTAAAATCAACTGGCCACTCACGGACGTAATGTTTTTAAATAAGTATCTTCATTTGTGGAGACTATAATTAGGCTACATTCCATCAAGTAATAGGTAGTCTAAAAGTCTCCACAAATACCTATCAGGGCCAAGCCTACATAGGTGTAAGCTAATTAAGTCATTGAGTCATGTAGATTGGTAGGCCAGTCAGGTACCTACCTAAGTGTAATAGGCAGCAATTAAATACATAGGTAAAGGTTATAGAATGGGCAGCAGCGTCTTTCTCTTTACAAATAACATCCTGCGAACACCAATCTGTTTATGTAAGATGGTACCGATATTGCAGAGAAAGTTCTTTGCTGCTCATTTCGTTTTCAAGGTCCTCAATGAATGGCGGATGCAAGATGCAATAAGAGCCTGCGCTATAGTTTGACTAAGACCACGCGTATCCGGCGAGACGGGGGGGAGGGGGGGGGGGCAGTGCAGGTCGCTCATTCATCAACGCTCACGGCGCGCGGCGTCCCGCCCCTCTTTCATTGGTCAACGCTGAACCCGGCCTGGAAATGCATTCACAGCGGTTCCGGTCAAACGATATTGATGATACTTAGGTACGTCCGACTCTTAGACTCTATGCTCCTAACCTTGCTGACATATAATCTTTTCTTGACACGACACGAGAGCAAAATAGGCTGATAATTATTTAAAAACTTTTTACAAAAATAAAACAACCGACTTCCAAAAAAAACACTACAAAGTGTAATTTCGGAAGACGGTGTATTTCGTTTTGAATTTTTCGTTTTTTGTCACCGACTTCCGAAATCAAAATAAATTTTCACTTTGTAGTGTTTTTTTTTTTCACTTTTTGTTGTGGTACCTACCCCACACAAATTTGAATAGCACTACCTGCTATGTAAATAACAGTGACAGGAACTTATTATCATAACATCCACATAGGCTAAGTGGGAAAAATGCGTAAGTGTTATTGAAGCTAACTCAAAAACTACCCAAGCAAAGATAATACAATTTATATAGGACCACCTCTGAAGCATCAAAATCAATTAAAATAATTATACAAAATGAAAAAAAAACCCATTCGCATTGGGAACCTCCTCCTTTTTGAAGTCGGTTAAAAATGATAGAGTCATGAAGCGTAATTAAGATTTTAAAATTAACCTGGTAAAATAATAAATGAGAAGGAGATGAAGGCGGAACTCCACGCGATGGCTGCTGCGCGCTTAGAGTTGGCGTGCATCTCACCCAGGTACGCGTAAATTGTGGCACTGGATGCTGATATTCTGAAATAGAAGAAATTCCTGTTATTATTCTTGGTAGAAGCAATTAGAACAGATTGCAAATAGTGGACGGACGTGGCTTGTTCCGCATTTTGCGTGTTTCCAGTATTTTCACGATAGTTTTTAGGGTTCCGTACCCGGACGGTGGCAAACGGAATCCTGTTACAAAGCTTCCGCTGTCCGTCCGCTCCGTCGACCCGTCCGTCTGTCTGTCAGCGGGCTGTATCTCATGAACCTTAATTGGTAGACGGTTGAAATTTTCACAGATGGTGTATTTCTATTGCCGTTATAACAAAAAATAATAAAGTTAATCAGTAAAGGGAAGTCTCCTTTTACTGAATAACTTAATTTTTTATACTTTACAACAAGGAACATTAATTTCGGCGTTTTTTGCGCGATCTCAATATGGTACAGAACCCCCTTTTTTTGGGTCGGCAATCATCAAATAACTTCTCTCGCTCTGGGTGGAGCGAAAGGGCGTGTCAGACTCTTACTGACTAAAACCCACCCGTCAACCCGTGTTCCTTCAGTTGCCTGTACGTTGCCAGGGGCCACAATCTCCCCTTAGGACTTTCTCGCAACTCCGGTGGTACGGAACCCCTCGTGTGCGAGTCCGATTCGCACTTGGCCGGTTTTTTCATTCGTGAAGACTAGGTGGACTACGTGTTGTGATTAGATTTTAAAAGGCTTGGGTGAGATTCATAAAGTATAACAGAATATTTTAACATCATCTCTGGGTTAACTATAGTTATTTGTGTTACAAGGGGACAAAGTAATATTTTGTTCTTCCAGGGCGTTATTTTGAATTCAGAGCTAAGCGAAGGATTCTACTTTAGAATCCCTCGCTATGCTCGGGATTCTAAAGTAGAATCCTGAGCTTAGCGAGGAATTCAATATACGCCGCCCGAGAACAAAATATTTTGTCCCCGAGTGATACACACTATTTTTCATCACTACCTATGAGAAAAATAAAAAGCTAACCTTTTACAAAAAACTAAACACGAAAAATATACTTTTTTTTTACATTAAACCTTCACGCGAGCGCCTCCAACCTAACTACGCAAATCAGTACGCTATCAAAAGCACGGAGTGTACCAATCAGAAGAGAGAATCCTCAAACTCCCTAGGGAGCAAAGTTGAATTTTGCTCCCGCTATCCTCTATAGGCAATTGTCGTTTTTCGAATAGGTGTGATGAAAAAGTCATTGTTGACCTAGAATAGACCTTTAAAGGTAGACAAAAAAAAACTAATTTGATGCTATTATGATAAAATCGTGGAGATCAAAAGTACAGGTTCACCTATGGCATCGAACTCATGACATTCAGCGCACTGCCTGGTACTATTAGAATGCATACAATCTAAGAATTACAATAAAAAATAAATTAATGTTGTTATTAGCTTATCATTTTATTGTAAATAATAAATAGTAATGGATTATTGCGGGTCGGGCGTTAAACCTGGGTCGGCGACTCATTTTAATTACGAACTAATGTTTATTATAATAATGTTTATTCATAGATAATTATTAATTTAATTAGTATCTGGCTTGTAGTTCAATAGATTAAGGTCTTGTGCGAGAAATCTAAATCTAATTAGTTATAAATATTTTTTTATTTATCTATAAGTTTATTTTTCTGTCCATCTTTTGAAGTTCGTAACAGACCTAAGGGCCTATACATAAATTACTTCTTTCTTCTATATCTCTCAGGCATGCCGGTTACATAAGTTACTGCACGCGTAGCATGACCACCGTAGAAACGGGTTTTGTCTACGGAAGAATAGACAAAATGACAGATTGTGATTGTTTAACTGTCATTTTGTCTATTCTTCCGTCGACAAAACTTGTTTCTACGGTGGTCATGCTACGCGTGCTGATTGGAATTGACTGACAAACGCGCGTTTCCTTCGCTGCAAACGCATGTTTTTTACCCGACTGAACCAGAAGGAGAATGGAGAAATGCGCGCTATCTGCATGAGGTAAAGTTTCATTCCCAAATTGGATCCACTAGTAGGTAAAGTCCTAGGCTTAGGACTATTATATGCCAGCCTATTATAATGTCCAGCTACAAGGCAAAGGCCTCTTCTCAAACAGAAAAGGCATTGAGCAAGCGTGATAGCTTACTGCGACAGGTTGGGAATTTCGTATACCTACATTAATTTCAAAACCCTAGGCCTAAAGGTGAATTTCACGACCAGCACAGACGTGCTGGTTGTCATAGAATAGAATAGACGCTGATAGATGTTGAACGCAGATTAGATAAACTGCGTTCAACATCTACCAGTTTTCTATTCTATTTTTAATAAATGGCAAGGAAAGCTGATGTCGATTATTCTGCCAATGCCTCAAGTGATTTGGAAAAATTAACAAATTAAATTCTTCGATTGATACAGTTGAACACCATGTAGATCTTGTTTGGTTAGTACGGGAATCTATCAGTGTCATCACTTTTGTAGAATATTGACAGACATTTCTTGACCGCGGTTTTGCACGCGTAGCATGACCTCAACATTAGAAACGGTTTTGTCAACGGAAGAATAGGCAAAATGACCGATTCACAAACACAATCTGTAATTTTGTCGCAATGTTGAAGATGGTGATGTTGGTGCAGAAGAGCTGAACACGTTCAGTGTCATTAGTGAAATTGGCTATAACGTCTCAGTTTTCGAATCTAATAAGTAACTCACAAGCATCCAGTAAGGAACCTGAAGACCAGCAGCATCCACACGTTGGTTGAGAACGAGGATACGACGGAGAAGACGGCAGACAACAGGATGGCTGGTAACATCACCGCGCGGCGACCGATCCGGTCACCCAGGTAGCCCCATAGGAAAGAGGTGCTTATTATACCTAGTGGAAAAAAATGTATGTTAGAGTGTGGACACATCATTGCATGGGTTCTCCATTTTTACTTGACTTTAGAAAAATAACAAGATAGATAAAAAGGAGGATAAAGAAAGAAAGAGAATACATTTTATTAAGCACAGACAACAAGGCACAAATAAAAAGTGTAAAATAATAATTTAACAGGGAAGTGTGCCTCGCGGTTGCGCCAAAAAGGCACGATTCAGCAAAAAAGCCAGACAACTGGTGCCTGACGCTAGTTTTCAACTGAACCTGACGTGTGACGTTGGATGTTGGTGTGTCGTGCGTGATTCTTCAACTGTTCCCAAATATTTTTTCTCTCTCTTTTTTGTGAACGGTTCCGATCAATAATAGGTAGCTACACTTCTCTTATTCTGTTTTGACCAATGGAACTGAGAATCCTTACATAATATATTATAAAACAAAGTCGCCCGCCGCGTCTGTCTGTCTGTCTGTCTGAACGCGTTAAACTCAAAAACTGCTGAACGGATTTTCAAACGGTTTTCACCATTGGACGGAGTGATTCATGCGGAAGGTTTTAGTGTATAATTCATTAAAGGTTTTGTGTAAATTGGCTGAAATATGACGATTATTGTTGAAGATGTCGGAAAAAATCATGCCGACTGGGAGCTTTACTGACGTGCGCTGCGTAAGCCGTGAGAGATAAATCAAATTTATGTTCTAGAGTATTGTATATCTTAAAAATTGTGACCCACAATAACCATTTTTATCTTTCAAAATTGTATAAAATTTTCATTGTTATTTCCGAAGCTATTTTGACCGGTATCTTATTAATCCTTATCCAATTAAATAGGTTATTTAAATTGGGCATTCAATTTCGATTAAAATATGCCTTTACATCATATCATTTAAATGAATAGTTTAAGAGATATCACAGTTTCAAAATTACGCGTAACAAAATAATTATGGTTGACAACGCGGGCGCTGTAGCCTACCACTGCGTCCGCTGAAAGTTAGTCAATGATCTTTTCCTTGGCTATTAGGTATGTATTCCCGGTAGAACGTTCCCGTGGGATATTTTGCGACATCCACGCGGGCGAAGCCGCGGGTAAAAGCTAGTACATTATAATGAAAACTAGCTTATATGGGATTCGCCCGCGTGGCGGCTGGCAACTTGGTAACTATCCCACGGGAACGAACTACAGGGATAAAAAGTATCATATGTCACTAATGAAACCTAACCCAGATGATGATCTACCCAACTGTCAGCTCAACCGTTTAAGCGTGAAAGCGTTACAACCAAATAAACTCACTTTTGTATTCATAATATTAGTTGGATATTCTATCAGCTTAGTCGTCGCTACATTAAAATGGACACGAAACTATCTTCATAAATCTTCAAGTCCAATAAGAATTTATCGATTATTGGTAGGTAGGTCCTTACTGGCTTTAATATCCAAACCGGTTTAGTAATATGGTGATGGATTAATATAATCGTTTTTTATACCAGACAATGTGGTAATAACTCTTTTATCGCAGACAGGTACTTATTTATCTATGTAATAAATATTGTGTTTATTAACTATTGGCTTCGGAAACATGTTGTAAAAGAATCGGATTTATTTATTTATTTATTTTATTTTTATTTATTTATTTATTTATTTAACTTACACAGATAGTTTACAAGCAATACATTTTACATGACATAAAATTCTAGCCAGCAGAAATTTAGACAGACTGAACAGCGGGTCCCAAACTAGGCATAGCCTGTATCTTGGTGACCCAAACACTACACAAGGTTAACAATTTAAAAAGGTGTTGCTAGCGCAAGATTGCTATTGATGATTTCATAATAAAATTCAGAATTCAAAATGGTAAAATTAAAAATTCAAAATAATAAAATTCAAAATTCAAAAATAGTAAAATTCAAAATAATTAAATTCATAATTCAAAATAGTAAAATTCAAAATAATAAGATTCAAAATTCAAAATAGTAAAATACAAAATAATTAAATTCATAATAATAATAATTATCTAAATTAACAAATAAGATGTGGGTGAAGACAGACAAACTAATTACATAATACAAAAACAGTCTAGTGAGTAAGTGTGGTGTGTAAGTGTAAGTATAGTGTGTATAGTGCTATATATATATATATTTTTTTATCATAGAGTATGGTGGGTTAACTGCAACAGAGTAAACTCTCTGTTTCTTCATAAGTCCGGGCCAGCAGCCATTCGTTAAGTTTACTTTTGGCCTCAAAGTGGATTTTCGGTACGGTTAAAGTTTTGCTTAAAGTGTTAAACATACGTATGGGTAAATACGACGAAAACCGCGTCGCGAAGAGGGTTTTTGTTTTTGGAAGTGGGATCCTTTCAGTTACTTTCCTACCCCCCTTACTACAGCTCGAACGATTTCTGTTGAGTTTTAATAGATTTAGTAGAGTTCGTAGGATGAACAGTTGACGTACGCGTAAAACCCCAGATTCCTTGTACAGTTCGTCCGTAGAATAACGCCGCGGCTTTCCAAGAAGCACCTTGAGTACGGCCCGCTGGGCTCGTTCAAGCTCCATTTACTAGGGCTATGCATCAAACGGTTATGCGAAATTGGAACCGTGCATCCAGCTTCTGATGTTTCATAAGTGCCCATGTAGGATATGTGATATTTTGATATTATTTTGTAATTAACATTGTCTCTAGCAGACAAAAATATAATTAGAAGTAGCTTGCTGGTACCAAAAAGTGTTTTGGTATAATTCGACGGAGCTTAATGCCAACATCCATACTACGTTGAATACACCGGTTTTTGTTCGATCATCGAAGTTAAGCAACATCCGGCGTGGTCAGTACTTGGATGGGTGACCACCTTGGAACACCGCGTGACTTTAGTTTTTGTATTTGGTTTTAGAAGCCAGATAGCTGCATCAAGACTGACTCGAGAGGGAACCTATTATACTTATTAGCCGCAATTTTTATTTTGTTTTAATTAGTCTGCTCTTGAAGGCTATGGATGAGGTCTACTACGAGCGAGCATGTTCAGAAGATGCCTGTGATTCAATCTTGCTCTGAAGGCTGACGGGTTTTATGAGGTGTTCTTACCAATAAAAGCAGCAGCATTAACCAGTCCTTTGTCTTTGCTGGTCAGCTTGAGCTCACACTCAGCCGCTGTGATGGCGTAGCTCATGCCGACAGATTCCATGGACACGTTCAGCATGATAAGGCCGCTGGTGAATAGCACCAGGTGGTTCAATCTGCCATGACCTGAGGAGTTAAAGGTGTACTTTATTAATAACAAGAAACAACTAAGTATAAATGCACCACATGCGATCCTATTCGACCTCATGAAGGATAATTTTGTAAAGATCCGTTTCATATTTACCTAGCATTAAGGCTTTTGCAGACCAGGGCGACATGTCGCGCAACGCGACACGAACAATACAATTTCTAAGAAAACTTTTTAACAATAACCGGTGTCGCGTCGTGCGACAAGTCGCGCTGGTCTGCACAAAGCTTTATCCAAGCTATCTACAATAAGTGCATTATTATATATGCATTTTAAATAAAATTGGGCCTCTCTAAAGATTAAAGCCCAGCCCGGACTGCGATTCAACAATTTTTTACAGCAATTCCGTAACACAATGTGTAACTGAATATAAAGCGCGCGAATAAAATTCGCAGTGCAGGCTAGGCCTAATTGTCGTACATACAATACTAACACTAGCCTTTAAAAAATTTGGTTCCACAAAATTGGTTTAAAGTTGTTGGAGGACCGAATAAGTTTATTCCCTCCAATCTTTAAAACTATAAAGAGTGAAGAATAAAGTCTTATGCATCCAATAATATAGTTGCATTTCCATTCAGTGCTAATGAACACTCCGGAAAAAAAACGCGTGACAGTTTTATGACAGATTCGCGCGTTTAAATCCCGCCAATGTCGACTAACCTTAACAACAATAACTGCAAAAGGTAAAAAAATCATAAATAGCTACAAAAGTAACAGCGATAACTGCTAACGCAATTTTTAGCAGTAATATTTTACCTGTTTTTTCGAAGGCATCTTCAAAACTGTATTCGGTTGCTGGATTCAGCTTTTCTGCGCTCTCCGCATCTCCTTCCCCCTTGTATTTGCTTTTGTCTGTCATTATTCTTGACGTTTCTTTCTATGTATCTCTTTCTCTGTTTAACTTGTCATCACTCTTCTCTCTCGTTGATTTGTATGGTAGTGAAATGTGATGTAGACCGTACTGTATCTTCTTCTGAGAAATGTGATGAATTGACGATGTTCTTGTACCTGGAAACAATGAAGTATTTGGTTGTAAACGGATGTTTGTGGTTGCCAATGCTGTGATAAAGAGGAATGTTTCTGCAAAATTGGTAATTGAGTACAGAGGCGCTATTGGAGAGGTTATATCCAGCTGTTGGTAATGGATAGAAGGGGAAATGATTCGTCATTACCGATTATTTGAATACCCCAGATAAGTACCTACGTAAAAGTGCGTAGACAGACATTAATAAAAAACAGACATCATAAATATTTATTATATTTAATCAACACGCTGGTAATATCGTTCTATGCACTTAGATTTTTATGAGCTATGATAACAATATTATTTTTGTCATTCACTCGTTCATGCATTTTCTTTTCCTGCATTGTCACGGCTTCTACAGGAGCTACTGTCATCACCACTAATTAAGTATTAGTGGAATGACGATCTACAAGTCTTTATGAAGGTCTTGTCTTTATGAAGGGTTCTAGCGTGTTTGCCTTGCTATCAAATGCAAAACCTTTTTTCAAATCCGACAGGTTTCAGTTCCAGAGATTGGCACGTTCAAACAAACAAACAAAAAACCAACTCCTCAGGTTTATTATTATTCTCCAGTCAGTAAGTTGTAAAGTAAATTGCTACTAATTATTTTAATAATACTATCCAGCTAACTGTCAACAGTAACCTTATCATTGAAATAACACTTCAAGATGAGCGAACTACTCGGAATGCTTTGAAGAAAAATTGTTTGCTTTTCTAAGTAAGCGAGGAAAAAGTGCGGTTCATTTAATGAGGCTTAGATAAAATCTTGGCACTACTTGTGATGGACCTTACTTGTCCATCTTTTGCTTAAGGGATGTTGACTGGAGAAAAAAATTTATTTAGTCCGTCAGTCACATAATAAAAAATATTAGATACGTATTTTTTGCTTTATCATATTAATTAGAAGCAGCCAAGTGCGAGTTGGACTCGCCCATGAGTTCCGTAGCAGCAAGTAACATAATATAAAAGTTCTTGTAGTTCGTTAAAGGTAAATTGCGGTTTAAATCGTAAACCGCAATTTACCTTTAACGAACTACATGACGTATTAAAAAAAACTACTTACTAGATCTCGTTCAAACCAATTTTCGGTGGAAGTTTACATGGTAATGTACATCATAATATTTTTTTTTTAATTTTATCATTCTCTTATTTTAGAAGTTACAGGGGGGGCACATTTTACCACTTTGGAAGTGTCTCTCGCGCAAACTTTTCAGTTTAGAGAAAAATTCTATTAGAACTGTCAATATCATTTTTGAACACCTATCTATAGATACCCCACACGTATGGGTTTGATGAAAAAAAACTTTTGAGTTTCAGTTCGAAGTATGAACCCCCAAAATTTATTGCTTTTTTTCTATTTTTGTGTAAAAATCTTAATGCGTTTCACAGAATACATCTTTCCGTTTTTTGCCATTTGGCTACGGAACCCTAAAAATGGTTTAGATAAAACGCATTAAACTTGGGGAGTGGGGGCTCGCGACAACACAAGTCAGTTTAAAAATTCTACCATTCGAGTGACGTCATGCCACATTTTAACTCAATGTATTGCCGTAATGTTTTGATTACGTAAAAAGAGAAAAAATACGTGTCCATTTTTTTTTTAATCAACATTCCTAATAACGAATATGTGTTTTACGAATTTGATCCTTATTACTGCTACAAAAATGTCATCTGACAGATGCAGGAACGCAGTCTTTTGACACTCGGACTTTAGGTGCTTTACTACATAGAACCGTACCTGTTTATCTTTCATCGCTTCTATATGCACTTAGGTCAGAAACATCCTTTCGGGAGCACGTAAACCAGGTCTATTGTCTATCAAATTCCTATTGCTGTCCATTTGAAACGCCCATAAGTCACCAGAAAACCTGTTTTCTCACGTTCTACCTCACACTATAACAACCAATTTTGGTCATGGATGTCAGTTTTGTGACCATCCAAATGTTTAATGTTCTGCTGCTGCTATTGAAACTTTTTGAGGCCTTGTGGATTCAGCCATTTTTGGGAAAACGCTTGGCAAATTATCAAGATCTGTAGTAGTGCAAGCAGTCACTGCAAATTGCTCTGTTTCTATTCGTTGCTGCTCTGTATTGTTTAAAACAATACACTTTCAATCAACTGGCTAATAGCTTGTCTGCTATCGCGTGGTGGAATTAAAAGGTATCCATGGTATCACATAAATATTGATAAAGCGGCAATGCCTTAGTTTTTTTATTACTCTGGTTTTTTGTGTTGTTTTCCTGTGTTCGACCTTCGTTTTATATAACATTTTTATTTTCATTGCTTTACCTAGTTGCTTGGTCATACAAATCTGCACCATCTATTTAGGTGAGGTCGGTACATAATTATAGGACCAATCCTGACGCTGTGAAATCAGTTCTTAGTCTGCTTGGAAATGAAGGACAGTTTTTGACATCGGATAAAATTTTTATTGAAATTGGTCCAAGCTAGTGGACGTGGTGTGGCGTGGTAGTGATGGTAGCTAGTGGTCGCAAGCGCTAATGTTGAGCATGAGGTACTGAGTTCAATGCCCAAGTTGGGCAAAGTGTTATTGGGTTTTTCTATTTATGGAATTTCTCGGTAGCAGCCCGGAGTCTGTATCTGTGCCTGGTTGATGGCAATAGGCTCGCCCCCTGTTACATGGGACTTCATAACTGGCGCAATGTGGGTGTACTATAGGTACATCTCTGTCCAACCCTTCGGGGAAACAAGGCGTGATGTTTTGTGTTATGTTATGTTTTGTGTTATGTTAGGTCCAACTTAATATTAAAATACCACTCAGAGATGAGCAGTGGTTGCCCAGTGGTAATGGCCCCGACCCGACTTACGAGTTGTAGGCCGTGGGTTCAGACTCAAGCATCAGGTGCTTTACTTTGTGTAAATAATTTCATCACCACTGCTCTCAAAATGGTTAAGGAAAACATCGTGAGAAAACCGACATGTCTTAGAACCAAAAATTCGAAGACATAATTATGACATCTACCAACCCGCACTGGGCCCGCGTGGTAGGTTACAGCCTCTCTCACAGAGAGGAGGCCTGTGTCCGAGCAGTGGGAACATTAATAGGCTGATTATGTATGTATGTAAATACCACTCAAACCCAACTACCTGTCGCCCTTCAGTTTACTTCAGGTAGCTTATCTAACAACCTAGTCTTATGCAAAATATACGTTTCACTTTAGCCGCTCACCGTTCTATGTTAATTACCTTAACGTGATGTCATATACCTTCAACTACATAATGTATTTAAGGCCATTGACCCCCGTATCTATTAACGTAGTAACCTACATCCCTCAGTCAGATTTAATGACTCAAGATAAGCATAGTATTGTCATATTGATAAGACAAGGACATTTGTTTAGAAGATAAGGTCTAAATTGGTGTGGCAGGGATAAGTATACATTGTATTGGATTGCTTTATTGTATGTTAATTTTTATGATCGAAATATACCTACTTGATAATGACACTTTAACAATACAAATAATAGTTTAGCAGATAGTTGGCGGTTGGTTGGTGTTGGTTGGTGGTGGTAGGTTAGTGGTGGTAGGTGGTAGTGGTTTGGAGTTTGTGATGGGAAAGTGCTAAGAGGATAACAGTTTTCGACTGATTGTGAAGCTCATCAGTCATCACATACATTGAAGATATACCTAATATTAGAGCAAGCTAAATTCTTTAAAAATCTTTTCAGAAATATACCTATTTATCTTCACTGTGTGTAGTGGTTCATTAAATTGTATGGTGAGAGATAGTCGAAGAAAATATATATTTTATATTATCTTCAAAGCGTTTGACGACCTTTACTCGAAAAGAAAATGGCCTACATGAAACTTGGCCTTTAGGTACCTACTCAAAGATTGCCTCGTTGATCTGTGATCACAAACGCTACTTCTGAGCGTGGGTCTGGGTTCGAATCCCAGGTCGGGCAAAGTGTTATAGCGTTTATCGTGTAATGGCAGGTCAGGATTTGTGCTCGGTTGATGCTAAACGACGCTGAGTCTTATATACCCCCCTATTACATGGGACTTAAAGCTAATATACAACGTGTTCCTTTTAGAGTCTGGCTAACGAAAGTTGGCCTCAGAATATTGGCGGCAAATTTAAAAAATACATGCATGACAACACTAAATACACCAGAGATACCGAACGACAACCTTCAAATTGACGTTCACGTTCATACAGAGTTGCTATATAAAAAGTTCGCAAATAATTCCAGGGCCAACTTTCGTTAGCCAGACTCTAATATCCCATAACTCTAAGGTTATATGCTATAAATAAAAATAATACAACAAGTCCTAGAGCAAGTGTTCCAAAAATACGCAGTTTCGAAGATAACCTAACACTAGACTCTCTCGCCTGCCTCGTTTTCCTAGTGGTCGCAGACTGACTCTTTGGTCTAGTGGTCGCAAGCGCTGCTGCTGAGCATAATGTACTGGGTTCAATTCCCAGTTTGGTAATTAATTTTTCCATTAGGCAATTCTCCAGTGAAATTCAAATGTTACTATATATTATATATTATATTAATACCTAAATAGAGAATTGTGGAAGAAAAAGACAACGTTGTGCCGACCCTAAATAATTTGGGATAACTTTCGGGCTTCAGACGACCCGTAACGGCTGTCAAAGATCCGCAAATGACAGCCGTGAGTGTCGTGACCAACGGCTTAACGTGCTTTCCGAGACACGGAGGAGTCTCGGTAAGTAAAGATGGTCACCCATCCACGGACCAACCCCAGCAAGCGTAGCTTAACCTGATGGATCAACCCGTGTGACAGTTATTACTTATCCACGACCTCCTCATGATAATGATGATTAATATTTTAATAAATAAATAAAATGTGGGTAGGACAGACTCTGATCTAAACAATACATCATCGGCCCTATATGCACACTTTTATTTAGAAGAGATTTTTTATTTTGGTCACGTCACACTGCATTTTATCAATCGTGAATCTGCAGAAAAAATACTCCAACCAGAATCTGAAGACTCGTGGGTTTTAAAGCACATGAGGTAATGTAAAAGAAAAAGTATTTAATAAACACGTGTTAATTTTTTTTATGCAGTTATTTAGGTTATTAGATTATGGGACTATATTTTCTGTAACAATTTTAGCCTGTCTTGCATCAGCCTATACCATAAATTGGTATCAATCGAAGAAAAATTCATTATTGTCATTAATTTATAAATTGTTGATATAATTATGCTGTATTGCATTGCATCTCGATTGGAGTAAATCAACGTGCAGCTCAAAAGCGGCTGATGCTAAGTATAAATTAAACACAACCAAAGAAAAAAAAATGTTTATTTTATTTATGTACTAAAAACTAGTAAAGGTTAAAATGAAAGTTTACTCACACTATACGGGGTTCAAACGATTCAACTGCACTCAATGACCATGTGATTACAAAGTTAAACAACTAAAACACCACTTTTCACTCCAAATTTAAACTAATAAAACACAAAAAATAAACTATAATCTTATTGCTAACACATTTTAATTCATGAAACCAAATTTTATAGAACAAAACGGATTATTTGAAGAAAATAAAACGCACACGACCTTCCTCGGTCGCGAAGAGTGTTGTACTGAATGAACTACTGACTAAAATTAGGCACGGCATCGGCGCAAACGCATTGCGGTATTTATATAGAGCTGCCAGGTCATTCCGAAATGTTTGTTTTTTAATTAGTTAGTCTCGTTAATAGGTCGATAATTATTTCTTTGTGTTAGGATTATTAAGATATCAATGGACGAAAAACATAATTAGAAATGCGTAGATCTACAAAACAATAATATATTATATGTTTATGTAATTGTAACGACAACATTAATAATTTGTAGATAAAATAAGATAGCAAATATACTTCTACTATCAGAGTGCACGATTCATTCACAGATGTTATAGTAGGTATTGATCGCAAATATATACAAATACCTAATCTTTCAATGTGCTTCTTAAGTACTATACATCTTTTATTTTATACAGTCGCCGCAACCGCAAATTTTATGAGAAACAACAGCTTATTTTCCTCATGTTGTCCTTCAATAGAGTTGACCAATGCAAAATATTATTAATTATATATTATTTATTTATTTCAGACAATTCTAGTCCATAGATTTACACTCATACATTCAAATTCAAAACAATTAAAAACCCAAAAATAAAATTGCGAATAAGTAATTAAATATAAATATGTCAGTCAAAATAAAATTTAATTTGTAATAATATTATTATTATTTTAATTAATTTCTAAATTATTAAATAAAAACCGCTGATTGCTAAATTAAATCCACTTTTCATTTTTTGTAGATCTTAGACAAATTCTAACAGTTGCATATTGTGTCGTCTTGCATTGATGACGCTTCTCTCCAGTTACATTAAGATAACATTCTATTGTTGTTTTAGATAACAGGGAGGAAATAACGGCACTGACAGTATTTATTTACTTCGTGGAAGTGGCATAATAGCCTTAACGTCTGTTTTTCCATGCAGAGGCGCCTCATTATTAAACCGAAAGACGTCCACTGCTGGACATAGGCCTCCCCCAAGCACTGCCACTTCGCCCGGTTCTGTGCTTCTTGGTGATTGTCATTTTTGGCGCCTATTCAAGAAAAATAAAACGACTTTATCTAAACCCTGAAGCGTAGGCAAAATGCGATTCGATCAATGCTGATACCATAACCTGGATTAAACTCCCCCAGCACTCTGGGCAGTCAGCCCCGCTACCATCATGCTGCATAGTTAGAGTAACTCATATTTATACAACAGCCTAATGTGCTGTCCCTATTCTTCATGTGGATACGAAAGAAGAACACCATAATCTGGCATAACCTCCCCATTACTGAAGGTTGGCCATCAACTCCGAACATTTCTCCTTGCCCTTTGCGAGGTGGAACAGCTCAGAAGCACAAGAGACTCCGGTCTTCCAGCAAATGTTTCATTTCAGCCGAAACACGTCCACTGCTGGACGCTGCGGGCTGCTGCTGCCGCTCTCGCATCTAGCGGATTCCTGCGGTCTTCGCAAGGTGATCGGTATCTTTTTTTAACCCCTGACGCAAAAATAGGGGTGTTATAAGTTTGACCGCTATATGTGTCTGTCTATGGCACCTTAGCGCTTAAACGGGTGAACCGATTTGAATGCAGTTTTTAATTATTTGAAAGCAGATTTTCTAGCGATGGTTCTTAGACATGTTTTATCAAAATCGGTTTAGCCGTTTGAAGATTATCAGTTGTTTTCTAGTTGATGAGTGGATGTAAGCGTCTTCCATAGGTCTGATCGATTGGTATTCTGTTACTTCAATGATATTAGAAGAACATAGTAACCTTGAACTGATGCTGCAGCATCATCTGGAATTTGCAGGATACCCAACTCCCATATCAACTTACAGCACGGGTATCGTGTTGGGCTCATAGAAATGGTCTCAATGAATAGGTTATAAAAATAATAATAGTTCTCCAGACCGAATTTCGGCCATGGCGACCAATCTCAACGGAGACTAGCTATCGGCGCGGGAGATATTATAGTGCACAAGTGTGTGCGCAAACACAGGTGCACTCTCTCTTCCCTCACTCTCATAGTCCGATGGGACGGTAATCCGACACGACCGGAGAGAGATCAGGCGCAAAAATGCGCAATGAATAGGTTATAGATAGATGATGAATAGGGTCTGGTGATGGAGTAGGAAAGAGAAATAAGGAAATGTCTGTGTCAGGGGTTTTTTCAATTTTAATATAATTTCAATTGTTCTATAATACATACCATTAAATCCAAATCTAATGTCATGATTTTCGCCTATAATAACACAAAGAGGTTATCAATCCAGGTCATAACATGCTGATAAGAGGACCTTGTTATCACATCGTAAAGAAATGATGAATTCATTATTGTGATATTACGTCATAATATCCGTTCATGTTCATTATTATGCGTAAAGGTCGCGTCAAATAACTTTGCCGCTCTGAAGTTAGGTTGCGCATGCGTAGTGGCATGCGCGCTACTGTTTTATAAGGCAGATTGACTACTGCGCAGTCATTTGTAGTCTACTTCAGAGCGGCAAAGTTATTTGACGCGAACTTTGTATGTTCGTGAACTTATGAGTGATATAATACGGTCGTAATTAGACGTCCTTGAGGGCAGCAGTTTAATTATTTACAACTGCAGCTGTGCCATTTGGCTATACCTACTTAGATTATGGAACTGTCATATTTTTTTGTCATAAAATCAAAAAACCTCAGTCAATCTGCCTAATCTTTTCCCAACTAAGTTGGGGTCGCTTTCAGTCTAACCGGATGCAGTTGAATACCAGTATTTTACATGGAGCGACTGGCTATCTGACCTCCACAACCCAGTAACTGGGTAATATGATACCCCTTGGTAAGACTGGTTGTTAGACTTCTGGGGTTCTGACGACCCGTAACGACTGTCAAAGATCCACGAACGTGCTTTTCGACGCACGGAGGAGTCTCGGTATGTAATGTAAAGATGATCACCCATCCACGGGCCAACCCTGGCAAGCGTAGCCAAAAAAAATCAAAAGGCCTAACGAATCTAAATCTACTGAAGATACATCCCTAAACTGCAGTCACTGTCCCACGGCCAAACACAAAACTCAAAATTAAAGCATTTATTTCATTATTCTCTATTTACAGGCACTTTTAAAGTGTCAATGAATCGGTCAGTTAGGTTAGTAGCCACGACGTAGTTTTGTTATCTGAGGTTCTTCGATGAAAAAAAAAAAATAATAATTAAAAAACCCCCGAAACATAAAAATTCGTTAAAAGTAATAAAATTAAATATACTGGACCTTTAAGTTTAATATAAACTACACTACACCGTCGTCCCCCGACGCGACAACAAAATATTAACTTCAAATTATATATTTTTAAACTTAAAGGTCCAGTATATTTTATTTTATAACTTTTTAACGGATTTTTATGTTTCGGGGGCTTTTTAAATTTTTTATTTAATTTTTATTTCCTGCTTTTTAAACTTTATATACTTATTACTAGTACATACGCTACGATAGATATGTGCTTCGCATAAATCTGCGCAGCTGTACGTATTTTTGCCCCAGGATAGTTAGTTACTAATTTACCCTGATTTTTTTTTCTTCTGCATCATCAGACTCTGATAAATATAATATCTATATCCTATTCATTGAGACGATACCAATGAGCCCAAACACGATACCAATGAGCCCAAACACGATACCACTGCTGTAAGTTGGTGAGGAGTTGGGTATCCTGCAAATACCGGGTAATGCTGCAGCATCAGTTCAAGATTACCATGTTATTCTAATACGATTAAAGTAACAGATTACCAAATTTAGACTCAAATGCTAGACCTGTGGAATATGCTCAAATCCATTCATCAAAGAAAAGACCTGATAATCTTCCAAAGGCTGAATAGATTTTCTTAAATCATAGCTAAGAACACTCCCGATCAAGTCACCTTTCAAACAAAACAAAAAAAATCTATATCGGTTCAACCGTTTGGGACCTATGATGCCACAGACAGATACACACGTTAAACTTATAACACCCCTTCGTTTTCCGTCAGGGGTAAAAAAGAACTTAAACACTATTAGATTAAAGTATTCCAAGGTGTTTACTAAATTACATTAAATCATTTAGCATTTAGCCCAGTTGCACCACGAAATCATGGACATGACCTCCGCTTCGTACTCCAGCATTACGCCCAGGAAATCGTGAACGAAGATTACTTTGGCATCTTAGTAGGACCTGGGACAATATCCCGCAGCAGGACTTTGATAACTTGATTCAAAGCATGAAAAACCGGTGCAGGATCGTTAACATCATGGTCAGTGGTTTTACTGACTACTGATTTTTTGCATAATTGCAAAACACCGAATAATTTCGCTTGAAAAACACATTCAGCGTTAGTTTTACCATTATTTCACTTTTCGTCTATAAGTATAACAAAAAAATATTATTTTACACAAAAAAATTTTTTTTTTTATTTATTCTGAAGTCTAGTCTGATAAATGGGGTTTATAAAAATATATACATGTTGTATGTTCTTTATAACAAATGAGTAAATTGAGAAAATCCGAAATATCCCTAGATGGTGTTGATATTATATATAATACGGGGTGTCCGGGACATCGACGCGAAGCCTGATGCCATGGATTCAGTACATGATTCTGAACCCCCCTGCGTTGAAAATTTTCGTCGGTAATTCAAAAAAAAATCTGCTTCTCCATAAATTTTGACCGCGTAGGTATTGCACTTTTCTATGAAAGATTTTTTTTTTAATAACCGACGAAAAATTTCAACGCAGGGGGGTTCAGAACCATGTACTGAATCCATGGTAACCGGCTTAGCGTCAATGTCCCTGCCATCCTGTATAATATAATATAATATAATATAATTTGTGTTGATGTGTGTATTAAACATAATGCAAAATGTCTTGCCCGAATTTGACAATAATAAAATAGATTAGCATATTCTGAGATAACTGAGCGTATTAAGGTTGAAGGCTGGTTAAAATTTGGGACGAGTTTGTTATTAGTTCAGTTCAGAGGCGTTAATAAATCTGATACTGTACTAAGTAACATTATGACCTGAAGTACTTACCAAAATTATTGATGTGCTAGTTCTAATCGATTATCTCTCATTCCCATTCCGAATTTAGACCTTGAGAATTGTATTAGAGTAAGAAACGGATAGAACTGGCTGAAGCTCTTGATTTTAAGTCACATGCAGCTGACAAGCAGAAGTGGCAAAGTGCCGGTTACATTAGCCATAGAATCGATGATCGTTGGCGTAGACATTAGTTCTTGAACGGAGACAAATCGGTAAACGTAGGGTTGGACGGCGTCAGGCGAGTTAGAGCGATAATCTTCACAGGGCAGCTGCGAGCTTTAACAGCTGGATGAAAGATGCAGAAAATAGAATTGAATGGCTAATAGAAGAGGCCTTTGTCCAGCGGTGGACTGCTGTAGGCTGGTGATGATGACCTGACATTTTTCGTAACATTTCAATGCGACATAGCAACATCCCATGGTAGTCATACACCTATAATCCAATCAGGTCGAGTTGAAAACCTGCGTCAGGCACTTATAGTTATCTGGCATTTTTGCTGAATTGTGCCTTTTTGGCAGACCCGTGCGGCACACTCCCTTGCTGATTTCTTAAATCGCACTCTAGACGTTGTATTTTTTATTTTCTGTATAATATTATAATGTCTGCTTTTTAGTTTGTGCTAATGTATTTTCTTTCGTTCTTTTATTTTCACTGCCACCGAAACCAAAACACAGCAAGTTTAGTAGAGAAGAGGAATATTCTAATATACAATCAAAAGACTATTCTTGATTTTTATTTTGAAAGCGTTAGGAACGTAATAAAACCTTTCATACAAAATATCTGCTGGAACGGTTAAAAAAATCCTTTCACAAATCACTTTTATGGGTAGGTAATCGCAGCTCATATCGAATACTAAAAATTAAACTTAGTTCTCACATGTGCCGCGCCCCTTGCGGATCACAGAAGTGTCAAGTGCCTGATTATTGCATGTCATGCATCCACATGCCGCCAAAGACAATGCAATCTAAATCACTGCACTTTTAGTATATACTAAATAACTCTACGTACTTTGTGAACAATCGCGTCAGGGGTTTTCAACCTAAATGGAGTCCACCCGGAAATTGGCTTCGCATTTGGCGCCATTAGTATTGCGTCAATCATTTCCTTTAACGTGCAGACAACACGACACGCAGGACACGATATTAAGTGTCCCATCGTTTGTGAAAGAGCACCATAATTACTCTGTCATCAATGAATCGTAGAGTGGAAAACCTGTTCTAGTGCCTGAACAGATTTTCCGCTCTATGACTGCTGCCATTGCTTTGTTCCAGATTGAAGAATAGGTGCTGGTGTATAGGCAAGCATGAGACAATTATTTCAGCTTTGTTGCTGGGCGGTGACAACTGCGAATATTTGACACTACATTTTAATTACATTACGGTAATCACTGCGAATATTTGACACTACATTTTAATTACATTACGGTAATCACTGACAGAGTTCTTTGTGACAAAAAACCTAGAATAAGTCTCAATCCTTTCGGGCTTGGGTAAATTTTGTGTGGACCGTGACCCTTCTTCTTTGTATTTTAGTACTAGGTCATCAGGCATATCCAGGATTTCATTTCTGAAGTGCTATTCTGTCAAGTTTACTACAAACTTCTTTCAATTAGTGACACAAACTTCTCTCAAGTAACCAAACTTCTCTCAAATGACACAAACTTCTCTCAAGTGACACAAAGTTCTCTCAAGTGACACAAACTTCTCTTAAACCGCACACAAAGCGAATCACTTGTTTTTATTAAAACTGACATCGTTGATTCAAACCTCGACACAGTTTGAGTTCAAAGTGATGAATAGTTTGCTATCAAAAATAGCAATTAGGGTATATTCGTTAACACAATATACCCAATATTTACACTAAACATATTAAAACATTTTAGGGACTAATTAAAATATAGGCTTGATCAGTATCGCAAAAAGCTAATAGGAGTCGAATGATAAGTAGCAGTGTCTCCATTTCTGCCAACATAAAGCATAACCATCGCTACTCGTAGATTTGAGTGTTTATTGATAAGTAGTTCATAAAACCGCTTTTAGGGGACTGTTTGGAAATTTTTGACGTTCAAAAAGTGTTGATTCTCAGCCTAATTTTAAAATAATTTAATTTTAATTATGATTTTCTGTCCAAAAACCTAAAGTTGGTTTAGAACTGCCTTCAGCATCACAAAGCAAATAAAATGATCCTATATATTATAATAAAAATGAAATGCTGTGCGTTGGTAAGGGCATCACTTTGAGAACAGCTGGACAGCTTTACGAACATTTTAAAACAATGTTTTGTTTGTTTTAAAATGTTCGTTGTCCGTATCTGAGAAAATTGGAAAATTCGGATAGATTTAAACTTTGACAGGACTACGTACGTATGTCGAGTCAGTTAGTTATTTAAATATAAATTAAATTTGTTTCATGTTTTATTCAATAAGGCAGTGTATACTGGTTCATATCGAGGGGTTCCGGGCTAATTGTATTAAGCGACACTCTGAGCGATATAGACTTTTATACATATTTGGAATCAGCGAATTTTTCTGCGTCATTTGAGCTGGGTTTGGTGACGATCGGAGCATTTTTTTGTCGCTTAATACATCCGCATTTTTGGGCCCATTTTGGACTGCAATGTATGAAGCGACACAAAATATTGACAAATTTAGGCACTGTGTACTTAAGCTAACTACCAAATACCAGGCAGTCGTTTAAACTTTTTTTCCTGGAGCAACAATTTACAGGCAACGTACGTTAAAGCATTTAGCCTGGCGTTATAAATATATAGAAATGTGGCTTCATACAATTAGCCTCTTTGTTAAATTCTTATCCAGTGTCGTTTAATACAATTAGCTTTACCTTATAAATATACAAAAATGGCGTTTAATACATTTAGCCTCTTTGTTAAATTCATACCCAGTGTCGATCCATACATTTAGCTCTGTACATGAAATGTTAGATGTTGTCACTTCAACCATTTAGCTTGCAGTAGATAATGATATGTCGGTCGCATGAACTATTAAGGATTTCAACAGTAAACATTTAAAGATTATGGTTAAACCTATTTTTTTTATTCAATATTTGATTTGCAGTGTCGTTTCAGTTATAACAAAAGTATAGTTCTAGTACTTCAAACAGTTTATCTTAAACGGACTAAGAATAGTATACACATACAATCAAAATTTTATATCGTCCGCGTAGCTGATATTATTAATACAAAGCCCATCAATGTGACACCCGACATTTGTGTTGCTGAGTTCAACGATCAGCTGATTTATGTACAAATTAAAGAGGCGAGGTGAGGTTATTCCCCCCTGCCTCACCCCGCATTTCAATCGGTACTCCTCAGATAGTACCCCCGACCACTTTACATGGTTAGTCTGGTTTTGATACCAGTACCTGAGCAAAGATGTTACTGCACTGTCTACATCAGTTTCCCGGTACAGCTTATCCCATAGAATGTCATAAGACACCAAGTCAAATGTCTTCGATAAATCGAGGAAGCAAGCATTGACCGGTGTCTTCCTATCTGCATAGTACTGGACGGTCCGCTTGAGACACAAAATGGCAGTTTCTGTCGATAGACCGGGCCTAAAGCCAAATTGTGCGTCATGCAATTTTATGGGACTGGCCATATGTGTATCAAACAGACAGTCCAGCACCTTAGCTGTAATAGTAGAGACGCAAATTGGCCTATAATTCGACAGATCTACCACATTCCCCGTTTTATTCTTCACTATCGGGACAACTATGGTTTTCATAAGATCATTCGGTAGGTAGGAGTGTTTTAAGCACAACGAATTAAACATTATTATGTCACCCGATACACACAGCCGCCTAATAAGGCGGCTGTGTGTATCGGGTGACATAATAGCTTTGCAAGAAACTTGGTTGATGCTTCACGACTTGGCATTTCTTGGCAGTATACATGACGATTTTGCTTTCACCGGGACCTCTGCGGTAGATACATCGGTTGGTGTACTTCGAGGGAGACCTTACGGAGGAGTAGCACTGCTGTGGAGGAAAAGTTTATTTTCATCGGTGTCTGTTGTACCTTGCAATAGTGTTCGTCTTACAGCTATAACAGTGCAATTGTGTGAACAAGAAATACTAGTATTTTCGGTCTATATGACTGTAATGATAACTTAATTGAATTTACGGACTGCTTAAGTGAAATGAATGCAATTACCTATAGAAGATAGGAATATCCAATCTGTGTTTATGTTAGGAGACTACAATGAGCATAGTAATGAATTGTTTAGCCATGAGTTGTTAAAATTTTGTAATGAACAATATTGGACTTGCGCGGATATTGAACTCCTACCGCTAGATTCGTTTACTTTTGTGAGTGAAGCGCACGGGTGCAAACGGTGGCTCGACCATTACGTCGTGACACTCGTGACTGAAGCCGCGCGTCGCACAATATTGCATGATAGTTTTTGGTCTAATCATTTGCCTTTACAAATGGACTGTGATTTAAAAATAATTGAACCTAATATTGTACTGTACTACCGAATGCGAGTGTAAACAAATTGTATGAAGAGTTATGTCACTCCGCTTTGCGAAAAATAGATTTTCCCCCGGAATTATGTAGCTGTGCGGAATCAACCTGTGGGGACCTAAATCACAGATCTAATTTAGATGATATGTACAGAAACATAATTAGTATATTGACAATGTCTGCTAAACGTAGTTGTATATTTATTAAGAAAAATAAGTACAAACCTTTGACAGGGATAAACATGTTAAATCCGCTCACAGCGAGGCTCGGCTCGCGTTTCAAATGTGGTGTTTATGTGGGAATCCGATTTCAGGGAAAGTCTTTGATAAAATGCGGGAAACTCGAAAAGTTTTTAAATCTAAAATAAAATGGTGTCGTAATAATCAAATGCAAATCAAGATGGACATAATAGCCGAACATCATAAGAAAAAGGATTTCAGCAAATTTTAGAAAAATACTAATGAACCCCAAGCAGGGCTTCCCTGTGAGCGTGGCAGGTAATTGCAACCCCTTGTCTATAGCGAACATGTTCATGAATCACTACCAAGTTGATCCGCCACGGAACCTAAGTTCTTCTGCGTCACCGTGTGTGTCCAGCGCTGAGAGGACTTCCCCATTACTGTTCTCTGGCAGAGAAGTTGCAAATGTCATCAAAAACATGGTAAGGGGTAAGTCTCCGGGACATGATCACCTCAGCGTTGAACACCTACGGTATGCGGGTGTTCACTTGCCGAGGGTGTTGGCTATGTTTAATTCGTTGTGCTTAAAACACTCCTACCTACCGAATTATCTTATGAAAACCATAGTTGTCCCGATAGTGAAGAATAAAACGGGGAATGTGGCAGATCTGTCGAATTATAGGCCAATTTCCCTGGATACTATTACAGCTAAGGTGCTGGACTGTCTGTTTGATACACATATGGCCAGTCCCATAAAATTGCATGACGCACAATTTGGCTTTAGGCTCGGTCTATCGACAGAAACTGCCATTTTGTGTCTCAAGCGGACCGTCCAGTACTATGCAGATAGGAAGACACCAGTCAATGCTTGCTTCCTCGATTTATCGAAGACATTTGACCTGGTGTCTTATGACATTCTATGGGATAAGTTGTACCGGGAAACTGATGTAGACAGTGCAGTAACATCTTTGCTCAGGTACTGGTATCAAAACCAGACTAACCATGTAAAGTGGTCGGGGGTACTATCTGAGGAGTACCGATTGAAATGCGGGGTGAGGCAGGGAGGAATAACCTCACCTCGCCTCTTTAATTTGTACATAAATCAGCTGATCGTTGAACTCAGCAACACAAATGTCGGGTGTCACATTGATGGGCTTTGTATTAATAATATCAGCTACGCGGACGATATGATGTTGCTGAGTCCTTCGATCAGTGCACTTAGGTGCCTTCTGCGAATTTGTGAGAGTTATGTGGTGACTCAAGGACTCAGGTATAATGCTGAAAAGAGCGAGTTACTTGTGTTTTTAAAAGCACGTGGCAAGATAGGTAGGTACACCCTATGTATGTACCTTTTAATTTATCAATGTTCAAACTTCATTATTCAAGTATGATTTATTTAATTAAACAAACAATTTATTTTAAAAAAAATCAGTCGCATAAACTAATTAGCCTTAGATTAATAAGTTTAAGATATGGTATTTAAATCAATTAGCTTAGGTTTGAAATATGACCAACTCTTTGATTAAAGCACTTAGCTTACAGCCATTATTTGCATGCCTAGGCGGTTAAGTCATTTAGCTTGGAACAAGAAATAATAAAACTAGGCGGTTAAGTCATTTAGCTTGGAACAAGAAATAATAAACCTAGGCGGTTTAGTCATTTAGCCTGGAATAAGAAACAATAATCATAGGGGGTTAAGTCATTTAGCCTGGAACGAAAAAAAGTAAAATATGGGTCATTTTGTATTAAGCGACATTTATCTTCGTTAAAAATTGGAATATTAGAAGAAAAAAAAATCTGATTATGGGGAATATGTTATAAAAACAATAATATCCTTCTTTTTAAAAAAATAATGCGATTTGCTAAAGTTATAATTTTTTTTCTAAAAATCGAAACTTTAAACTGCTCTGGTGTAAAGTTTCAAAAATGTCGGTTAATACAAATAGCCCGGAACCCGTCGATATGCAAATTACTTCGTGTCAATATCCTCCTGCTATTGAAATTAACATCTATACCTACATACAAATAAATAAAATTGAAGTTTGTAATGTCAAAAGAACAGCTTTTTACTAAAAGCATACGAAAGTAACTACTTATAACAGAAATACTTTTTTTTTGTCTTTCTGTCTGTCTGTTTGTTCCGGCAAATCTCCGAAACGGCTGGACCGAATTTGACGGGACTTTCACTGGCAGACAGTGACTTTTATTTTAGAAAAAGAATTAGGGTCCACGCGGGCGAAACCACGGGCAGCAGCTTTTATAAATAAACGAAATAGTTAATGAATTATGCCAAATTGGAATGCAATTTATCAAGTGATTAATTTGAATTAATTATATCACTTCTAAGTAAGTTTTTTGCTTTGCATAGTTTAGATAGTTGTACTGCAGATTTGAAAGTTTTTATGAAGCTCAGCACTTTAATTGTGTAACAACATACTTTCAATCACAATCAGAGTTTTGAAGGATATTACTAATCCATTGCTTCATACATAGGTTTGAAAAAATCGTCTGCTCAACGATGTAAAAAACCCATTGCAATCAATAATTGCACCCCGCTGTAGCCTTAAGGAAGGATAGCTTCCAGGCAATTTACCTTAACTTAGAAATAGGTCTTTCCGCGTTTCTAACATCCATGCAAATCTTCATCTTCTATTTAACCTCTTTAAGGAGTGACTTTTCCAAAATCCTACCCTAGCGCTCACCTTCGTTGCATATGGAAAAAGAGTTCCTTATTTTTCATTAATTGTGTTCATTCAAAAAAATTACAACGTCGCAAAAAGATGGCAAATATTTACCTGTTTTGATTAATTTGACAATATTACTTTAGGAAAATATTTACATATTTTTTAAAGTGTAATAAATTAATGATTGAGACACTTATTATTCCTTCAAGGCGCGTAATAAGAAAAGATTTATGAACAAAGCATGACGTTCATAAAATTATAAGATTCGTAGCACGTGACCTTTATTTATGATTTATTTATACAGATGTCGGATAAAAGTACATAAGATCGTGATCAAACATAGTAATATATAATATTGTGTCAGATTTACAGTCGTGGGGGGTAATTGAGATACGGGTAAACGAGAGAAATAGCTTCTATACAGTTTATTGTTACAGAGTCAATCACTAACACGCTACTATACATACTAATTAATACTCTGAACTTGAACTGAGCAGTTCCTTAAAACTTTAGGAAACGAAGGAGCAGGAGGAGGCAGAGGAGGAGTTCCTTCTCTGCCTCCTCCTGCTCCTTCGATTCCTAAAGTTTTAAGAAACTGCTCAGTTCAAGTTCAGAGTTTTATAATATCATATCTAACTAGATAATGTGTAACTTATGTAGATCTCTAAGCAACCACTCCTGTTTCACCATAGTTAGTGTTACTCAACTCGTAAACTTCGAATTCTTTGAAATCTACATTTTGGACACTAGTCCGAATTCTCTGCCCGTATATTTTGTTAGACATCTGTTTACAGGGAACCCGCAAGAGATATCTAAGCATTAGGTACGCATTGCTGAATCGCTTTCGTAACTTAGTAATCACTTACAGGCTTGTGAATTGTTTTTTTTCTGCGATAAGCAACTAATTACATTTAGAAGTGGCCTAGTATTACAGGAAACGGGAATAAGACTTAGCCACTACAAGGCACGTCTATCTTTGTAAGGCGATCGGTATCTTGATGTGTGTCGCCAGATTCTATCCACAAGTAACTACGTCCTGTACAATTAATTATACTTTCACATACCTCCCGCCGGTCAGTACTTTAGCGGAACTGGGCAGTTCCGTATTTTATTATATAAATTCGTAAACTGTACTGTCACAAGATGTAGCAGCACACTATTTGAGAAGAACTGATAATATTTATGTCTGTCAAAATCTAAACAAATCAGAAAGCTACCATATTAATTTTATGCTAAATAAAGATTCTATTTTATATACTATCTACCTAAGTGTTACGAGTGCCGTAATAATAAATAAAAAAAAATAAAAAATAGCCTTTATTTTATTTATATTTTTTTATAGCCGTAACAATACCAACCTTTTATTTTTCCGTTGCAGGCTAAAGGTTTTAAATTTGTACAGAGAAGGCCCGAGCATTGATCACCACGCATAAAATTATGTTCCAGACTGGTTGAGGATTTCAGACTTATATTAATTAAATTATAGTCCACTGGGGTAATTGAAAGAAAGAGAAAAAAAGAAAAATATTGTATTTGGGACACGCACAGGAAATACAACAAAAAAAAAGAAATAAAAAGAAGAACATTATAGCTAACAAAATCGTGAACACAAATACAATAAAAAGAAGAACTGTGCGAGGCCAAAAAGGCTCCTATCTCAGCATAATGCTACGATATTTGAGATTAAAAAAAAACAAAAATACCGCAGCGCTGGTATTCTGATAGGGCCCGCTGTGATGACACACCTACGGACCCCGGACCCACGGACCCACGGACCCACCTAATTGCGTAACACACTACCCTCAGTTCACGTTGGGCGAGCCCATTGGCCAAGCGCGCTCGGCCAACTGGCAATACACGCGAATCAAAGGCCCAGCCCCCCAATTACGCAATGCACGATCAATTTTAAATTGAAACCAATTGAAAAAGATTGTCAGTCCATTGCTTCATAAGTTCGACAAAAAGAATCTGCTCAATTTTTTTTGTCGAACTTATGAAGCAATGGACTGGCAATCTTTTTCAATTGGTTTCAATTTAAAATTGAGTTTGCGTTACGTAATTAGGGTGCAGGTTGGCCTAGTGACCTTGTTCCAATTTGTTATTTTAGACGATACACCAAAAGAACAAGTTTGGGGAATAATATTCGTCAGATCCACGCAGAACGGCCATCGCTCAGCATATTGCTGCGACCATTGATGACCAATGCGTGATCAGCCCCAGCGCTGGTTTTCAGCGACAGCCGGCGTTGACGTGATGGCGTCAACGTGATGATGGGTGCTGGTTTCTTCACGATATTTTCCTGTGCCAATGTCAGTAATCATATCATCATCATAATCAGCCTATTAATGTTCCCACTGCTGGGACACAGGCCTCCTCTCTGTGAGAGGGAGTGGGCCGTAATCTACCACGCGGGCCCAGTGCGGGTTGGTAGATGTCACATGTCTTCGAATTTTTGGTTCTAAGACATGCCGGTTTCCTCACGATGTTCTCCTCACGATGTTTTCCTTCACCGTTTTGAGAGCAGTGGTGATGAAATTATTTATACAAAGTAAAGCGCTTACTTGGGTTCGAACCCACGATCTACAATTCGTAAGTCGGGGCCGTTACCACTGGGCCACCACTGCTCAATGTCAGTAATGTCCAAGATAAACTCTAAACTGCCACAGTAAAGCTTAAATTTATTACCGAATCAAATGTTATTAATTAAATATTGATTAATTCGGACACACCTACATCTAAAGGTATGCCACTAAAAATGTACCTTGCAAATAACCTACAAATACAGCGTGTGCAGACGAGTGGTACGATGTTCTGCGCGCGCGCATGTTTCACGGCCAGATTAGCGGTATGTTTACGTAGTAACAGGCGGTCTATGACATGAGGCATGTATCTGTGTTGTTCTTAATGTATTCGTTTAAGTTCATGGCCACTTGATTTTTGTGTAAAGGGCGCAGCCAGTAGAATTCAGTGTTGGAGCTGTCTATGCAGAAGATGTTTATTATATGATATTTGGTTAGTTTCTCCTTTAACCTGTGCCTACAGCAATATAGTTTAAAGATGTTTTACATGAGTAGGTAACATAAACCTTGATATTTTTTCAGAGTTGGTATGTTTTTACTACTCTGTCAAAGGGCTTGTACGTACACAAAACTGCGATGCGACGGCGACGGCTCCCTAAAGAATCCCTAAGATTTTCGTCCGAAGCTTTTGCGTTGCGAATTCGCATCGCGCCGATTCGCAGTTTTGTGTACAAGCCCAAAGGTATTAAAATATTGACGTAACACCTTGTTCATGGATTCAGTTCGATAATTTTAACCAAGCATTCGCCAACGTCCATACTACGTTGAATACACCGGTTCTCGTCCGATCACCGAAATTAAGCAACATCGGGCGCGGTCAGTACTTGGATGGGTGACCGCCTGGGAACACCGCGTGACGTTGGATTTTTGTCATTTTAAACAAAATATCTTGCAATAGGTAGTTGTAAGCAATGGAATGGTATTTTATATAAATTCTTTATGAATCCAGTAACCAACAAAAAACATCTTGGACAATTATTTGTGAAAAAACTAGGTTGAAATTATGTAAATCCATAGATATAAGAAAGAAGGTAAATCTTTGTTGGACAATTTTAGTTTAACATTCGCCAACTTCTACTACGTTGAATACACCCGTCCGATCACCAAAGTTAAGCAACAGGGCGCGGTCAGTACTTGGATCGGTGACCGCCGGGGAACACCACGTGACGTTGGCTTTTTGCAGATTTTCTAAGTTTCTTTTTAGTTCATATTGTTCGGAGTAAAGGAACATTTAGAAAATAACCAGTAGGTACTTACCTAAATCATGAAATAAGTTGTAATTGTTATGTTTAAAATTAAAGTAAGTTATTGCCTTGTCATCTTTTTTTTTTTTTTTTGGGTGGGAAATCATCCAATGACTTCTCCCGCTCTGGGCGGAGCGGAAGGGCGTGTGACTTGTCAGACTTTTACTGACTAAAACCCACCCGTGTTCCTTCCCTTGCAGGGGTTTCCCCTTGGGACTACCCGCAACCCATTGCCTTATCATCTGCCAGTGTAATTAAGTAAGCTGTTAAATTGTTTAATGAGTGTAAGAATCTATTTAGTGCCAGCAAACAATCGCATAGATAACAAAAGCTTCACTCGTGAAACTATTGTTTTAAATGTGTTTATACAGGTAAATGGTTCACTAAATGAATAAACAAAAATAAAAAAATCGCATTAAAAAAAACAAACGCAAAAAGCCAACGTCACGCGGTGTTCCCAGGCGGTCACCCATCCAAGTACTGACCGCGCCCGATGTTGCTTAACTTCGGTGATCGGACGAGAACCGGTGTATTCAACGTAGTATGGACGTTGGCGAGTGCTTGGCCAAAATTATCAAACTGTACCCATGAACAGGGAATGACGTCATTTCGACGTATTTTTGTGGAGGCCCTTTTTACATTGATAGTGGAATCTATAGAAAACTTACCAAGAATTGACAAAAGATGTTTCTGCGAATTCATGTTCTTTTTCAATCCAATGAATTTTATCGTGTATTTTATCTTTGTACCTACTTTGGTTTGGCACACATAGCAGCCGGCAGAAAGTTGTGTTAGTAGGTACGTAGTTAGCAAACATATAAAACAATAAGTACATAAGTTAAGTAAATAACTACTTAATGGCCCGTAATACTCATAAATAATGCATTCTATGTACCTATTAACATTACTTAATTACGCTCGTGTTTATAGCAAACTTGTTAATATTAAAATAATAAAAACATAAGTTGCTAATTAAATGTTATTAGATATTTAATTAAATGTTATTAGATAGTTAATTAAATGTTATTAGATAGTTAATTAAATGTTAATAGATAGTTTATTGACCCTATTATGGTAGGTGATGGTAGGTACTCTGTAAGTATCTTGGGATATTATTATTTTAAGTAGGAAATAAAATACATTTTTGGAGGAGCTCGTGGCTAAGTAATAAAAGCCGCACGAATCAATCCATCAGGTTAAGCTACGCTTGCCGGAGTTGGTCAGTGGATGGGTGACCATTTTTACATACCGAGACTCCTCCGTGCTTCGGAAAGCACGTTAAACCGTTGGTGGTCTCGGCTGTTATTCGTGGATTTTTGACAGTCGTTACGAGTCGTCAGAAGCCCGAAAGACTCACCATTCTTACCAAGGGATATCGTATTACCCAGTTACTGGGTTGTGGAAGTCAGATAGGCAGTGGCTTCATGTAAATTACTGGTATTTAGCTGCATCCGGTTAGACTGGAAGCCGACCCCAACATAGTTGGGAAAAGGCTAGGCAGATATTTTTTATAAGTTTAGATATTATTTTGTGTTGATTAATTTTACGACAATGACTTTTCCCAGAGGTTATGAGATGGCCACTGGGACATCACGATATCTCATAACCACTGGGTTTAAAGGTCTCGCCTCTCATGCTTGTAGTTCAAATTCTGCCAACTTTTTGAAGAAGACCTTTTTCTTGGTCATATACACATAACAGAAATAACATTTCTACCGACTAGAACTATACGAGTAAGTAGTAACGAACTGACCACCCAAAAACTTTTGCCTAATTATCCAATCTGATCACCCAATAATTCCAAGGAAGTACTGTTGATTATAATGGGTCGAGGTACTTAATCAATCTTTTTTGAAGGAAGTTTTCATTAAAAATTATAGGCATACCGGAAACAAGATCGTAGGATAGTTAATTAGGCTCATTGATGTTGCTATGTCGTTTTTGTGAATAGATGGTCTAAGATCCGTCCTAGAGACGACCTTCACCTATCTGTTTAATGTATGAAAAATATTTTATTTTAGTATAATTGACTCAGGCGTAGTGATGGGTCGGGAGAATATTCTCACCCGGAGAATATTCTCGGATCGAGAATGTTCTGCAATATTCTGGAATATTCTTTTCGACGGAGAATATACGAGAATTTAAAAATGGAAGTAAAATTGCTAAATTTTATTACAATATATTTTGATTTCAAGGCCTCAAGTAAACATCTTTTGTTGTTATTTTATACTTTATTTGAAAAAACGTTACTGTATTATGTTTCGGACTGGAAATGGTGCCGATTCTCTTGTACACTGGACTAAACTAACTAAACGATCACTAAAATTACTTACTTTTGGCTATGCGAATCTTAAAGCAATTCTGACAAAAAAAAATCTTAATTAAAAAAATATTTTGACACATCTAAAATTGAATTTGACAATCGCGTGACGACTCAACGTGGTACTTGTTTGCTCTACTTCGTGAATTTTTTTAGAGCCGTAGGCGCGCAAGGGGGCAGCCTCGACGTGTTTTATATGGAATTTTTCACTTTTTGTATGGAAAATATGAAAAATTATTACCAACATGTCAGGTAATAGGGGTTTAAGGGTTTCCTAAAGGGGGTCGAAAATTTCATTATTTTTGCGATAGGACGCACCATTCTCGAGATTTATGCAAAAGAAAAAAAAAATAGTACTGTTTTTGCACTGAAGTTGAAGTGTTGGTGTGAATTTTAGTTCATGCCAACTAATTTCATTCCACTCGTTTTTAATCGCGTTTAAAAATAATCACATATAGACAGATACACTAAATTTATATGGTGATAAACGTCAAATTCATAATAGCAAAATTGCCATTTTCACTAAACTGCTATCTCAGTGCAATCTTAGTGCTGTCAAACTAAAATATAGTTGAGTTGTGTCACTTTAGTCTAATTCAGAATGGGAAATCCTCGTTTGACAGGACTAAACTAAATTTTAGTGATTTTTAATCGGCACCAATGGTGCCGATTCTCTTGTACACCGAACTAAACTAACTAAACTGTCACTAAAATTCCCTACTTTTGGCTATAATCTTAAAGCTATTCTGACAAAAAAAAACTCTTAATTAAAAAAATATTTTGACACATCTAAAATCGAATTTGACAATCACGTGACGACTCCACATGGTACTTGTTTACTCTACCCTGTGAATTTTTTTAGAGCCGGAGGCTCGCAGGGGGTGCAGCCTCGACGAGTTTTATATGGAATTTTTCACTTTTTGTATAAAAATATGAAAAATTATTACCAACATGTTGGGATATAGGGGTTTAAGGGTTTCCTAAAGGGTGTCGAAAATTTCATTATTTTTGCGATAGGACGCACCATTTTCGAGATATAAGCAAAAGAAAAAAAAAAAAATAGTACTGTTTTTGCACTGAAGTCAAAGTGTTGGTGTGAGTGCATGCCAACTAATTTTTATTCTATCTTTATAATTATAAACCCTAACTTTATATCTTTATCTTTATAAAACCCATAAACCCCCAAAACTCAACATGTAGGTAATATTTTTTTTTTTTCCATACAAAAAGTGAAAAATTCCATATCAAAACACGTCGACGCTGCCCTCATGTGCGCCTCCGGCTCTAAAAAAAATCCCAAGGGAGGGCAAACAAGTACCACATGGAGTCGCGATTGTCAAATTCGATTTTAGTTGCGTCAAAATTATTTTTAATTGTTATTTTGTTTTTAATTATTTGCACCATAAACCTTTCTTATAATGTTGTTTTCTTATTCATTTTATTAATGCTGATTATTTTAAACTCATAAAGTTCGTATTAATACAGAAATCGTACTTTAACATTACTACCATACGAAATTTAAGAGAATTTATGAGAATTTTCTCGGAAATATTCTCGGGAATGTTCTCGCTCAGGAGAATTTACTGAGAATTTAAGTTGTGGTGTAGTTTATTGTAAACTCAAACTTCGTAAAACGTTCAAATGCGCTAAAAACTATTACTCTAAAAAAAACCGATTCAATAAAGTCAGCCAATTTTTAAATTCTCGTAAATTCCCTACCAAAAGAATGTTCTCGAGAACTTAACAGCAAAGTTCTCGCAAGGAGAATATTCTCGAGAATTGCCCATCACTACTCAGGCGTGACTTTGCGGAAATCCATTATAAAACACACTAGACGACATAATAGTGACTTAATCCGCTTAACTAAACGAGTTAAGCGAGTTAATTAAGTTACTAAATATACGTCGTCTATTGTGTTTTATTTTAGTATGTTAAAAAATATATAGCGAGTGGGTTGGCTAAAAAGTTCCAGGCCAGACTATGATTAGTAAAAAAATCAAAAATAACTTTTTTTTTTTAATAACACTCATTCGGTTAACGATTAACTCGTTTTAGTAACAAATGTTATCTGAAAAAGTACTATCCATTAATATAATTATCACTTATGGCAGTATAAGCAGTCACGGTGATATATTGAAAAAAGGGGTCTTTTTCTTTTTCGTGTACCTTATTAGGTTTAAGGAATAGGGATTCAATATTTCGGTGTATGTTTTTTGACTATATGGCCTAGTATCCTGCAAAAGGAATACACGATACAATGAAATTTTCTCGATAAAAAAAAATTTCATATATTTTTATGTTTTTTTGAGTATCAAAGCGTATCGCATACGAGTTATTTAATGGATTTTACTTTATAACATAGAGAGTAATCATATCTAGTTTTAAGATAAGCAGTTTTAGTTTTAATAATACTTTTAATTTATAAAAGACGGCATTTGGTTTTGGCACATATGCTGTTTTATTTCGACCGAACACACAGTATCGTCATCTCTTCTTTCGCCTATAAAAAGTATTGTCATCACTTTCGTTCGTTCATAAATCAGTCGCTCGGTGGAGCTCTTCGACGATGAATCTATGTCATTTTTTTCCAGATCGGTGCTGTCAGATGTACGTAATTTGAATAATTATATTTACAGGAAAAATCGAGTTCAGCAGATTAAAGTTATTTTAAAGTAAAATTAGTGTCGGATAGGCATATAAAACTGCGTATAATAGAATAAATTTACGTGACTGTGAACAAAATAACAATTATTTTTGGCTATTTGTGACGTCATTATATAAATTATTTATTAAATATGGGAAGGAAAACCAAAGCAAAACTAAATAAAGTACAACATTTGGAACACATGAGGGTGAGGGCTCAGTACATGAGGGAATGTAAAAGGTAAGTAAACAATAATTGTTTCTATATACATACTTACAATATCTAATGGACTCATGAGCTACTTTTGTTGTGGGATTGTTCTATTGTTGATAGATGCCCAATTCCCATCCAATCCATTCGTAACAATAGACTCATTTTACAGGGAATCAATAGAAATTCATGATGATAACGAATCGGAGTCACCACCTTCGCTCATCAATTTGTACAACTGGCAATAATATATCCTACCATTACAAAGTAATACTGGGTAAGCACTCAATTTTCTAGAACATAATGTCTGTTTTATTTTTACAAAACAATAAAGAAACAGGATAAAACGTATTAATATTGATGTTACAAAAAGGTACTTCAAAATTGTGTCAATTTGTCGTTCTGAAGTTAGGTTGCGCATGCGTGCTGGCATTGCGCGCTACTGTTTTATAAGGCAGATTGACTAGTGCGCAGTTATTTGTAATCTACTTCAGAGCGGCTTCAGGGCGCACAGTGGGCTGAAAATCGATCTTCATAGACTTAGGGATCTACTTAGTAATTTTTTTCTTTTTTCGGCAGAAATGGGTTTAGGTATCGTATATTGATCAATTTAATGCTATTTCAGTTTTACAATAAACCTTTTCTTTTACTTTATAGCACTTGCTTGAAAAAAATGTATGGAGATATATATGTTACTGTAAAAGCCCGAACTGCGGTAAATCTTAGGATTTACCGGTAAATCCTAAGATTTAGCAAGTCTCACCGGTAAAAGTCCGAATTGTTCTATAATAATCATCAATTTCTGACTTTTACCGGCATTCAGTCGGTAAATCTTAGGTTTTACCACAGATACCGGTAAATGTTAGTTTTCAGAGTAAAACAATGCAGTTAATAATCAGAAACGATTTATTCAACATGACTATAGTTGTTGCGACCTTTTTATATATATTTATGGTTTTTTACTCTTCTTTTAACATTTTGTTTTTATTGTATGTCAAAATTAAAAGTCAGTTGTGTCAGCGATTCGTGTTTTATTATATCTATAAAAATACAGTCCACATTTTGCCTACATTTTTTGGTCCTATCTCGCCGTAATATGAACACGAGATCCAAAACGAAGCAGCTGGCACAGCTCCGGGCTACTGACGAAATGCATTCGGAGCCGAATGCGCCCGTCGTGGGTGGGCTCGGTCGGTCCCCTGAATTGGACCCCTTTTTGACCGAAGTCACGCATACACCCGCGGCCGTCGATCCGGTCTCCGTAGCATCTCGCCAGAATCCCACTGTTAGCACTGAACCTGCTAAATCAAGTTCTAGATCGGTTGTATCAGGTTCCTCACGGTCATCAGCCACTATCAAGGCACGTAAGTTGACCGCAGAGGCACTTTTAGCTAGAAGATCGCTGGAAAGGGAACAACAACTGCTGCTACGTGAGCAGCAACTCGCCGAAGAGCGGCTAGCTCGCGACCAGCAACTCGCCGAAGAGCGGCTAGCTCGCGACCGTAAGCTCCTCCAGCAGGTAACACGAGTGGAAGAACTCGAGTTGTTAGCGAACCTGGCGTCGCAGGAGGCTGATGAAAAGTCAATTCGTTCGGTGAGTCAATCCCGTACTCAATCTTGGGTTCACGACAGTCGTCAATTCCCACAGAATGACCCACCGCGACAAGACATGTTGACATCCCATGATTACCCTATTTTGACTGGAGAAACTCATTTCATGGAACCGAATCATGATCTTCATGCAACAATTAGGCCCGTTGAAAAGTCACACCAAAAATTTACAAGACCTGAGGTTGTAATGAATCCAACAAACATTAATTCACACAGGTTTTCTCATAAATATATAGAATTAATGCCTTTTAGTGGAAAGCCTACTGAATGGTTAATGTTTAAACGCACTTATCACGACACTGAACATTTGTTTACGCCTACAGAGAATCTCGCTCGCTTACGCTGCGCGCTACGCGGGCGTGCATTGGAGAGCGTGTCTGCCTTGTTGTACACTGCCGAGCGCCCGGAAACAGTGATGGAGATGCTGGAGCAAACGTTCGCACTACCCGAGATTATTGTGTTACATGAGATTTCCCTCGTCCGAAATTTGCCTAAGATAAGCCATGACCAAAGAGAGCTTACTTCTTTTGCGTGTAGGTTACGTAACTGCATAGCCGTCATCAATAGTTTGAACCAAAAAGAATATCTGTATTCTATTGAAATATTCCATACTGTACTTAGCAAATTAACTCCAATATTATACAGTCAGTGGAAAGATTTTGCTTATCGTAGCGACCGATCCGTACCAAAACTACAAGTGCTGTCTACATTTCTTGATATTGAGGCCGATAAACAGAATAGGTTCGGTTTAGTTCCGGATTACGCTAAACGTCCTAATGCTTACCATGGCGGCAGTGATTTAGTTCGACGTGAAAGCATGCACGTCACGTCAACTGGTAGCACTAGTATAGGGCTTTGCCGGTACTGTAACAATAAGCACGAATTAACCGAATGTAGGGATTTCAAGGCTCTACCTTTAGATGATAAGTGGCGTTGGCTGAGAGATGTTAGGATTTGTTTCAAGTGTCTTAAATCCAAGGCTCATCGGTGGAAGGCTTGCAAGATCACTCGATGTGGCGTCGACGGCTGTGAACGTTTTCATAATCCGCTTCTGCATTCAGCGTTGCCTATTCATGCGACCCACACTGTCAATGAGGCCCCCACTGGTTTACATTGCATCTCACCTGATGCTGATGATCAGGCTCGAACAGTAACCATTTCCAACATTACTGAGTCTGTATTATTGAGTAAAAATATTTCTCAACCCCGTGTGTTTCTCAAAATCGTGCCCGTAGAAGTAACCGGCCCTAGTGGAACGTATGCCACATATGCATTACTTGATGACGGATCCACGGCAACCTTGATTGACTCCGAGGTGGCGCGTCGTATCGGTGCAACAGGACCTGTGGAATCAATCAAGGTCGACGGTGTTGCTGGAATGTCAACGCACAAACCTATCCAACATGTCAGCTTTTCTATCAAAGGTAAAAATTGTACTGATGCATTTTCCATCACTAATGCTAAAGCTATGGACACACTATCTTTGTTCACGCAAACTATTGCCCGAGACGATTTATATGAGTGTTCTCATTTAACAGACTTAATCGATCAGCTTACACACGTCAATGCAACACCCAAAATTCTTCTTGGTGCTGAACATTGGTTTTTGACAGTTCCTCGTAATGTGAGAGAGGGTTCTAAAAACCAACCTATAGCAACCCGTACAGCTTTAGGATGGGTATTGCACGGGAAATGTAGTAGTTGGACCAAGCCTGTTCATTTCGTGAACCACGTTTCTCTCGATGACAACCACAGTTCTGACTTAGATAGTCTTATCAAAGACTACTTTCGTCTTGATGCCATAGGAATCTCAAACTTAGAAACTTCGTGTTCCAAGCAGGATAAGTATGCTCTAGAAATATTAGAATCTACAGCGAAGCGTTTACCATCTGGTAGATTCGAAGTTGGTCTATTGTGGCGTAACGATATTCCAGATGTACCCGACAGCTACCCTCACGCGCTGTCAAGATTTTTAGGTTTAGAAAAACGTATGGCATGTGACGCCATTTTTAAAAACGGTTACTGCACTTTCATTAACAATATGTTGGAAAAAAGATATGCTGAGGAGTGCCCCAAGGACACGTACCACAACGCGATTAATTCATCAAATCATATTAATAAAGTTCGTTGGTATTTACCACATTTTTCGGTTGTACATCCTCAGAAAAAGAAATTACGTGTAGTCCATGATGCAGCTGCAAGGACCTCCGGGGTTAGCCTCAATTCCCTTCTTTTTCCAGGACCTGACTTGCTACAATCCCTTCTCCATATTTTGTTTCGATTTCGCGAAGGTCGTGTTGCTTTGACTGCTGACATAAAGGAGATGTTTCCTCAGATCAAAATAAGAGAACATGACCGAGATGCCTTACGTTTTCTTTGGAGAGAGGATCGTAGTAGCGAATTGAAAGAGTTTAGAATGACCTCTGTAATTTTTGGTGCTGTATGCAGCCCTTGCACGGCTCTTTACATTAAAAATCGAAACGCACAAGAACTACAGACGTTGTACCCTGCAGCAGCAAAAGCTATTAGAAATGATCATTACATGGACGATTTTTTAGGCAGTATGGATGACGCACAGGAGGCTTCGCAGCTTGCAGCTGACATTATTACAGTTCACAAGTCAGCAGGAATGGAGATGCGTGGTTGGGTTTCAAACGAGCCTGCCGCACTCACTGGGGTTCCTGAAGACCTGCGTGCTGCAACTCCCAAAAATATTCACGTAGGGTCCGAGGATATCGTTCGAACGTTAGGTCTTATTTGGCATCCTCAGAGCGATACCCTCAGTTTTCGGAACGAGTCCCAAATCGATGGCAATGATAAACTAACTAAGCGTAAAGTTCTATCTTATTTAATGTGCCTTTATGACCCCCTTGGTCTCTTAACTCCTTTTGTAATTCAAGGACGCATATTATTTCAACAAACATGGAGAACAGGGATTGACTGGGATACCGAGTTGCAATCAGACATTGTCCAGAAATGGTTATTTTGGTCGCAGCAGCTGGCGAATATTTCGAAAATCAAAATTCCTAGATGGCATAGATGTGATTTTAAAGATAAAACTATTACTGATAGGCAGCTCCATGTATTTGCTGATGCAAGTGAGCAAGCATATTCCTGTGTCGCATACTGGCGTTTCACTTTCTTAGACGGTTCAGTGAAGCTGTCACTCATTGGTGGAAAAGCGCGCTTAGCCCCTCTAAAGCCCACATCTATACCACGTTTAGAGCTGCAAGCTGCTCTGATTGCTGCTCGTTTTGCTAATACAGTCATTACGGGTCACGACGTTCAAGTTAACCATACATACTTTTGGTCGGATTCAACCACCGTTTTAAGTTGGATCCGAAGCGATGCTCGAACCTTCAAGCCATTTGTAGCCAACCGTGTCGGTGAGATTACTGAGTCAACAAATGTAAATAGTTGGAGATATGTGCCCAGTAGTTTGAACGTAGCAGATGATGCGACAAGGTTAAAAGACCGTGACACTGACTTAAACCGTTGGCTATCCGGACCTGAGTATCTTTTATACCCACAGTCCGAATGGCCTAAACCACCACCAACTTTTGAAACCTCAATCGGTTCAGAGGAACTGAAACCCTCTAAAGCGATTGTGGGTCTCACAAGTTGCGATCAGGTTCTTTCACCGATAATTCCAAATCCCTTACGGTTCAGTGAATGGAATCGATTGGTGCGTGCAACCGCGCGCGTTTACCAATGCGCGGATAAATTTCGATCTCTTTTAGCACGTTTTAAAGGTCAAAATTCTAAAATGAACACTAATACCTCTTCTTCCAAGCTTTCACCATTGACTGGTTCAGATATGCAGAAAGCAGAAAACGTAATTTTAAAGAAAATTCAGATTGACAGTTTTGGCCCAGAATTAGCCGTGTTGCACGACCCCAAACAATCTAAGATACCTAAAACGAGCAAATTGCACTCCTTGGCTTTGATACTAGACGAAGAAGGCTTACTTAGGCTGGACAGCCGGGTAAAATATATGAAAAATATGGACTACAACACCACGTCTCCGATTATACTTGATGGTCGTCATCCAGCTGTTCGCCTCCTAATACAGTTCTACCACCTGAAAGCTGCTCACGCCTTTAACGAACTAGTCTGCAATGAACTAAAACAACGTTACTGGATCTTGAGATGCCGTAGTGAGGTCCGGAAGACATCAAGAAATTGCGCATTTTGCTTGAAACGAAAAGCAGCACCTCAAACGCCAGCTACAGGCGATTTGCCTGATGTGAGACTTGATTGTTACAGTCGTCCATTTACCAACGTTGGTTTAGACTACTTTGGCCCTGTGGATGTGGCTATTGGTCGTCGTAGAGAGAAGCGATGGGTGGCACTGTTTACATGTTTAACAACGCGAGCAGTGCACCTAGAGATTGTAGCAAACCTTTCTGCTGACTCCGCCATCTCCTGTTTACGTCGGTTTATGGCCCGTCGAGGAGTTCCACGAAAAATCCTGTCAGATAACGGCACCGCTTTTATTGGGGCAAACCGACAGCTAACAGAATTTTTTTGCGACGCTGTGCAAGATTTTGTTGCAAATAATAAAATTGAATGGAGCTTTATTCCACCTGCGTCGCCTTTTATGGGTGGCTGTTGGGAGAGGCTCATACGCTCCGTGAAGACAGCCCTTCACGTGACTTTAAAAGAAAAAGCCCCACGAGAAGAACTGCTACACACGCTTTTATTAGAAGCAGAAGCAATTGTTAATTCAAGACCTTTGACATATGTTGCAGCTAATAATGAATATCAAAGCCTCACACCGTTTCATTTTTTAATAGGCAGCTCATCGAATCAGCAGCTACCTACACCACTGGACGACGGCGTTTTTTCATTAAGAAAAGAGTGGAAAAAAGCTCTTCGCCTGTCTGAGATTTTTTGGTGTAGGTGGCTCAAGGAATATCTACCCCTTCTCAAGGCAAAGAAGCAGCAAGGAGACAAATATCATAATTTGGCTGTTGACGACGTTGTCTTGGTCGTGGATCCCGACCTACCCCGAGGAGTGTGGCCAATGGGGCGCGTGACCAAAGTGTACCCGGGAAAAGATGGGGTCGTGCGCGTAGCTGACGTAGTCACCAAAGGCGGAACGCTGAAGAGGCCCGCTAGAAAGTTAGCCGTACTGGAAGGGCTCCAGTAGCTGTGCAGCTGCGCTACACGGGGGGGATGATGTTGCGACCTTTTTATATATATTTATGGTTTTTTACTCTTCTTTTAACATTTTGTTTTTATTGTATGTCAAAATTAAAAGTCAGTTGTGTCAGCGATTCGTGTTTTATTATATCTATAAAAATACAGTCCACATTTTGCCTACAATAGTTATTATTATTATTAGTCAAGACTTAAAAGATAAGACATGCGTTTATTTTTCAAACATGCTTTAGAAAAATAAACTGCAGAAAAAAATACTCAAATAAAAATTACTTCTCACTAATATAAAACCGAGCCTCTCACTAATATAATATCTAGCCGAGCGGGTGTCGAGCGAGACACGAGTTGACACGACTATTATTATATTTCAATCTTTCATTTCGGACATTTACCGGTGTCTGCGGTAAAACCTAGGATTTACCGACTGAATGCAGGTAAAAGTCCGAAATTAAAGATGATTATAGACCAATTCGGACTTTTACCGATGAAACCTGGTAAATCTTAGGATTTACCGGTAGATCCTAAGATTTACCGCAGTTCGGGCTTTTACAGTAACATATATAAAAAAGCATAATCGTTTTATAGGACTGCATCAAGGTAAAAAACAAAAACTCGTTATTGTGAATTAAATTGGGGCAAAATAGTTAACAGGAAAAGAAAATCGAGTTGCACAACTAATGTCATATATTTGGGACACTTATACAAACATAAAACTTCATATAACATAACAGCATAAAGCGTCACGTTTCTGAGATATTCAAAGATAAAAATAACAATCGTTAATAACGAATTTATTTATTTATATTGTAGTTACTTCATGTTTTTAAGTTATTTACACATGAATTAATTGACTACACCTAGTGGATAAAACATAAGATTTTTTAATCATATTCGGTATAAATTATATCATCCAAGAAGGCAGCAGGAGGCTGAATAGGATTTTCTTGGTGTCGCGCCCATGCCATGCACCATATAATACATATACCATATATCACACGTCCTCATTCGGTGAGGAGTATACATATACTTTTGTCTCTTTCTACCTATAAAAAATCCTTGTTTCAGGGTTCAGTTTTCGACTTATATTTCGGTGAATAACTCCGAATCCTGACGCTTTAGGGTATTATGTTATATGACATTTTTTAATTGTATAAGTGTCTTCTATCTAAATATATAACTTTCGATTTACACCGCGATTCTGAAAAAATATTAAAATGGCGGCTTCACGTTAGGGCCACCCTCCATACAAAAATCTTCAAACCCCTTTTGTTTATATTATGTTAAAAAAATTGTAAAACTAATATATTATTTCAGAACTAAACATTTTACAATAACAAAATCCAGTACCAATCCATGACAGTCAGTGCTATTGAATCCAGAACGAATTTTTTTAACGCGGCTTGCGGTAAGAATTTGTCTTTCTTCTTTAAAAATTTTCGTCATTGGTGTCACTTTCATAGTTTTTGAGGGTGCTAAAGGGTCGCCAATTGCGAGGTTAAAATGTAAATCCAAGATGGCGGCTATGAAATATTTGTTTTTGTTTTAAATCATACGTAAGAGGGAACATCGATCTTGACGGGGGGTTCCCCGACCGCACACGTTTTTATTTATATTCATGAATTATTGTCCAATAGTTCTAATATTCTGCACAATCATAACATATTTTCTTCTAAATACAGGTACATGACCCAGTTTGTGCCCAAGGTTTTCTGGTGTTTGTACAGCACCCATATTTGACTGAGCTCTTCTTTGAAGCATAGCTTTTATCTTTTACAACTTGATAAAAATTTAATTGTTATTTCCGAAGCTATTATGACCGTTATTTTAATAATCCTTATCCAATAAAATATGTTATTTAAATTGGACATTTAATTTAGATTAAAATATCCCATCACACATACACACACATACATCATATCATTTAAATAAATAGTTTAAAAGATATCGCAGATTCAAAATTACGCGTAACAAAATAATTTTATCGTTGACGCGAACGCGGGCGCAGCGGTAGGTAAGAGTCTATGACCTCCTCGGCTTTTAGGTATGTAATCTCGGTGGTACGTTCCCGTGAGATATTTTGCGACATCCACGAGGGTGAAGCCGCGGGTAAAAGCTAGTAAATTATAATTTGCTACACAAGCAGTAAAAAAAAAAATTAAATAAGGATAAATTTATCCCAACTACGGAACCCTTCATTGTGCATGCCGTGCCGGTTTTTATATAAATAATACAGAAGATTAATAAACAATTTTTAATTTCATGTTGTATAACTATAATTAATAAATATTTAAGTTGATAATTATATATTTTGTATTATTTGTGTACTCCATAGCTCGCTATGTGCAAAAGTTTCATAGACCGAGATAAACTAACGTTCCGTACTCAGCACGCACTGTTTTCATAGATAAATGTTTCCGTCTTTATCTTGCACTTTTAGTTTGACAGTTGTGCGGTAGTGACAAAAATAATGCTAAGCATGCTAAATAAGTAATATTTGAAATTCCGGTCTGCGATTTCGTTAGTTCAACTTTTGGTCACTGGTTCAGATAAGTTTGTATCGGTGACGTGGCAGCCGACCAATAAAGATGGAACCGCCACTCCCCGCGTGCGGGGGAAATAAGCCACACCCATCAAACTAATATTTATTTTCAAGGTAGGCCCTTAACTCCGAATTGACAAAAGTAGAGTTAGTAGCAAAGGTTCTCCTTGAAAACCTCTTTCCATTGGTGTGTATCTTGCAATGTTTAAAAAAAGCTATTTTTGAATTTTTTATTAATCACAGTCTGGCCAGGAATTTCTTTGCCAGCCCACTCGTGATATATTTTCTAACATACTAAATCAGGGTGCTGATGGGGTTGCCTCGATACTGCAGTGCATCAGGGATGTTTCCTGAAGCTCGCGTTGACTGCTTCTATACTGTGATGCGGAAGCGGTGCGCATCCCTGGTTAGTAGGGTGCGGAGCAGCACCAACAGCATCCTGTCTATGGTAGCAAGCAGACTAGATTGTGCGTTTGGGAACCAGTGCTGCAAGGTATCGACTGGGCCTATCACCTTGGAGCAGTGACGTCACAAATTGTTTCTATGTGAAATGTTTTACAACATATTTTGTAAGTTTTTTGTTACTAACACTATGAGTCTTGTTGCTCGAATTAAACGATTAAATTAAATTAAAATTATGTACATTATGGATTGCATTAAATATAAATTGAAATTGAAATACAATTTTATCCATTAAAAAGATGGGTGAAGGTCGTTCTTGGGTCGGATCCTCTACTAGGACCGCCCTGTGAGTTCACGTGGTCGTCGGTTACTTGTTCCTATATCAACAACAGATGGTTATAGTTACCAATCGTACAACGTAAGTTCCAATATCCCAGAAGATAATCGAATATTTTGTATACATTTAAATGTTGTACGTTTAAATAAATTCTTACTAGAATAAATGAATATAAATGCAATGATTCCTTTTCTATCCCGACTATTGAACTAAGTATCTTAATATCAATATTTATAAGTATAGTAACTATAAGTGTTAAAAGATTGATTCTTGTCTTATCAGTTCACCGCAGGAACGTGCTACTAACAACTATGGTCTAGACTAGACATAATCTTTGAAACCGTACCACGTGTAACGTGGAATCGTCTAACTAACACTATGTGAACTTAAGTTTGCAAATAGTAGGTAGTACCTAGTAACATAACACAACATCACGCTTTGTTTCCACGAAGGGTTGGGCACATTTCGCCAGATAATTTGAAGTCCCATGCAATAGGAGACGAGCTTTTTGCTGAAAACGGGGCACAAATGCAGAAAAGTTCCAGATGAAAAAATAACAATAATACTTCGCCCAACCTGGGAATCGAACCCAGGACGCCATGCTCAGAAGTAGCGCTTTCGACATAAAGACCAACGAAGCAGTAGACAGTAGTTTATTTGGATATTCTGTGCAAAAAGTCGGGAATCAAACCAGTGCCCAGTGATATTCATCATTCGCTTTTCATTATCAATCGCTTCATCATTCATTATCAATCGCTTCTTTGGAGTTTTCGGACGAGTTATCTTTGAGACGCACAGTCAGAATCTATTTTTAACCCCCGACGGCAAACGAAGGGGTGTTATAAGTTTAACGTGTGTATCTGTGTATCTGTGTGTCTGTGTATCTGTGTATCTGTGTATCTGTGTATCTGTGTATCTGTGTATCTGTGTATCTGTGTATCTGTGTATCTGTGTATCTGTCTGTGGCATTGTAGCTCCCAAACGGTTGAACCGATTTAGATTTTTTTTGTTTTGTTTGAAAGGTGACTTGATCGGGAGTGTTCTTAGCTATGATTCAAAAAAATCTAGTCAGCCGTTTGAAGAATATCAGGTCTTTTCTAATTGATGAATGGATTTGAGCATCTTCCACAGGTCTGATTGAGTCCAACTTTGGTAATTTGTTACTTCAATGGTATTAGAATAACATAGTAACCTTGAACTGATGCTGCAGCATTACCTGGTATTTGCAGGATACCCAACTCCTCACCAACTTACAGCAGTGGTATTGTGTTTGGGCTCATTGGAATGGTCTCAATGAATAGGTTATAGATATATTATCAGGGTCTGATAATGGAGAAGCAAAAAAAACCGGGTAAATTAGTAACTAACTTTACTGTGGGAAAAATACGTATAGCGATATAAGCGAGGCACGTGTCGATCGTAGCGTATGTACTAGTAATACGTATATAAAGTTTAAAAAAAAAGGAAATAAAATTTAAATTAAAAATTTAAAAAACCCCCGACACAAAAGAATCCTTTAAAAAGTTATAAAATAAAAGCCCTGGCCCTTTAAGTTTAATATAATTTGTAGATAATATTTTGACATCGCGTCGGGGGACGGCATGCTATTGTAGAAAATATGTTTTCAATTTTTCATTCGCCGTCCCCCGACGCGATGTCAAAATATTATCTACAAATTATATTAAACTTAAAGGGCCAGGGCTTTTATTTTATAACTTTTTAAAGGATTCTTTTGTTTTTTAAATTTTTAATTTTATAGAGGATATCATCATTATCTAGCCAAGGGCTTACAGCCGCAGGTGGGCTTTAGCCTGATCGAAAATGCCTTATTTCTTAATTAGACCTTCCACAAACTAATTTATCTTAGCTAAGCTGCATAAACATACCTAACACCATAGGAATACTGATAAAATAAACGCCTGATAGAAAACTGTTAGCAAGATGGGGACTAAAGGCGCTCCACTCAAGAACATAGTGAAGGCGTTCTACTTTTCTGATGCTCATTTGCGAAAATATCGTATCTAAAGTCAGTATTTTTTTACTATTATTCAAACCTGAAAATTTTCGAATTAATGTGCGTATTATTTTTATCACTTGCTTCATAAACGTGAGGAAAACGGCAAGCCTGAGAGATATTTCTCGATGCATGAAGCCAAGTCAGAGGCCCATGATGGGTGGCATAAAAACTCTGACACCAGCTTATTCACCAACCACGACGAAAAAGAAGATTCATACCGAAGGGAAAGTTTTATTTGGAAAAGATAGTTTGTCTGAAGAACACTATCTTCTTCTGAAAGCATCTTATTCCCAAAATCCTGCTTTAAGAAATATTTTCAGGTGTAGTTAAATAGGAGTAGAGATCTTTTAATTTTTAATTTGAGCTCCACAATTACTGACAATGCTTGCACTGACTGGACAGGTCCACTCAAATCTGTGTGGTTGTTTCCTCAAAAGACCATTTCAGACACTAATCTTACATGGTTCTCTCTCTATAGCTTGACAAAGATTATGTTTGGACTTTAAAAGAGACTGTGACCTCTGAGTTTGTTTCGGCCTTTCTTCTCAGAGTAGTCAGATAGGAAAAGCCGACCTCATCTAGCTTATTTTTAATATTTGTTAAAGTGATTCTGATATTATATACCTTTAAACGAGCAATTTTTGTATACAGGATGTCAGGGACATCGACGCGAAGCCTGTTATCATGGATTGAGTACATGATTCTTAACCCCCTGCGTTGAAATTTATCGTCGGTTATTTAAAAAAAAAACAGCTGTTCCATATATTTTGACCGCGTAGGTATTGCACTTTTTTATGAAACAGCAGATTTTTAATAACCGACGATAAATTTCAACGCAGAGGGATTCAGAATCATGTACTGAATCCATGGTAACAGGCTTCGCATCGATGTCCCTGCCACCCTGTATATAATCTGATTCTCGGAAAGGGCTCCAACGTTTTTCATGAGTATGGGTTTCGGGGACGATAAATCGATTTACCTAGGTTTCGGTATCCAGATGGCCAGATATTCCTATTTACAAAATAAACAATTTCATTTCATTTCATAGGCACATATGCGAAGAAAACCATTTTCTATCTTGAGGATTATCAGCCTGGTATCCAGTAGGAGTGGAAAGTCATATTCTTCTGAACAAACACGTGCAAACTATTTATATACATTGCCCTGAGGTTTAATTACTGAAGAAAAACAAGTTAATTAATCCCATGTGCTCCTAATGATTGCCTTGACAGTTATTATTTATGAACACAATTGACGTTCTATGAACTGGGAACAATGGTATTTGTGCTGGTATTAAGATTCTTAGGGGATGTCATATTTCGTGTCCTTGTTCTGGGTCACCTGGTTTCTGAACCCCTGAAGGTTGAAAGTCTATAATAAGATTTTTTCGGAAAATGTACCTAAATTCAATCAATTTGAGCGGTGGCTATAGATATGTTTGAAGGCAGATTCTCTGGTTAAATTTTAAGTGTATTTGTCCATTCATCATTTTTATTACATTAAACTTATAACACTAACAATCTTTATTATATTTAACTACTTACATAAACCTACGTACTAAATTTAAAAAAAAACCACCCATAAATAACATAACATATTATAGGTAACACACGTCATAACAAAGTGCAAATATGGCCAACACACACAAAACATTCATAGATTTTTATTTCAAGACAAGTTCGTTAATCACACATTTACAATCGTTGCTTGAATTACATTTGTAATTACTATTATATTCTTCTATAATTAAATTGTTGTTTAGGTTTATTTATTCACTTGGTAGGTACCTACCAAGTGAATATCTCATAATTAATTGATATTGTTGATAATAGTGCCTTTATAGTATTGCACTTATTTGAGTCATAAAGGATTACAGCCGACTTCAAGTGAGCTATCATTATAGTGTCAATCCCTAGCGATGGAATGACAGCTCGTTTCACAATAGGTTTTACGATGAGGCTTTGACAGAAAAGCTGATCGGCTGGTGTCAGTGCACGATCTTAGGCTGCATAATTAATTGATATTGTTGATAATAGTGCCTTTATAGTGTTGCACTTATTTGAGTCATAAAGGATTACAGCCGACTTCAAGTGAGCTATCATTATAGTGTCAATCCCTAGCGATGGAATGACAGCTCGTTTCACAATAGGTTTTACGATGAGGCTTTGACAGAAAAGCTGATCGGCTGGTGTCAGTGCACGATCTTAGGCTGCCTACGTATTGAGAGCGGCTATAGTGTAGCCGTTAATGACGTGAAGACGTCTCGTAGATTTTGCGCCGTCACTGCGAAGGCGTGTGCATGTGAAGGTAGTGGTCTCGCAGACGTCGGCGTCGTCGCTAAGACACCGCCCAAACACTATACTTTCGATAGAGGTATTAAAAAAACTTTGGGGATAGACCTCTGCTCCAATCCTCCCTTCTATATCCTTCTCTTCTCAGGATGTGAATCCCTTTTCCCCCCGTTCTTCTGAGGTTATTAGATTCCAAACGATGAATCAATTAATGTCTTTGGTGCAGAATGAAAATAAAATCACAACATTGTCACTCAAACTGACACTCTTTTTCTTCATAATGACGTAAATAAAATGTAACAGCACTTTTGTAAAAGTGTTCGAAATACATCATTGGAATGAAGGACCATTCATGTTTGACGTATTTGGTCCTTTGTCCCTTGTTGACAAAATCTGAGGAAGTTCATAAACGTCACTCGAAAGAAGTCGGAAATAAGAAGAGAAAGCCAAGTGTGGACATCTTATCAACATCTTGACATATAATTTTACTGAAAATTGTCATCATCATCATCAGCCTAGAGCTGTACACTGCTGAACATAGGCATCTCCAACTGCAACCCATTCAGCTCGATTCTCGGGAACTCTCATCCAACTGCTACCAGCCACCCTGCAAATAAATATATAAATAATACCATTTATTTCAGGCGACACAGGCCCATAGAAAAAATACCTTAACCTAAACATACATATTTTAATAATATAGACAAAAACTAGATCAAAGCAAAGATCGCAAAGATGATGAAGATGAAGATTGCAAAGATCGTCGCTCCACCTAGCCTTAGGGTCGGGCCACACCTGCCGAACGTTCCGCGGCGGAACGTTCGGTTGAATACGCTCCTAAAGTTTTTCAAGTAACCTATGACACATCAGCCGAACGTTACGTCCATAGAAATATGACGCGACGGAGCGTTCCACCGCGGAACGTTCGTTCGGCAGGTGTAGCCCGACCCTTAGAGCGTCCTACCTTACGTTTGCCGCTTCACGATCTCCACTCAAGAACACGTCTACCATCATCGGTCATCGGTTCTACAGCTAATATCGGCGGCCTATTGCCACTTCAGCTTGCTTATTCTTGAGCTATATCGACAACTTTGATTCTTTGCCAGATCACCTCATTCTAGATTCCATCCCTCAGCTCTGATTCCAACCTTAGCTCGTTCCATAGCTCTCTGAGCGACATTTTTTTTTTTTTTGGAAGAGAATTCATCAAATAACTTCTCCCGCTCTGGGCGGAGCTAGGGCATGTCAGACTCTTACTGACTAAAACCCACCCGTGTTCCTTCAGAGGTCTGTACGTTGCCGGAGCAACGTACAGACAACAGAAGGGGGCCACGGTATCCCTTTTGGACTTTCCCGCAACCCCGGCAGGCGCGAAATTTATAGATTATGACTATGATATAGATTATGAACTTCACTTCAGTAGGTAAGTTTTATGAAAATATTTTTTCTTTTCCTTTTTTATAAGTTGCTCCCCTCAATTAATGAACGAATGCATGCAATTTCTCGTTGTCTTTTTTCAATACGTTTTCTCCAAAGGAGGTCAAATCCTCAATAAGTTTGTGCTACAGGCCTCTCTTTAGTAAGACAAAATGAATCTTGGCAATAAGCCAGACTTTATAAAACACAAAGATGAGACTGTTTGTCTCCTCTACATCGATTGACCCCTATAACATTCGCGAGAGGTTCACACTTTATTGTTAGTGCAGAAAATTTTATGGCCTAAACTACATTATTTTTAGGGCACATTCAAATTTTCAACCTAGACTTATAATTTTTAAGAAACTTGTCAGAATCAGAACCAGAACATAATTTGCTATGAATGTATTTAACAGTTATAAGATGTCGTACATAAATTAATAAGATCGGCTACAGTCTACCTTACGGCGTGCAAATAAATACATAAATTAATGAGATCGGCTACAGTCTGGTATTACGGCGTGCAAATTATTACTTAAATTAAAATATTAATACAAACGAATTAATGTCAACAAAAGAAAACAGAAATTAAAGTGAAGTCAATTAATAATATTATAGTCTGGTACATAAGTCTGACATATGGTCTTTGCAATTAATTATAATCATCATAATCTGGATAAATTCATATCATTTAGAAAGTCTTTCACTGAGTAATAGCATTCGCCTAAAAGTAGAGCAGTTAAAGGATCAAATCATTAAGGATGACTTCATTACTGACGTACAGTTACAAAATTATAAATAAAGAAATTTCAATTGATCACGCATTAGAAAAATTGCGCACGTAACTAATTACTAAATTATATTGTTGTTGCAAGAAGTGGTTAACTAGTGATACAATACTATACATACATAATCAGCCCACCCTAATATTCCCACTGCTGGGACACAGGCCTCCTCTCTATGAGAGGGAGTGGGCTGTAATCTACCACGCGGGCCCAGTGCGGGTTGGTAGATGTCACAATTGTCACATGTCTTAGAATTTTTGGTTCTAAGACATGCCGGTTTCCTCACGATGTTTTGATACACCGTTTTGAGAGCAGTGGTGATGAAATTATTCACACAAAGTAATAAATTATACGAATAAAATGAAATTATTAGGAATTATTCAAAGATCAATTCATTAGAAACTTAATAATGTCGCAGATGAGATTAATATAAAAAAATATCAAATCACTTACAATTAAATAAATATTGTCAGAGCTTAGAATAACATCAAAAAGTCGAATAAAATTTAAAAAAAAATTCAATTAATTTATAATAAATAGTGTCACAGATTAAAACAGTAAATATCATAAAATCAAATAGAAGTCAAATTCAGTAAAATAAAAATTATGTCTAAAGCTGAATAAATAGTGGAAATCATCCCATTATCATGTCATCATTAAAAATTCATTAATTGAATAATAGCATTTTTTCACCAGTAGCTCTCAGAGCCGTTTAATAAATATTCTTGTTTTTATCATCAAACTATTAAGTAGAAAAAATCTCTTCCGTCTCGTCTTTTATGACAGAAATAAACAAATTGTTTAATTAAAAAGTAGTTCAGCAATAGTGATATATTACACGTAACAGTTCGTCATATGACCTTGTTCATCCATTTCGTTCCTTATTGGCATGGTGCCACGGTACGATTGTCGTCACCACTTTAGCACATCCATCGCCTGTTCGGTTAGAGATGATAATGGTAAATCAGTTGATAGCAGTCAATGTACTATGTGTAATGAAGTTCGTTCGTTGTTTACGTAGATTTCAGTGGTTGATCTGAAATTGTGTTCAGCGATCGTTAGGATTGACGTACAGTGACTGTGACAACTGCTTGAATTTAGTTGTTACCATCATAGACCTCGTCCATCGTTTTCCATCAGGCGAGATCGAAGTCAAGAGCAGACCCATTCAGCAATAAAAAATAAATAGTTTGGAAATTCCAAAAGTGCACGCCTCATAACACTCATTCATATACGAAAAAGAAATTCAATACATAGTTTCTAACAAAAATTAATAATTTATCACTTTTCATGAAGTATGTTTTGACTGCTGTTTTACCCATCAATATGGGTAAATTTCTAACCTCGTAATCCTTACATAATGTCAAAGACTATTTATTTAGATATGTACGTTGTGGGTTGCTAGGCAACACGTTAAGTCAAGGTTGGAAATATTTAGATAAAGATATTATATTTTATCAATAAAATTATAATTAAACTACTTTGAATAAAAGAGCCATTTTCAATAGGGTTCCTTCTAGAGCCAAAACCAACGTATTAAAAAAAATTGACTCAATTAATTGATTTTATCGCAAGCTACAATGCTTTCAAGTTTCATAAATTGACGGACAGGATTTTTTTTTCAACTATTTTGATGTTTTTTTTTCATTTCTGCTGCATTAAATCAATTGGTAAAAAGTACAGTATTAATCTCCATTTAATCATCTATACAATGGTATATAAATTAAGTAGGTTCTGTGTACTAGCAGAAGTGTAACAATAAAAGCAGTTGCAGAAATGGGGAGTGTGCTCTACGATCAAAAAATATTTTTCGATCGTAGAGCACACTCTAATGCTTCGCATTGAGTCGTGCAAAAAAGTATTCGGATAATTTCAAGAGCTCGCAAAAAGGTCTCCGCACTTAGCTGAATAGGATACAGAAGAGTCATTCAAGTATAATAGGATACAGAAGAATGACTCTTCTGTATCCTATTATATTACATTATATTACAGAAATATATATAAAAAAAGAACTCATTAAACAAGCAAATTTCATCAAAAAACTGAAATCTACCAACTAAATCATTTGGCAACGGTTCTCTCAATCCGTGCTGCCAATTCCAACACCAGCGTTTTCACTTCCAACTGCACGCCAATCCTGTGCTGACTTTGAAATACACGCGCGTGTGAAGCTTTCAGTGCAGTGTTACCAAGGAAGTGTGGTGGGTGAACGTGTGTGACCATGACCACGAAGTGTGACCATAATGATGAAACCCCTGTGTCCTTCGAGGAAGCCCTTGATAAGACAGGTAGGGACCGAAAGACAACAATTTTTTTGTAAATATTTTTGTGAATTAGGTTTCCAAAAGTGTTTTTATGGAATTTAGAGAGTATTCCTGGGTTTGTATTTGTATTTGAATCTATCCTTTGTTTCTAGTATTTGGGAAAGTGAAGTTTTCACGATAATTTTCGTAATTCTGCTTGTCATAACGATTCGATGTTTTTGGGAAGTGTCCAAAACTGTTTCTTTTTCTCGTTCCTTTTTGTTTTGTAAACACTTTCGAGTAAAACTATGTGTTCTATTGTTGTATTGACGTCTCTTTCTCTTTTTTAAATCTTGATTATTGACGAAAATGTGTTTGAAAATTTTATTCAGATTTTCAGGTCATTGCTCTTTATTTTAAAAGATATTTTTAGATTGTTTTGTTTTGTCTGTTTGCAATGATTGCTTTTACGATTCAATTGAAATTATTTCATAGACCAAACGCCATTTTGCGAAAGCGTTCGTTACCAAAAATGATTTTACTGAAATAAATAAGATAACTTTAAATAAAGCCGGGTATTTTTTTACCCGAACCTTTCATAAACGTACAAATAGAGCCGCAAGCATTGCTAGCAAATGAAAATGGTACCTTCTAAATGAGTGTTGTGATATCAATGAAAGATTTTGTTAACGACAATTGAACAAGTACGATTGTTTAGGTACAGCGGCTTTTTTAATGATCGATATAAACAATTTGAACTTGAACTTGAAGATTAATAGTCCAGAATTGGGAACATAAATTGACATAAATTATTGATGCCTTACCCAACATTAGATAGATTTAGGTATTGGATGAATGATGCAATAAACAATAGCAGCTGTTTATACAACGTGTAACAAAAGCCCTGTCCGATTCGTGAGGGTGCTGTTTAGAATCGTACTGAGAGTCTATTTATGTGGTAGGTAATTTTCAGGAAACATTCTCCACATTTTTTTTTCAATGGGGTATTTTACCGGATTATTACATGGAACGCGAGGGGTGGGTTCATAACTTATGACCCCTGTTGAAAATTTACCATTTGTTTTTAAGGAATTGGGGTAGTTTTTCTATTCGTTTTTGGTAATGATACTGCAGTACAAAGATACTGCAAAAACCCTGGCTTAAAAAAGACCAAAGGCTTAAAAAAAGAAGGGCTTAATGAAGATTAAGCCCTTTTCGGTTCGGACAGGGTTTTTGTAACACATTGTATAGTTAGATATTTAATTCTTAGCCATTGACGCTTTGTATTTGCCCAGCAACGGGCTGTTTCAGACTAAAATGTACATTTAAAGACATAAAATTAAAAACTCAGTTCCGTTTGTTGTTAAAATCTATAGGTAGGTATAGTTTATCTATAGAGACATTAAATTAAAGACTCATTTCCGATGGTATTTGATGTTGATGTTCTTGTTAAACATTTGGCTTATTAGTCGATTCGCACGAATTTACTCACCCGAAACAGGCGAAGCGTCACTTTCTTTTCAATATTTTTTTTATAAACTCCTCGCACGAAGTTAATTTATGTGCGAATCGACCAATATGCCGAATATTTTTGGCTTTTGGCACATGCTGCCTGCATGTAGGTAAGCATATATTTTTTCCTATATTTTAATTGGATCTTTTAAAGATAGGTTTAAGATAATTAATAGAATCAGGCGTTACTTTGAAAGAAAAGAAACAAAAATAAGTTTATTTCGCACAGAAACAAGTGCACATAAAATATATAAAAAAATGGCGTAGAACAAAAAAAAATTAAACACAATAGATTTTAATATAATCACGAGCACAAAACAGAAATAGTCGGCAGTTGCTGGCACTGGCACACATGACTGTGACAAGAAGGCTGCCACTCAGCATGATGCTCTGCTATGGGGAACCACAGCACAGCGCTGAAGTTCAGTGGTCACCCGAAAAAGACGTACAGAAACCAAGTCAAGTTTAATGAATTATACATAAAATATAAGTAACAAATTTAATTTTTAAAAATTGCCGAAATTCATGAAAGTAAAATGTTATATAATAAAATATAGTAGTTCTCTGTTAATCTTTTAAATGCTTTAGCTAATCTTATGTATTTTTCTATCCAGGCAATGGGCTCTACAACATCCTTCTGGTTATGACCTGCTCACTCATACTCCTGGCCATCGGCATAGACCTGTTTGGGTTCAGCCTGGTGGTGGCAGCCGCCTGCGACCTGGAACTGACTGTTATGCAGAAGGGGATTCTCACGTCATTGCCATTTGTTGGTGAGTGTATGCTTTGTGCTTACGGCGCGACGCGACACCGACAGAACAATTTCCCTGCAGTTTTTTTAGATTTTTTTTCACCAGAGTCGCATCGCGTCTTTTTGCGGGAGCCTTAAAACCTCTTTGGGAAAAATACGCATAGGGTCCGTTGATCGTTTTATTTTGATATTTTTCCTGAATGTGCTTCGAGGAATATATTCTTATATGAACATTCCTAGAATTTCTGTAATTTTCTTCACAAGGATTTGGTGTAACAGGATGCATTAAGTTCTGAGTTGAGCTACACGACTACTGACAAATGCTTGCACTGACTGGACAGGTCCACTCAAATCTGTATGGTTCTTTCCTCAAAAGACCATTTCATACACAAATCTACATGATCCTCAAATGATCTGACCTAGAATATTTCTGGGTTGTATACACATTAACATTAATGAATTTTATATATACAATGTCGCCCATGCGCATGTGACCGCCCGTAATTTTCTGAATATTCATGAAAAAATATCGAAAATAAACTTCAAAAGGGGGGGTCTATCTATAACATTTTTCACTAGTTTTTTTTAAATAAATACACAATGTTTTACCGAAAAAATGACTTCGATTCCGTTTTTTTTTTCGTAGTCGATAATTTTTTGTAAAAAATTTAATTAACTTGTTAAAATAACTCATAAGCTTTTGGAAATAATAAACAGAATCCAAATCGACCCATAAACTTCGGAGATGTGTCAAAAAACAGAAAGCAAATCTTTAAAAAATTAAAAATTGAATAACATGAAAAATGTTATAGATAGACCCCCCCTTTTGAAGTTTATTTTTGATATTTTTTCATGAATATTCAGAAAATTACGGGCGGTCACATGCGCATGGGCGACATTGTATATACAATGACATGAATATTTACTTTTTAAAGTATTATAACCCATTATAAATTATTTAAATTATTGTGAATGTGAAGACTATGTGGGTCATTCCTTATTATTTACTGGTTTTTTATTTTTTTTTATCAGTTAGTTTTATCATGGTCTGGCAGCTTGAGTATTTTATGCGGCCTACACAACTGCCCTTTCTTTGGTATTGTTCGTCGAATCGTTGAGGTCTTTAAATTCTAGGTTGAGCTGCACGGTTACTTACAAATGCGTGGAAACTGACTGGACAGGTCCACTCAATCTGTGTAGTTCTTTCCTCAAAAGACCATTTCAGACACCAATCTACATGGTCTTCACATTATTTGAACAAGATTATGTCTTGACTTTAAAAGAGACTGTGACCTCCGAGTTTGTTTCGGCCTTTCTTCTCAGAGTAGTCAGATAGGAAACGCCAACCTCATCTAGTTTAAAAAAATATGATTGACGTGTAAAAGTGTTTGTACAAGTGTTTGTGCTTACAGAAATAAAATCATTTATTATTAGGTATCTTCAACTTCCTCATATTAAACAGTATGAACAATAACAAAACAATGTACCTACTATTGCAATAAAACTGAAAACCAAAGATAGTAAAATATTATGGTGACAAGTTTGCGGTTTTGATGTTCTTGTAGGTAGTAAATATAGAATTTGTTTTTAAATTCTCATACGTAGGTACTGAGATAGGGAAATGTTGGTTGTGGTAAAGATGTGGTTAAAAATAAACAATTACCTTTATCGATTTATTTATTTATTTAAACTTTTCACAGTCAAAAAAGGTACAAAGGCGGACTTAATGCCTTATACATTCTCTACCAGTCAACCAAGGCTGGTGAAGAGATTTGATGGCAGGCAAAAAAAAAAAAAAAAAAAAAGGTGCTCTGTTTGAGAGGAACAAAGAAAAATGTTATTAAAAATTTATCATAACGCACGATTTCTTTATGATAAGGCAATCAAACAGCAAGACGGTGAACTAGCGGAAAGTCATCACCCGGCAGATGTGATACGATATTTTGTTTGTAATTAATTCACTAGCACCACAAACATAAAACATTATCTTTACGAGCGCTTTCATATAGAGCTCTACTATTCGCAATATCTTTTTAACTGATGTTACTTTTCTGTTTTGAGTGCTGAATAAAAAAAACAAAAAACCCGACTGAAAAAACACATACCTAACTGAAAAGAAAAGCACAAGAATTATAATCTATAACCTGAAATATGGTGTAACTTTTGTTTATATACCCAGTGACATTCGCACAATAAAGACGAATCTAATCATATCCTTCATCAAAATTGGTTCAGCCGTTTAGTACTTACGAGGGAATTTAGGGACGGACATACATAGAGGATAAACAAAAAAAAACAAAAAAAGGAGGGTTATGTGTTTACATAACCCTCCTTTTTTGGCTTCGCAGTCAGGAAAAAAAAATTTTTTCAAGAAACTAACTGTTTCTTTCTTTTTTTTCCAGGTATACTCCTAGTATCCTACCTCTGGGGTTACGTGTCAGACACCAAGGGTCGTCGGTTCACCCTCGTGATACCTCTTCTGCTGTCCTTCATACTCTCCTGCATCAGCAGCCTCTCTCCACATTGGCTGTTCTTAGGACTTGTCAAGTTTTTGTGTGTTTGTTTGTAAGTTTTATTTACTTTTTATTATGCTTGCCTCGGTTGGTCCGTAGATGGGTGACCATCTATACATACCAAAACCCCTCCGTGCCTCGGAAAACACATTAAGTCGTTGGCCCCGGCTGTCATTCGTGGATCTTTCACAGGCGTTACGGGTCGTCAGAAACCCGAAAGTCTGACAACCAGTCTTATCAAGGGTTATCGTATTACCCAGTAACTGGGTTGCAATTGCAGAGGTCAGATAAAATACTGGTATTCAGCTGCATCCGGTTAGACTGAAAGCTGACCTCCGGGAAAAGGCTAGGCAGATGATGATTATCCACCGCATCCAAGCTCTGCTTAAGTTAGGTATATATCGCGATTCCTTTAGTTCTATAACTCTTACTTGGACATGGCGATTAAGACCAACACTGGTTTTTCTTGATAACTCGACTAAGCTTGCGTAGTAACCTATATAGGTACAGTCAACCGTTCACCAGGACGCTACGAAACTCGCCCTTACAGCAACGACATAGAGGCGCTGTCAATGTCAAATTGTTGACTGTACAACAAATCTGTGACCAAGTTAAAGAAAGTATCCCTATCTTAAGCTTCATGGAAAAATCCAGCGGCATCAAAACAATCCATATAGTCATCCTTTCCCCACATCGAGTGGAATTTATTAATTTGACCCGTCTAATTGTGTGGAGCATACCGAGTGGTCGAGCACCATAATGTGCCATATTCCGCCAGTTGATCGTGAGCGTCGAGTGCTTATTGGAGGGAAGATTCGAGAAAACAGTCAGTGGAAAAGTTTTTGATATATCTATTTTTGGCCTGCTTTGTATTTGGAAGGACGCTTGGCAAAGTTGAGAATTGGATTGGGATATGAGATAGAATACCAACTCTTTGTCATGTTTAACATATAGTTGTAGCTATAAGTCCATGAAATCCATGAAGGGATAAGCAGAGGTAGAACTAAAAGTTAACTGAAGACGATATTTGGTTCAATAAGATAAATGAAGAGCACAATTATACCAAGGGGTGTCGTGTTACCCAGTCATTACTGGGTTATGGAGATCAGATAGGCAGTCGCTTCATGTAAAATACTGGTATTCAACTGCAGATGATTGTATTTATTTAGGCACATAAAGGTTTTGTTGGAGGTAGTCGAGGGACTTACAAAGTGACGTACAATGAATTGTTGGGTGAAGCACTGCTCTCCTAGCTAGGTCACTGAGTAATCTTTATTTAGGAGAGAAAGTTTTGATTCCATAATTGAATATATATATATATTTGTAGGTATCACAAAAATCATGTTTTTATGGAAAATCTTAAAATAATAATATGTACAAGTATATAAAAAAGAAGAGGAAATAATTTCAGCGCATCAAAAAATTCGTCCGCATCGCTGTCAACAGGAAAAGTGCTCAAAATTGCCTACATGTTATTTTTTTATTAAAATTACGTTATACTTGATTGTAGTTAATATATGAGACGTTCTATGAGATATGTCATTAATATAAATGCGGTTAAAATATTTTATATTAAAAAAATAATAGCCAAAGCTTATCAATTCAATTCTTACAATTAGCCTGAATCTAAATATTTCCTGCAAAGTTTCACGAAGTTAGAAGTTTTAAAGTGATAAATAATCTTTTGACGTATTTTCTGAACTAGGCAGAGGTAATAAACAGTCTAGTTCTCATCTTCTTCTTTCAGTTCTATTGGCTCTTCATAATTATTATTATCTCGTTTCATAGTTGCACTCTATTGAGGTATTCCACGAAGCGCCCCCAAACGAACGCCACCCAGACGAAGCACACCTAAAGTATTCCACTTAGCCCACCCGTAGGTGGCCTTCCAATAAAAATTTAAAATAATTAATGTTTTAATCCACTAAGCACACCTACGAATATTATTCGCATAGTGCGGGGGCTAAGAAATAAAAATGTCGATAGAAGAAAATATTTATTATTTACCTACCTTCAATTTCTAACGTCATTTAGTTTCGATATAATAATGTGATACAATACTTGTCATTTTTATAATGTATATGTATATATGTAAAATAAATAAAACTATTTAAAATCACAGATTATTTCATAATTACCTTTCCAAAAAAATAATTAGTTTTTCTTTATTAATTATTATTTTACTGTTATTTTCTTTTTTTTGCTCTCTTAGTAAAATCACAGATTGTTTAATAATTATGCAATAAAACTTGGACTTATAATAAAAAACATTGTAAATGCAGTTTTATTTATTTATTTATTTGGTACACCAACAGCAATACATACAAAGAGGTTAAACTGAACAATACTATAATACAAATACTGGTATGTATGCCTATTATAGGTATATACAGCATTTACCATGAAACAACAACGTTATAAACTAGAAAACTAGAAAAAAAAACTTATAAACTATACAAAACTTATGAGAACTAAACATAAAATACAATTAGAAAACAAAAAACGAAATAAATGAAGGTATATCATAAAAAAATAAAATAAAAATGTTACCACGAAAGGTGGAAGGTGAAAAATGAACGTGAGTGACATCAAACATGGATTTTCAAAAGTTATTATTTATTGCTTAATTTATGCACTCCCGTACCTCAGACACTGATCTTCTAAACTTGTTGAGTGATAAACCGTGTAAGTCGATTTCTGATGATTTACAAAAACTGTTATAATTTCTGCACATTCGGATCAAGGGAGCGTTCAGACCAAGAGTACTCAACGCGTGCGCCCACCACTGAATTCCCGAATCTCTGATTTTAAATAGTAAGATTATAAAAATGACATGTATTGTATCACATTATTATATCGAAACTAAATGACGTTAGAAACTGAAGGTAGTCTTAATAAATAATAAATATTTTCTTCTATCGACATTTTTATTTCTTAGTCCCCGCACTATGCGAGTGATATTCGTAGGTGGGCTTCGTGGAATATAAAATTGATTATTTAAAATTTTTATTGGAAGGCCACCTACGGGTGTGCTAAGTGGAATACTTTGGGTGTGCTTCGTCTGGGTGGCGTTCGTTTGGGTGTGCTTCGTGGAATACCTCACTCTATTTACCCCAGTAGCACACCTCCGCCGCGAAACCGTAGCAACGTAACCGCAGTAATTCATTTCAACTGGCTCGCGTCATGTTCCGCTACTGGAATTTCGCGTAGCGGAACATGATGCGAGCCAGTTGAATTTAACTACTGTGGTTTCGCTGCTACTGTTTCGCGACGGAGATGTGCTAGCGGCATTAGATACAAAAGTGTTTAGTAAAAGGTTGCTTTTGGCCGTTCATGAACAATAGTCTCCCTATGGCTTGGAATTCAAACATGACTGGTGAAATGTGGGTATAGTATGTATGTTAACCTCTGGTTAACCCTTTGGAAAAGAGGCATGATTTATTTCTTTATTTATATAAATATAGCTAGAAAAAACATTTTTATTTTAAATACCTTATCTATAATAGTACAATGAGCGGCCTTATCGCTTTCTGGGATCTCTTCAAGCAACGTTATATATCTAATCTGTATATCTCCTTCTATTCCAGTGCCTGTGCGGCTAACTCTGCCACCTACACCTTGGTTGGAGAGTCATGTGTCCAGCGAGTAAGAAACCGGTACATGCTGCTGATGACCTGCCTGATTCTACTATCCCCTGCCGTTGCTGGTAGTAAGTGTCTGACTTTTAGGCTGCCTGTCCATTGAAGGGGAGCGAGGCTGCGGAGCGGGGCGAGGCAGCGGAGTGGAGCGGATTTGCGGACAGTGTCTGTCCATTGATGTGGAGCGGAGTTACGGACTGTGTGGAGCGAGGTAGCCGGACGGAGTTGCGGACTGTGTGAAGCTAGGCCGACTTCACGCGACGAGTAATGACGATGGTTTCCCCGCTCCGCTTCCCGAATCCGCTTCCCCGGTCCGCTTCTCCACTCCGTTTCCCCTCTCCGTTTCTCTCTCTGCTTCGCGGTTTTGTATGAATTTTTAAACTAGTTCGCAAATCTTTGTCCACTGAAGCGGAGCGGAGATTTTATGCAACTCCATTGGTTAATATTGGCACAGCTCCGCTCCGCACCTCTCCTCTCCGCTCCAGTGGACAGGCAGCCTTAGTATGCATTTTATTTATACTAGCTGTTGCCCGCGATTTCGTCTGTCATCCAGGTTGAAAAATAGTCTATGTCTTTCTCCAGGTCATGGTCTAATCATGTGCAAAATCTATCATATTAATAATTTTTTTAGAACACACAACATAGGTAGTGAGTATAGTTCTTAAATTAAAGTTAGGTTGCTATGTTATGCCAAGAGGCGTACGAATATTGTTGCATGCGAAATAAGAACAATATGGAATAATTTCAGTCAATGCAATATCATAAATTACAATTAGTCATAGTATACAATTAAAAATTAATTCTCCAGTCAAATAAATAAATATGTCTACATTAAGATTTCATCCAAATCCGTTAAGTCGTTTTAGCGTGAAAGCGTAACAAACAAGGTATCATAAACGATTGACTTGTTGCGAACCCGGACAAGACGTGTTGCCACGACAAGAGCCGAATGCAGTCTTTTTTTTTGTCTTTTCTTGTTTTTGACTTTGCACTTAAATGTTTCATCAAGTTGTCCATGGGTGTGTCAGATTTTTACTGACTAAAACCCACCCATGTTCCATCAGTTGCCTGTACGTTGCCAGGGGCCACGGTATCCCTTAGACTTTCTCGCAACCCCGGCAGGCGTCGGCCCTAGTAGACCCCGTCAGTTATGCTGACATCTCTTTGAGGCGCGTGTGGAACTCAACACGCAGTCGACCCGGGCCTGGTTCTTATCGGATGGCGAGCTACCCATTGCTCTCCGTCCACAAGCCCGCGCCTACGGTGGTCGGAAATCTGTTATGGATTCCCGACGCCCAGGGCGTCTCCTGCGGCGGCTAGGGGCGTGAGGGCGCGAAGTTGCCTCTCCCTTACGCGATCCGCATACTCCTTCGTGAGCATTACTGCTTCGCAGAAGGAGGTGATGGCTTGACAGATTTTTTACCTTGAATCTTGTTCTCATACAGCAGAAACAATAAATATAGTTACAAGATAATGTCTCTTTTCCAGTTCTCACCTACCCAACATTAAAACTAGACTTCGAAGTGGAACTATCCTGGTTGAACGTCGTCTACAAACCCTGGAGGCTACTCATCGTAGTCCTGGCCTTACCATCAGGTCTCGGAGCCCTAGCCATCTACTTCTTCTGCGAGTCTCCTAAGTTCCTCTTCAACTCTGGCCGGAGAGATGAAGCTTTGGAGGTGCTGAAGCATATTTATGCTGTCAATCATAGGGGTTCCAAGGAGGAGTACACGGTTAGTATTATTTTTTTCATAAAAAGGGAATTGATGGGTTTGTAAACTACCTAGAACAGTACGCCGTAAATATAGCACATCGTAATCATTATAGGCAAGTAGGTAATAATTATTTATGATTTTCTTGGAAAAAAAAAAATGGTGGGACGCAAAATGATGAGAATAGTGAGAAAGGGGAAGCTGCTTCACCTCTTGAAAGAAATGAAACCTGCTTTCACCAAATCTTCCAAATTCGAAGTCTTCAAACCCAAGTCTTCACAGTTTTTCTCCGATTCCAGATCCATTCCATCTCCTTAGAAGGCTACACCGCAAAGAAGGAGATGTCTTTAATCCGTGCCATGTACGAGCAGAGCGCCCCCCTCTTCAGGCCCCCCTACGTCTGGAGGAGCGCACAGCTTTTCTACATCGTCGCCGTCGTGTACATCACGTGAGAACCAGGTTTTATATTGTAACTATGTATACTAACCTGGTTATGGTGGAGTGGTGGAAGAAGACTTTATGCAGTCTTGGAATGATACTGGATCATTTCTCTTTTATTTTGGGTATCGTAAAAGGAATTATGTTAAATTAAGTACTTTTACTTGGATCTTTTATCATAATTTTGTTTGCGAATCCATCAACGATTTCTTTGAAAGATTTGGATATAGGAACAACGTAATTATGAGAAATCAAAGTACACAACGAGCAATAATATATAATTTCAGAACGTAGTTACACATTAACTTGATATATTTTTGTCTTTGTACCCCGGTTTTGAGAGGAGCAGTGGTGGCCCAATGGTAACGGCCCCGACTTACGAGTTGTAGGTCGTGGGTTCAAACTCAAGCAGGCGCTTTACTTTGTGTAAATAATTTCATCACTACTGCTCTCAAAAACGGTGAAGGAAAACATCGTGAGGAAACCGGCTTGTCTTAGAACAAAAAAATTCGAAGATATGTGACATCTACCAACCCGCACTGGACCCGCGTGGTGGTTTACGGTCCACTCCTTCTCACAGAGAGGAGGCCTGTGTCCCAGCAGTAGGAACATTAATTGGCTGATGATGACCCCAGTTTTAACTGAAAGTAAGGCATTGCTACCCATTTTTTCTGAGTTTTGTCACTTTCAAACGGTTTTGATGTTTCATAGGTCAACTTTTGATCAATAGTCCTTATCTGAAAAATCTTTTCTATTTTCATAGATATCTTTTGACAACATTTTGCTTTTCACTGCTGCAACTGCATTACAATTTTGTTTGTTTACAGGAACAACAGCTTCTTAGTATGGCTTCCCTACATCCTCAACCTGATCAGGTTGTCAATGGAGAAAGGCACTGCAACAGGCAATATCTGTGAACTGATCAGTAGTAAGCCTGTCCTGGCTATTGGCAATTCTACTAAAGATATTGTGAGTATCAACACTTAACTAAAAGATTAAGATCGAAAATATATGGCGTTAAGGAAGCTATTGTTGCCTTAATGAGTAAATGGATATCGAAGTGTTTTAACTACGGTTTATAACCTCCAGTCATTTCTTTTGTTGATTCCTGGAAAATCACCTAATGGATAAGAAAGGAATACGCAGGCTAAAACACAGAATTTCGCAGGATTTAATCTGATAAACTTAGCTTGTTGCTTATAAATACTAGGATGTGTCATAGGACGCATACCAGGCAAGACATCTTACACGTCATACGAATTTTTGAATGTCCTACAAAAGATAGTGACAGATTGTAAGGAAACAGAGACAAAAAAATATAAAAAAAAATAATTTCTTTTGTGGTTAACACACTGACTAACTTTACTTTTTCATTTTATTCCAGACCCAAGAAGTCTGCACCGGAACAATAGAGTACAACGTGATCTTAACCCTCATCGCCTCTCAATCAGTCTTCGCGTTCTTCAACTTCCTCATCTCCTACCTCCAAAACCGGAGGAGAGTGGTGCTGATCTGCATCCTCTGTCTGTCCTCTATCAGTGGGACCATGCTCAACCTTGTGCCTGAACCCATCTCCAGTGTGTTCTTCTTCATGGTCTTCACCTGTACTTGCTTGGGAATGGGCATCCTGGCTTCGTATTTTGTGGATATTTATCCAACATCTTTTAGGTAAGTTTTTGTTCTACTGCTAATACATTACCACGTCTATATGCATATTAGTCTGAAAAAATATGGAATAACTTTAAAAAACAATCTCACAATGTCAAAATGGCAATATTGTAAAGCCAGCTTCAGTGATTAGGTACACTAACAAGGGCTTGCTAAATAAAACGGATATCTTTAGTAGTCGTAGCATTTTTGCGCCTTTATGTTGATATTATTTAACAATGAATTAGCAATCTGTTTCAAAACGAATTACCTAGATTCTGATTGATCGTGTATTACGCAATTAGGATACTGTTTTATCAGGGGTATCGTGTTATCCAGTAACTGAGTTGTGGAGGTCAGATAGGCAATCGCTGCATGCACAGATAATATAATACTACGTACAAATACCCAATCCCATACAAAGAAATGCGACCTCCCTAAGTCGGGCTATTGTCTGGCTACAGCATAAATGTGGTACAGTGATGTAAAACGCCATCTATTGCAAAGAGCCCTAAACAAAACGGTTTTATCTTTTTTTGTTGAAAATACGAGATTTATGAGTTACAATAGATAAATCAGCATTAAACAAAGAAGTTTTGATTTTTACTAATCTTACTTCAGTCAAAATCTTCCGTTTATCGCTTTTTAGTGACTGTTAATTTCATAATTGTTACCTATGCTGCCATCTATGATCTTTTTTCAGGACTAATTATAATTTGTTCGAATTGGTACCCCATGCTGCATGTAAAATACTGGTATTCAGCTGCATCCGGTTAGAGTGGGCTTCCAGTCTTATCATCATCATAATCAATCTTGAGATGATTGGTTTCGTTTGTGACTGTTCTGTTTTTCAAACAATAATTTTGTTATGTTTTCAGGGGTATGGCGACGTGCCTGAGCATCATGGTCGGTAGAAGCAGTACATTCATTGGCATCAACGTGGTGGGGAACCTGATATTCCACCACTGTAGGGTCACCTTCTACTTGTGGTCTCTACTTGTGCTGAGTAAGTACAGAATTATTATAAATAATAATAAAATACAAATATGAAAAATATTGTTAATTTATTTTCTTTCTTTTATTTTATTATATTTATTTTTATATGGAAACTGTTGCGTTGCTCGGATCCCTACTAGACTGAGATTGTAGATAACTGCGGTATGCTATTTGCTAAAACCATTTGGTATAAAAATAGGAATAAGTGTTATTTGAAATACAATGATGATACATAAATCAGAACCTGCGGGGTAATGGCTTAACACACTAATAGTAATGGCTTTCGTATTTACAGTTCAACAACATTCATTGCGTTATTTACGTTGCTGAGCAAACAAATGTTTTGAACATAACATTCATAATATCCTCAAAATAATTCTGATTGTGTCTTACATCAGCAGCAGATTTATAAATAAAATAATACATTCTTTATTTGCCATATTTTTATTTTTGTATTTTTTTTTAATGCTATGAAGAAAACAATAAAGAAAAATAAAACAACAAAGAAAGCAATAAAGAAAAGCAATCAAGATGCAATAAAGATTTTTACTTATTTATTATTAACGCCATTATGGTGCTCGTTCGAAAGATGTTGGATGCATTCATGGATACTCATAGTGCGAGAGAGAGATTAGATTTCAGGTGCAAGATTTTGTATCTCATCTGCTTGTAGGAAACGTACGGTTCTGATTTATATTATTAGAGTGGAGATATGTAATACGAATAAATCAGTCTTTGCCACTTTTTTTGGCTGTGAAATCTTCAAATATTTATCTTCTCCCGTTCTGGCCGGAGCGGGCGGGCGTGTCGGACTGTTACTGACTTAAACCCACCCGTGTTCCTTCAGTTGCCTGTACGTTGCCAGGGGCCACGGTAACCCCTTAGGACTTTCCCGCAATAATCTTTAACTCTACCATGAATGATGTTGTATATTCTAAATGCGTGCTTTATTTCCTTTTACAGGTAGTGCAATAGCCGCATGGTTTTTGCCACCGGACAAGCCAGCTGTTTCTAAACAAGATGCCGTATAACTGTTTATTGTGATGATGAAAGCTTTATATCTGTGATTTTTTATATCGTAAGCAGTTATGTAAGGAAAATGTTATGTTTAATGAATAAGTGTTTAAAAGAAGCTGAAGATAAACCTTGAGTTAAAAAATAATAAATATATGGTGCTGCACTTATTGGAACGATTTGTAAAAATCTGAATAAAAAGTCATTTTATTTGCCATAATTAGGCAAATAAAATGACTTTACTAATTAATTTGTAGAAGTTATTGTAACGCCATTTGTATTCAATGCTGCTTCTCCTGAATGTATAAATGTTGTGATTATAAAATTACATAGAATCAAACTCCGTTTAAGATTCTTATGATATTTTTAATAGGTTGTGATAGTTCCTCATTAATTAATTAACAACATTATTTCAGGTAGGTGTATAATACCTACCTACTTGTACTCAAATGAAGGTAGGTAGGTACTTCTATTAGGTATTCTTCTATAGATAAATTAATCGTCTATCTGATTTAAGAGAGCTATCAATTCGAGAGATATATTATTAAGTAACTATTATATTTTTATAAAATATTTTTTTATTTGTAGATTTTTTATTTATTAAGGTGAATGCACTATTTCATTCGAGTGTATACAATTTAAACTATTCAGTTTTATGGAGAATGAAATTATATTCTTAATTATTAGTGAAATGTGCTGTAAAATATACAAGGTATATTTAGTTTTATAAAAATCTTGTTACCGTAGGTTTAGAAGATTGTTCACTAAAATAAAAGAGTATAATTCGATAAATAATGTCATTTATTTCACCTTTTGTTTGTAAAGCGTTATCTAAAATAATGGTGTCCGTGCGGATTGAGGAGCCAGACTCATAATTAAACGCGGGTACTACCAATATTTAGTAGTAAATTAGCCGATTTTGTAGGCCCGATCCTGGAATTTGTAGTAAAACCCTTTAGAAGTTACATGACTTTAAAGGTGGCTCCTCAATTCGCACATGCGGATTGAGGAGCCACCTCAGAACTCGAAAACTAGACGACGGATGAAAATGAAAATTTGGTAGGATTTAGTAGTACTTATGCGTAATCTCTACAAAAAAAATGGGGTTTGTACGACTGGATTTGAGAGAGCTACAATGCTTTGATTTTTCATAAAAAAACGTAAATTTCACCGCGCTGTTTCTCGGAAAGTTATTAATCAATTACAACATATTTTCAGTATGATTTAGTAGTAAATTAGTTTTAATTTGTAGTATAAAAATAAAAAGGAAAAGCTATATAGTTTCGGTAATACAACACATTTTATGTGGCTCCTCACACCGCACGGTCTAGAGAAAATATATGTACGTAGCTACTAAAGTAGCTGATCAAATCGGATAAAAATAGCATCAATATTTAGTAGAAATTTCTACTAAATATTGGCGTACTCCAACATCCTGCGCATTCAGTATTTCAAAAGATATTAATAAAATAAACATTCCTTAACAAATTAGTGAATAGGGTGACCATAAATAATTCAAACAAGACCATTGTTTGAAATAAATAGTTTTATTTGCTTAAAAATCATCCTACGAGTACTATTACCTACGTGTTACTTATGTAATTGCAGTTTTAAATTTTATGAGATACTAGCTGCGCTCCGCTGTTTCACCCTCATAAGTCTGGATCCCGTGGAAATATCGGAATAAAAAGTATTATATGTCCTTACCCAGGTCATTGACTACCCATCTCTCAAATTTCATCTAAATCCGTTCAGCCGTTTTAGCGTAACAAATAAACCAATAGAAAAACCAACTCACTTTCGCAATTATAATATTATATTATAGTTAGTATAGTTATGTTATATGTACTATGTATCTACAATAAAAGTCAGTTTAACAAATGAATTAAAATTCAGTCACCGGTGATGAATTTAATAATACTTATTTTGTACAAACTTATGTTTAGGTACGTTAGTACAATAATACCTCGATGTGTTTAGTTTGATTATTTAAACGATATTTTAGTTCCTGATGTACCGATAGATGGCGTTGTAAATTTAGCACTCTCCGGTGAATCGCGGTGATAGGGATCTCCGTAGAAACGTGTCCTCTTTGTGTATAGTAAAATAAATTGTCTTCGTCAAAGTAAACATTAGTTTTTATTCATACGATACGATTTTAAATTCATTGTTGTTTCGCTGTTATTTTTGACAACATTGTTGCTATAGTAACGTAAAGAATGTAATAGACAAACAGCTTAGAAAAAAAAATCGAATGTCAGTAGTGTCAGTCATCTTCACGTCTGTGGCCGCATTCCGAATTACGAGCTCTGAAAGTGGGCAAAGGTCGCAAATAGATGTCAAATATTTCCCTGTTATGATTACCCTGTTTTGACAATATTACTGTTTCGAAATAAGAAATGTGGGTTACTAGCGAACTAGAATATTAATTATGAAGTGCAATAATAATTTTGTGTTCCGATTTAGATAACACGATTATGACAGCTAAGAGCTGTCAATTTGAATCGAAACGCGCTTACAGTGCCGGCTTTACGTCCAAACTTATACCATATCATATTTGTTTGTTACCAGAAGTACAATTTAGAAAATCCCACTAATAGATACTATTACGTAGCCGACCGCAGGTGGCAACTGCAACGTGTCGCCGCGACACGACTGGTTTTTATGTATTTCTATGAAAGCGATGTGTCGCTAACTACGAAAGGTTTTTGGTGTCGCGGCAACACATTGCCTGCAGTTGCCGCCTGCGGTCGGCTACGGATTGGTAACTTTAGTTTAAAGATAGGATGCGACCCAAAATAAAACAGCACAACTGTCATTTTTGATTACCACGGTGATATTAATTTAGGGCATGCGTTATCGCAAGATGGCGCATGTCATGACGTCATCTATGACGATTCACGGGATATTCTTATTGCGCACACACTAATTTGGACGGGTGTAAGCACGCCAAAATGGATTACAGCGTAATTCGGAATGCAGTCTGGGGTAGAGTGCTCGCAAGAGAAGTCTGCGCGTGGATGAAATTGTAACTAATAAGTATGCCGCCGTCTTGTCGTATAAATAAGGTCAAGTTAAATATAGAATAATTTAATTAATTCATATAATATAAGATTAATTATTAATATAGAATTTTTTTTTTTGGACTGACAATGTATTTATTCAAATAATAGTGACCATAGATATTTACATGATTTAAAATGTCGATGTCTTGTACGGGGCAAATCTATGTGCCCTGCGCAAGAAAGACGGCGGCATCCGTCCCATTGCCGTTGGGTGTACCTACAGGCGTACGGCAGCTAAAATATGCTGTTAAACTCCGGTAAAGGTGAGGTCATCCTCAAGGTTGACGTCAAGAACGCCTTCAACTCCGTTAACAGGGACACTCTGTTGGCCGAAGTAAAAAAGGAGTTACCGGAAATTTATGGTTTTTTGTGGCAGTGCTATAGGCACCCTTCCAAATTATTATTTAAAGACAACGTTTTAGAATCTGCAGTCGGATGCCAACAAGGTGATCCCCTCGGGCCAGTCATTTTCAGTTTAGCTATCCACCCCATAATACAACAACTAAATTCAAAATTGAATGTGTGGTATTTAGATGATGGGACTCTAGGAGGTGACGTAGACACTGTCCTAAAAGATTTCCAATTCCTAAAGCAACAGTTTCAATTCATCGGCCTTGACCTCAACTACTCAAAATGTGAAATTTACCCCTGTGACAATACCGACAGACAATCGACTTTCCAGAAATTCAATACAATAGCCCCAGATATCAAAGTTTTAGAAAAAAGTTCACTGCACCTCCTAGGTTCCCCAATTTTAGAAGACAGTTTTTCACCTTTCATTGATGGAAAAATTAAACATTTCAATGACATTTCGGATAGACTTTCTAAAATTAACTTGCATTCCGCATTCACCCTTATCAGATACTGCTGTTTCGGTCCAAATTTTATGTATTTTCTCCGTGCTTCCCCCTTGTGGAAGAAGCCACACCTTTTGGACAAAATCGATCAAATCATCAGAAGCAGTCTAACAGCAATCATAAATGTGGCATTGGACGACCGCGCGTGGCTGCAAGCCACACTACCCATACATTTTGGTGGGCTCGGCGTCCGCAAAATTTCCAGTGTAAGCTTACCGGCGTTCCTGTCCTCGGTCCACAGCACCGAAAAGTTAACCACAAGAATCTTAACCGCTTGTCAGGTTGACTCTGAAGTGCCGTGCTTGACTGATGCGATGAACGCCTGGAAAATGGCTTGCCCGGACACGGAGCAGCCCGAGAACCTGTCTTCCCAGAGACAGTGGGATGAGCCGCTCTGCAGGTTGGTACGGAACAATCTCATTAATACGTCCACCAACACTGCGGAGCGCGCCCGCCTATTGGCTGTGGGAGAATGGGAGTCGGGCCTCTGGCTTCAGGCGCTACCGTCACCCAACATAGGCACTATGCTGGGTGACACCACTTTCCGGCTCGCTACAAGTCTGCGTTTAGGCGCTCCTTGCGGGGCTCCGCATCTCTGTCAGTGCGGTGAAGCAGTCAACCGCCTCGGACACCACGGCCTTTCCTGCGGCAGGAGCGCTGGTCGTTTGGCACGGCACGCAAGCATTAATGACATTATCCGTCGGGCTCTTGTCACCGCCGGGGTGCCAGCTGTTTTAGAACCCAATGGCTTGGCACGCGACGATGGGAAGAGGCCAGACGGAATGACCATAATGCCTTGGAAGATGGGTAGGCCTTTGGTGTGGGATGCAACCTGTGTCGACACCCTCGCGCCATCCCATCTTCTCAGCACGGCGGGCTGTGCCGGGGCGGCTGCTTCTGGTGCAGAAAACCTCAAGCGGCGGAAATATAGCAACCTTATTGGTAGCTATATTTTTGAGCCGTTTGGGGTTGAAACACTGGGGCCGTGGGGTCCGAGTGCTCATCGAGTATTTCGGGACATCGCCAAGCGGCTGGTCGACTCCTCACGTGACCCGAGGGCTGGCCTATTCTTCGGCCAAAGAATCAGCATTGCCATACAACGTGGCAATGCTGCCAGCCTTTTGGGCACTTTTCCTGTTGACAGCGATGCGGACGAATTTTTTGATGCCCTATGACCGTTTCCCCCCCCTTTTTATATACTTGTACATATTACTATTATTATTTTAATTCTGTTAGATTTTAAATCATATAGAATTAATATTTTATATATTACACTATAGAACTAAGCACACCAGCGCCACCAGTCGCACGTAGACTTATCTTGAGCGCATTTTAGGCATGGTGCCTCTATCGTTAACGCGGTAAATTCAAATTTAAGAAGAGGGACGACACAAGTATCTCGTAGGTAAACATTCGGTATTTAGTCATTCGTCATAGCAATATTTTGAAGCTCCGTACATCGCGCTGATGAACATTTTCAATTAAGTAATTCGTCATAGCGTACATTCTAACTCACGTAAATCGTACTTTACCCCCGTCGGAAAACGAAGGGGTGTTATTAACTTTATGAATACAGTACATCGGTATTTTAAACATCGAAGTTCAGTAGTTCATAAAGACAAGAGTAAACAAAGTAGAGAACAGAAATAGTCGGTAGCTGCACGTCATGACTGTGACAAGAAGGCTTTCACTCAGCATAATGCATGATTTTTAGTGATCTCCCGCAATGAATGATGAAAAATGAGAATGATTTCTGTTTATTTCTTACAAGCTCTAGACAGATTTCATTTTTGCCATTAAACTTAAATATTCTTTCAAATTTTGGCATCCGATGTTTGGAAGATGCAATCTGCATTGAGGAAGAAAAATATACTTGTATTTGTTGCGGTGATGACGGAACTTCTAATTATGTGCCATCCAATATTATGTCATTTGATTTAAATGGCAGCGACAAATTTGTTTTGGAAGATATACCTCATCACATTATAGTTAAAGGTATAACATACCTTTAACCATACAAAGGTATCTCTCATTGGAGCTATAGAATTTATTCGAGCGCTCAGTGAAGTCGGTATGGGTCATTATAAATGTCACTACATTATGGATAATATTTTTTTTTGCTACGATGATTTTGAAAACAAAATACGCAATAGTATAAAACTACCAAATAATTTTCATTGTTTATGGCAAAATTTGAAGTTCAACGTTATAAGGGAGAAAGTGTTTTGCAACTACATACTTACAATGTTATGTTTGTTCTTGGGTACTTGGCCGGTTTTTGTATCTCATTATACACTGCGCTCGGTTTGCGTTGTATGTTCTGTCATTGCGTCATGTTTACTGGGCATTCTGTATCACATCTGTCATCCTCCGTAGAGGTAGACATATTATGGTATCGCGGACTTTTCTTTTGATCTTTTTAAAATGTACAATCCTGTAACACTAACTTTATATTTTAATATCGTATAAAATAAAACCTTTAACCATAAACCTGGGTAAGGACATAGAATACTTTTTATTCCGATATTTCCACGGGATCCAGACTTATGAGGGTGAAACAGCGGAGCGCAGCTAGTATCTCATAAAATTTAAAACTGCAATTACATAAGTAACACGTAGGTAATAGTACTCGTAGGATGATTTTTAAGCAAATAAAACTATTTATTTCAAACAATGGTCTTGTTTGAATTATTTATGGTCACCCTATTCACTAATTTGTTAAGGAATGTTTATTTTATTAATATCTTTTGAAATACTGAATGCGCAGGATGTTGGAGTACGCCAATATTTAGTAGAAATTTCTACTAAATATTGATGCTATTTTTATCCGATTTGATCAGCTACTTTAGTAGCTACGTACATATATTTTCTCTAGACCGTGCGGTGTGAGGAGCCACATAAAATGTGTTGTATTACCGAAACTATATAGCTTTTCCTTTTTATTTTTATACTACAAATTAAAACTAATTTACTACTAAATCATACTGAAAATATGTTGTAATTGATTAATAACTTTCCGAGAAACAGCGCGGTGAAATTTACGTTTTTTTATGAAAAATCAAAGCATTGTAGCTCTCTCAAATCCAGTCGTACAAACCCCATTTTTTTTGTAGAGATTACGCATAAGTACTACTAAATCCTACCAAATTTTCATTTTCATCCGTCGTCTAGTTTTCGAGTTCTGAGGTGGCTCCTCAATCCGCATGTGCGAATTGAGGAGCCACCTTTAAAGTCATGTAACTTCTAAAGGGTTTTACTACAAATTCCAGGATCGGGCCTACAAAATCGGCTAATTTACTACTAAATATTGGTAGTACCCGCGTTTAATTATGAGTCTGGCTCCTCAATCCGCACGGACACAAATAATGCACTTGTCATACATTTATAAATTAACGTTTTTAACGTTACGTAAAACTCGATCATATTTTCTTTAAATCACAGAAACAATTGTGAATGTTTTTTAAACAATGTGGCCTTGTGTAGCAAAAACTGCACGTTGTGCCCAAAGCTCCACGTTACTATTATTATAAATTAAATCATAATAATAATATTTGAAAGTTTCTCTCTTTTAATTAAAAAGGCACACTCTAGAGTATATTATTTTACATTAAAATTCGATAATAACCTAAAATAAATACAAAATCCTTAAAATTACGAGATCTTATTCTACTTATTAATACTAAATTAAATTACATTTACAATGATCGAACAAAACATTAATTAATTACTTTTGTGTCATTCTGAGTTGCATAATTAATGTATTAAATATTGTTGATATGTATGACTATACTTACCTGATTTGTTTATTTCTCTCCTGCATCTTATTTACACATTCTTGTATATTTTAAGTTATCTAGGTATACAGCCTTATCAGAAGGCTAAAAGTCACCCAAAGGGCAATAGAGAGGGGCCCTATGCTTGGAGTTTCCCTACGTGATCGAATCAGAAATGAAGAGACCCCGAGGAGTACCAAGGTAACCGATGTAGAATTTCCAAACTTAAGTGGCAATGGGCAGGGTACATTGCTCGCAGAACAGATGGCCGATGGGGCCGAAAGGTTCTGGAGTGGCGACCGCGTACCGGAAGACCTCCCAGAAAATGGACCGATGACCTTGTGAAGGCCGCAGGAAACCGCTGGATGCGGAAAGCACACAATCAGTCGAAGTGGTGGTGTTTTGGGGAGGCCTATTTCCAGCAGTGGACTTCTTTCGGCTGAAATGATGATGATGAAGGTATACAGCCATTATATTTACACCTATAATAATTACCTACTAGTCACCTAGAATATTTAATTGTTATTGTGTCTATGAGAGTGAGGGAAGAGAGATTGCACCTGAGTCTGCGCACACACTTGTCGTCGCCATGGCTAAAATTCGATCTGGACTATAAATTAATTGTTGGTTTTCCCTTCATACGGCTACCATCGGTGAAGGTTAAGCCTAGCGCCACACCTGCCGAACGTTCCGCGGCGGAACGGTCCGTCGCGTCATATTTCTATGGACGTAACGTTCGGCTGATGTGTCATAGGTAACTTGAAAAACATTAGGAGCGTATTCAACCGAACGTTCCGCCGCAGAACGTTCGGCAGGTGTGGCCCGACCCTAAGGCACTGCTCGACAACAGTCGAAGGCTTAGCTACGCACGTGTAGGTCCTTAGCTTCGCTTTTCACGAAAATGTAGACGAGATCGGCCACTGTGACCGCCGCCGGCCACGCTACGCACGGATGCGCGGCTGGCATATAAATGAACCGCGCAGCTAACGTGGCAAACTTCTCCGTGCATTCTGCGTAGCAGTCGACGGCCGACTTTTTATACCGACTTCAAAAAAGAAGGAGGTTAAAAGTGGAGCTGATGGTGAAGTAACAAAGGAACTACTCAACGCTTAACATCCCTGCATCGAGAAAAGCAATATTTTGTAAAATGTGATGGAGCAGCTGACGTTAGTCTATTATCGTAAGTTTGACAAAGAGACAAATTACAAATTGACCCACTAAAAAACGAGAGACAAAACTTTTTTACAAAAAAAACAACCAATTTCCAAAAAAAACACTACAAAGCAAATTCCGAAGTCGGTGGTAAATAACGAAAATATAAAACCATAGACACCGACTTCCGAAACTTATTTTTTCACTTAGTAGTGTTTTTTTGGAAGTCGGTTCCTTTTTTTTTTTGTAAAAAAAGTTTTTTACTGTTATAGAAGCTGTTCAAATCATGATTACAATATTATGTACATTCCTTATCGTCTACTTTTACGTAATATTATAATAAGACACAGTACTTTCATTTTAATTTTAAGGCATTATGTGATTCGAGTTTCATACCTCCTAAAAATAAAAAAAACACCTATAAAAGGCAGTAAATAGGTGGGACACTATCCCTATTCCTGATACAGAAAGCTTAATAATATCTGCTGTTAAATCTATCATGCTATATACATAACTCATTGTGCTGATGGACACAACACTGTTGTCCACCAGAACATCAAGATTTAGGGCGAGGCCCCATTAGTGCGTTGCGCTGCGTTGCGTCGCGTCATCGCAAAGGAACAACGCATTGTATGCCACACCTGCGTTGCGTTGACGCTGCGCCAACGCAACGCAAGAGGGTATGCACGCCGTCGCAGCTGCGTCTCAGTTCAGCCTTTGCAATGGATCACTGACCACTGTCCGTCGTCGCAGCGGAGCTCCGACAACGCAGCGCATCACCCTCCCTCCCGCTTCGTCTCTTGTCCGTCGATCCGTTGAAACGTCGCGCGCGACGACGCAACGGTCTAATGGGGCATGTCATAAAAAATATATGAAAAACGTCGCAGCGACGACGCTGCGACGACGCAACGCAGCGCAACGCACTAATGGGGCCTCAGGGGTTGATCAACAGTGTTCAAATACCACACAAATATTATTCCTTCTAAATAATACGATTAAAAATCTGCTAAACGGACGGACTGGCACTAATTGCACCAAAATCATTACGCTTTAACAGAACACTAATAAAAATAATATCATCTTTCAGTTTTACTGAATTATATCTATTTGTATCCTAAAAACTACATATACGTAGATATATATCTGTCTAGTCCTGTGTTCTTCTCCAGTCCGTGGTCTGGTTCTTCTTCTGTCTTCTGACTTGTTTTCTGACTTACGTCTTCTTTGTTTTCTTCTAGTTTTATAACCATGATGGCTCCGATCGATACTGCAGAAAATAATTTAATTAACTACAATATTGACTTTTAAGTTTTTGTTTTGAGGTACTGGGTTGTGGAGGTCAGATCCTCCTTGTATAAGACTGGTATTCAGCTGCATCCGGTAAAACTGGAAGCAGAACCCAACATAGGGAAAAGACTAGGCAGATTGATTGATAATATTGACTTTAAGTAGATCAGACTACATATTTTTTTACCTATTATAGTGGATGGCTTTAAGAGTAAGGAAGACCAAAGAAACGATGAACTTGTATGAAATATGATGGCTAAAAAGAGGGTCATTGATACTGCAGAATTATCATTTGATAAGCCAGAATTGACTTAAAGCAGCTCTACCAAATAATTTATTATCTTTCATTGATAAAGTACAGGGCATGAATGGCTAAAAGAGTAGGGGAGACCAAAGAAACGAAGAACGAACTGTTTAAAAGATGATATTATGGCAAGAAAAGGGGTAAAAGAACGGAGACATGATGCATCGACCTGATTTTGACCCTCTTCGCCATATGCGAAATATCTTGCATCGCGCAATTTGAGTTTACCGCACGATCGACATATACGACTACCCGACATCAACCATCGGGCAGTTACCCGCCAGACACGACACCCGTCTGGTCGGAGGATCCTCCCTTTTCTTTAGAGGATGAGTGAACTTTACAGCTTGTTGCTCATCCCTCTAAAACTCCTAATAAATTGGGATAAGAAAAGGAGGATACTAAAGTATAAAAAATAAATACTTACACGCAAGCAAAGCTCCTACTGCTATGAAGGGCGCTGGACAGGAGAAGTCAAGTAACGCCCCCACTGCCAGGTTGGAGGCTACTCCACCTGCTCGACCCCACCAGGCACCCCAGCAAACACCAAGACCACTGGAAGAGAGTGAGAAAGATGATGTAGATATGTTTAAAGACGAAAATGAGAAAAAACTCATTCCACAGTTCTATACTTGAAATTATATTGCATCTGATGCGCTTGAATTTAATGTTAATCCTGAATAACATTTTGCCCGACCTGGCAATCGTACCCAGGACCTCATTCTCAGCAGCAGCACTTGCGACCACTAGACCAACGAGGAAGTATTAAGTATAAGGCTGCCTGTCCACTGGAGCGGAGAGGAGAAAAGAGGAGCGGAAATATGTCAATATTAACCAATAGAATCTTGACTCCACCCCTGAGTTTAGATTTGATTGGTTAATAATGGCACATCTCCGCTCCTCTCCTCTCCTCTCCGCTTCAGTGGACAGGCAGCCTTAATATTATTGTTGGTAAAATACATAAGTGCAGTTTGAAATACTTCAGATTTTATTTATCACACATCTAACAAATTTTCATAAAACATTCATAATTCGTATCCAAATAGATTTATAATGCAAGCGCTTCAGCGCTATTTATTTCATTGATCGTAAATAATCTCAAACTGGATCTGCTCAGATGGAACTTTTTAATTACCTAGTTGACATTCTAAAAGAGAATCAATTACCTCAACCGAGCCGGCAAAGCATGCAACAGCAGTCGTATCAACAGCACATTTCCGTTCAGAGACGCTGCATTCAGCGCTGCAGCAGCTGCAACCGCAATCTTGTTGAAACTGGAGCAGGAACAAGCAGTGGCTGCTAAACAGGCGCTGGCAAGAGCACAGACAGCTGTGCACGCTATGGCTGCACGACGAACTCCTCGGGCACCACCTCGTGCGCATAGGATCGCGCAAGCAGCATTGCCGAGGACACAGCAGGCACCGACTATTAGGCCTGAGGTGAACACCTGGAAAATTATGAATCTCATTAAAAGCTGCCACAAGACAAAAGTCCAGTAGATTGGAATTTAAGTTATGAATATAGGTATTTTATCTGAAATCAAAAATAGCTCATGTGGCTCAAAAGGCTGCCCAACTTAAATGGGACTGGACAGGACATGTCTGCCGCATGCCGCACAAACTGTTGGCCCAAAAAGCACAGAACTACACCCTAATTACGTAATGCACGATCAATTTTAAATTGAAACCAATTGAAAAAGATTGCCAATCCATTGCTTCATAAGTTCGACAAAAAAAATTGAGCAGTTTGCTTTTGTCGAACTTATGAAGCAATGGACTGACAATCTTTTTCAATTGGTTTCAATTTAAAATTGATCGTGCATTGCGTAATTGGGGGGCTGGTGCCCTGAGCCAGTGAGGCGGGGCCGCGGCAGACCACGTACGGAGATGGCGGGACAAGCTGGGCAGGTTCCGTTAAAACTGGAAGGAGGACGCGCGGGCTCGCGAACGATGGGAGGCCTTTGCCCAGGACTGGGACAGTACAGAGTTGTCAAAAAAAAAAACCAATATATCAGGTGCATTTTAAACTGACATCATGCATACTACTCATACTTACATACCAATAAACTTAATATAATATTATAAATGCTGAAATTAACTCGGTCTGTCCGTTTTCGGGCTTTCGTACATAGGATACTTACCCGAGAGATAATTTCCGACCTCCACGAAGGCAAAGCCGTAGTAGACTATAAGATCTAAATATCTTACCAACTGAATGCAACAACAATTGTCGTTTCAGCCAATCGTACTTTTGAATAACCTAACATTCCATAACACTCAATAAGATACAAGATGGATAGTTCTTCAAAATGTAAAACATAGAACCCTGACCTCCTGATCGATAGTTGCATCACAAGTGCTGCTCAGTCCAAAATGATCGCCATAGCTGCTACCATTGAGTCCTGGGATAGGTATCTCCTTGCCATAGGAGTCATACTTCAGGTCCTTCCAATGGGTTGAGGCGTTGAACAACCTGGCGTTTTCAGGTTTAGCTGTCGATGCTGTCAGCGTACACTCTCGACCCTGGATGCGGAGGAGAAGCTCTGGAATCCACATGTTTAGACCGAAGCCACTGGAAATAAGAATAGGGAGAAAGGTATCAGTATTTACTGTATAGGTATGATTTAAATGTAATTGTGTGTTTGTAAGTAATAGAAATGTATTTAAAAATAATTTTGCAGTGCCCTGACAGGGTCTACAACGGCTCTTAGCTCTAAGCATTTTGTTAACATCTTGTTTTACCTTGTGGAACGCAAATAAATGAATATGAATATGAATAATTTTTTCTTTTTTTCATTTATCATCATAAATATTCACGACTTTCAGTTTCAGTAAATTTTCATTCAGTTAGTTGAAATTATTTTCGACGACTACTCATTTAATTACATGACTGATGGCCGTTTTTACCGACAACTAAGTGACACTTAAATGAATCCCTAAATAAAAGTGCACTGTTGAATTTCAGCGATTATCAACTCTCAGCGCTGAGCTTAGCGTTGAAAATACAAAATGAACTTTTGTTTAGGGATTAATTTAAGTGTCACCTAAAGTGAAAACGAGCATAAGTCCTCTATCTTTCGTAAAGGAAATAAAGATATATTTATGGCATATCAGTTCTTATTATAAAGTTAACAGTAAGAAGTCTTCTAAGAAATTGGATACATATTCGACTTACTAATTTATTATACTTCTAGAGAAACAAGTTAATTATTTTTACTACTTCCGGAAATCACAGAATCGTCTTTGTATATTTAACAAAAGTCACTATAATTAAAATAATTTTATACTCACGCTGACATATTAGCAAAGAACATGAACAGTATCAGGCTGGACTTGACAGCATAACTTTTGGAGACGAAGGTCTTCAAGTCCTTGATGACGCTCAAGAACAAGACTTTCGTTCTGCTCTCTTCAGTACCCAAGGTCTTGCCGACGAATATGTCATCTTGGATCAACTTCTTTATCTGGAAGTTAACAAGTTTGTGTTATAATAATGTCATGTACCAATATGGTACCATTCCGTACCCGACCACTGGAGGTAGCTGCATACGACGTGTCGCGGCGTCATGTCGCTTCCAGTCGATAGATAGAAGATAGAAAAACGTGATGATCGAGCGTTGGCGGCACTACTGGTCTGCGGTCGGGCTGCACGTGTCGCCTGGCACTCGCCTGTAGGTGCCAACGAGGTGTCGCACGGTATTTCATAGAAATTCATAGTCGTCTCGCGGTCGACACGTCCCCTGTAGTTGCCTCCTGCGGTCAGGTACGGAATGGTACCTACACTCATCACCTGCCTAGCCTTTTCCCAAATATGTAGGGGTCGGATTCCAGTCTAACTGGATGCAGCTGAAGAACAGTATTTTACATGGAGTGACTGCCTATCTGATCTCCACAACCTTATAGTTACTGGGTAACACGATACCCCTTAGCAGGACTGGTTGTCAGACTTTCGGGTTTCTGACTACCCCTAACGACAGTCAAAGTTGGAAGGATGGGACCAACTGCTTGACGTGCTTTCCGAGACACGCAGGTATCTAGGTATGTTATGGATGGTCACCCATCTAAGGACCAACCTCGGCAAGTGTTGCTCAACCTTCGATCATGTAGCCACGAGCCCCATTATTGTATTGTAATAACACCAAGTACCTACCTATACAACATGTAAAAAAAACCCTGTCCGATCCGTGAGAATGTTGTTGAATATCGTACTGAGAGTATATTTATGCGGTAATTTTCAGGAAAATACAAAATTTACGTCAGGTTTTTTTTCAATGGGGAATTTTACAGGGATAATACATGGGGCGCGGGCGGCCGTCGTAAGGCTGCCTGTCCACTGGAGCGGAGAGGAGAAAAGAGGAGCGGAGATGTGTCAATATTAACCAATAGAATCTTGACTTAGGATCACTGATCTAAACTCAGGGGCGGAGTCAAGATTCTATTGGTTAATATTGGCACATCTCCGCTCCTCTTTTCTCCTCTCCGCTCCAGTGGACAGGCAGCCTTAAGCGGGTGTCTACATATCATATTTTAATAATATGACCGCTGTTGAAGATTTTCTAATTAATAATGGAATTGGGGTACCTAGTTAAAATGGTACTAAAAATGTGAATTTTAAATGGCAATAACATTTTTATTTACAACAATAAAAATATTTTTTATTAGTTTTTGGTAATGTTATTGCAGTACCTATGTGCCCCTTTCGCATCGGACAAGGTTTTTTTAAATATTGTACACAGTATATTAATTAACGAAAGCCATTCCTGCTAACCCGCAATTATAGCGTCCATGCATGCAATAAAAAAAATTACCGTACAAAAACAAATTGTTTCAATTGATACGTAAAAGAAACACTGCACACGCACTTGTCTTTCCACGTTGAATGACAAGTGCGAGTATACAGAGTGTTCATGTATTAATAGGCCTTAAGTCAGTTAGAAATAGTATAACTATTGTTTTAGAAATCAAAATACCTTATATTCAGCACTGCCCCCATTTGCCTTATATATAGAAGCCAGGATCTTCAGCGCCTTATCACTCCTGTTAGTATCAGACAGCAGCCTAGGACTCTCTGGGAGGTACAGCACCCAGCCTCCAGAGAAGAACCCTGGTATACTGGAGAGAGCTAGGAACAGCCTCCAAGAGTGGATAGGCAAGAGGGTCTCGTAGTTAGCCATCTTGAATGGTATCACCAGCCAGGCAACGCCTGGAAGGCAAAAAAAGGTATTTTTAATGCTAATTAATAGTTCCGTGCTTTTCTAAAGCGAGATCTAAAACACACAACACACACACATAGGTACACACACAACTTGAGGATTAATGCTGTGTATGTAAAACAACCCCAGGTCCGATCTGTGACGGTGTTTTTAAGTATCGTACTGAGTCTATTTATGTGGTAACTTTCAATAAAAAAGAAAAAAAAATCATCACATTTTTTTTCAACGTCGTATAGCGGGTGTCTACAAGTCATAACTGACCCCTGTTGCAAATTTGTTTTTTTTTTATGGAATTGGGGTAATTTTGGTCCATAAAATGTGAATTTTAAATAGCATTTTTTTTTTTTTTTCAATAATCATAAGATTTTTTATTACTTTGTGGTAATGCTGTTGCAGCACTATTGCGCCCCTTTCGGATCGGACAGGATTTTTTTTTACATATTGTATAGTTGGTACAAATAAAATAAAATAATTCGGTTGAAGTTTTTAAGTCAGACAAGTCTCAAAAACATATTCATACGGGGTGTCCGGGACATCGACGCGAAGCCGGTTACCATGGATTCAGTACATGGTTCTGAACCCCCCTGCGTTGAAATTTTTCGTCGGTTATTTAAAAAAAAATCAGCTGTTCCATGCATTTTGACCGCGTAGGTATTGCACTTTTCTATGAAACAACAGATTTTTTTTTTAATACCTAACCGACGAAAAATTTCAACGCAGGGGCGTTCAGAACCATGTACTGAATCCATGGTAACCGGCTTCGCGTCGATGTCCCGGCCACCCTGTATATTTGTCAACGATCTTTGCTTCAAAACTTTATATCAATGTGAATCCACAAAGCATGTTACACATTGGGTACAAAATGGTACAAATTTTTATAATAATATAGAACATAGATTGTACACTTCACTACCCCTTTATTATTATACCTACATAGGTACCTACTTTCAAATCTACGAAAAAATATACCTACCATAATCGTATGCATACGGCTTCATATTTGTTACAGTTATGTTTTATTTTATATCATTCATGGTATTGATTGTGTATAATATATTATTATAATCTACAATTCCGCCATATTATTTTATTACTCTTCTAGCTTTAGTTGCATGATATTATTCAGATTATACACTTTTACACGTGCATGAAGATAAGTTGAATATTTATAATAATATAATATATTATTTTTTTATATTTAAAAGTGAATATATGTAAAAAAAAACGATATAATATTACTCGACTTAGCACACGAGGTTGTGGCGCATGTGGAATGTGAGCTCGGCTATCATTGTGCCGATTGTTGTAACTTCCAATGCTTTGATGGCCGAAAGTCTCGACCAACATCTCTCGAGGCTCTCGTTAGGCGGTTGGATCAAGGGCCTGATTCAGAAGGCAGTACTCCTCGATACGGCTCGCATTGTGAGGAGGTTCCCGTCTCTGCAGCCCTAACCACTGGTAGCTTGGGCCCTGCTCCCGACACCGGCGGACCTCTATTTTTTTATATTTTTAAATATCTTTTAGTGTAAGATTTATTTAAAAGTAATTTATACGTCGAAAAACGAACGTCGAACGTGGTATATATGAAATAAACAAATGATATAATATTATATTGGACCCTGTTCCCGATACTGGTGGTCTACTATTTTTTATGTTTTTAAATGTTATATTTATCATAAATAAAAAAGTAAATGATGTGTAAGTATATTAATGAATTAGGGGAGATATAATATATTATTTTAATATAATAAGTAAGTATCTGATGAGAAAGATAAAATCGAAAGAAAACCGAGTCGCTCACGGACGATTTCTACTCGAAATAGACAGCTGTAATGAGCCCAAACGTGAAATTAGTCTCTTTACAGCCACAATGAGGCATATTAAAACAATTCGATTGATTAATGAATTGGAGGGTGTGGTTTGCCTAACAATTAAAAGCAATAATTTCATTATAGACACCTCCAAGAGGGGGACTTACTGAGACAGCTAGTGTTAAATTAAATTCCTGTTATAGGTTTAGCATCGCCCCCCATTACAAGGGACTTAAAGAAAACTGGCGAAATAGAAATAGTTTATTGTCCAGTTAATACAGTAAGCAGGTTTACATGTTAACACAAGGTGAGACGACATGAGTAGCTTAAAATATTACCTATGGCTATGTTACAAAATATTACCTATGGCTATGTTACAAAATATTATTTGCCAGTGAACCCCAAACAAAGTTAGTCTGTATCTTGGGGCTGGGGGTACTATAGGTACACCTCTGCCTTTCAGGGATTACAATTGTGATGTTATGTTATGATGTAGCCAAAAATACAGTAGGTAAAGTGCGGAAATCCTATACAATGCGAGATCAGCTCATACTGAAAATGTATAGCTTGATACGTAGCCGTGTGCACATCTTTCAGACTCAAAATACAATATTTACAGCACCCTAATAGCGTAACGCACTGCCAATCAAAATCGGAAAGATTTTGAAGGAAATCCAATCTAAGAGGATATGACGCTAACCCGTTGCTTCATATCTTTGAAAAATTCATTTGCTCAACAATGTAAATAACGCAATGAATATAACATTTGCCATTGCCATTTGCTGGTCAAAAATAAGACTTCACAAATCAAAACTTTAACGTCATCAATAATAAGACTGGGACCATGACAGATTGTCCTCAATCTAATTCATCCCAACACAATACTTGCCATTTACGGTCGACAGCACAAATATACAGACATTTTAACAAAACCTACGTTAACAATTAGGTGGTTGCATTCAATTTTAATGAATGGATTATGTGGCATAATTTGTAAGCGATGATGGTGGCAAACTAGTCCTAATTATTTTAGAAAAATCTGACATTAGCAAATTAACAGACTACAAGAGGTATCCATCACGTGTCTAGCAAAAAATATGTCTGTCAGACTAGGACCCAACCGTATGATCTGATAAGGACATGCTGGTGGAAGCGACACATAAATCTAGTGATTATTGTCGAAAGTTTTCAAAACTATGAAAATGAGAGGTTTTTTTTTAGACAGCTTAAGATAGATTAGAATGGGAACGTTCTTAAAAATATGGGAATAACCCCTTTGGTAATGCTAGCTGTCATTCTGCTAAGTTTTCAAGGTGATTTTTTTTCAGAATAGACCTGCATTAATCCGTCAAGATATAGTGGTGTATTCTGTAAAAATATTATTATTATACAGTATGTTAAATAACAGAGGGCGTTCCGCAACAGTAGGTATAGCGTCGATAAATGTAAAAAAAAAAAAAAACTTTTTAATTATATAATTTTTTTTAAGCTTTTATGGATGCTATACTATTGCGGGTTAGCAAGTTTATTTAACTCATGTTAACTCATCGCAATTGACCTCCAAAATTAGAATCAAAAGTGAAAGTTAAACCACAAAACTTTTCCATTAGACTAAGTAACTACTTTTTACTGATATAAAAAAACACAAACTGTTACAATCGGTTTCTCCCATACGGAGCTATCTGCGAACACGTTTTAGACTAACAAATGTGTAACACTGACCCCTAATTTGTATGTACATGTATGTTTAACTATTGAACCGTTAGGTCATCGGTTCACCTGTCTAGGTGTCTGACACAGAATAGATGAGTACAGAAGGCCGACTTCATACAGCGAACGAAAGAGGCGCATGCACACATAGACGCGTGCGTACGCGCATATGGGAATCTCAAATGTGAAACAAATACCAGTCTGGTGACTGGCATTTGTTAATATATATTATAAACAAACCGACAGGCGACAGGACGTAAGCGACAGTCCGAAAATTCGACCAAGAAAAATATGTCGCTTTGTCAGTTATATGAAATAGGGTTTCATATATATATTTTATATGTATAACGACATATTTGTCAAAAGCTTACAAAATTGTCACATTTTCCTTTTATAAAACTTTTATAAAAAATGTCGGATTGTGAAATTTTCGGATTGCCGCCTGTCGCCTGGTCGCCTGCCTGTTTTACCTATTAAATAGACCCCAGTGCACTTGCACTCGATGCCTGTAAACGTGTTTTTATGTGTGTGTGCACCTGTTTTCGCTCGTTTTATGGAGCTGACCCTCTGTACCTTTCTATGTTATGTGTCTGTATTTACACTGTTATTAAATCTAGGCTTTCGGAGTTAGCACCGGTTAGATCCATTGACCATATGAGGTCCTCGATCTAATCTCCTAAGAGAAAGTATTTCGGTTTTTTGTCGATACTTATCTTGACTTTTTATATACTGAGTCACAGTAGGATTTTTCCTACACCTTACATACACAGCTCTTCACCTTTAAAATTTAATGACACAGCCTTGTTATTTTACTTTCATCAGTCATGAATCATGATCAGTCTTAAATAAACATGTTATCTGTCTAAACACTTGATTTGTTATTCTTTCATCACTTTCACATTTGATAAGTACAAGTTGTATACGTATTGTATATGTGTGAGTCTTCATAATGTGAACATATCTAAGCCTGCCTGTCCACCGGAGCGGAGAGGAGAGTAGAGGAGCGGAGATGTGTCAATATGAACCAATAGAATGAAACTCCACTCCAGAGGTGCGATTCTATTGGTTAATTTTGGCTCCTCTCCTCTCCTCTCCGCTCCAGTGGACAGGCAGCCTTAATGAAGGAAAATAAGCTTTTATCAACGGAAAAAATATAAAGATCTAGAAAAGAAATATATAATAAGTATGTAAAGCATTTTTTAAATTCTTGTTCGCTGCTGTGACCCCTTTGTAAACCAAACGGTATAACTTTTAAACTAAACAATCTATCACAATAAAACAATTCAGTAGGTAATGATTGGAAATAACAGGGACTCCCGATAAAATAAAAATTAAAGAAAAAATCGCCGTCAATTGAGAATGACGGTGTTTTTTTTAATAAACATCAGGTATTTTTCAAATTTTTTAATTGTAAATTTTCTCAATAAAGCCCCTGAATACCTACCCTTTTATATTACTTTAAATTATTCTATATCGTATAAGTTTTCTAAAATTAAAAATACCACGTTTATAACTCAATCACAACATTTTCTATCAACATTTAAAGCACACGGCTACGTACCATTCTTTAGAGACCCTTTTTGTGGTTTCTTTATTTATATTTTAAGACTTTTTTAAATATTTTTTCAGTTGCAATGTTGAGTGTTGATAGGGAACATTTTATTTACAATTCATTTTGCTATTGTTTTAATATTTTTTATTATTATTATCTCCTTAAGACGTAGTCATTCAGAGCACCTTCTTATCTCTTCACCACCCTTGGTAGAGAATGCCTAAGACAATCAAGTGCACTGTTGGATTTTCAGCGCTAGGCTCAGTGCTGAGAGTTGAAAATCCAACAGTGCACTTTTATTTAGAGACTCATTTACTTAAGTGTCAGTGTTGTCAGTGAAAACGTTCATAGGTCCACCTTTGTACCTTATTGTGTGTAAGAAGTTTAAACAAATAAATAATTATGACAAATGCAGGTCCTCACCAGGTATTATCAGCCACGCACCAACGAAGCTCATCCCCACCACACTGAGGTACAGATGTCTCTTCTTAGGTCCCACCAGGTCTGATAGGTAGGAGAACACCAATGTTGCAGGTCCACCTGAAGAAAAATATAATATTTTTGGTGTAAGGTAATAAAGTGATTACGAGCGTCTATCAGCAATCACAAGGGGTTGGTCGAGGAGTTGGCTATACAACACACTAGCGAACCTTGCTTGCTGCTTTGCATGGATGCAATGGCGACATGTCAAAACATTGAGGTTTCAGTTCTACAACGTGCCGCTACAAAATGGCGACATTTTTAACACTTAAATATATAAGATAACTTAATTCGTAAATTATAAAATAAAAATGTTCAAACAAACTAAATAATAAAGCTCTCTTTTTCCTTCAATTCGGCTACCTCTTTGCACGTTATTCGTTTTAATTTCATTGATGCGATGTTACGATTTGTGACCCCGGCAAATGAACTGTATGCTCCAAGATGCGATTGTAGAAAATTGTAAATAACTCAACAAATAATAACATTTGATGAAATTCAAATATTTTCATAAAACGAAAACGTGAAACCGTATAGTGTGTTAAATTAATGTCGCCATTAAATCGGCGCGCTGATCGAAGTTAAATTTTAAAGTATTATCCACATTAACCTTCTAAAATAAAAGAAAAGGAAAGTACCAAGCACTTTGTTTATCAGAAACTTGGTTATCACAAGGAAAGAAAGAACTAATTAACTGCAACGGATACATCCTCGCTACGTCATACTGTCGACTGAACTACGAAGGTGGCGGTGTATGCATACTATTACGAGAAGACTTAGAATTTATTGAACGAAAGGATATTATGGATATGTCGGTGGAATACATCATTGAAGTATGTGCCATTGAATTGCCTAAACTTAAAATTATACTAATAACTTTGTATTGGAACAAAAGACAGCCTGAAGTTTTCTATAAACAATTAAAACTAATTCTAGAACTTCTATTAATTAAATATAATAGAAATAAAATCATATTCGGAGGTGATTTTAATGTAAATATCTTAGAAAATAACTTGCAAACCGAAACTTTATTAAACTTAATGCTAGAACATAACTTCATCCAATCTATTAAAAAACCAACACGAGTGACAAAAACCACTTCAACCTGCCTAGATCTAGTATTTATAAACTTTGACTCTAATTTAATAATTACTCAGGTGCATGATTACGGTTTTTCTGATCATATAGGAATAATATTGAACCTAAAACTAGACGCCCAGACTACAAAAAGCAAAGATTGGAAAACTAAAAAACGAATCTTTAACTGTAAAAACATGGAAAAATTCAAATTTTCATTAAAACAAATTAATTGGAATCTTATAATAAGCTCGGGAAAAACCATGAACGAAAATTACAACTCATTCGAAAATCTTTTACTAAAATTATTAAATGACAACATACCCATAAAAACAATAAAATTAAGACTAAACAATAGAAAATATTGGTTGACAAGAGGCATTAAAATATCATGCAAAAATAAGCGATTATTAAGAATTCTGACTACTTACTGTAACGATCCTGTATTAACTAAACAATATAAAATATATGAAAAAACCTTAAAACAGATAGTCAGTAAATCTAAAAAATTACAATATATTCGGGAAATCAGAAACTCAACTAACAAAACAAAATCGATGTGGAAAATTATTAAGGAGCGTACAAATAAGAATCAGTCTAAGACACAACAAAACATAACATTGAAGATCCACGATAAACTTACGTCCGACCCAAAACAAGTTTCTAACTCATTCAATGATTTTTTCGCATCAGTAGGACAAACAAGGCGGAGTGGGGACTCAGAGCCGCGCGGCCGGCCTGTGCTCCGACCAACGGAGAACACTATGTTCTTACATCCACCTACGCCGCAAGAAATAAAAAATATTATAAAGAACCTTAAAGGCAAATTTAGTCACGGATTAGACGAACTACCCCCTATATTAATAAAAACGTGTGCTGAAGAACTGACATTACCATTTTATCTATTAATTAATCAATCATTTTCTGAAGGGATATTCCCAGACGCGTTGAAAAAAAGCTTAATAAAACCTATTCACAAGAAAAACTCAAAATCAGATCCAAATAATTACCGTCCTATTGCACTACTACCAACATCATCAAAAATCTTCGAAAAAGCGATGTGCAAACGCGTTTATAACTTTTGTGAAAAGTTTAATATTTTCGATGAATGTCAAAATGGTTTTCGGAAAAAAAGGTCTACGATTTTAGCGACTTACAAATTTACAAAAGAAATACTTGACATTTTAAATAATAAAAAATACGCTATCGGAATCTTACTCGACATGACCAAGGCATATGATAAGGTGCTGTATAAAATATTACTAGACAAATTACACGGAATCGGCGTTAGGGGAATTACTCACGAATGGTTCGCATCCTACCTACAAAATCGAGAACAATTTGTAGAAATTGAAAATTGGGATCATGACACTGGGGAATTCAGCCTAATACGATCAAATAGGCTTTGCATTAAAAATTCAATTCCGCAAGGTAGTGTTGTCGGGTGTTTGCTATTTTTAATTTATATCAACGACCTCCCTAAAATTATGACAGAGTCGTGCGTACTGTTTGCCGATGATATTTCTATAATAACTCCATGTAATGACTCTCAACACCTACATGAGAATCTAAATAATATAATGCTTAATATACAAAATTGGATGAATGACCACAATTTAGAAATAAACTTCTTAAAAACGAAAATTATGCAATTCAGACCCTACCAAAAAAACCCCTTGACTATAGATTTTACGTTTGACGGTATCAAATTGGAATGCGTAGATACTTTTACTTTGTTGGGTCTAGACTTAGATATCCACATGACATGGAAAGCGCACATTCAAAAAATTAAATCTAAACTATCTAGTTTTATATACGCATTACGTGAGCTCAAAAAAACTACAGATTTAAAAACTGCCCTATCCACTTACTATGCTTATGCATACGCATGGCTTAAGTATGGTATTATTCTTTGGGGAAATAGTGTAGATAGCAGCGACTTGTTTATCCTACAGAAAAAGTGTATTAGAATAATGGCATATATTGACAATGACGTAAGTTGTAGACCACATTTTAGAAAACTAGACATACTAACTTTGACATCAATTTATATTCTGGAAATGTGTAAATTCGTTAGACAATATCCACACTTCTACCAAAAAGTAACAGACCAACCTCGCCTATATGCACCACGTTCACGGTTTGAAAATACGCTCGTAATACCACAATCTAAGCTAAAATTACACAGCACAAGTCCTCACGTAACATCCATCAAAATATATAATAAAATACCAAACGAAATAAAATTGGAACCAAATGAAAATATATTTATTAAACGGCTCAAAAAGCTACTGGTGGAAAAATGCTACTATTCAATTAATGATTTTTTTAATGATGACATGAAAATGGGATGATTTTTGACTATTTATTCAGCTTTAGACATTTATTTTTATTTTACTGTATTCTTTTATTTAATTTTATGATACTATTTTAATTTGTGACATTATTAATTTTAAATGAATTGAATTTTTTATTTTTATCATTATTATTTTTATATTATTATTATTATATTTTTTTTCTTACATTTTATTTGACTTTTTGATGCTATTTTAATCTGTGACAATATTTATTTAATTGTAAGTGAATTGATTTTTTATTTTTTGTAATATTATACACATTTGACTTTATATATTAATCTTATCTGTAACATTATTTGTTTCTAATGAATTGATCTTTTAATAATTCCTAATATTTTTTTTAAAATTTTATTTATATAATTTCGATTCGTGTTATAGATTGTTGCATTTTAATTTGTGTGATTTTATTTATTTGAAATTAATTGTCTTTCTAATGATTTTTAGAGGTATAGATTGCAATGACTATCACAAAATGTGTGATTATTTAATGTAATTTTATTAGATTTTTAATGATAATGCTACTACTCTTACTTTACGAAATTGTTGTGCCCGACAGGGTCCATGTGAACTTTATCATTAGCATTAAGACCTTGTAAACACATGTGATATGCAATAAATATTTGAATTTGAATTTGAATTTGAAAATAATTAATGTTCTAGCGATAGTAAAAACCGCATCAAAATCTAGCGGTTACACAGACAGACACCAAAAGCCACTTTGTTTTATACTACTACTAGCTAGAAATTTAAAAATATAATTATTAAAAAAAATGATGTTTGGTTAATTGATCAAATTGTCAAACTTCTACTGCTTGAATGAATACGGCTTTTGGCTAGTTTGTAAAATTTTTTGTCCTGTCAAATTTTCTGTTTCGATTTTTCGGTTGTGTTTTTGGGATTTTCATAATTTTCTTTTTTCCACCCAGGATTCAGGAGAAAAAAACAAAAATAATAATATTCAAACAGGTCGAGCCATTTTCAAGTTTTTGCGAGATTATACATACATACATACATACATAAATAATCAGCCTATTAATGTTCCCACTGCTGGGACACAGGCCTCCTCTCTGCACGGCAATACATTTTTATACATTATAGATTTTATACATAAGATAGATAGATATAATAGACACAGATGTGTCGATTTTAACTGGAACACATAAGTTCGTACACTTGGGGCTTGACGAAAAAACACTCACAAGAAGGTCTGCTATTAATTTATATTTCAAGCAAAAACATTAAATTATGTGATTTCAAGTCTACGCCCTTCAATTTACATACTGATGCTTACAACCGCAGAAATCTAAAATATCAGTGCTTAAAACATTTGACAGGAAACTCTAGTCTTAAACTACTTTTGAATTAGTTCCAATCTTCTGATTAAGAACAACAGGATGAAATACACTTACCTATCACAAAACCATTAATCGTCCTCGCAGCCAGCAGTAACCGGTAGTCAGACACGGTGCTCTGTGCCAGCGTGATGGCGGCATCCATCAGGAGGGTCATGCTGAGCACGTTCCGCCTGCCAAACACGTCGCCAACTATGCCCCAGAAGAATGCACTGGCTACTCCGCCTGGAGAAGAGGGAGAGAAAATGTTAAAGCCAATATCAGGAGCTGTACTTAAGTGAAGGTTAATTTTTGTTTTTTAAGTCCACGTTCACACGATACCGAAAAAAATGTACAGGAATGAACATAAATGTGCTCCTTTCATTTCATTTTTCTATCAAAATCCAAAATCGTTGGAAAGGTTCACTAATGAATTCATTTTTCTCTTTCCATTAATTTTGTGCTAAGTAAAAACAACCGCACGGGTCGTACCATCAGGTTAGGCTACGCTTGCCAAGGTTGGTCCGTGGATGGGTGACCATCTTTACATACCGAGACTCCTCCGTGCCTCGGAAAGTACGTTAAGCTGTTGGTCCCGGCTGTCATTCGTGGATCTTGGGAAAAGGATATGCAGATTGATTGATTGATTATTAATTTTGGGTAGATGTTTCACTTGTCTCCTAGTCGTAATTACGAATTTTAGGCCATAGGTTCGAGCCCAGACAGGCGCTTTACTTTGTATAAATTATTTCATCACCACTGCTCTCAAAACGGTGAAGAAAAACATCGTAAGGAAACTGGCAAGTCCTAGAATCAAAAAATTCGAAGGTACTCGTATGTGACATCCACCAACTGGGCCTGCGTGGTAGATTACGGCCCACAGAAGGCCTGTGTCCCAGCAGTGGGAATATAGCCCATAGCAAAGGTACGGGAGCCGAGAGGGTGTTTGAGCAAGCATATGCAGGGCAAAAAGTTGTTAGCTGAGTAGGTAGGTGCAGCATGATGAGACGCATATTCCCAAACTATGGGTCGCGACCAACTGGTGGGTCGCGAGAGAATATTGGGTGGCCCTCGAAAAATTGATTTACAGGAATGATTAATTAATTAGTTGGACATGTCCGGCTTTTACAATCGTGTCCGGCCTGTCCGACTTTTGTTAGGCTTTTGGTCAACCCCGCCCCGCCAAAAGATGCCTGATTATTAATTTGTAATAGAGGACTGATAAAATGATGGTTTTAGTTACTTACTTTCAATGTGAAGAAGTTAATTACTTTAGTAAGAACAAAATGTGATTTATCAAAAATGAATAACAGTAATAAATATACAAATAATGTTTTTTTTAATAAAAATATTTAAAAATGTAGAAATATGTTTAGAAATGTAGAAAAAAAAAATCTAGTTAATCCAGGGTGTGTCAGGCTTTCAGGGCATAATAGGAATTTGTGTTTGCACCTCTAGGGTTGCCAGGCACATTGCAGCTACGGATTAAACTACGGTGTATGTGTACGACAAGCGGTGTATGGGGACCTGGCATATACTTCCCAAGTTCCCAGTCGCTACATAGTTATGTGCCATAGAAACAATCATTCAGCCTTGTAGGCGAACCGATTGTTTAATTGTTCCGATCAATCCATCGTCTAGCTCTAATCGGACGGAATTACATAAGCGGCCAATTTGCTACATTCGATCTTTTCTTAATTCATACGGTTTTTAACGAGAAATAGTTCTTCCTGAATGAGAAAAATACTGGTATTCAATTGCATCCGGTTAGACTGTAAGCCGACCCCGACATGGGAAAAGGCTAGACAGATTATGACGATGAGTCCTGAATTCATTTACGTTGTAGTCAGCGTTTGGTCTGACCAGACGTGGCTGAAAATGCGAAGGAACGAATGTGTTGACATAAGGCTGCCATCAGACGGACTGCATTCCGTCAGGACTACGCAGTCGTGCGCAGTCAGTTGGCAGTTTCGTTGCAGTTATGCATCGAAAATAATATGTTCACAAGCATTCAAACTGCAATTTTGCAGCTCGTGTGCAGTTCAAATGCAGTCCGTCTGTTTAGACCCTGATATGTATTTTATTTTTTTGGTCATCGGTACAGTACAATCTCCATTTATAATGGAAAAACCAAAACGGGTTTTATATTTTATAGACATATCATAGGCTTAGAATTTTCTTCAATCTTCATTCTTTTGATTTTGACAACGTAGGTAAATCAATCTCGAAAACTCATTCGGCATTTTGTCTGCGTTCCAACAACACTAGAATTTATAAACACGTGATATTATCTTAACTTGGACTAACAGTGGTACATTAGAAGCTAACAAAAAAAAAAACCACTAAAATACGTAATTTTTACGGCGTCATTCCCAATCAGGGCTTGTTACCAATAAATCGTAGTAACACTTGATAATATATTTTCGCTAATAACTCCTTATACGTTGAATGTGGAAGGCTCGTTTATGGAGAAAATGCTGTCATCAATATTTGTATGGACATACTAAATGCCAGCTATGTTATGTGACGCCTTTTGAATTAATTGTTGACGCCTTGTTACTTGATTTGCTGAATTCGCAGAAAACAGTTATTGAGGTGAAGTTCAACAAGACTCACCAAGGGCGTTTGTGTACTACACGGAATTTTACCGTTCGGCAGTCCGATTCCAACCAAAATAGTATAAACATTTATATAGGACCCTAAAAAATCGGACTGCCGGACGGTAAAATTCCATGTAGTGCACAAACGCCTTTATGCGTTGGAAAAAACACGGGAATAAATACAGGCGCTTTATTCTAAAAAAAAAGGTATTTATTTTTAGAATATAGCACCTGTATTTTCAGCAAATAACGGGCGACTGCCTATCTGATCTCCACAACTCAATAAATGGGTCATACAATACCCTTTGGTAAGACTGGTTGACAGACTTTCGGGCTTCTAACGACCTTTATCAACTGTCAAAGATTCACGAATGATAGCCGGGATCACGTGCTTTCCAAGGCATGGAGGAGTCTCGGTATGTAAAGATGGTCACCCATCCACGGACCACGTACCATAACCTAATGGATCGAACCGTACAGCTGTTATTACTTAGCTATGAGTACCTCCAGCAAATAAATTAAGTATTCTTAAGGAGGATGTGCCAAGATAGCCCGCGAAATAAAAAAATTCTTACGTTTTTTGGTATTTGCAGGTCAGTGTCAGGTTGTATCTTGATTAAAATATGATTTGCGACCGTAACAAATATGGCTTTACAGATTTATATTCATTAGAATCAGCAATATAACTCCTTAAGTTAGCATAATCCTCAAATGTCATGATTTCATGAAATAGTCATTCAATCCATTTATTGCCCGTAGTTCGACCGCGTAGTTCTACTAGTAGGACCAAGGGTATTTTTCTTTTCGGTGGTTCTATCAATCGGACCATTTTTATTAAATTATCAAATTGTATCAATCGGATTATATGAACTTAGAGAGTTGTATTGATATTTTTTATGATTATAATTCTATAAATAAACATTTGATACGGTCGCATATTTTAATCAAAATACGAGTAAAACCTGACACTGACCTGCAAATTGCAAAAAACGTAAGAAAATTGTAATTTCGCGGGCTACCTTGGCGCAACCCCCTTAATTAACAAGATCATTTTATTTGCTGATAATACAGGTGTATGTCCCAAAAGATGTATACTTATTAGTGCTAACTATTTAATTTGACTAAGTCCTTGCAACATGGACGTGCAGGCTTGACGTTCATGATATTATTATCATGTTCAATGATTTCCTATATCCATTGTGTAAACGCACCTGCATATGCACTGTGTATACAAGCAGATTGATGCGAGCCTGACACCTATTCAAAATATTCCATGTCTTATACCAAAAATCAATCTGCCTAACCTTTTCCCAACTATGTTGGGGTCGGCTTCCAGTCTAAACGAGTGCAGCTGAATACCAGTATTTAACATGAAACGCCTATCTGACCTCCACAACCCAGTTACTGGGTATCACGATACCCCTTGGTAAGACTGGTTGTCAGAGTTTCAAACTTCTGAAGACCCGTAAAGACCGTCAAAGATCAAAGAAAGACAGCCGGGATCAACGGCTAACGTGCTTTCCGAGGCACGGAGGGGTCTCGGTATGTAAAAATCGTCATTCATCCATGGACCAATCCCGGCAAGTGTAGCTTAACCGGATGGATCGACCCATGCGGCTGTTATTACTTAGCCACGAGCTCCTAGACCTAATATGTCAAAAATACTTAGATAAGTTATTGACATTGATTGTGTTGACGTTAAATGAGCTTAAGTGACGTTTAATAATTTTGAACATATTTTTAAACGGGAATTGTCCTGTTTTTCGTTCTTTCATTTCTGACAGTTTTGTAACGTCTTTATTCAGGTACTTGCCACTATCTTTCGGATGTCGTCTTTCGACCTTGCTTGTGGTCTACCAATGGGTTCGTTGCAATCCACAGTATTTATTAAAGAACTGTGAACAGTCTTAAATCAAAAGTCATCTTATTCTAGTCTCTACACTTCTTTCTTTTTCGTGTTAGTGACTAACCTGATATCAAAATTTTTATTCGTCGATAAATATCTTTCAGGCTTGCCGGTTTCCTCACGATATAGCCTTTTCACTATATCATCGGCATCAATAATCATGATCATGACGTAGGCACCAACTTTACTAAATCGGTCAATGACTGAATTCACCTTTGATTATGACATCGATGTTAACTCGAAACTGAAATCAGTGATGCAACTGACAACATGCGATTGTCCTACGATAAATATTGATATTCAAATTAGTGCTGTTCTCGTAAACTCTATTAGAGACGATAGTAATACGTATCAAAGTGTTTGTTTTGACAATGAGCCTATAATTTGCGTCTAATCATAAAACAAACATGGCGCGTAAGTGTGGAGCTTCCGCGAAAATAATCGAATTCGTAAATTCCCGCTGTTTTCTTGTGATCGCAATAATAATTTTGAATATACATTTTTATTATGAGTAAATAGAAAAGGCTTTTGTGATGTCATTATTATTAGGGCTTAAGTTAGTTTTAAAAGGCTAGGACAACGTTGACCTATAATAATATTTTCTACAATAAGGATAAAAACAAAATTCTTTGTAATTTACCTTCTTGTCTGCGATATTTAACTTAAATTGTGCCTACAAGTAGTTGTTCCGGGCCTGGCTGTTTGTGTATGTGAGTTTTTGTAAATGCACCCACAATACAGGAGAAATTCCTAGTGTGGAGCAACGTTTTTTTTAAAAGAAGAAGATTTAGAATCAAATATCGCTATAGGTACTTACTTAATTTAAAAAAATAAACAACCCAGGAAGATAAACATAGTCAGGAAAAATAATGGCCTAAACACTAGGCGATACCTACACCACGCTGTTGGATTTGAAACGCTCAGCTTAGCGCACTTTTATTCAGCTATTCATTTAGGTGTCGCTTACGGTTAGTGAAATCGGACACAATTCTTCGTATAAAGAATTGACGTTTGAGTTTATAGCTTGTCCACTAGGACAAGCTATAAACTCAAACGTCAACATTAAAATGTAAATTGCTAAGAGAAATAAAAAAATTGACGATTGTGCTTTGTTTTATGACGTCACTGGCGCCTACAACGGTACTGAGAATGTTAGGGTCGGGCCACACCTGCCGAACGTTCCGCGGCGGAACGCTCCGTCACGTCATATTTCTATGGACGTAACGTTCGGCTGATGTGTCATAGGTAACTTGAAAAACATTAGGAGCGTATTCAACCGAACGTTCCGCCGCGGAACGTTCGGCAGATGTGGCGCGCCGCGCGACCCTTAAAGTAACTAATCAATGTTTAGTTTTCCAATTTAATTTATCGGTTTATTTTATCGGTGATAGTGTGAACACCTTTTGCTTGAGACGGTTTATGGCCAATGCCTTCTTTGAAAACCTATGACCTAGGAACTAAGTACGTCTCGGAGTTTCTCTCATTTTAAAAGAAATAAAGACCATAAAAGGCTTATGGAAACATCTTTTAAAGTAATCAGCCACCACTCATTATTGTTTTAGAAAAGATTTCACTAACGATAAAAAATTACGACTCAAAACGCCATATTGATAAGCCCAGCCTGGTACGTTGTGTTCCAGCTCACACCTGTACCCTAATTACGTAATACACGATCTATCGGAATTTGAATCGTTTTTAAAAAGATTGCTAATCCATTGCTTCATAAGTTTGTAAAAAAAATCTGCCCAATAACGTAAATAACGCAATGAATATTGTTGAACTGTCAAAATGAAACAGATTACTCGGAATCGTTTTCGAAAATGTGTTGTGTAATTAGATAGCTGGCTGCTGGTAGCACTTAGGAAATGACGCCTCTGTACGCCTGACGCGAAGAACGAGAATGTACCTAATACTCACCACTCAAGCGCCATATTGATAAGGCCAGTCTGGTACGTAGTAAATTCCAGCTCACACCTGGCGACTAGTAGCATGATTCATGCTACTAGTAACCATTAATTTTTTTACTCAAAACTTGACATCGGTTTATTTATCTCAATTGGTTCTCATATGGCTTGACCAAGATTATGTCTGGACTTTAAAAGAGACTGTGACCTCTGAGTTTGTTTCGGCCTTTCTTCTCAGAGTAGTCAGTTAAGAAAAGCCGACCTCATCTAGCTTATTTTCAATTTTTTTTTTTATATGACGTGTAAAAGTGATTCCGATATCCTATTTACAGAATAAACCATTTCATTTCATTTCAATTATTAGGGCCGATTCATAAAAGAAACTCAATTTTGAGAATACCAGCTTATCACAATGAAAAAAAAAGATACATTTTCAGTCATTTTTATATTTGTCAAAATAATAAGAATAAAATTCTAGGCACGTATTTTTTATAATATTCACCTTAGCAATCAACATCTCCTTATGAACCGGAACCTGTAACTGGGCTTTTTCAGACGTCCACAATTTATTCATTAAAGGAAGTCTCTGAAAACGGAACAAGTTTGCGTCCTCAGATGTTTTTCGGGGACACCGGGACGAAGAACCGAAAAAAGGGACGGTTTCGTTCAAAACGGGACGTATGGTCACGTTACATGAAGGACATGATGCAGTTCTGTACGTCTGATTTTAATAACGAGAATGTATTACTGACCACTCATAAACGCCATATTGATAAGTCCAGCCTGGTACGTTGTTAGTTCCAGCTCACACCTGGCTGCTGGTAGTACGTAGGACATGACGCAGTTCTGTACGCCTGACGCGAAGAACGAGAATGCGCAAGCGCCTAGCGCACTCCGGCTGAAGCGGCCGTAACCTGTGAAAGAAAAGGAAAAGTTATGTATAGTTTATCAAAAAATACATGGGCAATGGGAACGCATAATGCCTAAGCACCATGCACCATATGTTATGGTAGAATGTATAGAACTTAAAAAATGTTAACACCATACTATGTAAAACTACATTCTTACAAATAAATATATTCTGATTCTGATTCTGCATAATCTAAAACAATATAAGTTTTAAAATAAATGGTTTGTGCCAACAACAAACTGCCACTGACTTTACTCCGCGGCTGTCGCAAAGATTTGTTTAAATAAAAAAAACAACGGGTTGCACTCCGGGAGTGCCGGCAGAAGTCAAAACTTGAACACTAACGTTGTGCATTTTTGAATATTTTGTAATAGTTCGGGAATAATTTCGCATGAATTGCTTTATTTATCAGTATAAAAGTACTATAATTTATGTGGTTAAATATCATTAATAATTATATATTAATTATAATATATAAATAATTCATTAGTAGTAGTAGTATATTTATTTATTTTCAAAATATAGTCTAACAAAAATAAACAATTTATAACACTTTTCATGAAGTATGTTTTGACTGCTTTTTTTTACCCATCAATATGGGTAAAATTTCTTACCTCGCAATCTTTACGTAATGTCAAAGACTATTTATTTTTATATTAACTTTGTCGGTTGCTAGGCAACGGATCTTACAGTCACGTTCTGACGCGAGTTTGACATTTTTTACCCATCCCAAAAAAAGTGAACAACGCCGCTTAAGAAGTTTTCTCGAAAAAAAATTTCGACGTCATTTTCTTTTTCTATGCTACTCTTGTCCTCGATCTCAATCGAGCTCATGAGTCCTTGACACTTTCCTATAGCCGTAGGTACCCCAAAATCTCCTCATGTAGTCAATATTCTTATTTGCGTAGCATTATGCAACTATATCATTTTCAAACTCTAGACGGTTGAGGAGGTTTATCTCTTAGAACCTTCTCTTTGCTGTAAGTTTATCTCAGTCGGCATGAACAGGAGCCCGTGTCGCGTCTCTCTTTGCCAATCAGTAACAAATTATCACCATCTGCACCATTTCTCTATCAGCTAGAGATAGTGATCTAATAAAATAGTCATAATATCCTCGTAACGACACTTATCGCTATCAGAATGCGAGCTAGTCGAACGTGGCCAGAGTAATAACAATAGTAGATACTGTGTTTCATGCATTATGACGAGCTAGCAACACTGTTACCGGTTTCTACTAGTTATCTTATCTTGGTATAATATTGAATCCCTGACTTTCAGGTCTATTTAAAAAAAAAATCTGTCAATTCAGTAGAATAATGTTAATTTTGCTAGTTTTAAATGCTCCTTTATTAACTGTTTTTTTTTTCCTGTGCGTGTCCCAACTGAAATATATTTCTTTCGTATCTTTCTTTTCTCTCTTCTTTCTGTCTTTTCTTCCTTGTAGTAAAGGCGCTGTTCCACCGCGGCGCACGTTGTCCACGGGCACGCGGCCATTTTAGCTACGTGAGTTCGTTTGTTTGACAACGTGGGTCTACGTTTCCACTGCAGCACACACTATACACGAATATTTACCTACGACTATGTGTACTATGTATGTCGGCGTCCCACCTCCCGCAGTGAAGCTACGTAGATGCACGCTTTCGTGTAGGTACCACGTGCATAACGTTGACAGCGATGAGCTGTCAACGCTGTTATTCGAGCAAGCCACGCATGTAGCAATGACGTCATTCATCTTGTATTCGTGCGTAGCGTGTTCGTGGGTTGCAGTGGACGTTATCACATACATTTTCTTGCAAAGCGAAGCTAGACACACGTGCGTAGTCTCTCAGTGCGCAGCGGTAGAGCTCCGCCTTAATACGGGCAAATTTTTGTAGACTATCCCAGATTATTATTTGGCTGTCATTTTTACCCTACCACATGTATCAAAGAGTTTTAATACAAATTCATAAAATAAAATCATAGGTACAAACTTTACTAAAGTTGGTCTCGTGGTCGCAAGCGCGACTCCTGAGCGTAGGGTCCTGGGTTCGATTCCCGGGTCAGGCAAAGTGTTATTGGGTTTTTTCATAAGGATTTTCTTAGTAACAGCCTGGAGTTTGGAAGTTGGCGGTGTGTAGGCACGGGGGACCTAGGAAAGCACGATCTCTCTCCGGTCATGTTGGATTGCCGTCCCATCTGACTATGAGAACACAGTCTAAACATCATACAGTCGTCCCACAAAGACCTCTAGACAGAGTAATCGTGCGGGGCGAGACGGGTCCCGAGCTGCTTACGCTGCGGGGCGTGAGGGGCGAGACGGGGGAAGCGCGTGCCCGAACTGCTAGTTGTCGCGACAATGCCTACACGTTGTTCGCATTTACAACGAGATCAAAGGCGATGTCCTACTGAGGGCCTAGTGTAAGTTTCATTTTACCATCTCGATCAAACGCATCGACCGCGTTTGGTGCTCCGATTGGCAGCCGGCCGGCTTTCACCGGTGAAGGGCCAATAGGAACGCCAAACGCGCTCGATGCGTTTGATCGAGATGGTAAAATGAAACTCACACTAGGCCCTCTGTAGTTTTTTATACTGTGATGAGAGTGAGGGAAGAAAGAGTGCACCTATGTCTGCCGCACACACTTGTGCACTATAATATCTCCCCCGCTGAAGGCTAATCTCCGTTGAGATTGTCCGCCGCCGTGGCGGAAATACGGGACTATTATATACATTAACATTATAATAGCTTACCTACTACTACTCATCGATCGAATCCAGTTCACGTTTATCATCGACACAATGCTAAGGTTTTCAGTACGAACAGCTGTAACAATAATATTATGGCTAAAGGATTCAGTTAATTGTATGAAATATGTAACAGTTTTGATTAAGATCTTTACAGTGTAGAAATGTTTTGCTCTTTTCTGGCAAGGCTTATTTTTTTAAATCTAATATTTTGAATTGTTTTTTTTTACATTGATCTCACACAACAACGTTATTTTTTGTTTATACTAAACCTCTTAAGGAATCATTGTACTCATCATTACGAACAACTTACACTACGGGAACAAATCTGAAATCGCGTAAAAAACAGCTGTTCCTTACATTTATGTTCGCATATATCTCGTCAAAATGTAGGGAACTGCCGATTCTTTTTTCGCGATTTCAGCGTTGATCCCATAGTGAAAGTTGTTCATAATGATGAATACAATGACCCCTTAAGAGGTTTAATATAAACAAAAAATAAGGTTGTACCTTAGAAGCAACAAGAATAATGTACCCAGGATTTTGTAATATCTATATGAAGAATGTCCTGGGAGTTTCATGCCCGTTATTCTTCACAGGGATCTACTTTTTGGAATTGGTAACTAGCTTCAAGTTTCTGACTAACTGACCGACTCTTTGAAAATTCAAAAGTACCTGTAAATGGTTTAATTGAAATAAATGCTTTGAGTTTGACACGAAAAGCAGAAGACCGCTCACATATCACAGGCGGTGACTAGCAGTCGCGCGTGGACTGATTGGTGATGATTGATTAAGGCTACCGAAAAGCGTAGGTATGTCAATCCTTCTGAAAGTAGTTGTACAAACCCAAAAGGCTTGGGAAGCGATTAGCACTCGTCAAGGTCTTCTGGACAAACTTTTACAGGTACTCATAAATTTGAACACCTTTTACGTTACATAAAATCACGCCTGTCTTCCCCTAAGGGTTGGGCAGAGACACCCACATTTCGCCAGTTATATTTGAGTCCCATGGAATAGGGGGCGAGCCTATTGCCATCAACCGGGCACAAATCCAGATTCCGGGCTGCTACTGAGAAATCCGAGATGGAAAAACCCTATAACACTTTGCCCAACCCGGGAATCGAACCCAGGAGACGACAGGCTCAGCAGTAGCGCTTGCAACCACTAGACCGACGACCACCGAACCACGAGTCCACGACCAATGTTTTTTTCTTTTTTTTTTACTTTATTTGTAGGTATGTAGGCTATACAGTATGTAAACTCGCTCAGCTCGGACTATGAGAGTGAGGGAAGACTAGTACACCTGTGTTTGCGTACACACTTGTGCACTATAATACAGGGTGGCAGGGACATCGACGCGAAGCTGGTTATCATGGATTCAGTACATGATTCTGAACCCCACTGCGTTGAAATTTTTCGTAGGTTATAAAAAAAAAATCTGCTGTTCCATACATTTTAACCGCGTAGGTATTGCACTTTTCTATGAAACAGCAGATTTTTTTTAATAACCGACGAAAATTTTCAACGCAGGGGTGTTCAGAATCATGTACTGAATCCATGGTAACCCGCTTCGCGTCGATGTCCCTGCCACCCTGTATCTCCCGCGCCGAAGGCTAGTCTCCGTTGAGATTGGTCGCCATGGCCGAAATTCGATCTGGAGGACTATTATTAAGTTAACTAACAGAGGGCCTTCCATTTAATATTTTATGTGAGAATTATAATTAAGTAATAAAAGAACATCCGACTTCGTTGGCATACCTATACCGACCGCCAATAGGAAAAAAACTGATTTTGGCGGCCAGTGATGAAACAAGTGTCAATCGATAGAGTAAGTGATTGCAAACAAAAAATATTTAGTGATGAATATCGTAAGTGATATACTTCCTGAGATATTTGAGTTAAAACATGAGAAAAAAAATAAAGCAGTAATATTTTTTATAAATATCTCAGGAAGTATATCACTTACGATATTCATCACTAAATATTTTTTGTTTACAATCACTTACTCTATCGATTGACACTTGTTTCATCACTGGCCGCCAAAACCAGTTTTTTTCCAAATGGCGGACGGTTAGGTATGCCAGGTCCCATACAAAAATGTCGGAACCCCTTTATGTATTTCTATGTCATTGTTTTTAACATTTAAGTACGCTATTCTGTGCGGTTTAACGGGACCGCCCTCTGTTAGTTAATATACTGTATATACTAGCGATATAAATAAGACAGTGAAAACTGCTCTGACCAGTCTGTCTGTCTACTCCCTTATAAGTTGAACTAGGATTGTGTGCCGTTATAGACTTGATGACAACTTGATCATATAAACTAAGTAGACAGTTCCTCTGCTTTATCTTTGACATTTGATTTCTTAAGCTCGCCCCCTAAGAGCAAGCACTTACTGTGAGTGGTAAACTGGTAACAGCCACGACTTACGAGCTGTAGAACGTAGGTTCGCACCCAGACAGGCACTTTACTTTGTGTAAATTATTTCATCACCACTGCTCTCAAAACGGTGAAGGAAAACATCGTGAGGAAACCGGCATGTCCTAGAACCAAAATATTTATGACATGCACACATCTACACACACACACATCTACCAAACCAGTGCGGGTTGGTACTCGTAGATGTCACATGTCATAAATATTTGGGCCCGTGCGGTAGATTACAGTCCACTCCCTCTCACAGAGAGGCGGCCTGTGTCCCAGCAGTGGGAAAATTATAGGCTATATTTTATTATGCTTATGCTTATACCTTATAAAATTTATTTAAATTCCATGTAGGGGCCCGGGCGAGCCATTTGCCATCATCCAGACTCCGGGTTGCTACCGACACTTTGCCCAACCTGGGAATCGAAACTAGGACCTCATGCTCGGCAGTAGCGTTTGCGACCAGTCTAGTGGTCGACGAGGCAGTCCAAGAGAGGCAAAAAACAAAAACTGGAAAAGTCACTGAGAGCTTCAGATAGACAGTCATACAAGGGGTTCAATCTTGGGTCGTATACAATGTCGTCCATGCGCATGTGACCGCCCGTAATTTTCTGAATATTCATGAAAAAATATCGAAAATAAACTTCAAAAGGGGGGGTCTATCTATAACATTTTTTAAAATAAATACACAATTTTTTCCGAAAAAATGATTTCGATTCCGTTTTTTTTTTCGTAGTCGATAATTTTTTGTAAAAATTTTAATTAACCTGTTAAAATAACTCATAAGCTTTTGGAAATAATAAACAGAATCCAAATCGACCCATAAACTTCGGAGATGTGTCAAAAAACAGAAAGCAAATCTTTAAAAAATTAAAAACTGAATAACATGAAAAATGTTATAGTTGACCCCCCCTTTTGAAGTTTATTTTCGATATTTTTTCATGAATATTCAGAAAATTACGGGCGGTCACATGCGCATGGGCGACATTGTATAGCAAATAAAAACTAGAAAATAAAATGTGATAATTATAGAAATTCTATATTTAATAAAACGAGCAATAAAATAATGTTATTATCAGAAAGTAATATTGTCAAGTATCCTATTAACCATTAAGTGAAAGAAAATCGTGTTTGCTAAATGAAGAGGGGAAGTCAGTGACCTTTCTATGTCGCATATAGGTACTAGGTGTAACTACTTTAATAAAAGGTTATTTATTATTAATAATTTATAATAAAGGTAATTGGAAGGGGTCAACACGTCCTACCTTGAGTAGGATACTTAATATTATTATCCAATTAAGAATGAAAGCTAGAACTGATGAAAGTCTAATCATAATATTAATAAGATTTGACATTTAATTAATTTAATTAAAGTACACTTTAATTTAAGTTAATTACCTATTATTGTTAAGTCTGTATATAAATTATTGTACTTATTAATGAAAATAAAAAGCAGCAATTAATTTCACTATGTTATTTGTAAAGTTATGTCTAACGCGAATAAAAAACTGAGAATTACGCAAAAAAAAAAAAAAAAACTTGTATGTAGCGCTCCCCAACTTCTGGCAGGCAGAGAAAAAATAAAAAAAGTTTTAACGGCTCGTGAAAGGTTCCGTTATCGAGCAAAAACGCCGAAAAAAACACGTTTTCTTTACATATTATATAGCATTATTTCATTTTTGAAGTGAAGACTTCTTTAGCGGCGTTGTGCACTTTTTTTGGGATGGGTAAAAAATGTTAAACTCGCGTCAGGACTCGTGACCTGATCGAAAATTTCGTTAGATGGCGTTACTTAGTTTTCACTTCTATCGGCAGTAACCAAAGACTGCCCCGTATATTATTTTTAATTATTTGTTGTTATAGTGGCAATAATATAGAAATACACAATCAGTGAAAATTTCAACTGTTTACCTATAACGGTTCATGAGATACAGCCCGCTGACAGACATACGCATGGACGGACAGCGGAAGCTTAGTAGTTCCGTCTGGCACCCTTTGTGAACTGGATCACCAAAACACGGTATTTAGCATTTGTCGAACTTGCGTTCTTTTAATGACCAAATCCCGACCGATTTATGACCAAACACTATTCATAGAAAGTAGGAAACTAAAACATGAGTTGTGTTGTGACAAAACGCTGTAATAATTGACAGTGTTATGACAAAACAGAACCGTACTTTTTTGGAGATACAGTGTAAATATTCCTATAGCTTTTCTCAATATAATTAAGCCACCGTGTACAAATGTACACGGCAAACTATTTTCCTTCAAGCCCCACCGTGTACATCGGTACACGGCTGATACACGCGGCTTAAATCACTATTTTTACTGCTAAATAATGACTAATATCGTCTGTGGGCTGTTTCTCTCTATGTCCTGACGGATACTCTCGTTATAGTCCGGGAGGTACCGTTGCAAATACAAAAGTCATAGTAAGCCGGCTGAGGTTGACATAGATAGTTGATCTTATAAGACTAATAAGTTTACCGATGGTCAGCTGCTCAAGTAGCGGTGGGTATGGGCGTGGGAGGGACCGAAAGTGGTAAAAAAAAAAAAAAAAAAAAGTGATAGTACGCCGGCTGAAACTTTTTTCATAAATAGTTGACATCATACTGAGTTGAAAAAAAATGGTCAGCTGCATAGTGGAGGGTGGAATATGCGTCAACTGCTCGCATGAACTTGTAAAAAAACAAGTAAAATCAAGTACGCCGGATGAAATTAACTAGGTGATTGTTTAAATAATTACATAATCAGCCTATTAATGTTCCCACTGCTGGGCCACAGGCCTCCTCTCTGTTAGCCCTCTAACAGAGAGGAGGCCTGTGTCCCAGCAGTGGGCTGTAATCTACCACGCGGGCCCAGTGCGGGTTGGTACGAGTAGATGTCACATGTCTTTGAATTTTTGGTTCTAAGACATGCCGGATTCCTCACGATGTTTTTTTTCGAAGCCACGACCTACAACTCGTAAGTCAGGGCCGTTACCACTGGGCCACCACTACTCAAGCCACTGCTTAAATAATTAAAAGTACAAAAAAAACAACAATCAGCTGCGTGGGTAGCGGTGGAAAGACCGTCGTCAGCTAACTATAAAAAAATATTGGAGCATTGCTACTTCGCTCTTTTCTTTTAAACACATGTATTTCGAGATAGATTCTGGAGCTGCGTAAGACCATAACACGACCTTCGGGCTAGTAAGCCTGTCTCCCTAAAATTCGAAAGGATCATAGAATTATTAGGTGATTTCAGAACTATCTAACTAGCTTTTATTAGTAGCTGCCCGCCCCTGCTTTGCACGGGTAGCACTAAGTACTAATCTACAGCACACCTACCTACTTACCTACCCTATCCCACCAACACCTACCTACTTACCTACCTTACCTACATACCTATCTTTCTTTCATACAATCCTTATCGAACACAACTAGAAAAGAATTATTCAATTTTGTGCAGTCGTTCGGAATTTTAAATGCTTAAACGCTTAGCAACACATTTAGCGACTCAATTTTATTTTAAAGATAGATAATTTCCCATCCCTATACAATATTCAATGATTTTAACATAGCAGTTTCTTTTTTTTAGAATAGTTGTATTCAATATAAATAGATAATTGGGTTAGTTCGTATGAAACAACAAAAACAAGTGCAAACCGTAACGACAGGGCAATCTTCCCACCATGTAAATCCGAGCTACGCCAGCATTTACTGCGCACGTCGTACAATTTGGCGCACCTTTGGAGACATGCTCACCTTCAAGACCCTTCTCAATTATCTCCCACTGACTGGGGATGAGAAGCAAAAGAAGAGAAATATATCTTCAAATGGTTCGAGGGTGATCAAGTAGCCATCAAGTCTCCAATAAAAGGGATAGCAGAGTCGCAGCGAATACATTTCCTGTATGGAACTTTTGTCGGTGACACTTTCTTTGAGCGTGTACCTATATTTCTGGTAGCCTAGTTTTGATGATTTACACGTTAATTTACAGATGATGGCGAAGAGGAACTCAAGAAATCCAAAATGATTTCTAACAAAGGAATATTATACTTATTATAATATTATATAGCATTCCTATAATGTGTTTTACTTAAAAACTAACAGACTATAAATAATAATATGTATAAGTATGTATATAAAAGAGGGGGGGGGACAATCATAGGGCATCAAAAAATTCGTCCGCATCGCTGTCAACAGGAAAAGTGCTCAAAAGGCTGGCAGCATTGCCTTGTTGTATGCATTCTTTGGCCATTCTATATATTTATATAATATTAAAAATGTGAAAGTTTGTAATGTAGGTATGTTTGTTACTCAATCATGCAAAAATGTGTAGCTAAGCGCAAAACTCGAGAACGGCTGGACCAATATAGTATTTTTTTTTTCTTCGATTACGATAAAGGTTCTTATGAAGAGAAAATTTGGAAAAATTGCCCGGAAAATAAAAATGAATGTCAGCGCATTTAAACTTCCGAACGACTGCACAAAATTGAATAATTCTTTTCTACAATGTGTTCGATAAGGATTGTATGAAAGAAAGATAGGTATGTAGGTAGGGTAGGTAAGTAGGTAGGTGTTGGTGGGGTAGGGTAGGTAAGTAGGTAGGTATGTAAGTAGGTAGTTATGTAGGTAGGTAGGTGTGCTGTAGATTAGTACTTAGTGCTACCCGTGCAAAGCCAGGGCGGGCAGCTACTAATAAAAGCTAGTTAGATAGTTCTGAAATCATCTAATAATTCTATGATCCTTTCGAATTTTAGGGAGACAGGCTTACTAGCCCGAAGGTCGTGTTATGGTCTTACGCAGCTCCAGAATCTATCTCGAAATACATGTGTTTAAAAGAAAAGAGCGAAGTAGCAATGCTCCAATATTTTTTTATAGTTAGCTGACGACGGTCTTTCCACCGCTACCCACGCAGCTGATTGTTGTTTTCGTACACGGAGAAAAAAATATTCTACTAAGTCACCAGAACGACTAGTAAATAACAATTCAATTAACGGAAACAATCTATTGTCGTGTCTATCGGAATTATTATATTGGTTATATAATCGTATTTTAGGGAATACTGAAAAAATCTGGTAAAGAAGTTTAGTGTACGAAACATGTTAAACAGTATCAATTATGAATTCTTTGTTAAAGATTAAAATTTAAACTTGGTATTGAACATGACTTTTTTTTGTTGAGGTCTACCAGAATAATCGTTTATATTACAGTGCATATTTTTGCCACTAAAAGTTAGAAAATATTTAGAACAAAAACAATGGTTACTAGTAATGTAATCTGATAGGTTGAAATTACGTTACATTATTTTAGATAAAACAGTAAAAATATTGTTCACATAAAACATATTTTGTAATGTCAACAGTAGTTATGCGGTTATGCGACTTGGCAACACTGGTTCACTGTCATACTGACACTGTCGTGCGCTCAGGTACATTCCTGTCATAGATAATACACATACACTAAAATACACTTAAATTCCTGTAAAACGTTAGCCATGATAGCAGAGTACTTTTTTGTTTTTTGATATGAAGTTTCTAGTATTGTAAATTGTAATAGTGTAGATTGCTTACGAGTTACGTGTTTCGCGTGAGTCAAGCGCGTGTTCTTTCTGAGACTCCAATTGATTGTGAGCTACGAATCATAAAGACAGTGAGTGACTATTCTTGTATGTTTTGTTCAAAATATTATATTACCTATTTGGTTTTGTTGTGGATTTACGAATTTTGTGTTGTAGGTACGAAACGAACGACCCCCTGACACATATCTTTGCAACAAAATAGACCAGGATGTGAACACTTTACTTGAATCGTGGGGGCTACCTATCTGAATATAAGGAAAAGTTTGCACGTAAGTCTATTGATTGATATCAAGTTGAGTGTTAAAGCTTCGGCCATAACTGAGCGACCACAACGTGGGACGCGGGCGTGTTTTCGCACGGCGCGGCGGCGGACGCTATAGCTCGTTCGTTTTAAATGGCGGTCCCGCGTCCCGCGTTGTGTTCGCTACTTCTGCGTCGACGACCTTCTTACCAGTGTCATGCTGAGTAAGTTCGTCGGCAATCCAACAGGTTTCAAATTTTGCTCGTAGTCCACTTTGGGTCGTCGAGTCACGAGCCGTATTTTTCGACATTTGTGTAATGTTTAATAAATGAGGGGCTTGTGGCTAAGTAATAACAGCCGCATGGGTTGATCGATCAGGTTAAGCTAAGCTTGCCGCGGTTGGTTTGTAGATGGGTAACCATTTTTACATATCAAGACCCCTCCGTGCCTCGGAAAGCATGTTAAGCAACGGCTTCCCAAACGGGACCAACGGGTTCCGGCTGTCATTCGTGGATCTTTGACAGTTGTTATGGGTTATCAGAAGCCCGAAAGCCCTACACCAGTCTTAGCATCCAATTAGACTGGAAGCCGACCCCAAAATAGTTGGAACAAGGCTACGCAGGTAATTTGTATAATGATAAACAGTTAATCTGTTATCGAATTGAAAATGGTTTAACCAATTTGTCTAAAATTATGTTTATTTTCAGTTAATAAAATCGACTTGCCTTCTTTGGGGCTGCTCACTGGAGACCTAATAAAGGAATTAATTGGGCCAATTGGGGACTGTGCTCGCTTTTCAAACAATTTAATTCACTGGAATGGATTGACAAACTCACTTCAAGTAAGTAATACTTACTTCACTTACTTATTAGGCTGTGCTTTGTTACACTTAGACTTTTGACCCAGTAGCAGTGTCAAACTCACTTAATACAAAATAAAATCAAAAAAATATCATGTTGAAAACATCTGCAGTTGTATTGCAACCCTAACTTGTATTTTTTTGCATTGTTAAGGAGAGTCCTATTGATGATGATGGCGACGTTGTTTTCCTCAGCGAGCAACATGGCACGGTCAAGAAAATTATGAATTTGCAATAATTGTATAATGCACCATCAACATCCAAAGATACACAGGAAGCCACATTGCTGTCCTCTCAGATCCCATTGCAATCAATAGATTTTGATGGTATCAAAACGTTTGAAATTCTGAATTATGGCAACAACAGCACTAATTTCAATACTGTAAGTAAAAACATATAAACTAAAAGTAGATTCTTTCAGTGAATATTTCATAAAGTGTAGACATTTTGTTAAATTTCAATTTTATGAACCCTGTATTACGCTACCAGTAGGTACTAAATTACTTAAATCTGTCTATACTACTTATCTATACTATTATTTCACTTTTATACTAATATTAAAAAGAAGTAACCTCTGCCTTGTTGGGTTAGTGGTCTCAAGCACTACTGCTGAGCATGAGGTCATGCGTTCGATTCCCGGGTCGAGCAGTGTTATTAGGAAATTCCTTCTGGAATTTCTCAGTAGCAGCCTGGAGTCTGGATTCGTGCCCGATTGCTGGCAATAAGCTCACCCCCTACTACATGGGACTTAAACATAACTGGCTGTCTTTCTTTCTTTCTTTTTTTTATGTTATGTGTGTAGAAAGAAGTAATGTTTGTGAATGCGTGTATGTAGGAAGTAATCTCTGAAACTATTGAATTGATTCAAAAAATGTATTTTTTTATCTTTTATTGATTAATTGTATAGACCTATAATATAATAAAATTATCTATATAAATAAATAATAATAAATTATTATTTTTAGCCGCTCAAAGATTTACTCAAGGAATCCTTAGAGCGAAGGGGACTTATCAGCCTTTACTCGGACTCTGGATTATTGTCAAACATGGGGCGAAGAAAAATTTGCAACATAATTATTAAAAACTTGCTAGGACAAGACCCAGACAGAAGAATTCCAAATTCTACACTTCAAAAATATGCCCAAGAAATCAAAAAAATATTTAGGAAGGAAAAATTTTCAACGTAGGTACTTTGTACCTAAACAATTGAAAATTGAAGATAATACGATGTGCAAAAGGAACACTCTATGATTTTCTTCAGGACCGAAAGAGAGAATACAGAGAGTCTAGACAAACTAAATTTAAAAAAAATACCCAAGATGACAGTGTCATTAATGAATCACTTGCAAGATCCAGGTTGGTTAAATATTTGTTTCTTTTCAAGTCATAATGTATTATGTACGATTATTATTATACCTCAGTCATACATTGGGCGTACCGAGGGGGCAGCCGTAGCCTGCCAAAAGAATGAGAATGTGTTACTGCAATTTTTACCAATTTACTTTTATGCTTATTTTTAGATATCACTGAGGATGTTATGTGATTGACGAATTCATGCGACCCCTGGTCATCAGTTGAGGAGAAGTGGAAAAAGACTGCAGAATATCGTCGCAGAGAATTAAATAACTCTAATCTTACGATTCAAACGTATATGGACCCTGCACTGAAGAAGCCTGCTGAATTTAATCTGCTGATGTCTGATTTTAAATAACTTAGTTTGAATGGCAATACCCTGACAATAGCAATCCGCTTGAAAACGTTCATGTTCATAAAAGCAAGATTCTAGACTGAAGAATATGTGAATTTCAGTAAGTCTTACATTTACCTACTTATATTAGGGTAAATTATTAAACTCTAGCTAATGATTTTGTATTCCAACAACGATATTTAAGGGCAGGCAAATATTATTAAAACAAATTAATAAGTTATCTATAGCGCATGGCAATATTCCAACAAACCAGATAAATCAATATTATGATTATATGACATGTGTACTGGTCCAAATAATTGTTTTGAGTCCCTACCTAAATAAAAATACAACATACAATGACATGTTTTCTTACCACTGTGTGATTTTCAGAAAAAGAAGACCCAGCTACTGCATAATCACAAGAAATCACTTCCATAATGCCTTCATGTTTTTGCCGCTTCTACTCGGCAACCACCCAGTGGTCAAAAATAAGAAAAAATCCTGGCGTCCATCGAAACAGGAGTCACAACAGGCATTCATCAACCATTTAAAAGCAGTAACGGAATTGCAAGAAAGTATATCAAGACGCAAAGAGAAATATACTGCACATGGTTTGACCTTTCTACCAACAATTTTTATAGTCGGTCTCACACAATTTAAAATAACAATATTACTACACAGCCGTTAATTCCACCTAGTACACAGTAAATTCTATTGTTGAAGTATAACTTTATTATTAGTAATAATAAGTTTATTTTAATAACATAAAAAAGTGTACATGCAATAAATGAAAACCTCTTAAGGGGTTATTGTACTCATCATATAGGAACAACTTTTACTGTGGGACCAAATCTGAAAGAGGGAAAAAAATCTGCTGTTCACTTGCTTAATATTTAATCGGATTGAGAAGTTGAAAAAACCTTTTTAGAAATTCTCACTGTAGTTGAGAATTTCTAAATTTATGTTTGTAATTTTTAAGGTGTACATAATAAAGAGTATTCTATCTATCTATCTTGAGATCAATGAATATTATAGACTTACGTGCAAACTTTTCCTTATATTCAGATAGCTCCCACGATTCAAGTAAATTGTTCACATCTGGTTCAATTTGTTGCAAAGATTGTAATGTAATTGTAAGAGGGCTTAGTAGAAGTTGTTAATAATTATGAGTACAATGACCCCTTAAGAGCGTTTATTCCAAAAGTTGGCAACGTCGCAAACAGCTGTCAAAAAATTACCTATTTTGATTAATTTGGCTATATTATGTACTGTATGGAAATAAAAAAAAATGTGGCTAACCTGCGAACTAGAATATTAATAATGAATTGCAATTATAACATTGAATTTGATGTTGTACCCCTTTTAGATGTAAAAAAGGCGTTTGGAAAGTTTCCAAATACTTTTTTTACATTTAAAACTAAATATTCCATATTATGATATTAATTATTGCATTTCATAATAAATATTCTAGTTCGTTAGTTAGCTACATTTCATATTTCCATACTATTTCCACATTAATCAAAACGGGTAAATATTTGTCAGCTATATACGACGTTGCCAACTTTTAGGATGCACGCTCTTAAGAGGTTTTCCGTTATTGCTTTGCATACAGAAAGTAGTTTTTTTTTAAGAGGATATTTTTTTGTATTTATGCTCTTCATACTTTGACAAGGAGTACAGTCTACAATTAAATATATTATGTAACCCTTAGGTCATCAGTGTAAAAATAAAACATCATTAAGTATTTTATTATTGTTTCATTTCATCACCACTGCACTGCTCCAAAAACGGTGAAGGAAAACATCGTGAGGAAACCGGCATGTCCTAGAATTGAAAAAATTGAAGGTTGTGTGACATCCGCTCACTGGGTCTGCTTGGTGGATTACGGCCCACTCCTTTTCAGTGATGAGGGTTCGGTAACGTTCCTAGGGCTGATTTTGTTTATTTGAGTTGTAGCAGGTTGCAATGTTATTTAATTTTTAGCCTCTTCATACTTTCCATAAGCGAATTGCCAAAGCTGCCGTTCCATACAAATGGTTTGAAGTAAACCAACCTTCAAAAGTATTGTATGGGACGATGGCTCGGTTTATATTAAATCTTGCTTTGTTGTGATAAATAAAGCACGATAGTAAGCTCAGCCATTATATTTGCACACAGTACACATTTGCTAATAAAGTGTACCGAAAATCTGGTGGAACATACCAAAATGTTAACGTTATCAGAAACTAGATTTTTTTACTAACGTTTACAAAATGAATAGTTGTCACGTATACTAATATACATTCTAGTAAACTTCACAAGATTCTGATAACTGCAACTAGACTTTTTTCTCCGTGTACTTTTAATTATTTAAGCAGTGGCTTGAACAGTGATGGCCCAGTGGTAACGGCCCTGACTTACGAGTTGTAGGTCGTGGCTTCGAAAAAAAACATCGTTCGGAATCCGGCATGTCTTAGAACCAAAAATTCAAAGACATGTGACATCTACTCGTACCAACCCGCACTGGGCCCGCGTGGTAGATTACAGCCCACTGCTGGGACACAGGCCTCCTCTCTGTTAGAGGGCTAACAGAGAGGAGGCCTGTGGCCCAGCAGTGGGAACATTAATAGGCTGATTATATAATTATTTAAACAATCATCTAGTTAAATTTCATCCGGCGTACTTTATTTTACTTGTTTTTTTACAAGTTCATGCGAGCAGTTGATGCATATTCCACCCTCCACGATGCAGCTGATGATTTTTTTTCAACTCAATATGATGTCAACTATTTTTGAAAAAAGTTTCAGCCGGCGTACTATCACTTTTTTTTTTTTTTTTTTTACCACTTTCGGACCCTCCCACACCCAAACCCACCGCGGGTGCGTCAGCTGACGATTGGTTCACTTATTAGTGAGCCGAAATCTATTGAAAAAGATGGCAATGGACCGGCGTAAAAACACTACCTAAAATGCAACGGTACCTCCCGGACTATTAATTAGAAGTAAAATTATCAAAAAAACACGTAAAACCGAAAAATTCAGAAAAATTACTAAAGTGACGTAAAGCGCGCGTCAATGTCAAACTACAGGGCTTGGACGTTAAAATGTTTATAAACGGTGGTGTTCTATCGGTTTCGGGCATGTAGCTAAATAACAGCCGCACGGGTTGATCGAAGGTTAAGCGACGCTTGCCGCGGTCGGGTCGTAGATGGGTGACCATCCATTACACATCGAGACCTCTCGGTGCCTCGGAAAGCACCTTAAGCCGTTCCGGCTGTCATTCTTAGATCTTTGACAGTCGTCTCGGCGGGTAGTTAGAAGCCCAAAAGTCCGACAACCAGTCTTATCAAGGGGTATCATGTTACCCGGCTGGATTATGGAGGTCAGATAGGCAGTCGATCCATGTAAAATACTATAATGTATAATATTCAGCTGCATCCGGTTAGACTGGAAGCCGAACTCAACAGTGTTGAGAAAAGGCTAAGCAGATTAATTGATTGAATTAAGACTTGAACGAAATTTTGATCTGCTATACTATGTAACCATGCGCATGGAGAAATTAACGTGTGATCACATAATACTTTACCTCATCATCAGCCTATTAATGTTCCCACTACTGGGACACAGGCCTCCTCTCTGTGAGTGGGCCGTAATTAGGGTTGCCAACCGTACTTTATAATAACGTATCCTACTTTATTTTTGATAATTATACTTTATACTTTTGCATTCAAATAAAGTATATGAAAATACTTTATTTCCAACCTTTACTGTAATGCGTAAAACCAAAAAACTCATTATGGGTACTTAACTATTTAACAGTACACATAAGACAAAACGGATGATGGAAACGATTTATAATTAAGTACTGAACGAAATGTTAGATGTCAGATTTGATGTGAATGTTACAAGATAGTCGATATTCTGACATTTGTCACAGATGTTAGTAATTTTCAGAGAAAAGTGCAATTGCCAAATGGCAATATATACTTAAAAATGTATCAGATAGCTTACCAAATGTAAAAAAAAAAAAATCTTATTTACTCTCCGTTCCCGCCACTTCAGCGAAAGAGTTTTTTCAGTGATGAATCTGAAGTGGCGAGAAGAAAGAAATAGAGCGTCAATAAATTTAATTAAAAACGAATTGTTTATTTATTTAAATTTAGATTGTCATACAACAAGCTTTGAAACATTTAAAGATAGCAAAAAATTGTTAGCATGTGCTAAAAGTAGGTACACAAAAATACGTTTTTAAGGTAATAAAAAAATTTAATTTGAAAAATTCTTTCTTTTCTTCCAAATACTTTTTTTTCCTATTCAAACCATAATATACGTTTTTTTGGGAAAAAATAGTTGGCAGCCCTAGCCGTAATCCACCACGCGGGCCCAGTGCGGGTTGGTGGATGTCACATGTCTTCGAATTTTTGGTTCTAAGACATGCCGGTTTCCTCACGATGTTTTCCTTTACCGTTTTGAGAGCAGTGGTGATGAAATTATTTACACAAAGTAAAGCGCCTGCTTGGGTTCGAACCCACGACCCACAACTCGTAAGTCGGGGCCGTTTCCACTGGGCCACCACTGCTCTACTACTATACGTATTTTACCTATTTAAAGATCAATGTCATATCTAACAAACTAACCAAAACGGCAAAACGGCTAAGGAAAACGGCAGAATATTAGGAACTTTTATAACAATGTAACAATTACTTTGTAACAATATTCTGATAAATAAATGAACTATTACTAAAAGTATTAGTACTCACTGTTCTCAAAATGGCTAATTGTCTTCAGAAAACTATCGGTTTTTCAGCTTCTCAATAACCATGTGTATCAAACTTAGTAAAGCAAATGCAATGTTACATAACTGTTTAGTTCCTAGGTAACTGCTACTAAGCAAACGATCAACATTTTAGTTTACTGTTATTTCAACCGATTCGCTTTCTACTGTTCGTTTTCAGTTTTGAAAATGACGTTTCAATCGTTTGTAGAAAGCCGTTTTGCCTTTTTACATGCTTCCTTCGAATGTGTTTCCGGGTAGATACTCTCTCTGTCATAAATTTTTTTCTCAATGAAAATGCCATTACCAAGTTTCCGAGTTGAAGAAATGGAAGAATTTACATATATTTTTAAATGATAAATGATAAATGATAAATGATTTTATTTCTGTAAGTAGGTCTGTACAAACACTTTTACACGTCAGTCATATTTTTTTAACTAGATGAGGCCGGCGTTTCCTATCTGACTACTCTGAGAAGAAAGGCCGAAACAAACTCAGAGGTCACAGTCTCTTTTAAAGTCCAGACATAATCTTGGTCAGATCATGTGAAGACCATGTAGATTGGTGTCTGAAATGGTCTTTTGAGGAAAGAACCACACAGATTGAGTGGACCTGTCCAGTCAGTGCACGCATTTGTCAGTAATCGTGCAGCTCAACTCAGAGTTTAAGGAGCTCAACGATTCGACGAACAATACCAAAGAAAGGACATTTGGATAGGCCGCATAAATTACTCAAGCTGCCAGACCATGATAAAAACTAACAGAGAGAAAACAAATAAACAAAAAAAAGTATAAATGAAAGGAATGACCCACATAATCTTCACATTCACAATAAGTAATTTTAAAAGAATATATTGCTTTAAAAAGTAAATATTCAGGTCATTGTATAGTATATAAAATACATTAATGTCAATAAAAAACCCAGAAATAATCTTGGTCAGATCATTTGAGGACCATGTAGATTTGTATCAGAAATGGTCTTTTGAGGAAAGAACCATACAGATTTGAGTGGACCTGTCCAGTCAATGCACGCATTTGTCAGTAATCGTGTAGCTCAACTCAAGAGCTTAAGGAGCTCAACGACTCGACGAACAATACCAAAGAAAGAACATTTGGGTAGGCCGCAAAAGTACTCAAACTGCCAGATTATCATTAAAAGTAACTGAGAAGAGAAAATAAAAATATGACCCACATAGTCCTCACATTCACAATTATTAAAAAATATATAAAATATAAAAATATTATACTACACAAAGTAAATATTCATGTCATTGAGCAGATGATTATTCTGACTGTAAACACAAAAATAAAACAAATAAATCGGAGCAGCTCAATCCCAAGCCTCTTTGTCCTCCACGTAATCTTTAACGGTATAAAACGCTTTCTGGCACAACTTACGTTTAATGAATAATTTGAATTTATTAAGGCTCAGTTCTTGGACGTGGCTTGGAAGTTTATTATAAAAGCGTATACATTGACATCTGAACGACCCACCTATTTTCTTGAGCCTTGTTGAAGGTACTACAAATTTGTGTTTGTTCCTAGTATTTATGTTATGGATATCACTGTATTTTTTAAACAATTTTATGTTTTTATGGGCATATAAAAGATTTTCAAAAATATACTGAGAAGGCACAGTCATAACATTAATCTCCTTAAATTTCTCTCTGAGAGAGTGTCTCGGACTTAATTTATAAATTGATCGAACAGCTCTTTTCTGCAAAACAAAGATTTTAGCCACGTAATAAAATATAACTACTGAAAATTTATAGTTATGGCCAATTAAAAACAACAATATGATAAAAATGTGTTTTAATAAAAAGAAAATGGGTTTATTGGCGACAGGCGAACTTAAATTAAAGAAAAGTTAGATTTAGTTGCCTTCTTTCTGTCCGCTATACTATCAATAACAACACAGATTACAATTTTACACCCTATAAGGAGTTATAGTTAGTACTACACCAACTACACCGACTACTACACCAACGAACATTTGTGGTTCTGGGTTCAAATCCCAGGTCGGCCAAATTGTTTGTTATTGGGTTTGTTCATCAGGTATTTCAATCAGTATGCCTAAGGCATTAAGTCCGCCTTTGTACCTCATTGTGTGCAAGAAGATTAAATAAATAAATAAATTCTTAGCAGCAGCCGGAGCCGGAGTGCCCGGTTGATGGCAATAGGCTCGCCCCCTATTACATGGGACTTTAACATAACTGGCGAAATGTGGGTGTACTATAGATACACCTCTGCCTAACCCTTCGGGGAATAAAAGCGTGATGTTATGCCAAGTAGGTACCTATATTTTAATTAACCTACTGGGAGTTTTTTTTAAAAGCACGTTCGTCTCTATTGGAGATACGTCACATCGTGATCAATCACTGATCAATAGACAAGAACGCTAAAGCGAAAACGAAGGAGGGCGGACGATGGGATGCGACGCGGTGAATGACCACGCGGACGAAGTCGCGGGCAGAAGCTAGTTCGTAATAATCATATTAAAATATTTGACATAACTCCATTATGTTCTTCTCTATCAGAGAAGCGTGTTTCGATCAAAACGTGGAAAAAATAATGTTTAGAAACATGATTATACAACATTTTCTCGAGATAATGGATTGTCGCTTCATGTTATTAAGTTAATAACATATCACGCCTATTTTTCTGAAAGGTTAGTCAGAGGTGACCATAGGATACTATGGTCACCTCTGACTAAGGCGGTTTACACACGACACCGCGCTCCGCCGCGGAGGGCGGTGGTTGCAAAGGGATTAGCACCGCTCGACCGCGCGGTCTTATTTAGGTCGGATTTATTAGAGGCCAATGCGACATAAGACCCGCTTCACCGCCTGCCACGGCGGTGCGCGGTGCCGTGTGTAAACCGCCTAACCTTTCGAAATATATTTCGTAATTTTTTTTTTAAGTCCCTTGGGTAATAGGGGCGAACCTATTGCCATCAATCGGGCACAAATCCAGATTCCGGGCTGCTACTGAGAAATTCTAGATGTGAAAACCCAGTACCATTTTGACGGACCCGGAAATCAAACCCAGGACCCCATGCTCAGTAGTAGCACTTGCGACCACTAGACCAACGAGAATAATTTAATTAAATTCATTTAATGCAAACTAATTGATTTGTCCATAAATTTTAAGTTACAAAGGTCTAAAAACCATGTTAGTCATCAATTCATCATTTATAAAAATCAAAATACATAAAATTCAAAATACAAAAATAATTAATCACTCATGTCAAAAAATATGTCATATTATAATAGTGTCATCTCACTTAGCCGTCGCGGTTGAGATCATCGCCCGCAAACTTGGCGGGCGATGATCGCAAGACGAGCGATTGTGTTGCATTTCTGTACCCCCCGGCCCGCCCGGCTACTGCGGACGCCCGCCAAGCGATCGCAGAGCGTGCGGGCGCAACCCGCCGAGGCGGGGTGCCTGCCATGCCGCCCGCGTGATTCTACAAGTTGCCCGCCGGTGCCGCGGGACCCGCAAACACCCGCGCGCGCCGCGGGTGTAAAACGCGTCGTGAAATGTGCTCTTACTTTTTGCATTCTACAGAAGCTGCGGGCCCGCAAACGCGGCGGGCGCGGGTGAAAAACGCTCCGTGAGTTCTTAGCCTCATGTCAGTCTACTGTGTATGTTTTGACGTTCGAAAATTGCTGCTCTTCAGTTGAATAATTTTCATTTTGATTCATTTTCCTGACATTGACCTATTCGTCGCGAATTTCGACTGCTTCTCTAACTAAAACTCATACCAGTTTTCTGAATTGAGAATTCGAAGTTGAGAAGTAGTCAAACTCTACTTTAGCATTACTGATTCAATGTAGCCAATGTGAACTTAAAAATTTCTTTGCAAAAAAATAAAACTGTATTCTTATTTTCTTGAATCTTCCTCATTAATGATTCAATCTATCATAATCCCGATAATATAACAAATAACATACTTAATCGTAATGTCAGTTACAACTTACATCCACACATTCTGTATGCCTCGATTCGTTTGGACGTTGTGAAACATTTTACATTTCATTTACAATTCCACTTGTAGAATAAAGGTAATGGAGGCATTAGTAATTAAAACTAAGTAAGTCAATCGTTAATTCTTACGCACGTTTGAGGATGCAGATCGAGCAGAAATCAATAAGTTTATGACCCATAAAGTAGTTATAAAAGCACGTGTATGTTAGAACTAAATCTCTTGTCTAGACAACTCAGACTGTTTCGTTTGGGCTAGAGTCACAAGCCCTGCTGTTGAGCATGAGGTCCTGGGTTCGATTCCCGTGTCGATCAAAGTGTTTTTGGGTTTATCCACTTGGAGTTTCTCAGTAGCAGTCCGGAGTCTTAATGTCTGGTCGGTTATTGGATGATTGCCAATAACCGACCAGACATAATCAGCCTATTAAAGTTCCCACTGCTGGGACACAGGCCTCCTCTCTGTGAGAGGGAGTGGGCCGTAATCTACCACGCGGGCCCAGTGCGGGTCGGTAGATGTCACATGTCTTCGAATTTTTTGGTTCTAAGACATGCCGGTTTCCTCACGATGTTTTCATTCACCGTTTTGAGAGCAGTGGTGATGAAATTATTTACACAAAGTAAAGCGCCTGCTTGGATTCGAACACACGACCTACAACTCGTAAGTCGGGGCCGTTACCACTGGGCCACCACTGCTCACCGGCTTCACTGGTCGGTTGTTGGCAATAGGCTCGCCCCCTATTACATGGGACTTAAACATAACTGGTGAAATGTGGGTGTTACTCTATGGAAACCTCTGCCGAACCCTTCGGGGGTTTCAGGCGTGATGCTGTCTTATGACATAGCATCTTATGAAATCCTCGAAGGTAAAAATTTTTGACACATATTCTGTCAAAAGTTACGTGAACAGCACTGCAACTTTGCGAAAAAAAAAGGCAGTGTATAGAGTGCCACCATTGGCACTCTATCCCTATCGGATAAAGTGCCACTACAGGCACCCTAGTAACACCGCCTCGGCCCGGCTCAAGTGCCGCAAGCATTGGATTGTCATTGTCACTGTCACTAAGTCACGTCACTTGGTATTTTGTTTGATTGTGGAGGTTAGATCGCTGTAAAACACCACATTCCCAAAACATTACATTCTCTTGTGCCTAAACGAACCCTGGCACTTCGCCGGCCGCTACCGCGGCACCGCTCGCTACGCTCGCTCGGCTCGTGCGTTGTGTGGTCACAGTTCTAACCTAACCTAACCTAAATAACAAGTGACAGTGACAATGCAACACTCACGGCACCCTAGCCGGGCCGAGGCAGTGACACTAGAGTGCCACAAGAAACTCGCGGCACTCTATACACTTCGAAAAAAAAAATACCACAGTACAGTGAAGAAATAAATCTGCTAAGGCTAATTTACACTGATTATTTTTCTGCCTGGGTCATTTTATTTATTTATTTAAACTTCTCGCACAATAAGGTACAAAGGCGGACTTAATGACTTAGGCATTTTCTACGAGTCCAAGTACGACGACGTAACTTCGTATTAAGTAGATAGTAAATAAAAAAGTAATAAAAACATAACTTAACGAATTGTAAATAAAATAGATACACAAGTATATAAATAGATCTCTCGTCGTCTCGTCTCTGATCGTCTGGAATTTTGAATAAAAATGACAGTTCAAAAAGGTGACATTCGCCCGCTATGTGGGAAAGGTATTTTGTTTGCCACATTATCGCTTGACTGTAACTACGTAAAATTACAAGCTTTTTAAAATAGGTCTACCTAAAGTGCCTGCTACACGGTGGCCAACCGCATCCCGACAAAGGTGACCTTTGTTGGCGACCGGCAAAGTTGTTTCAACGTTTGGTTGTAAACCATCATCTACACGGTTGTAAAGTAATTTTAACTCGTGTTTGGGCGTAAATAAATAACTAAGAAAATGGCAAAATAGAAACCGTTACTTATTTTATTGAACAGTTCAAATAATTTTATTTTGAGTAAATTTTACGCGTCTATTTCACTAAATAAACAATCAATAAAAAAAGATAAATAAATACTAAATAAAAAAACAATTAGACTAATTTAACAAGCCTATTACCCACACCCCCACCAACGAGTTCGAACCATCGACTAGTGTTCATGATCTAATTAATTGAAGTATTTTTTTAATACTAGCGCTTTATCTGTACCCACTGTAATACAGTATCAACTAGTACGGGGGGTATTGTGACTGTTACTGGCGGCCTTATTATTGTAATGTCAACAGTATACTTTGTAATTATTGTGCACAAATAAATAAATAAATAAATTTATTGTTAAGTATGGAGGTAACTTTGTAATTTTTTTCTGCCGAGAAAAGTTTATGGAACCATGTTTTCCTCAGACATCTCTTAAAAATTAATCCTTAACTTTACCATAATATTTATTTCAAAATGAATTCTGTAGTATTTTCAATATAACGGTGGATGTAAAACTTAAGAGTCAAACTATATTATACTGTTTACTATTAAACTTACCGGCGATATCCAGCGCTGTGTCATAGTCTGCTACCTCTGGCATCGCATCTTGTTGTGTTTCACTGCTCACCGTCCGCCGCGCAGCTTGAAATAATAATTCAAAGTGGTTAACCACCTATACATAATATTATGAAACAAAGCTAATTTCCCTAATAGCTTTCCTACGTGACCAAATCAGAAATGAAGAGATCCACAGGAGAACTTAGGTAACCGACATAGCCCGAAGAATTGCCAAATTTAGGTGGCAATGAGCAGGGCACATTGCTCCCAGAACAGATCCCCGATGGGGCCGAAAGGTTCTGGAGTGGCGACCGTGTACCGGAAGATGTAGCGTTGGAAGGCCTCCCACAAGATGTATCGATGACCTTGTAAAGGCCGCAGGAATCCGCTGGATGCGGGAGGCACAGAATCAGTTGAAATGGCGGTGCTTAGGGGAGGCCTATGTCCAGCAGTGGACGTTTTTCAGTTTTAGCTGAAATGATGAAAGCGATAATATGAAGTTATCAATTTCAGGTCTGGAAGTGACGCCTATCCTTAATGCATAGATTTCATTTACAACGGCTGTGAATCATTTCTATTCAGTATGCATCCGGGTTATAATAATAACAAATTGAATGCGAGCACCCAACTAAGTATAACAGACTATAGGATGAAGTAAACAAGACGGACCGTGCCTTGACCAGCACTCTAATAGTAATACAACTGCGTAACGCACCCCTTATGACAATCACAATACGAAGGGTATTTTAAAGTCCATCTTTAAAAAAAAAACACTGACATACAACTCAGTCTATACCTGGGTCTATACAGACAGAAGCATGAAATTTTGCACGAGAGTTCCTTTTGTGTATAACAAAAGTGAGCACTGAGGAAGATTTTTGGAAAATACACACAAAATACACAATGTGACAAAACGGGGAGATGTTTTTTAAATGAGAAATTTCATACCCTGGGTTTATAAACTTGAACCTGGGTACGAATATATATTATTAATAAGTTAATTATGTAATAAGTTTTGACATAATTCGTTTAAAAAAATACCCCGTAGGTATTTTACGGGGTGGTAAAGTTTGTATGGAAGAATCTTATTGCGCGGTCTGATTGATTTGAAACTTAGCATTCAAAAACAACCAATAACTAGGTGAAGAAAGTTAAATAACCTTAAGGTATAATATCAAATAAACTATGGAAACATGTAGGTAAACAATTTTTTACAATATCAATGCTTGTTGGGGTGTACGGATTAATTTGTACGAAAAATCTAATTCTGAAACATGGCACAAATACTTATCTACAGGTAATTACAAAGATAGTAATGATTAATAAACAAAAACTCCCATTTAATGGGAGTGTCCGAATTCAAAGAGAAAAGTACGAAATTCACGCGGAGTCGAGGCAAAAAGCTACAGTTCAATACAAAAGTGAGCACAAAGGTGCTCACTTTTGTATTGAACTGTAGCTCTTTGCAGCTAAAAAATAATAACTTATAATTATTTGTTAAATAGATGATTACAATTTGTATGAAATTTCGTCATGTTTGTCGATGTGGAATCCCATCGCGCGCACGTCTTGTATCACATATCAATGATAAATGATAACTCAACCACATCCCACTGTATCGGAAACCGCTTAAACATAGGAAATGGTTAGATTGATAATAAATGAATTAAAGTGGTCTTCGTTCAGAAATAAACAATTACAATCTGAACTTACATACCATAGGTACTCAAAAAAAACTTGAATTCACAAACAGACAACGCACAGCTTAAAAGCGTTTATTCTGAAAAGATAACGTCGCAAATAGATGTAATTTATTTCGCTGTTTTGACTAATTTGGCTATATTACTGTATAAAAATAAGAAATGTGGCTAACTAGCGAACTAGATTAATAATGAATTGCAATTATAACATTGAATATGATGTTGTAACCGTTTTAGGTGTAAAAAAGGCAAAAGTTCCTTTCATTTAATTTAGCATGTTTGGTATCTCCAGTATTTACAGTACTTTCCCTCCAGCACGCGTAGCATGAGCACCGCTTTGTCGACGGAAGAGTAGACAAAAATGACGTTCCGTGTAGACAGTACGACGGCAGCAAAGTAGAAAGAGCCAACTGCACTTTTTACGAAATTCACTCTTTCACGATTCGACTCAGAATTCTTTAAATAATAATAATAATAATGATGTTCCCGATACCGGTGGGCTACTATTTTTTTTATATTTTTAAATGTTTTTATAATTTTTATTTTAATATTTAAAAATGTAATTAATATGTTTAATACTGAATAAAGGAAATAATAATGATTTTATAAAAATATTTAAAAATGTAAATTATATGTATATAAATGAAATAAAGGAAATAATAATAAAAAAATAATAAAAATTTATTCAAGTATAAAGTATAACTATGATTAACATTAATTATAATCGAGGAAAATGTAATTCTAACTAAGCTAGGTTTATGAAAACCTGTGTTTCACGCGTCAATTTACCTCAAACATTTTAAAAAGAAGGCAACAATTAAATTATCTATTATTATTTATTTTTATTATCTATTATTTGTTATTATTTTCTTTGTTTCGTCATTCTCAATTTTTACTAATATTTAAGTCACGTTAAACACAACTACAACTTTTTTTTTTCAGTGTCGAAGAACCGTATTTTGGAACAAAAACATATTACAATAATATTGGCCTTAAGCATTTCCTTGGTAATATTAACTAAATAATGTAAAATAGGAGAAGATAGCTTTGTTCTTCTATTAGTTTTGCGTTTAAAACGCTCTTCTGTAAAATCATGATTTTGTAGATAACCATATCAACCTTGTGACTGTCGAGTAGAAAGTTTCACTACCTTAGACAATAAAGTCAGTTGTCAGTGTGATTTTGACAATTTGGCAAAGAAAACTTTCTTCTGAAATAGTCTACATATAAAAGGCTAGGTCCTTTTATATGTAGACTATTTCAGAAGAAAGTTTTCAAAGATAGTTAGAAACGAAAGACAAAATGATAGATTGAAGAAAGATTTCTACGGTGCGATGTCAAAAATAGAGAATGGAAATGTCACTTTGTATACAAATTGCTGTCTATTCTTCGTAGACATAGAAAGCGTCATGCTACGCGTGCAGGTGAGGTCCAAAAATTCCACCCTTTATAATATACAAATATTGCTCATTTCAAAGTATATGATATATTTTCGTATGAAACAGTACATAATTTTCACCTCCTGAAACATGTCTACAAATTCACAACTTTGTGTGACTCACCCTGAATTATTATGCAAATGAACGATTGTTTTGGTTAAATGACCGACCAATCTGCGATATGAACTAAAATTCCTTAATGCCTTATGGCATTTAGTGCGCCTTAGAAGTACTTACTAGACTTAGTAAATGATTTACATTCAGATGATCCAACATCGATGGGCGGAGAAAATGTAAATGATATCAATTTTTCGGTCTATTTTGTTAAAATATCACCGCGAAATTAGGTGAAGTTAGAGCTGACATTTAAATAAATGCTTATTCTAAAAGTTGGCAACGTCGCAAACATCTGTTTTGATTAATTTGGCGATATTACTGTATGGAAATATGAAATAGGTATGGCTAACTAACGAAGTAAGGTGGCAAAAAACGAAAATCAGAACCAAAGACACGGACTTCCGAAATTAAAGTTATTTTTGACATTGTAGTCTCTTTTTTAGATATAGGTTGTTTTTTTTTTGGAAAATATTTTTATTACATAATACGAAGTATTTGCTGTACGGCAAAATGCTTAGACATTTTCTAGCCTCATCTGCTTGAGGTCGGCTTCCAGTCTAACCGGATGCAGCTGAATACCACTATTTTACATGGAGCGACTGCTTAACTGACCTCCACAAACCAGTAACTGGATAACACAATACCCCTTGGTAAGAGTGGTTGACAGAGTTTCGGGCTACCAACTGTCAAAGATCTACAAATGACAGCCGGGACCTTTCCGAGGCACGGAGGGGTCTTGGTATGAAAGGATGGTCACCCATCTACGGACCTACCGCAGCAAGCCTGGTTGATCAACCCATGCGGCTATTATTACTTAGCATTTTGCAGTAAGAGACCGTCTAAACTAAAAGCGAAAACAAATGTTTTTTTTTGGGTTTCGCACCACAAAAGGAAAAAAACGGAACCCTATAGGATCACTCATGACTGTGTCTGGCTGGTTGGCTGGCTGTCTGTCTGTCTGTCTGTCTGGCTGTCTATCTGTCTGTCTGTCCGTCTGTTTGTTTTCAACTACAATGTTAAGTTTGTTCTTGAGATAAACACATCCCAACAATTTTTTATTTTTTTTTGGTTGGTTGGTCATCGTAGTCCGACACGCAACTGGCCGGTTTTTTTTTCATGTTTTCCTTTATTCATTCGAGTGGGCTTAATTTTTTTGTTCGTTTGTAGGAAAACCTCGTACCGATAACATAATTAAAACCGTAACAAACACCTATAAGTTGTCATGATAAGGTACTTAAAGGAATTTAGGAACCTCATAAGTTCATAACTCGTAGGTTAAAAACTGAAACACGGTTAAAACATTTAAAAAAAATGCAAAAAAAAAACATTTCTCAGAATCAGAATCAGGAATAATTTATTGCACGACTCATAATGCGAAGCATTAGAGTGTGCTCTACGATCGAAAAAAATATTTTGCCCCATTTCTGCAACTGTTTTTATTGTTACACTCCTGCTAGTACACAGAACCTACTTAATTTATATACCATTGTATAGATGATTAAATGGAGATTGATACTGTACTTTTCAACAATTGCTTTAATGTAGCAGAAAAAACATCAAAATTGTTGAAAAAAAAATTTTAAGTAGTTATTCAAAGTAGTTTAATTATAATGAATAAAAAACTAACTAATCTTTATACTTATTTCCAACTTCGACCCTCGTCCTTTACCTAGCAACCGACAATGTAAATAGTCTTTGGACACTACGTACCTAAGGATTACGAGATAAGAAATTTTACCCATATTGATGGGTAAAAAAGCAGTCAAAACATAGTTCATGAAAAGAGTTTAAATAAATAGTTTATTTTTGTTAGACTATATTTTTAGAATTTCTTTTTCGTTTATGAATAAGTGCACTTTTGGATTTTCCAAACTATTTGCAAATAATGTAGGTAACAAAACATAGTTTTGATGGTGTAAAAAGAAAAACAAAAGGATCCAGTACATTCTACCGTTCGCACGCAACATTAAGCACTAATAATCATAAGTATTGGAAATCTATATTAATCGATAAGTGTCAGGTAATCAGTTTTTAATGTCATCTTCTTGAAAGTTAAATTCACCGGCAAAATAATAATCTAGTATATAAAATTAGAATATATCAAACTTTGAAAATAATATTAATGAGCAATGTCATTATGGTGTTGTCATTTAAAAACTCACTGACAGCGTAATAGCATTTTTCAACTAGTAGTTTCGTTAATTTCTTTTTGAAAGAATGAGATGTATCATTTCTAATGTCATTAGGTATTTTATTGTAAATAACCTCAATTGATACCAAAGTAATGCTTCTATAAGTATTGTCTTAATCATCTTCACATTTATGTAGCCGCAGACGCAGGTTAGTTATTAAAATGTTATCTTTCAATACGTAAAGTTATTAAACTTATGACACTACATCACAACCACAATATGAGATTCACATTTGGTTTAAAGTTGTTTAAACTTAGTATCCATTGTAACGATTTCATTGTCATGATCTGTCTTTATCATAACATCACGCCTTGATTCCCCGAAGGGTTGGACAGAGGTCTACCTGTAGCAGCTACACCCACATTTCACCAGTTATGATTAAGTCCCATGTAATAGGGGGCGAGCCTATTGACGTCAACCGGGCACAAATCCAAACTCCCGGCTGCTACTGAGAAATTCGAGATAGAAAAACCCAATAACATTTTGGCCGACCCGGTAATCGAACCCAGGACCTCATACTCAACAGTAGAGCTTGCGACCACAAGACCAATGAGGCAGTTCCGGCTTTATCATTCATTATAAATAAAAAACAAAGTTAAATAACGAAGGTGAGCACTAAGAAAGGATTTTTAAAATCAACCCCTAAAGGGGTTAAATAGGGAATAAGTTTGTGTGGATTCAAATTCAAATTCATTTATTGATTTTGTGCACATAGAGTAAAATTATTATACAGATGTTATAAATAAAAATGTTGGTCCATACTATGTCCCGCCAGAAGGCATACAAAATAACTAATAAAAATATAAAATTTAAAAACAGAATAGAGAATAAAATCAGATGTCACAATTCCATGCCAAACACTAATAAATAGTTAATAATTCAATAATAATTATGTCAATAAAATTAAGACGGCATATTAACAAATGGTAGTATTTAGTCACAATTTCATAGAAAATGAATAAAAAAAAATAAAAAAAAATGTCAACATAGAATATCTTTATCATATGGGAGCAACATTTAAATTAATTAGATACTTAGCTATAAAATTATATAGATATTATTTGAAATTATCATTAAGATATTCATTAACGGAATAATACGCCTTGTCATTCAAAAATTTAAAAAGCTTACGTTTATACTCATTCATGTTGCTGCTTGATACAATTTGATCAGGTAATTTGATAGAAAGCTTTGGAGCCATTGCATATATACTATTGTACAAAAATTTGGTTTTAGTGTATAACGGGTGCAACTTCTTTGAGCGTCGTTGACTTTCGACAGATTTAAATAGATACATGTTGTTTTTTACAAAGATACAGGCTTCATAGACATAAAGTGATGGTACAGTCAATATTTTTAAATTCTGGAAATGAGGTTTGCATGAATCCGTTCGTTTGATTTTACATATAGCTCGAATACATTTTTTCTGTGCTAATAATACCTCCTCAACCTTAGTAGCATTGCCCCAAAATATAAGGCCATATCGCAAAGTGGAGGCGACATACCCATGATACGCTGTTAGCAGCGCTGTCTTATTCGCAATTTTGCCTAGCATATAGAGAGCATAGGAATATTTACTAAGCTTCCCACATACATGATCGATTTGAGTCCTCCATGACATATCGTTATCAATAAGCAGTCCAAGAAATTTTGTTACATTAGTTTCAAGTATTTGGTCTCCTTTGTAATTTACCTGAGCGTGTGATAGTATTTTATGTCTAATTTTAAAATTCATTGTTTTCGTTTTAGTGAGGTTAATTTTCAAGTTATTATCATTCAGCCAGTCAACAATTGTAACAAGACTAGTGTTTATGTCATTTTCTATTTCTCCATCATTACCAGTGTTATATGTAACTGTGCTGTCGTCGGCAAATAAAGACATTTGATGTCTGGAATTCCATACACTTTTTTTACGTATTATACCTATTTTCATTTCCTTTATTCAATAACAATTTACATTGTGTAATTTACAATGTCCACCATCCAGGTATATAATTTAAACAAAATTAATTTACAATGTCCACCATCCAGGTATATAATTTAAACAGTTCAACTCCCTAACAATGACATTTAGTTCTAATAATAGTAATATGTTGATATACCGGGGTTTTTTTTTATACGTTTTCTAAAAATTAAAGCTAGCTAGATATATTTATCGACCCCGGAACTCCCTGCATACTAAATTTCATGAAAATCGTTGGAGCCGTTTCCGAGATTCAGATTATAATAAATATACAAGAATTGCTCGTACTCGTATAAAGGTATTAGACAGATATATTTTTCTATAAAACGCAACTTTTAGCGTAGAATTAATGAAAGCAAGAATATAACAAATTACTACATATTTAATCTTCAGTTATCTATTCTTAGTTAAGTTAGATCGTGGCTAAGTAAAAACAGCCGCACGGGTCGATCTATCAGGTTAAGCTACGCTTGCCGTAGTTGGTCCGTGGATGGGTGACCATCTGTACATACGGGGTGCCCCAAATCCCGAGTTCGCTACGCTCGCTCTTGCATCAGTAATTTTTTATTTCTTTATCAAAAAAATAAAATTTGGGTGTTCTAGAGGGTCTCCTGAACTGGGTTTAGGAGACCCTCTAGAACCCCCAAATAACCTCACATTTTTGGTCGCGAGGCGGCACGTTTCTAAACTTTAAACAAAAGCGGACCCCAACATAGTTGAGAAAAGTCAATGCAGATTGATTTCACCTATTCTTAGTTTTCAATCATAATTATTTTTGTGATACCAGGAAATTACATTGCCTAATAGTTTAGGTTTTACAGCTGAAATCCGGCTCAGTAGCTTTTATAGCCAATTTATCGAATATTTTCAGTTTTCGAAGAAAATCTGAGCGTTTTACGATAACACGGCGCGGCGGTAGCGTACTAGTGAAATGTGAGGATTTTCCACGATTACAGGTTCGATTCTTAGCTCTTACACGTTTTTTAGACTAGAAAATGTTATTTTGATTAGTGTTTTATTTTTATGATTGAACTGTTTAAATTCCAATAAAACTTAGGATATTTTATTGCTTTTTTTATTATATTTATTGCGTATAGTTAGTAAAGCACTGTCAGATAAAAACTATTAATGTTAATACTTGAATGAAAATAAAGAATCCAATAAAACTAAAATATTTCACGATAATTGTAAGTAGTTTTCCCGTTACGTAGTAACTATTCCCAATTTTAACCACCAAAATAACAAAAAAAAAATATAAAAACAAATACTCACGGCTCTGTATTTTTGGTAAAATTTTGCAAACCATTATTTAGTATATTTATCACTGCCATACACTAAACCATGGGATCAGGCGCCGTGGTACCGCGCGTTACACTCAGTCGCCAGCGAGAAACTGCGGTTCGTCTCTAGCGCCATTGTTCCACAGACTAACACATGCACAGAGAAGGCGGGGATGAAATGTAAATTATCTTTAAGAGCGTTTTTTCTGAAAGTCGCCAATGTCGCAAATAGATGTCAAATATTTCGCTGTTTTTATTAATTTGGCAATATTATTGTGTGGAAATAAGAAATGTGGCTAACTATCGAACTAGAATATTATACATATAATATTAGAGACTATATTTCAACTTTGTCACTAGGATAGCAATAACCAGAGGCTTACTTCACCAAGTAAGCCTGTGCATGTGGCTTATTAAATTTGAATTTTATTTTTGTTAAAAAACAAGAATAAAATTATAGTTTTTCTTGTAGAAGGTAATAGATAGTTACTAAGGCAGGAAACGCCTTTCTATGGCCACACTTTCGTATGAACACAGTAATTACTCATTTCTATTAGACGGTTCCAAGAAAGTGAGTTCTATAATAAGCCTTGGGATACATAAATTGTGTACTGATTGGTACTGAGTTTATTTTAATCAGTCAAGCAGTTGACCAATCACCTCAATACCTAATTCATATTATTATTGTTTTAGCAAATGACTACAAGTTAATGTACCTGTCAGTTTGCTTTCCTTCGTCGGTAATCTTGGGTTATTCTATATAAGGTGGATAAATCCAGCCTAAGGTACCTGGAAACGTTTTTCCGAGAATTCACCCTAGGCCTAGACGGGTAGACGGAATTTATAGGTTTAGGGTAGATTTTCGGACAAACGTTTCCAAGTTTCCACCTTAGGATGGATTTTTTGGACCATCTTTGTTTGATACTCGTGAACGGGTGCTGCTTGTAGTGACTGATTGTTTTCTTCTCAGCTTAAACAATTATTAGGAAGCAATATATTATGGCTTTTTTCCCGCGGCTTAGCCCGCGTGGATGTCGGAAAATACCCCACGAGATCGTACTACCGGGATAAAAAGTACCCTAGGTATCCATATTATAAACTATCTTTGTGCCAATTTTCATTCAAATCCGTTCAGCTGTTTTTGCGCCAATCCCAAGCATAAATCTAGACAAACGAACAAAATTTTAAAAACTATGTTTTTGGCATCAGACATGCTCCCACACCTCGTACCTACCAACTTCGTTACTTTTTTATTATTAAATGTATAGTTAGAGGTTAATGGGATCCTGTAGATTGACTGCATAGCCCCTCTTTCCATCGTCATGATTTTTTGTCCTTTTTCCAACATATGTGGGCGACCCAAAATATATTATGTTGTAATAAGGACAGAAAACAGCATGTCTACTTCTTCCATACTCTGTGCTAGCCATCATCTCGGTGTCCACATCCTACTATCATCTTTCACCCAAATCCTTTCCATCATTCCTTGGTCCTCCTCTTCTTCCAAATGATCTCCCATACTCTTTTATTTTAAGGGTTCCGTACCCAAAAGGTGCTAAACGGAAACCTATTACTAATTTTATTAAGCCTCCGCTGTCCGTCTGTCTGTCAGCGAGCTGTATCTCATGAACCGTAATAGGTAGACAGTTGAAATTTTCACAGATTATGTATTTCTATTGCCGCTATATAACAGCTAATAATAAAAATTAAAATTAAAGGGGGTCAGGGGGGGGTCCCCATAAAAGAAAAGTATTTTTTTCGGCGTATTTTGTTAAATATTGAACGGTAGTTCATTTGCGAGTTCGACTCGCATTTGTCCAGTTTTTTTACATTCTCAAAACTTTTTCCTTCCAATCATGGCCCATACCACAACCACAGTGCTATCACATTATTTCCAACGATCTAAATAAACAAATCAAGCGCTAATAATCAATTAGTTCGTTCTATCTTTATCAGCTTTCTCTTCCTGACGACTAGACGCCATTTCACTTCAACTACACATTTATGTTCAACATAATTACAGTGGGTTTGCATAAAATTGCTCTCAGATACTGGTAATGCATGTCGTTGGTAATTTTCTGTAAGGATTAACGGTTACCATAAGTAGTTATGGCGCCTGCGAGGAATTTATAAGTTGTAGATACGATGGGATTCATGATAGAGAAATATCCTGTTTGTGGCTGTGAAGGATGGTCTTGTTAGATTGTAAGAAGATGGAGTTACAAAGTGTTATTGAGGCTTTAGTGTGACTTAATTATTGTTCGTTATTACTGCCGTGTTTGCCTATCAAGCGTAGAGTATACTCAATACTCAACATCTTTATTCCTTTACCATAATGTGTACTTAGGTGGTAACTATATAATTTAGATCATTATGGACCCTGTAGGGCACAGCAAAAAGGGTAGAAGAGAGGAAGCCCTGTTTTAGGAGATCATTGTGGGAGCAAGTTTGATCTTACATATAATCAAAGTCAGGAGATCGCGAATAAGATACTAACATTTCACTTATCTATTAATTATGTGTTATGTTATCTGCAAAAATGTGAATTGACTAATGACTAATCCATACATTCATACTTAATCCAAATTCTAACTAATATTATAAATGCGAAAGCGAGTTTGTTTGATTTTTTTTTTATTACGCTTTCACGCTAAAACGGCTAAACTGATTTTGATGAAGTTTGGCAAACGGGTAGACCATGACCTTGAAAAGGATAGAGGATACTTTTTATTCCGATATTCCCACGAGATCGAAACTTATGCGGGTGAAACCGCGGGGTGCAGCTATTCTTATATAAATGCGAAAATAACTGCCTGTCTGTCTGTTACCTTTTCATGCGATAACGGCTAAACGGATTTGGATGAAATTTGACCCTGACCTGGGTAACAGGATACTTTTTATTCCCGTGGAATAATTTCTGACCTCCACGCGGGTGAAGCCGCGGGCAAAAGCTTGTAAGACATTAATTATAATTGTAAGACTCAATAATTAAAATAATATGTTAATCACCGTTTACTTTAATATCTCTACAATCTTATACTCCAATATTGTTATCTAAATAGCTCGGTAATTCAAAAGTGCAGGAAGTGACGCTCCTGTCACTTAATATAAAAAGTTTTAATAAAACACGTTTACTAAGATAATAATATCAATAATTAAATTTTCTTTAAAATGGTGAAGGTTTCAGAAAAATACGCTTGATAGATTTTGCGTCATTCTCATGTTTTTATGCGCGTTAACTTTTCAAATTAATTTGTAATACAAACAATTTAAAATATTCCTATTAGGTTATTATGAAAATGCTCTAATCTTCAGTATACAATCATTAAAAGTCGGTTATTCTTAAGTCCCATGTAATAGGGGGCGAGCCAATTGCTACCATCGTGCACAAATTCCATCCAAATATAATTGTTAATAATATTTTCTTTGCCCAAAATCACACTTTGAAAGGACGCGTCTAATTTTACTAAGCTCTATAACTAAGCCACGGAATAATAACAATAATAAGCACTTTAAATATGACAACAGAATCGTGGTTTTGGCAAAACTTGACTTGAAAATTAGGTTGTAATAGACGAAACAATGATTACATTTGCGAATTATAATAATGATTACTTATCATAATTTGTGGTTAAAAATAGAAACGATCAATTTTTTACTTGTCTTCATGTTTCATGATGACTGAACTCTGGAAAGATTTGGAACGTTTTTCTAGTGGCCGTGGAGAGTAGAGTAGTGACATATGTGGGGACCAGGATTATTAAGACTATTATTAAATAATAATATTAACAGCCTATTTATTATTTTCCCACAGCGGGCAAAGGCCTCTTTCATGTGAGTTCTTCAATTAATTACTTTCTAAGTTTATCTTGGATATTACTGAAATCGGTTAGGGAGAACGTCGTGAGAGAAACCTGGACTCTGAAATCGACATTTCGTCTTGAACAACCGTGGTGACTTTGACTGTCAAGGTTACTTTCAAGAGAAAAAAAATAATAAAGCAAAACTTTAAATACTTTTTTTAAATATACACACTTTGTTGTTTCCTAGTTCCTAATTTTTTTTTTTTCCTGCCTTGATCATGAACAACATGAGTATTTTTTCTCTGGGACTCGTCGAGCTTAACTTTACCGGTAACTTTTCTAGTTGGTCGACACTCCTGTGTAGGAAATTCAGTGTTTAGTTAAAGAAACTGCTCTTCTAGAAGCTGAAATCTAGAAACAAATCTTTGCATCCGTATTACACTTCCAGGTATCTACGGAAGACACAATCAACACTTTTTGCTAAATTGTTTTAAATTCGCTAATTGATGCTTTTTGCAAAATAACAATTGCTTTGCACTTGGACTTTAAATCGAAAGCAATAAGGCGTATTATCAATCGTAAAAATAAATTGCTTAATTGGCGATTTTACGCCAAACAGCACTGAAAGTGAATTTTGTATGCATCAGCGTTTTTTCCTATTGATCAGCTGTAACTGTATACTATTATCTAATTGTGTGGTATAAAATAAAACTAAATACCTAGATGTTCCGTTTTTCCAACTTTGTCACTAGAGAAGATCTTGAATTTAGCAGAATATTCGCGTTTTAGGGCTACGTACGCTTACAGCATGCGTTCACGTATCGCGTGTTTGCGTGTTTATAGGTAAATAAATTTATTATTTAAACGCACTTGTGTTTTGGAAGAATAGGCGAAAAATTTAAAGAGTCTTCTACCCTATTCATAGGAATCACACCCTTTTGCAACGCTGCCCAACTAACTGCTATTAATCAAAAGTAGAATTTTATTATCGATCATATATTTCGTGGTCTCGGACCACGTGGTCAACGGTGAAGGAAAACATCGTGAAGAAACCGGCATGTCTTAGAATCAAAAATTCGAAGACATCTGACATCTACCAACCCGCACTGGGCCCGCGTGGTGGATTACGGCCCACTCCCTCTCACCGAGAGGAGGCCTGTGTTTCAGCAGAGTGGGAACATTAATAGGCTGATTATGATTTCGTGGTCTCGATTCTGAAAAATCCCCTCAGTTGCCAAAGATGTCATAAAGTCTGAATACGCCTGTAAAAAACTAACCAAAGAAAGAAGAAGGTAATATGAGTGAAGCTCAGGAGGCTCAACCCCAACCGGTACCTCAATCCTCTTTGAGGAGAGCTTCAAGGACAGTTAAGGGTCCTGAAAGATTAATCTTATAAAGGACTTATGAGGGATATTGTATTGTAGGTTTAAGTATGGCAACACTTTATTATCTACTAGCTGATCCGTCAGACGTTGTCCTGTCAAATTTTTAATTTCGATTTTTCGGCTGGTTCTTAGTCTTTAAAAAAAAAAAAAATCCTGAACCTCTGCCCTAAGTGAGGCGAACAAACACAAAAAAATATTCAAACCGGTCGAGGCATTTTTGAGTTTTTGCGAGACTAATGCACGGCAATTGTTGATTTATATTATATGGTCCATTAAAATAGATGGACTTACTTTTAGAAATCATTCAGACCACCAAAATAAGGACAGTGGTAAAAAAAAAATAAGAAAAACTCATTAGATACTTACAAGGAAGTCGAATTAATTTGGATTAAAAGTATTTTAAATAGCCATGGAGGCATTTTCATTTCATTAATTTACTCAAGATTTTAAAGACACTTCAACGCCAAACACTGAATTCGGTCTCTACCAATTTGTACGTAAGTGTCATCGAGCTATCAGCTGATTCCCATCTCCCGTCATAAGCCACAACCACTCAGGGAAATGACCAATTTTCTCGTAACACACTGAGCTACAAATTGACATTATTTACGCATAATTATGATGATCATTCGGCACTTGCAGTTTTTTCCACGTTTTGGAAAAATTTTGTTATGGTTACCAACCATTTGTTATGTTCAAGACTATAACATATATTTTGTAGAACGTCTACTGCTGAGAAACATATTCATGCTCACCGCAGTCACCACTCGCACACATTGGTTTAACACCTCGATGACCTTTGTACTACTCCTAAAAACTAGTATAATTTCTTCTTCTTTACATGGTTATTTTAAATTGTCTAGCTAAACTCCGCACACTCAATGGGAATTGATATCTAACCACGTTATACTAATAAATAAAAATATTTGACGATGTTTTTTGGGAGGTCAACAACCACTGTTAGTATTTTTACTTGCAGTAGAGAAAAAGTGTTTTCTTAGGTTTTATTAAAAAAAAAAAAAAAAAAAAAAATTCAAAAGTCATTTATTCAAATTAGGCTGAGAATCAGCACTTTTCGAACGTCAAAATTACATAAGACAGTCCCCCAAAAACGCCCGCCCTTCACCACTTCCTAGTGCTTTTGCTGGAGAGAAGAAGTGGCGCAACAAACTCCCCAGCAGCACAGCTGTCTGTTCAGTTAGAAAAAAAAAAAAAAAACTTGATTCTATACAATAGTATGCAAATAATTTACATTACTCAACACAAAACATTCAATAAAATAAATATTGTGTTTACATATTGATACCCATCACATCTGCGAAGTTAACACAAAAAAAAAACAGATTTTCAAACGTATATTTCAAGTGCCTACAATATGACGCTATTTAATCATGTTTAGTTCCTTGGCTTCTGCGGAGTTTCGCTAGCTAATTCAAAATAACCCAGTATGCATAATGTGTGACCTGTGACCGCGCTATCACAAGTCAGCTGTATGAAGTTAAAAAAATCTTGAAAATAGTTCTTTATAACATTGAATGTTACTTTTAACTTCAAGAAGCTATCTTGGTTGGTTTCGGAAATATTTCATGATAAGTTAGTGGCCTTGGTTCCGTAGCCAAATGGCAAAAAAACCGAACCCTTATGGATTCGTCATGTCTGTCTGTCTGTCCGTCCGTATGTCACAGCCACTTTTTCCGAAACTGTAAGAACTATACTGTTGAAACTTGGTAAGTAGATGTATTCTGTGAACCGCATTAAGATTTTCACACAAAAATAGTAAAAAACAATAAATTTTGGGGGTTCCCCATACTTAGAACTGAAACTCAAAAACATTTTTCATCAAACCCATACGTGTCCCCTATCTATGGATGGGTCTTCAAAAATGATATTGATTTTTTTCTAAACTGAATAGTTTGCGTGAGAGACACTTCCAAACTGGTAAAATGTGTGTCCCCCCTGTAACTTCTAAAAGAAGAGAATGATAAAACTAAAAAAATATAATTATGATGTACCATGTAAACCATGTTTACCATGTAAACTTCCACCGAAAATTGGTTAGAACGAGATCTAGTAAGTAGTTTTTTTTAATACGTCATAAATCGTAAACCGCAATTTACCTTTAACGAACTACAAGAACTTTTATATTATGTTACTTGCTGCTACGGAACCCTTCATGGGCGAGTCCGACTCGCACTTGGCCGCTTTTTTTATATTGCTCATCAGTGTTTAAATACAATGAAGAAATCTCGATGTTTTGACAAGTCATTGTATAACCGTGCGTGCCATTAAAAATAACCAAAACCGACGAAGAATTGATGGTCGTAGGCTATGGTCAAATATATTATGGTAAAAAAAAAATGCGTATAATTATGTGTAAAAATAAGCTCATTTAGAGTATTTTCAACAACAAAAAAATATTATTTCCCGTGTTAGACCCTCCTAATCTGCTTACCTACCAACACAAGTTACCGTGAACTCGACGATAAAATTCCATCCCACTTTCATACGTACATAGGTACAATCGCGTACACAAGTATGAACAAACTATATGTACAGTCGCATCGTAAATCAAGAATCGAGCTTGCAATAACGTGCGAGGCACGCCTTGACTTTGAACTTGGACTGTCGCGTACACAAGTGATTTGTGTAATTATTGAATAACAGGAAAATTGGTGATTATTTTTATGGAGCTGTTTTTTCATTGGGGCTGAAGATGAGAGAAGTGGAAAATTGTGTAAAAGCTGTAAAAGAACCTTGTTTAGAGAGTTATGACACTTGAAACTTATTTTATAAACGTATAAAACGGTCTCTAATGAATTTACCTATACTATCACACTACTGGCCAGATTATCTCCTAATATCTTTTCTTACCAATGTTTCAAGATTATTTGATGCAGTGATTATAATACACTTCATTTTAACATAATTATGTGATTTGATCGAGTGCTGCGTTTGTAAAATGCACTATTTGCTGACAATAAGCAAAACAGGAGTTTGACAACATCTTTAAAAATACTTTACGTATGTAAAAGTTGCCATAGTTACAAGAAAGCTAATTATCTGTTTGAGTTGTCTGACTTGCGAAGTAAACAACGATATCTAATACTTCGTTAGTAATCTAGGTAAGTGCTTTGTTCTTGGATGTTGGTATAAAATTCCTTTACTTTGCAGTTATTAAATTATAACGTGATAAGGTCAATAACTTTTCGATGTTTACAAACATTATATTAAGTTTTAGTTTCTTTACTTCTTTTTTTTGCTCGGAGAATACTTCTTTCTTGTCTCAGATCTTGCCCCTTTTTGTACCTACTAACTTCGTAACACTGCGTATGACTGCTTAGTTAGTCTGGTGGTCGCAAGCACTACTGCTGTGTATGAGGTTCTGGGTTCGATTCCCCGGTCGGGCAAAGTGTTATCGGGTTTTTCTATCTGGAATTTCTCAGTAGCAGCCCGAAGTCTGCATTTGGGCCCGGTTGCTGGCAATAGGCTTGTCGCTTATTACATGGGAATTAAACATAACTGGCGAAATTTGGGTGTACCTACTACAGGTACACCCTCTGCCCAACCCTTCGGGAAAACAAGGCGTGATGTTATGTATGTAACTTCGCAGCAATGGTGTAATTTATATATCTAGAGCCGACTATAAATAACAGCCATGCCCTATGTGTTTTTAATGTAAAAATTTAAGAACATTCTTTTATTTTGCCTTTAGGCCGGTCTTTATGATATCATGAGTATACAATTAACAATACCCGAATTATTATAACCCCAATCTTCATTCTCCAATACCTTTAAATACTGCAATAACTCATCCTTTCAATACCTTCCTTTCACGTCCTCGTTACTTCAATAAAGATTAATACAATCGCTTTTAATTTAACAAAAAGCTTTACATATTTCAACAATATATCAATTCATTTTGCTTGTAACTGTACTCAGTCGGTGGTATTCGCAGAAGCAAAAGTAAGAGCAAACCAATTTGACATGTATACATATGTGTTTGTGTTCCGAGCCCAAAAACTGAACGCAGGGTTATGTACATACGGTTGTGTTTAATTGATTTGGACTTAGGTTATATTCAGACGGTACTGCGATTCCGGCAGAAAATATCTAATCCTCTTTTTTTCCTACTAATTTCTAGCACAGATTTAGAGTAGGCTAGATACCGCATGTTCATTCGACAGTATGAAAATCGAGCGTGTCGTCTTTTTTATACCTACGATGACGTGACCCCAGCCAGTTAGTGATGTTCTCAACGTCAACGGAATTGTTTCAATCGCTAAGCGTAATTACAGTTTATTTGGCATTTTTATATCCTCGACGACACAACTCGCCACCTTTTTTTTTTTTTTGGGTGGGAAATCATCCAATGACTTCTCCCGCTCTGGGCGGAGCGGAAGGGCGTGTCAGACTTTTACTGACTAAAACCCACCCGTGTTCCTTCCCTTGCCATGCCAGGGGCCACGGTTTCCCCTTGGGACTACCCGCAACCCCGGCAGGCATCGGCCCTAACGGACCCCGTCAGTTTTGCTGACATCTCTTTGAGGCGCGCGTGGAACACGACGCGCCGTCGACCCGGGCCTGGTCCTTATCGGACGGCGAGCTGCCCTCTGCTCTCCGTCCGCAGGCCCACGCCTACGGTGGCCGGAAATCGGCTATCAATTCCCGACGCCCGGGAAGTCTCCTACGGCGGCGGCGGCTAGGGCTGGTAGGGCGCGGCCTCTGCCACTCCCTCGCGCGCTCCGCCTCCTCCTTCGCGAGCATTACTGCTTCGCAGAAGGAGGTGACGGCTTGCCATGCCCTCTCGCTCCGCACCATGGCCTGGACCAGGGCCGGACGCGAGAGGTCACTGCCGCCGATCGCCTCCACGAGGACACGGCGGTGGTCCACCCAAGACGGGCAAACCTCCACCGTATGCTCCACCGTGTCCTCCGGACGATCCATACAATGGTGACACCCGGGCGTTTCCTCCCGCCTTATGCGAAACAGGTACCTCCCGAAACAACCGTGTCCGGTGAGGACCTGCGTCAGGCGGAAGGTGAGGACGCCGTGGCGCCTCTCTAGCCACTCCTCAAAGAGGGGACTTATCGCCGTAATTGTGGCGTGCCCAAATCTGGGTTGCGACAATCGCACACTCCAAGCCGCCATGAGATCCCGCCGGAGCTCTGTCCGCTGTACCGTGATTTCTCGCGGCAGCGGAGTTACACCCCGGCGCTTCATCTCCTCGCGCCACTCCCAAACAACTCGCCACCTAGCGTGATCGAACACAAACCGAAGGCAGAAGCCGGCTGACCAAGCGTGCCCGCGATCAAGCGCTTGGTCAGCCGGCTTGTGGTAGCCTACTCTAAATCTGTAATTTCTAGATATTTTAGAAGCCTGTGTTCTATGGTTTGAAAGACTTGGTTTTAAACGTTTTCTGTTATATTATCTCCGGTTAACTAGTCTTAGCATTAGGTTGTTTATTTATTTAATACTTTACGCACACAAATTAATGTACGCGGACCCATTGGGTGATGCAGAGACATACATTGAATGTTAGCATGGGGAGCAATAAAAAGATTGGACTGTATTTTAGGCAAATGGTTTATTGCCGTGCTTATAACAAATTATAACTTTCTCGGAAAAACAGATAGTAATTAAATAAGAGAGGAATATCATCCGCCGCGGTGGAGTTCGTAAAAGCGAGTGGTGCAATGAAAATTGTGTGTTTAGTTTAGTAGAAGTCGGTGAAAGTAGCTAACAATGCAATCAGCAACATATATTTTCGAATGTTTTATAATGATAGATTTTTTTGTTTAAATACTGCAACAAAACATCGTATAGCATTGATTTTAAAAAAAATTGTTAGTAAAACGTATATTTGTGTTCACATTTTTAAGTTCATACTAAACAAATTCATACTTTAAACACTTTTTTCCTCGATGATACAAAGTAATAGTATTTTAAAATAAAATCCATTGATAGCTTGTACATTTCCGGAGTGCGGGTGCATAATGTTATGAAATATAACATTATTATTTAATTCCTAGTTGGAAAATAGGACCAAAGTGAATTTAACCGAGAAAACATGAAGTTTCTCTCGTAACGTAACAGCAACTTGTACAAAAATAAAATGATCTATGACAAATATAATGGGGCGGTCAACGGGGACCACACGATAGATACTGTGTGAGAGGAGGAGGTTACCTATACTTCTTTTATTCACGGAATCGTTTTACGTTTACATTTTTCGTATTAAAATGTAAAATAAAAACGTAAAACGATTCCGTGACATACGCAATGTCAGCCCTTCAGCACACTCTTACCGTTTTTTCCTATTTCAAATACAAATTAATGGCGCTTATCTCGTAATTTTGCCATCAACTTTTAACGGAAATTTTGCGATTTCTGACTTTTCTAGTACTCAAATCTCAGTTGTTCTAGTAGAGCTTTGAAACAGGATCGATTGGCATCAAAAAAAGTTTTGTGTGAAAACTGCCCAATTTTTTGCCGACTGTAGTTTTTTTTCAAAATCTTTGAATGCTATTCAAACTATCTCAAAAATCCTGTATAATGTTATTTTGGAAGTACGAATTAGTATGGTTAGCATGGATGATCGTTTATTTTGATCTGCAATGTGGCTAGTATAATAAAATACCTCGTTAAAAATCTCCTTTGTCTCCAATAAGATATTTATTGACACGTGTATGCAATGCAGTGACTAATATTATGTTTCAAATTAATACAAAACGAATCACTCACCACCTGCTGTGTTTTTTTAAATATAACCTGTCTTCATGCATTGTAACACTTACACATCACACGTAACGAGTTTCATAATAGCTGTAAACATAGCCTAGGTAATGGGCAATAAATACAAACTGTACGCGAGGACGTTGGGGCTATAAGTCAGGACTCAGGACTGGTCTACGGTTGCATTCCGTAGAGGACTGATGGCGAAGCAGGGCCGTCGGCAGGAGTTGAGAAAGAAAGCAAACAAAGTGAAAAATAACTAAAATTTCGGATGTCGGTGGCAAAAACGAAAATACAAAAACACGGATATTCGTAATTTGCCACCGACTTTACCGATTTTATTTCTCGCTTTTTAGTGGGTCGGTTTGTAATTTATCTAACTTACAATAGCCTAATGTCGACTACTCATCACCTTTTACAAAATATTGCTTTTCCCGATGCAGGTACGTTAATTGTTGAGGAGTTCTCCTGGTACTTTGCCATCAGCTCCACTTCACCATATGCATTGTGACGAGCATAAATTGTTTGGTAACCATATTAGACTAATCGAATCGCAACCCGTGAAATACTTATTATTGAGTAGGTCAGGTGGACATCTCTGTGAATGTGAGTGTGTTGAGTGTTCTCGGTTTTCATCATCAGTTCCACTTCACCAAATGGTGCTTTTCGAGAGCTAATTCACGAGTTACTATAAAACTACCTGAATCGCTATAGGTGTGCCTACAATAGTCTTAGAGTTCCCTCGATTTCTCCTGGATTTCATCATCCGATCACAGCTTGATGCCAATGGGACCACCTGAGACATATATCTTTTCAAACAAAAAATAATTTTCCAAATCGGTCCAGCCGTCTTCGAGTAATCAGGGAACATGCCTGAAGACCTACCCAACCAAACCGAGCAGAAAATTTTGCCTCCACTGGGAATTGAACCCGGGACCTTTGGGTTCAAAACAGACCACCTGTTTAATTTATAGCAGATCCTCGTAAAATGTTTACCGTCATACTATTTTGTATATCTACACACACTCGTCGGGACTCTTTAAAACTAAGAACTGGGTGCCGGTGAAATTGCAAACACACATGATTATTTAAACGTTCTTGCTAACGATGGCAACGCATCTGTAATCCCATTGACACCGACTCCTCAAAAGGGCTTAAAAATTGACCACCTAACAGACATTTTCTAATCCTTTCTCCTCTTGTTAAATCGAAGTACTACCTACTCGTATCAATATGAATGAATCTGATCTGTGTCTGTATACAAACTAAACTTTTACCACTTATGCGAACATGCATGCATTCAACATGTAGCCGCTTTAAGCAGCTGAAAGCTGTACTTTCCACCCTTGATGCCTCAGAGAATAGCATTGATTTGAATTGATCACGAGTGGAGGTCAACGATGAATAAAGAAAAAAACTCTACGACTAGTACTTTGTATGAAACTAGGGCAGCTAGCACTTGTACCAACCTTACTAATTTTGTTATAATCGTGTCTTTGTTATTTTCACGAATGGTAGGATCTAGTTTCATTTAAGACGCAGATATATGCCAGTGACATATTGAGTGGTCAGCTTGCGTGTTCTGAGTTCACCCAACGCGTCGTACGTCCAGCCAGTAATAGGACTCGCCTATCAAGGAGCGCTGTCCCAAATTAGACACATTATTAATTTATTAGGTATTTTAATAAATCACGTATATTAAAAGATCAAAAAAAAAAGATAAGATAAAGAGAAGAAGAAGAAGAGGTAATTAAATAATTTTTTAAATGGAATGAAGGATGGAGGATGAAGGTTTCAGAAAAATACGCTCGATAGTTTTTGCGTGATCCTCAGAGGATACAGTTTCTTTTAAAGTCCAGACATAATCTTGGCCAGATCATGATTGTGAAGACCATGTAGAATTGGTGTCGGAAATAGTCTTTTGAGGAAAGAACCACACAAATTGAGTGGACCTGTCCAGTCAGTGCACGCATTTGTCAGAAATCGTGCGGCTCAACTCGGAACAAGAAGATGCTCTTGGCTTGTATCTCACCTGATGGTAAGTGATGATCAGGCCAAAAGTGGAAGCGAGCTTCACCCGGAATACGGAGGCTGAACGCTAGAAGAACTGGCTATCTTACGTCCAACTGCCGAAACACAACAATGCTGTTAACATTGTTGTTATGGCGACAGACTTAGATAAGATGCGGGGCATTTTTCATTCTAATGAGACCTCAGGACGGCCCTGGCAGTCGGGCAATGCTCTCCAGCGCTTAGAATAAAAAGAGGTTCGTCTATTTATAGCCCGAGCTTTCTCGTACTAACTAATTTTATAAATAGCCTCTTTTATGTTGCTACTGACTTACTGCCTGCCTGATAAGACATAGGATCGTGATAAAATTTAATTGTTATTTATACTGCTTGAATAAATCTATACTAATATTATTATAACGTTTTTTGTTTGTTTGTCAGTTTGAATATCGGCGGTAATCTCCGGAATTCCTAGTCGGATTTGAAAAAAAATTTTTTGAATTGCATAACCCAATTCTTGAGGAGGGTTATAGACTAATAACATCACGCTTCAACTCTTAGGAGCCGAGGAAAAAGAAAAAAAAGTCGGAGAGAACGCTAAACGAATACGAAGTAATAGCGTGGGCGGGCGATATGGGATGCGACGCGATGGGTCGGAGGCCAAAATTATACGCGGACGAAGTCGCGGGCAAAAGCTAGTGAAAAATTAAGACTGTAGGAATTTCAAAGTACCTCGTTGGTCTAGTAGTCGCAAGCGCTACTGCTGAGCATGAGGTCCTAAGTTCGATTCCCAGGTCAGGCAAAGTGTTATTGGAATTTTCCACCAGGAATTTCTCAGTTGCAGCCCAGAGTTTGAATTTGTGCTCGGTTGATGACAATAGGCTCGCCCCTTTTTACATGAGACTTAAACATAACTGGCGAAATGTGGGTTCGTAGGGGTATACTATACGTACACTTCTGCCTAACCCTTCGGGGACAACCAGGCGTGATGACGTGTTTTCCATAGGCATAAACAAGAATGTTTGAAGTATTTTAGTAGGATCTGCAATTACCAGTCTGGTTATTCATAACATAACATATTTACGCCTGTAATTTTGTTGACTGCGGAAAAAAAAAACCTTTTAGTCTTGTCTTGTCTAGCTTTAACGCGGAAATAAAACTTACCATGCTCATTTCATTAACAGATAACGCAGTAAGCAATAACGTTCAGTTACAACTAATTCATTTTAAAGCTCATAAATTTTACGAGGTGCTCTGAAAGAACTGTTCGATCACTGTTCGATCGCAATGAGAAAAATGATTAAATCTCCTCCCGCACTCTAAATTATACTCGTTTGGAGTATGTGATGTAAAAAGTACAAGAGAATCGATTTTGAGAATTGTTTGTAAAGGTGGTTATAGACTAACGGTGCGCGTTTCAACCTTTTTTTTTGTTTGGCAACAAAAGTTTGGTGTGCGAACCAGTGCAGTTTCTCTTCAGTCTGAAATATATTTTATACGAAGAAATTAACTTTAAAAAAACATTTCCTTTCACTACGCGACTTATGTGCACTTGAACTTGATTTGAACCCGCGACCTCTCAACCGGTCAATGCCAATGTGCTTTTGTGACTTTATATTTTGTTCAGGCATAATATAAAATGGCGGGTCTATTTTCCTACTGCCGATGCGATGAATTGCTGCAGACTCAATAAAATTGGGGTAATTGTCAGCATTAATGATTGGTTTTAGATTTTAAATGTTTATTTGTTCAGAATTAAAATTTAATGTTCATAAATAACAACTTACACCTAATTAACTATTTAAATAAAAATAATAATATCCCAACTTGACTAAAACTACTAACAAACTAAAATATGGCGTAGAAAAAATATTGTGCATCGATGTCGACTGGTAATTTACCCAAGAGACTGGCGGCGTTTCCACGTTATACTATGGCAATTTTAAATTAAATTACTTTAATTGACAGCTCAGCTTAAGGTATTCTAATGCTTAAAAATAGTTTTTTGTGACTTACAGGTTGACATAAAGCTGTTTTCAGACCAGCGCGATTTGTCGCGCGACGCGACACGACACGAACAATACAAAACTTCACGGTATAACAATAGCCGGTGTCGCGTCGCGCGACAAATCGCGCTGGTCTGAAAACAGCTTTAAAGAATCTGACTATGATATTTCCTATGATGATGACACTACTTTGCCGACAAGTGCTGGTAGGTTTTGATTTGAGTCACCCACAGGCAGCGTTTTTTCTTGCGGGCTTCATTAAAGGTATCACCTCACCAGTCTTAGAAAACCCTAGGTTTATGGTCTTTGTTTATTACGGGTCACCAAGGGCACAAGGTTTACGACGACAAGTTATGGAAACAATGGAATAATCCAAAAAGGATAAGTTAGATTCTGAGAATTGATTGTAAAGGTGTTTCAAGACGAAGAAATCGTATCGTTTTTATTGTCATATCTTTATGAGAAGGGATAAGATAGTTGAGTCAAGGATAAATTTTGGATAATAGGTATAAGAAAATTGAGAGAAAGTTTAAGTTTATTATAATTATTATGTAAGTCTGATGTTCTGGTATTCCCCGCGAATTAATAACCGTATTTTAATGACATAATGTACCCATAACTTAAGGTCGCATCGAATCTATTCTATTGGGAGTAGAACGTGTCAAGTACATAGAAAGTCACTTGATGTAAGAAGTAGTCTCAGAGACTACTTGACCGATTTTGATCAATTATTGTATGACATTTTTTTTTATGCATAACTTTCATTTTAATTTCAATTTGTATTGTTGCAATTCATAATTTACTCATACAAGTGATAAAAATAAATAAATAGAAAAAAAAAAGTAAAATAAATGTAAAATACCCTGTTGGGCACAGTAAAATTTTAAATATGTAAGTAGGAGAGAGGAATTTAAATATTTAAGTTATTTCCTACGTATTTTTTTTTCTTTTTCAACAGTATTAGTTCTTACATTTATTTTATCACTCATTTATTTATTCTCTGAATATAATATTATGTGTAGGTCAATCTACTTTTTTATTTTTTTTATTAAATTATTATTCCAATAATATTTTCTATTGCTATTATTGTATTTATTATAGTTATAAATATATAAATAAATACTTATAATGTTCATATATTTTAACTAATTTATTTTTATTGTTTTACTTATCTAGTAATCAGTTATTTTTGTTATTGAATTTATCCGTTATATATTCGTCTATTATGTAATAACTTTTCCTAATTATCAATTGTATTAATTTATTTAAAAATAGATTGGTTTTGTTATCTTGTTTTATGTTTTCCATGTAATGGTAATTTATTATACGTTTTTATTATTGACGGCTTCTTCACTAGGTGGAAAAGTTTTAGTATGTTTAAATCATTCAAGTAATGGTAAAGGGTACCGTAACGTATTACTCTGTAACGGGGTTGTGGAGGTCAGCAATCGCTCGATATAAAATACTGGTATTCAGCTGCATCCGGTTAGACTGGAAGCCGACCCCAACATAGTTAGGAAAAGGCTAGGCAGATGATGATGAAGTAAGTAGGTAATGGTTTCGTAATGGGTAATGGGATTTAAACATAACTGGTGAAATGTAGGTGAACTAGAGGTACACCTCTGGTAAGCCTTCGGGGAATACGGATGTTGATAAAAAAAATGTTATTTTTGACCGTCAGGTATAATATTATTAAAAAAAAAATATTTTTGACCGTCAGGTATAATATTATTAAAAAAAGTTATTTTTGACCGTCAGGTATAATATTATTAAAAAAAATGTTATTTTTGACCGTCAGGTATAATATTATTAAAAAAAATGTTATTTTTGACCGTCAGGTAAAATATTATTAAAAAAAAATGTTATTTTTGACCGTCAGGTATAATATTATTAAAAATATTGGACACGTATTTATTTCTTTTTTAACGTTATCTAAAGATTACAGCACTACAAATAAAAGCGGCAAGTTAATATTATACCGAATTGTGACTGCACACACACTCCCCAACTTTAATGCGTTCTATCTAAACCATTTTTTATTAATAGGTATGATAAAGCAAAAAATACGTGTCTAATTTTTTTTTTTTTTTTTTTGACTGACGGACTAAAAGGTTTTATTTTTTCCGCAGTCAACATAAGGCGTAAATATGTTATGTTATGAATAACCAGACTGGTAATTGCAGATCCTACTGAAATACTTCAAACATTCTTGTTTATGCCTATGGAAAACACGTCATCACGCCTGGTTGTCCCCGAAGGGTTAGGCAGAAGTGTACGTATAGTACGACTACCCTACGGACCCTACGAACCCACATTTCGCCAATTATGTTTAAGTCTCATGTAAAAAGGGGCGAGCCTATTGTCATCAACCGAGCACAAATTCAAACTCTGGGCGGCAACTAAGAAATTCCTGGTGGAAAATTCCAATAACACTTTGCCTGACCTGGGAATCGACACTAGGACCTCATGCTCAGCAGTAGCGCTTGCGACCACTAGACCAACGAGGTACTTTGAAATTCCTACAGTCTTAATTTTTCACTAGCTTTTGCCCGCGACTTCGTCCGCGTATAATTTTGGCCTCCGACCCATCGCGTCGCATCCCATATCGCCCGCCCGCGTTATTACTTCGTATTCGCTTAGCGTTCTCTCTGACTTTTTTTTCTTTTTGCTCGGCTCCTAAGAGTTGAAGCGTGATGTTAATAGGCTGTAACCTTTCTCAAGAATTGGGCTATCCAATGCAAAAATTGAAACACCTTTACAATCAATTCTCAGAATCTAACTTATCCTTTTTGGATTATTCCATTGTTTCCATAACTTGTCGTCGTAAACCTTGTGCCCTTGGTGACCCGTACTAAATAAAGACCATAAACCTAGGGTTTTCTAAGACTGCGGTGGACGCCACATAGCGTCTGTAATTTACCGTCGAATGACGTCACTGAAACATTATGAAAGGAAGTTGGTGAGTTTTCCTAGAGAGCGTTTTTTGACACCGTAAATTCCTGTTGTCATTACTTTCATGACGGCCGTCACTGCAGCCGTTATGTGACTGCCACCGCTCTGCTAGAAAACCGTGTCGCCAGACCCAGATTCAGTATTGAGCAGAAACTCTACTTTAGCATTACTTAAGACTGTTTACGTCGTACGGCATTTCAGACAAACTTGCAAGCCCTTGTTTTTCGAAATGACTGAACTGATTTTAATGAAACTTCATACGCATATGCAGGATACAAAGGTCTAAAAACTTAATTAAGAACATTTTCGAAAAATAGTGTTACAGCCAAATTAGACCGATTTTAATTTTTCCATAGAAACAGATATTTCCAGTTATCTGTTTTTAAATAAGACATTTCGAAAACGTTCTTAACTAAGTTTTTAGACCTTTGTATCCTGCATATGCTTATGAAGTTTCATTAAAATCGGTTCAGTCATTTCGAAAAATAAGGGCTTGTAAGTTTGTATGAAATGCCGTACGGCGTAAACCCTCGCAACAAAAAACGCTGTCTGTGGGTGACTCAAAACAAAACCTACCAGCACTTGTCGGCAAAGTAGTGTCATCATCATAGGAAATATCTAGTTGCAAATGTCCCCACGACAAACTCTTTTATGTCAACCTGTATGTCATAAAAAAACTATTTTTAAGCATTAAAATAATACATTAAGCTGAGCTGTCAATTAAAGTAATTTAATTTAAAATTGCCATAGTACAACGTGGCAATGCTACCAGTCTCTTGGGTAAATTACCAGTCAACAGCGATGCACAATATTTTTTCTACGCCATATTTTAGTTTGTTAGTAGTTTTAGTCAAGTTAGGATATTATTATTTTTATTTAAATAGTTAATTAGGTGTAAATTGTTATTTATGTGCATTTAAATGTTAATTCTGAACAAATAAACATTATTTAAAATCTAAAATCAAACATTAATGCTGACAATTGCCTCAATTTTATTGAATCTGCAGCAATTCATCGCATCGGCAGTAGGAAAATAGTCCCGCCATTTTATAATATGCCTGAACAAAATATAAAGTCACAATAGCACATTGGCATTGACCGGTCGACACCTAATTTTAGTTGCCAAACATAAAAAAAAAGGTTGAAACGCGCACCGTTAGTCTATAACCACCTTTACAAACAATTCTCAAAATCGATCCTCTTGTACTTTTTACATCACATACTCCAAACAGGTATAATTTAGAGTGCGGGAGGAGATTTAATCATTTTTCTCATTGCGATCGACCAGTGTCCATTCTGTGCACCTCGTAAAATTTATGATCTTTAAAATTAATCAGCTGTTACTGAACGTTATTGCTTACTGCGTTATCTGTTATTGAAATGAGCACGATAGGTTTTATTTCCGCGTTATTATAGCATGTTCAAAAATAACCCTTGTCCTACAGGCTCCAATCCAACAGAAGATGTACACATTTTTTGCTTACTCAATCTGCCTAGCCTATTTCCAGTTGGGGTTGGCGTCCAATCTAACCAGCGGCGGTGTACATAATGCTACAGTGACGATTGGTATGAAAACTTTTAACAAAAAAATTAAAACTGACTTAAAATAAAAAATTTCGGAAGTCCGTGTCTTTAGTCGATGACTTCCGAAATTAAAGTTATTTTTCACTTTGTAGTACCTATTTTTTTTTGGAAGTCGGTTTTAATGATTTTTTGTTAAAAGTTGTAAATTTTCACTTTTTAGTTGTGGTACCTACCCCACATAAATTCAAATACCACTACCTGCTATGCAAATAACAGTGACAGGAAGTTATCATCATATCATCCATATAAACTAAGTGCGAAAAATATGTATTCTTGAAGCCAACTCAAAAACTATCCAAACAAATTAGTTAGTAAAATTTATATGTGGTTCCATATAAATTTTACTAACTTATTTGTTTGGATAGTTTTTGAGTTGGCTTCAAGAATACATATTTTTCGTCCTCGGGAGCTTACTTTCAAACAAAAAATTTTTTTCAAAATCAGTCCACAATTGGCGGAGAAATAGGTAAACATACATAAAAAATAAAAATAAATAAAAAAACATACATAAAGTCGAACATAGAACCTCAAGCTTTTTGGAAGTCTGTTAAAAAAGATGTCAAAAAACATACCTAAGTATGTTTTCTTTTTTTTTGTATGTTCACCTATTTCTCCGTTAATTATGGACCGATTTTGAAAATCCTCCCAAAGTGGCCCCGTATTTCTGGAAGTCGGTTAAAAATTATGTCAGGGGTTTGACTTTACGCCATCAAAAAACGCTCTCTAGGTAAACTCACCAACTTATTTTCATAAATAATGTTGCAGTGACGTCATTCGCCGGTAAATGGTAGTCGCTATAAATGGCGGCCACCGTTCTTCTCATCATCATCTTCATCATTCCAGCCAAAAGACGTCCACAGCTGGTCATAGGCCTCCCCCAAGCACCGCCACCTCGACCGATTCTGTGCCTCCCGCATCCAGCGGACTCCTGCGGAATTTACAAGGTCATCGGTCCATCTTGTGGGAGGCCTTCCAACGCTACGTCTTCCGGTACGCGGTCGCCACTCCAGAACCTTTCAGCCCCATCGACCATCTGTTCTGCGAGCAATGTGCTATGCCCATTACCACTTAAGTTTGGCAATTCTTCGGGCTATGTCTGTTACCTTGGTTTTCCGGCCGTTCTTCTAAGTAGCTTTATCTATCTATACTTATAAAAAGGTAATATTTGTTTGTTTGGTCGTTTATTTGTTTGTTTATAAGTTAATAAGTAATCTCCGGAACTACCTACCTGTCGGATTTGTTTTTTTTTTTTTGCATACTATAGCCCAATTATTGAAGAAGGTTATAGGCACGGACGAACTCGCGGGCAGAAGCTAGTTCTAATCTAAATCGATATCATTTAACAAAACAACATTTCAAGGATAAGTTAAAAAAACGAACAACGCCGCAACCCCGCACCGATCGTCTGACACTACCTTATCCAGTTCCCAAAACCGTACTTCTTGTACTTTTTACATTGCGAACAGCTATAATTTAGTACCGCTGTTGATTTTAATATATTCTGAAGGGAACTGATCTCCGATGCATGCTGTGATTCTAACTGATCGGATGAACACCTGTCAGGACTGTTGCTACGGGTTGCTGAGTGAGAACCTAAAAATAGCTTGGTGAATTAAAATGAAATGTAAGGCTGCGCGCACTTTGGATGCGATTTCGTACGAATTTCATTTGAAAGTACCTACACGTACGACCATGGTCGTACGAATTGAGTGCGCACACTAGATACGTTTAACTCCGCATGTTAAACCGTTGCGTTGAACGTTGACTGTTCACACCGCCGCTGCCGAGTACTCGCACTGACAAGAGCTATCAAAGAGAGTACTCGCTCAGCGACGCTCGCTTGGCGGGCTGAACACTCGTTGAGAGACTCATTCTTAGTACATACACATCATAATCAGCCTATAATGTTCCCACTGCTGGGACTCAGGCCTCCTCTCTGTGAGAGGGAGTGGGCTGTAATCTACCACGCAGGCCCAGTGCGGGTTGGTAGATGTCACATGTCTTCGAAGTTTTAGTTCTAAGACATGCCGGTTTCCTCACGATGTTTTCATTCACCGTTTTGAGAGCAGTGGTGATGAAATTATTTATTCAAAGTTTAGCACCTGTCTGGGTTGAAACGACCTACAACTCGTAAATCGGGGCCGTTACCACTGGGCCACCACTGCCACCACTATATACCATACCAGCGAGCAATCGCTCGTCGCCGTCGCGCACTCGCTGCTAGTTGCTCGCCAACTCGTTGCTAGCTCGTTTTAACCGCCTCTGTGGTCTAGTGGTTAACCCACGTGTCTCAGACCCAGAGGTCCCGGGTTCGATTCCCAGTGGGAGCAAAAATTTTCTGCTCGGTTTGGTTGGTGGTAGGGCTTGTTGTAAGTTTGCCTGGCTAGTTACCACCATCTTATCTAAGTCTGTCGCCATAACAACAATGTTAACAGCATTGTTGTGTTTCGGCAGTTAGAAATATGATAGTCAGTTCCTCTGTGGCTGAGGATTCCGGGTGAAGCTCGCTTTCACCTTCGGCCTGATCATCACTTACCATCAGGTGAGATGCAGGCCAAGAACTTCCCCATTTCTCGTGCCGAAGGGCCATACGAGTACGCGTCTCTCTGCGTTCGGTCGAGTATTCTATTGATCAATTTTTGTCAGTCACTGATCGCTGTATCGAGCTTCCGAAAATCGCAGGTCACCGATGGTAAAAATATCGTCTCTTATAGAGGATATTTTTTAAAATTATGTACAGAACAACTTTTACTATAGGCCTAAACATAACAACGCGGAAAAAAAATTTGCTATTCCCTACATTTTGACGAGTTATGCGAACATAAATGTAGGAAACAGCTTTGGTTCGCGATTTCAGCTTTGGTTCCATAGTAAAAGTTGTTCATAATGATGAGTAACACTGGTTAAAAAACTTCCCTGTATGCTCCTAAATAGGTCTTCAGATATTTGAAGATAAGATGCAAGAGGGACATTACAATGCCCCTTTATTTACAAACGTTGCTTAAAGTTAAGAGACGTTTTAATAGTCGCTTCTCATTACTTAAATTAAGGTAACGTTATAAATAAACCACATCATACAATTACTTTTTTTTCTGTTCACTGCTGAGCAGTCGTACTCGTACATTTCTCGTGAAGAATCCTACGTTATTATGATAAACATAATACTTTCAATGTAACAATGCACACCATACCTACACATTGTTTCTCTCTTCTCTCTCGTCTTTTTTAGGGTTCCGTACCTTAAAAGGAAAAAGCGAAACCCTCATAGGATCATTTCGTTGTCCGTCTGTCAGTATGTGAAGATGGAACGCGTGGAGTTTGTATCAAGTTGAAATTAACATCAAATATGTAGGTCTACGATCCCTTGGATCTCTAAAAAATCAAATCAGTCAATGCAATAAAAAAATACGACATATTTTGAGACTCGCAAATAAGCAAAACCTACAGGGTACTTTCCGTTGAACTAGAATCATGAAATTTAGCAGGAAGCAAGGTCTCACAAGTAAAGGAAAAAATTCGAAAATTTATAATTTGTAGTTATATTATATCACACAAAAAACTTATTTTGCGATTATAAACTTACATAATTATTTTGCAGTTGGAGAATTGACCGTGAAGTATGTTTTTCAATTACAATGTTAAGTTTGTTTTTAGGATAAATTCTTCCCAACTACGGAACCCTTCATTGCGCGTGGTCCGACACGCACTTGGTCAGTTTTTATGTTTTTGCAAGGCACCGTTACAAAGTCGCACAGTTGTTGCAGATTTCTGTTTTTTATTTTTATTAGATACAGTTACGAGCACCTACAATCCTACATATAAAATATTACTATGGACAGATCGGCAATTATAACTGGGGGCCAAGTCTACTAATTTACAAACGCCACAATGGTTTCTTCATTGTTAGTTTTTGACAGATTTGCCATACAAAATCTATCAAAAACTCACCATCGAGAGACCATTGTGACGTTTGACTTGGCCACTCAATTCATGATTAATGAATTAATATCTAGAATATCTCTTGTCAAGAAGACAGTCGTATGTGATCATCTGTGGAAAGTACATACAAATAGCGGCGCAAATAAGTATATACATCGAAGAAACAACTAAACTACAAGACAAGTGACACCAAAATACCGCATCGGTTGCAAAAAGATGTGCTGCTCTCAGAATGCATAAATCTGCCTGCCTAGCCTTTTCCCAACTATGTTGGGGTCGGCTTCCAGTCTAATTGGATGCAGCTGAATACCAGTATTTTACACGGAGCGACTGCCTATCTGACCTCCACAACCCAGTAACTGGGTAATACGATACCCCTTGGTAAGACTGTTGTCAGAATTTCGGGCTTCTGACGACTCGGTAACGATTGTCAAAGATGGCAGTGTATAGAGTGCCACCATTGGCACTCTATCCCTATCGGATAAAGTGCCACTACAGGCACCCTAGTAACACCGCCTCGGCCCGGCTCAAGTGCCGCAAGCATTGGATTGTCATTGTCACTGTCACTAAGTCACGTCACTTGGTATTTTGTTTGATTGTCGAGGTTAGATCGCTGTAAAACACCACATTCACAAAACATTACATTCTCTTGTGCCTAAACGGACCCTGGCACTTCGCCGGCCGCTACCGCGGCACCGCTCGCTACACTCGCTCGGCTCGTGCGTTGTGTGGTCACAGTTCTAACCTAACCTAACCTAAATAACAAGTGACAGTGACAATGCAACGCTCACGGCACCCTAGCCGGGCCGAGGCAGTGACACTAGAGTGCCACAAGAAACTCGCGGTACTCTATACACTTCGTTTTTTTAATGCATTTTTTTGTTACGTAACAATACATAAATGAGTAATTAGCCATGCCCAAAATAGCCTTTTTTATTACTTTTTCAGTCGCCAATCGACAATAAAAATAGACTGCAAGTATCGATTCTAAGAGAATTAAAAACAAACGCCACGTGTTTTCATTTTCTAATTGATAGTGAAAGAGTAAACACTAGTGATACCTAGTACTCTTGAGTGATACCTACGTGTCCTGTGTATGTAGCATACGTAGTGTTAATGGTCTCCATAAGTTGCCTATGTACAGGGGAATGGCAAAAATTTAAGTTGGTGGAAGGATCGAAAATAAGTTTGAAGACAGGTCTACACTGTCCTCTCCCACCTATTAATATTGACAATTCAAAACTTTCTAAAAGCCAATTATTTTGAAAACAGTAACTGTGGTGTTTCTTGCCGGATCTTCTCCATAGGAAACGATCAATTAGAACCTGCTCCTAGCTTCTGACGTTTCATAAAAGTGTGCAAGATAAAATGTTGAAAGAAAAAAAGTTTTACCATAGTAAAATTGTTGTGAACTTGTGACTTGCGTCTACTTTTTTTGGCATTCTTCATCGTTACCGTAAATGCATAAAAATTAAAGATTGTATTTTTAAACTGCATCAAAAAGGGCGAAGTAAAGTATTCTGACATTTTCACGGTACCTACAGAAATTATTGTGAAATAAAAACACGTTTATGCAATAACTTTGTTGTTTTAAGACTTGCAAGAATAGTAAGTTGCGTTGCTTTTCTGTTTTTCTCCTATACAGTGTCCTCCTCAAGCCGCCCTCCGACGGTGCGCCATATCGCGGACGCACGCGCACGACGCACCGTGGGAAACCTAGCGTGCGTGGTAGCGCAGACGCGCGTTGTACGCGTGCGTGGCGGTGCGTCCTCGTGCGGGCTGGTGCGCGTCCGCGATATGGCGCACCGTGGGAGTTGGCTTTCAGACAAAAACCACTCACATCTAAGAATGTCAACAACGTGAAAGCCTAACAAAAAGTAGCTTTTAATAAACAACATTAAATGTAGCTATAACATGCCAAGTTTAATAAGTAATATAATTATATTTCTCTAGCTTTTACTCGAACTGTATGCCCTGTGGCGAGCAGAAGAAACATTTATGTCGCAATAAAGGCGCTGGCCCTTCGCGGCGCACGCTGTGCACGGGCATGCGGCGAATTTTAGATGCGCGGATTCGTTTGTTTGATAACGTGGGTCTACGTTTCCACTGCAGCACACACTATACACGAATATTAACCCACGACTATGTCACCACATCTCACCTCGCGCAGTGAAGCTACGCCAGACTCACGCTTCCGTGTACCGCGTGCATAGCGTTGACAGCGTTGAACTGCATGAGCGCCTAATTCGAGCAAGACACGCATGTAGCAAGTGGGTGCAAATAGCGTGGGTTGCAGTGGACGTTATCACATACATTTTCTTATAAAGCGAAGTTAGACACACGTGCGTAGGCTCTCCGTGCGCATCGGTGGGGCTCCGCCTTAATACAGACGAAGCCACATTGCATTTATGAAGTGACGAGGTGCTTCTCACTCGGACATCTGTACGTCACTTGCTCCCGCGTCACCAGACCTGACTCTCTTCATTTATTTTGACTGCTGAGACCAATATTACAAACATATTAAGTTTTATAAAAAAAATATTGTTATTTTAGTATATGTTGGTATTTTACGACTTCCACGCGAATATGATAAAGAAAAAAAAAAGATGGGGCCTATTTCATACTGGCAGTGCTACTTATTCATATGCGAGTCTCTGTCCAAATATAAAAAGTGTCTATTAGATTTAATTTAATTTAAATATCTCTAAATTTTATATTTTCTTAATTTGTTATAAAAAAAATAAACCAATTATTATTAATGTTTTAACTTTGTTAGCTTAGTTGTTAACTTTGTTGTGCATGCTGTGGTCTCGAATAAGTGAAGGAGTAGGTACACCGACTTAATACCCGATGTTGCCCTTTAATTGTGTCATGTCCTATTGTGTACATCTTTTATATAAATAAATAAATATATTACCTATGTCAAAAGATGACATAATTGTTAGATTTTCACTACAGGTTCTATGTTTTGAAAATAAACTTTAAAAAATCTTATCTGGCACCAAACTTATCAGTTCTAAATATTAATTACGACAATTATTAATATTAATTATTGAAACACTATATAAATTTATATTATTATAATGTTGCGAATAATTAAATGTTATAGTAAACTGAAACCTTGTTTCAATAACTATCAGGGTTCGGACACAAATGCATTTTATTTTTCCATTTTTCCTAATAAAGTTATCCTCATGTGGTTTGTTCCTTTAAAATATTATAATATTGTGTTAAATTATACAGTATAATTTGAGCTAGCAAAGCCTAAAATACAATAGATCACGTAACAATTTTCAAGTTTCAGTTTGATCGCATTATTAGCCAGGAGATGCTAACAAGTCAAATATGGATTATACAAAAATATCGTGAATTCTATTAAGTTAAGCGGTTAAGCGTAGTCTAGAAGTTGCTACAATTTTTTTCTATTCTTACATTATTTTTTTCAAATGGAGATGCCACGGAAGTAAACGCATATGCAACGCTAAACGAAGCCGACAAATTAAGTGTCGCGCGCGTTTTCATAGATTTTGTTCTACGGATATAATATCGCAGAATCGTGTCGCGCGACAAGTCGCCCTGGTCTGCAAAAGCCTTTAGGTTTAATCACAGTAGGTTTGAGAAGTTTATTAGTCATAGGTACTCTGTACTTATTATAAGAGCCGTGTCCCGATGGAGGTTCCCTATCGGCAAACATGAAGTATTTCTATACAAACTTTCATCCCTGTTTAACTCCTTTAGTTGGTAACACCTGCACGCGTAGCATGGCGCTTTCTATGTCTACGAAGAGTAGACACAGCTCTTTCTATACAAAGTGACATTTCATTTCTTCATTTTTGACATCGCACCGTAGAAATCTTTCTTCAATCTGTCACTTTGTCTTTCGTTTCTAACTATCTTTGTCTAGGTCATTTTATAATATTCTGAAATAGTCTACATATTATGTAGACTATTTCAGAAGAAAGTTTTCTATACCAAATTGTCAAAATCACTCTGACGACTGACAGTTGTCTATGGTAGTGAAATATTCTACTCGACGGTCACAAAGTATACAGGGTTATCTACAAAATCATGATTTTACAGAAGAGCGTTTTAAACGCAAAACTGTGATAACTAATAGAAGAAGAAAGCTATCTTCTCCTATTTTACATCATTTAGTTAATATTACCAAGGAAATGGTTAAGGCCAATATTACTGTAATTTTATTTGTTCCAAAACACGGTATTTCGACACACTGAAAAAAATAAGCTGTACTTAGTTGTGTTTAACGTGACTTAATATCAGTAAAAATTGACAATCAAACAGTAAAAACAGCCTATGACGAAACAAAGAATTCCGAGTCGAATTATATTAAAGAGTGAATTTCGTAAAAAGTGCAATTGCCTCTTTCTACTTTGCTGCCGTCGTACTGTCTACACGGAACGTCATTTTTGTCTACTCTTCCGTCGACAAAGCGGTGCTCATGCTACGCGTGCTGTTGATCGAACTAATGACATACACTCCAGAAATCCTTCCTTTTTACCCACTTTCGCTATGTAAGGAACTCTTGTGCAAAATTTCATTCTTTTAGACCCAGCGGTATAGGCTGTGCGTTGTCAGTCAGTGTATTTATTTATTTATCATAAGCACACCAACAGCACAGTCACTTCAATTCAAATTAAAAATCTTATAAAGTTTAGTAACCATGCAAATGACAGGTATGCATGACATTCACACATGAAAAATTAGAGACAAAGAAGAAAATAAAGTGTGTCTACAACAAAATAAGTAGACCTAAATCTACAACACTATAAAAATATGAATTCAAAGTATCAAGAGTATGAATGAATTCAAGAAGATGAGCTGATGAGCGGATGAGCTATCATCATAATAATAATAAAGACGTAAATATCTGCATAACTTTACTGTATTCAAGCTAGTAAGATGAGCTATCATAATAATATCTAATAGTATAATAATAGGTATCTAATTAGATAGAAATAAGAAAAAGAAAACGATTAATGTTCATTTATTTTTATTGACTGTTTTAAAACCATAAAAGATTTTATTAATATTTATTACAGGAGCTCCTTTATACAGGCTGTCACAAAAATAATTTGATATTTTACACTTATTCTTTTCTACTCGTTAAGGATTGCAAAATAAATAACTTTTTAAAGTAACAAGAAGACTTTTATCTTTATGACACTCTGTACACCTGCGACTTTATAAAAAAATACAAAATTATTTTCGACAATAATATTTTATCATGATTGTTTGATTGATAAATCAACTGAAACTTGTATGTACAATAAATCATTTATGGAAACTTGATAAAATAAAAACTCATGCAATTATCATTGAAAATCAAAGCTATACAATTTACCTCATTAAAATCAGTGTGCTATTCTACTTTACAAAATTAATTAAATTATCTAACATTTTTAACTGAACTGACAGATTACTAGACTAGACATTTAATTTTACATTAAAATATTGATATTTCTACAATTTCTTTTTATTATAATTTTTTTACATAATTATCTTGCCACCACTTCTACCGCTTTATACCTACTTCTAAAAGTCAAACTTGTAAAAAAAAATATAATTGCATTCAGGTGTGTAATTAAAAATTTAAAAGTTCATTTACTCTACAAAAAATCAAACAGTTTTTCAGTGGTTTAGAATTGCATCTGTGACTTAAAATTTGTTATTATTTTCTACTTTTGAACGTTTGAACTCTCATCAAATCTCAAATCTAATTAAATGTGTAAAAATACACTTAGGTACTAAACTACTTAAACTAAAATAAAACGTGTATATACTTTGCAAAGTACGAGAAACCCGCAATAGAGTGGAACACTGTCTTCCCAAAGGTTATCACTGGTAGGTATTTGGAAAAACAATAATAAGAGTTTAAAAAAAAGTAATCGGTTACTTTTTCTATTATCACAAAATCCAACAAAATTGGGCCCCCGATTTATAGATTTTTTACTGAAAAAACCACCCAATCAGGTACTTTCCCAAACAAAAATTAAGTTGAAAAACATTATTACTAATAAAAAATAAGAACGAAAGATACAAGTTATTGAAATAGAAGAAGATGATTGCAAGAAATAAATGAATCTAAATCAATCCTAAGCCTACTTACATGACGTAATAAAGCTCTCTTGACCGCAAGACATTAATGTTTTGCACTAGTCGACTTCCTCAATCATAATCACTTAAAGTACCATTAAGTATAGATACAACATTCCTGGTATGCCAACCAGATCTAGATTCCCACTGTTCGGGCCCCAATGAGAAGCTAGAACTAAAAAAAAGATGACAATATCTAAGCAAAACCATATCAAAAATATTGTATCTACAAAATAAATCAGCTGACGAAAATTGTAACTACTATTTATTTACAAAATTACTGATCTTGTCACAAAAAGTTAAAAAATAAACATGCAAAATGTTGAAACAGTAAAAATAAAGATCGTTTTTGCGACAGAATCAATTGATTGTAAAAATCAATTAGGATTCTATAGTGCAGAAATAACAATTAGCTAATCGATGTGGCCAATTTAGATCAATTTGTTCAGAGAACTGTAGACATAGACAATTATCTTATTAAGGCTAGAATGGAAGATACAAGAAAAAACAGAAAAAATAAAAGTAAGTAATATAAATAGAATAATGACAGATTTTCAACTTAATACCAAATTGAGGAACGCAAACATTTGAACATCCTGTTGTGATAATAGAAAAAAATAACATTGTACTATAGTGCGCGCGGAACTACATAGTTGGCCGCTCATTTCATCACAAATCATCTCTCTATTGCAATCTCATGTAAGTTTCGTCTAAACTAGCTGGTACTTTAACTTCGCGACGGCAACACGCGTTGATTTGTGATGAGATGAGCGGCCAAATAGTCGCGCGCGGACTATAATGAAGATGGTCAACAATCGAATGAATATGTTTTGAAACAAATGAATAAAATGGCGTTTTTGAAACAATTATAACTACCTGTATAAGATAATAGTGATAATATTTACACTTGACAGTTCATGTAACAAGTAAGGGCCATATTAGATCAACGCGGTATAATTTTATGTTATTGCCAGAAGGTTCTCATTTAAGGGCTTGATCTCATCGAAGGTTCCTCTTTCAGAAGCCCTGATCATCACCGCCCGGTGGTAGTTTCGACCTAATTCCTGATGCAGACGAGTTATTATGTAGGTATGCTTAGTAAATTTAAATTAATCAAGCTATAGAAGTTTAATATTTAATTCATATCTGACATTTAATCATTCCTGTGTATGTTCTTATGTATCCTACCAGTCATAAAAAATGCCAGTTTCTTATACAAAATAATATAATAATATGTTTTTTTTTTTCTATTAGGTAGATGAGAGTTCAAATAAATATTAAAGAAAATTCGTAGATCATTAAACTTAATTTAGATTTTATCACTAGGAAATAAGATTCAACTTTCTTTAAACATGTTCAAATCCATTGAAAGTATTCTGGGACTATCACACGGCACTGGTTCGTTGCTGAAAGCAGAAAAATCATTTATTGGTTCAATTTTCAATTATTGTCCAAACGTGGGGGTGAAATTATTACAGTTTGAATCGAATTATACTCCATTTATTATAAGATTAGACAAATAACGACGGTTTTTTTTTTTCTTGAACAATTAAGTTTTTTTTTAAATATTGTTTATTGTATTTTATTTTTTGCTGTGTAATATTATTTAAATGACTGCAATTTATAATTATATAAATATTTTTAATGTAAATAGCTTTGTACATAGCGTGAAATAACGGAGATTTTACCACGTTCATATCGAAATAACGAAACGGTGATAAACGTTATTTGTCTAATGTTAAAATAAATGGAGTATAGTCAATTTGATTGACACTTCGTAATTAAATGAAACAGACATAGATTCGATGTAGAATTTGAAGTCATCGTCGTCGGTAGAAAACCAACAATATACCGAAGTAAGTAATATAGGCACTGCCTATTTTGGGGAGCACTGTTTTAATAGAATAGAATAGAATAGAATAATTTATTTCAGATAATTTAAATCCATATCTTGTTAGTATATTAGCAACAATATTAGCTTACAATTATGTTTTTCAAATTCAAAATTCAAATTCAAATTCAATTCAAATTCAAATTCAAAATATTTTATTTCACATAAACCTACATGGGCACTTATGAAACGTCAGAAGCTACGCACGGTTCCAATTGGTCGTTTCCTATGGAGAAGAGCCGGCAAGAAACTCCACGGTTACTCTTTTAAAAATAATTTACAATATTTACAACAAAAAAAATATAAAAAATACAGTATTATTAGGTATGCGAGGACAGTGTAGGTCTTTCAACAAGTACCAAGTATGTACTTAACAAAATAGAAGATGGTCAACAAGTGTACAGTCCACTAAGCCTACAGCGTTCTCACATTCACAAAATAGAAAAGAATCTATATAAAAGATAAATACATTAATAAAAATAAAAACTATTTTAAACGAAATGACATGATTGCTATTACAACTGTAACAAATCTGAATAATTAACATGTCCACAAAAGTCACTAATAAAGAGTTGAAAATTAAATAGTAGGTATACATATAATGTCAAATAAAATTATGATTATGTCAAGGAAGAATGTAAATAAAACAAAAGTTGTTAGTATTGTTGTTAGTATTGTTAGTACTTATCTTTATGTAGACTACTTACTACCTATACAAGACCATTCACTACCCTTACCCAGTGTTTTTGAATGGGGCAGTCAAAGCGAGCCGCAATGACTTTCAGAATGCCTAATAACTTAATAACTATTTCAAATATTCTTGTTACAGTAAGCATAAAATATTATTATTTTTGAAATTGATTTTGTAACAATAAATAAATTATTCTCATTCTTATTAAAAATGTATTAAGCAATACTTACCCAGACAGATCGGCTCTGAGGAAAGCCGTAGGCGGCTGCGATAACAATTCTATGCCGTCTCGATTGTCGCAAATAAGGCGAGACATCGTCACCTTCTTTATCTCTTCTAATTGACCTGTAATTAATGATAATTGAAATGTAATTTATTTGTAAGAGGCCACTTACACCTCATCAATATCAATTCATTCTCCCACAAACCACTTCTTGGCAAAGCTTTCAAAATGTCATTCCGGACCCAAGGCACCCCTGGGGGACACCCCTGAGGGTGCCACGGGAACTTGGATTCGGACCCGTGGCACCCCCAGGTCAAAGGACGCGGTGGAGCATACGGTGCAGATCGATAGCCGATTTCCGGCCACCGTAGGCGCGGGCTTGCGGACGGAGAGTAATGGGTACCTCGCCGTCCGATAAGAACCAAGCCCGGGTCGACAGCGCGTCGTGTTTCACGCGCGCCTCAAAGAGTTGTCAGTGAAACTGAAGGGGTCCGCTAGGGCCGATGCCTACCGGGGTTGCGGGTAGTCCTAAGGGGAAACCGTGGCCCCTGGCTAGGCAAGGGTTAGAACACGGGTGGGTTTTAGTCAGTGAGAGTCTGACACGCCCTTTCGCTCCGCCCAGAGCGGTTGAAGTCATTGGATGATTTCCCAGGGGTGTCCCTACGCATTTGATTTTACAATGGCTTTTATTTTTCGTCACAAAATGAGCCGAGGAACAGCCCATTAAATGGGACTTAAACATAACTGGCTAAATGTGAGTGTACTATAGGTACACCTCTGCCTAGCCCTTCGGGGAATACAGGCGTGATGGTATGTTATGTGAATGGGCCGACCTTGTTCCGTATGACTCCGTTCGGATGCGGAACCCTAAAAATAACGGTTACTCGACTTACTTGGCGTAAACGCTCCCGGATTAACATCAGGTCCATACTCATAGTAGAAGCGATCCCCCTTCTTATGCCGGATGAACTGGTCAGCGATGATATTAGCGAAGGTCGGGCCCACTATCCCGCCCTCCACTGGTTCCTCCAGCAACCCTCCCACCCAGAGGTCTATGTCCTCTGGATGCTCGTATACTGAGACGAGGCGTTGAGCTGCCTGTGTAAGATGAATTAAATGTATGATAAAAAATTATACCATCAACAGACATTCTAAGAATTTGGCTTTTTACCAATCAGTCGTTGCCTATGCCTATTGGAGCATAAATACCCAGGATCATGTTATACATTGGAATAAAAGCAATGTTAATTACATTGCTTTAGGCATGGAACCTTCCAACTCGGCTGGGCAGCGTTCGGGAAGCTACGCAATATCTTTTCGTCCCACATACCACAGTGTCTCAAGACGAAAGTCTTTGACCAGTGCGTGTTGCCAGTGATGACTTATGGCACTGAAACGTGGTCGCTCACAAAAGTCACCCAAAGAGCAATGGAGAGGGCTATGCTTGGAGTTTCCCTACGTGATCGAATCAGAAATGAAGAGATCCGCAGGAGAACCAAGGTAACCGACATAGCCCGAAGAATTGCCAAACTTAAGTGGCAATGGGCAGGACACATTGCCCGCAGAACAGATGGCCGATGGGGCCGAAAGGTTCTGAAGTGGCGACCGCGTACCGGAAGACGTAGCGTTGGAAGGCCTCCCACAAGATGGACCGATGACATTTTAAAGGCCGCAGGAATCCGTTGGATGCGGGAAGCACAGAATCGGTCGAAGTGGCGGTGCTTGGGGGAGGCCTATGTCCAGCAGTGGACGTCTTTCGGCTGATATGATGATGATGATGATGAGGCATGGAACATAACATAGGATCTTTCCCGAAGGTGCTCATCTGAACCCTCGAAAAGTATTAGCATAATCGAAGGTTAGTTGTGTTTTTCACTCTGATCCTTGATTGAGGAGAAAATATGAGCAAGCTTAAAAACTCGGTGGTGGGTGCCCGTAGAGAGGTTGTTTTTGTGATTTGGCCCTAAAAAGCTACTTAATAGCTTTTTACTTGAAACGAAAGATATGATGGCGAGGGGGGTAATGGCTGATCTTTGCGTTATGCTCGTGAACGGGTGCTGCTTGTGGTGACTGGTCGTCTTGCTGACCATGGTTTTATTATTGTTATTAGAAATTAACTGTTTATTTATTTTTACTTCAATGGTCCTAGTTTACCATTTATGAGACTTCGAGTTACAGCTTTATATAAGTATAATATGTCAGCGGGCACACCCTATATGCTTGGAGGCTTTTATTTGGGTATTAACTACTTCTTCTTCTCAGCTAAAGCACTAGAAAGTGGTGAAGGGCGGGTCTTATTGGGGATGTCTTATGTAATTTTGAGTTTCGAAAAGTGCTGATTCTCAGCCTAGTCTGAATACATGACTTTTGAATTTTGTTTTATTTTTATTTTGGTACTTACGCTCGGTGCAAACTGCTGAAACTCAGTGTACGGTTCAAGTCCTATTAGTTTCCTGTACTGGTTGTATGAGTTCAGTCCATGATCGCGTCCACGCTGGATGTTCATGGCCGCAAGGTCCACACCATACGGGTTGCCTCCGTGGAACATGTAGCGAGAGAGCTGAAAATATGGAGATTAAACATTTTTGGTCAACCACTGCTTAAAGCCAATGGTTTCACACTTTCAGTCTATGTATAGACCTCAGTAGCTTACAGAGGTCTATATAACATCTCAAAGAAAACCTATAGGGCGATAACAAATACTGTAAAGGAATCTCTGGTTAAAGTGAAATTATTATGAACTCGTGGAGGAGCTTGTGGCTAAGTAATTACAGCCACACGGGTCGATCCATCAGGTTAAGCTCCGCTTGCCGGGGTTGGTCTGTGGATGGGACCATCTTTACATTCCGAGCCTCCTCCGTGCCTCGGAAAGCACGTTAAGCCGTTGATCCCGGCTGTCATTCGTAGATCTTTGACAGTCGTTACGGGTCGTCAAAAGCCCGAAAGTCTGACAGCCAGTTTTACCAAGGGTATCGTATTACCCAGGGAGCGACTGCCTATGTGACCTTCTCAACCCAGTAAGGGTTGAGAAGGTCACATAGGCAGTCGCTCCATGTAAAATACAGGTATTCAGTTGCATCCGGTTAGACTGGAAGCCGACCCCAATATAGTTAGGAAAAGGCTAGGTATTGATAAATAGCAATATGAACAGGAACACGTTCGCTCAAACCTTGGGAGCGGAGTTTACAACCAAACCATATCCTGGTCTTTTGCACCCTTTATAATATGAATACCGATTGTAAGATTACCCCTTCAGTAACAAAAGGATCCACCGACTGCATTGGCTGCAAGGACAGTCCGATCAGCAACCTGTCCAGGAAATGACGCAGGCGCATCCTCGTTGGTTGGAACATCAGTTCGGGAATGGATATGCTCTCGAATACTCCACCCATATTGGGACTCTGGATCCTGGAAAAAAATATTATATTATGTTGTGTGTTCCCCCTGCTGGGACACTAGCGTCTTCTCGGTGAGTGGCAGTGGGCAATTATACACTTATACAGCACGCGGGCCCAGTGCGGGTTGGTAGATGTCACATGTCTTCGTATTTTTGGTTCTAGGACATGCCAGTTTCCTTCACCGTTTTCCTTCACCGTTTGGAGAGCACTGGTGATAAAATAGTTTACACAAAGTAAAGCGCTTGTCTGGGTTTGAACCTACGACCTACAACTCGTAAGTCACGGCCTTAGGCGATTAACACACTGCCACGCACCACGCAGCGTAGCGCATGAATGCGTGTTCTAACGTTGCTTGTAAGTATCTCCGTTTGTATAGAAAACATGCACAGTCCAACACACAGAAAATGCATCCACGCGCGTCATGCAGATTAGCACACACAACGCAAAACACGCAACATGCAGCGTGGTGCGTGGCAGTGTGTTAATCGTCTTAGGCAGAGACGTATCCATATTACACCCACATTTCGCCAATTATGCCAAAGTCAAAATCAAAGTCAAATAATTTATTTCAATTAGGCACATAAAAGACACTTTTGAAAGTCATTTACAAAAATAAAATAAAATTGATTCTAGTCGCGGGGTTCCAAAAGGTAGTTTACCTATGGCAAGCTTATTGCCATCAACCGACCATAAATCCAGAGTCCAAGCTGCTATTGAGAAATTCTTGATAGAAAAACCCAATAGCACTTTGCCGAACCTGGCGATCAAACCCAGGACCTCATGCTCAATTAAAATTGTTATCAAATTAAATCCACTTACACAATTCTACCACCGACTACAGAATGACCGAATCTCATGGCAGCGGCGGAGAACTCGGCTGATAGTGACGGATTCGTGCGAGGGTCGTATGATGAGGAGTAGCCTGCAGACGGGGAGAGCTCAAACATGTTGATTATTTGCGGACCTGTAATTATAACTACTGTTAATCACGTCATGTTCCATAAGCCTGACATCAACTTATTAGGAAGGTTGAAATTTCAATTTCTCCAAATCTTATGTCTATCTCATTGACGTAAGAATATTTTTTTAATCCTGAATTAAACGTCTCCGCCATAGGCGCGTTTTTATCACGTGATAAAATCGCGCCAACTGGTGAAGAGGCTTTATAACAGTCCATTGCTTGAGTCCATCGAAAAAAAAAATGAGCAGATTTTTTTTGTCGAACTTATGAAGCAATGGACTGGCAATCTTTTTCAATTGGTTTCAATTTAAAATTGATCGTGCATTGCGTAATTGGGGGCTAGTTAGTGTAAAAGAAGGCATCATGTGACAAAGTCGTTTTAGGATGGAATGCTCTTCTTTTTTTTTTGTAAATATGTACGTGATCAGTAACATCAATTATACAATGTGGAGACTACCATACAACAAAAAATGTAAATACTGGCACTAGAGTATTTTGGAACTGTCAAATTTTATAAATCCTAGCTTCGAAAAAAAAAAACGAGTTTTTTAAACAAATTAAATGTAATGTCAGCCGGATCCACCCTAAGCCTATAAATTCCGGTTATCCAACTAGGCCTTGGGTGAATTCTCGGGCATACATTTCAGAATATCCACCTTAGGGTGGATTTTTATGGTGGATAACTGAAAAAGCCCGAGCTGACTATGGATTTTGCCGAGCTATATTGACTAAACTATTGAATATATTCAATTGAATTTTTGTATGCAGAATGGGAACGCCATTAGGGACACGCCCTTAATTTTTTTGTTGTATTGTCATCTCCACCTTGTAAACCACATATACCACAGTGTCTCAAGACAAAAGTTTTTGACCATTGCGCGTTGCCAGTGATGACCTATGGCACTGAAAAGTGGTCGCTCACAATAGGCCTTATTAGAAGGCTGAAAGTCACCGAAAGGGCAATGGAGAGAGCTATGCTTGGAGATTCCCTACGTGATCGAATCACAAATAAAGAGATCCGTTAGAGAACCAAGGTAAGCCGACATAGCCCGAAGTATTGCCAAACTTAAGTGGCAGTGAGCAGGCACATTGCTCGCAGATTAGATGGCCGATGGGGCTGAAAGGTTCTGGAGTGGCGACCGCGTACCGGAACACGTGGCGTTGGAAGGCCCCCCACAAGGTGGACCGGTGAATGCTGCAAGAATCCGCTGGATGCGAGAAGCACAGAACCGGTTGAGGTGGCGGTGCTTGGGCGACGCCTATGTCCAGCAGTGGAAGACTTTAGGCTGAAATGATGATGATGATGAACATCAGGTATAATTATCTTACCCAAAAGCAAAGGCAGCCACTCATTATAAATGACATGCTGGAACTCAGCCTGCAGTATCCTCCTGGTCTCCCAGAACACGGTATCTTCATCCCAGCCAGGGTTGAGGGCTGACAGAGCTCGAGCTACGCGGTTGTGCTCCCTCGTGAATATAGTGTGGAGGACGGTTAGGGAGATGATCTGGTTTCCGTGGTTGTCTCCTAGAAAGAAGGAAAAAAGACTGAGTAAGAATGAAGAAAAATATCGAGGATGTTGTTGGCGATTATGATAAATCTCACTGTTTTGCGAAATCTAGACATAAGTTTTCATAAAAAAAAAAATTACATTTCATATTCAAATTCTTTAGGCACTCTGTCGCAAAGTTTAAAAATATAATCTGTATCCAGAGTAATTCATCGCTCACTTTGACACCACATTCAACCATTATCAAACTTACACAGCGTAGCAAAAAGAAAGTTGGTACAATATGTTATAGGGTTTGGTTTTGGCACTTAGTCCTTCGAGTGGACCTTTGTGCGTGGGCCATAATGGCCGTTAGTAGTTATTCCAACCAGCCCACCTCCCTCCAGAAGTTGGTCTGTTCAGAACATCTGTAAAAATCAGAGAACTGTCCGTTATGCCTAATGTGGAAGTGTTTGTTTAGCAGTGTCCCGTGACGGTCCTCGTCACAAGGTGCAGGCCGTTCCTGTCCAGGCGAAGCAAACGCCTGGTTAGCCCGCTATCCAAGAATGTTGGTACAATAAATAACAATCTAATTTAAAAGTAATAAGACATTGGTACAATACCTGAATCAAAGCAAGCCGCTCCTTCCTTCACTGCCAAACACTCCTTCCTCTCCGTCAGAGGCGGCAGCTCCCTGCCGTAGTCATTGAAGGTCTTCAGCAGTCCACCACCATCTCGAAGAGACGAGAGCTTCTCCTCTGAACTGCCGTAGAGGTGGGACAGGTCGAGGTAGTGCGTTGCGCCATTCATCTGCAAATTGGACAATTTATTCTAATCCCAATAAAGAAGAGAACATGTCCCGTTTAAAAATTTCAAAGGGGTTCAAACATAACGAAGGATTAGACAAGTATATAGTACAAATATAAAAAGAGCTTAGCGTGGCTAAGTAATAACAGCCGCACAGGTCAATCCATCAGGTTAAGCTCCACTTTCCGGGGTTGGTCCGTGGATGGGTGACCATCTTTACATAACGAGACTCCTCCGTGACTCGGAAAGTACGTTAAGCCCTTGGGGCCGGCTGCGTCATTCGTGGATCTTTGACAGTCGTTACGAGTCGTCAGAAGCCCGAAAGTCTTACCTAGGGGTATCGTATTACCCAGTTACTGGTTTGTGGAGGTCAAATAGGCAGTCGCTCCATGTAAAATACTGCCGACCCCAACATAGTTGGGAACAGGCTAGGCAGATTGATTGATAGCACAATATAACAGGGTTTTACCAGTTTAATTTCCAGTAAAAAAAGGCGAGCACAATTCCAGACTCTGGGCTGCTTCGAAAAATTTTTTATATTAAAACCCAATATCGGAAAAGTGTTCGTGGTTACGATCACTGGATCGAAGAAGCAGCTAGTATGTACTGGTTCTCGATCTAGTAAACCAGTAGTGAAACCAACGTTCAAAACAAGACTATCATGAAGACGTACCTGCTTAGCATACCCTGCAGAGCAATCACTGGCCGGCGCGATCTGAGTCCTCACAAAGTTGATGCATTTCTGTTTGAACTGTCCGTAGAATTGATCATCAGGAGCCACCACTATCGGAGCACAGGCGAAGTGTTGCAGTTCTGAAGGCAAGACGTCTTCGCCATCGTTCATGCAGCAGGAGATGGCGCTGCCATTGTCTGGGAGAAGTAAAAGTTAGGGTAGTCAAAATGAAAATGAATAGAACATGATGGCGACATCTACATCGCCACAAGTGAACTACGCATCACACTGACGTCATGCAAAATCCAGCATCGCACAAGCGAAGTTTACCGCGCGACTAGCATATATACAATGTCTCGACATCAATCGTTGGACCCTGTGTTTAACTAGACTACTACAACACAGACTACTGCTGTGTCTAGCTATATCTTCGGGTGTAGACGACATTCTGAATTTCCTCAAAATTCTGTTTTCATAGAAAATACTAATAATTGTTTATTGAAATAATTGATTTACAAAATAGGGCCTTAAACTAGAGGTTTGTATATAATTATTGGATTCTACCTGAACTAGCAATAAACCTGTTTCTCAGCTATCTTACATATATGGCAAAGTCAAAGTAAATAATTTGAAGCAGACTTAAAATAATACTGTATTAACTAGCAATAATTTCCAATTAATAAGAGGTTTACGTTCTGCAGAGAACTTTAACTAACTACCACAAATGAATATGTACAGACGCCAGCACATCAACCTACTCCAATCTGTCAAATTTTCCCAATCAACATTGAACCTTGTCCTTTAGCAATAAAGTTGTAAATATATTAAAGAATTTTGACATATTGTAGTAACTTGATGTACTGGCGTCTGTACAAAAAAATTCAGGACCTCGAAAAACTGTAAAAGTTCAGCTCCTTAAGGAGCAAAGGGCAAACACGTGTCACGTATAGGTTTTGTTATTTATTTTTTATTTTTTTATCCGTAACTGTGAAGTTCCTGGCCTGCTTCTCACTTGATGGTAAGTAATGAGCAGGCCAAAGGTGGAAGCGAGCTTCACCCGAAATCTTCAACCACAGAGGAACCACAGAAGACGTGGATATGAGGAGCTGCAACATAATAACTGCATTTATTGCATTTATGTATATTGTTGAGGTTGAGGCTGTAGAGCGGTGTTGCATTCTGCGTCCAAGTCTGGATCTAGTTATTGCGGAATTAAAATGATTTTGGTAAGAATGATATCCTCACCTGCAGTAAAAACAACCCCCGCGCTGATGTCATGGGCGATGAACTGTCCGAACTGCATGAACATCATGTTATGCGTGCTGCTTGGGTGGCTTCCGTCCAGAAGCAGAGCGCTGCTGACCGTCCTCGCACTTGGTAGTGGAAAACCAGATTTAGATGTTCTCAGGGCCCATGTTCCTGCCAAATGATTAAAGCTTTTGAAATCTTCCATGACATTCCCCCAACGTCAAAAATGCAAACTGCAATTGTACAAAATAACTATTAATTTTTTTACAATTTGGATTTTGAATGTTCACTTTGATCATTTTGATAACTTTTAGCGGGTAGCGCCCGCAGTACTCTGAAACGAGGCAGTAGTACGATACGTTGTACGGGCTCTACCCATAGCGCGTCGCGTACGGACCTATGCGCTTCGCTGTGAAACAATGTTCTAGCGCCTCACGTTTGTTTCCGTTCCGGGAGACCCGTACGGGCGGCCGTCTCCCCGACAGCTGTGCAACCAGCCTTAACTTGCAAAAAAACAAATAGCTAATAAATATCTAGTCTTACTTTCATTCAAGTAATTTTTTCTATAATTTTAACACGTACTAGAGCAACTGTTATAATATATTTTACCGTCACTATAATCAGGCGGCAGAAGCCTCTCGAAGCCAGTGAGGATAGCACCCCATGTGGAGGAGGTGGGATTGTTACACTCTCCTCCTATGCTCCTGTAGCGATTAGGAGCTGAGCACGACGGTTGTGGAGGGCAAAAAGGACCTGAAACATAATTAATTATGTTCAAGCAACACACCTATTGTTAGAAAAACATCGACCTGTAACAATGCCAAAAACTACAAACAAAAAAAATGCCTTCTCTTTATCGTCATGGATTCTTACATGTGTTTGTAATTTGAAGCCATTACAGGTATCCTACGAAATTCAGTATAATCTGCCATATCGCTTATGTAATAAAAATCTTAAATTCATTTATTTACTGACAGGCCGCTGGGTCTAGGAGAAAAGTCTAGGAAAAAGAAATTTTTCACAAGAGTTCCTATATAAAATTTGTCCCTATAGAAAGTGAGCAAAAGGAATGATTATATTAAAAATTCACCTCCTATTGGAGAATACGAGTATTTTTAGAAGATCGGCTTGTTTTTTCTTAAGTTTCAGACTTTTATTTATTTATTTATTTATTTAAACTTCTCGCACACATTGAGGTACAAAGGCGGACTTAATGCCTTAGGCATTCTCTACCAGTCAACCAAGGGTGGTGAAGAGATAAGATGGCAGGTGCTCTGAATAAGAGGAGAAACCGTAAAAAAAAATATTAAAAAGATATCTAAATGCCTTATAAATAAAATAGGCACACAAGTACATATATAGGTTATAAGCTTAAAATACACATACATACATATTAACTATAATATATACCTACATTATAATATATACATATATAGGATACAAGTAAAAAAAAAGAGGTAATTGAGATGACTCTACGCTATTTGTTTTGAAAATAACTCTGCAATTTCCGCTTAAATGCATACCGACTGGTGGCCGTTCTGATATCAAGAGGAAGCGCATTCCATAGAAGAATGGACTGAATATGAAAGGAAGAATGAACAAAGTCAGAAGTATGAGAAGGACAAAGTAGAAGAAGATTGTTGGAAGAACGCAAATTCTTAGCGTGTGAAGAACAAAGATATTGGAAGTGAGACATAAGATAAGAAGGTGGGGTGGGAGAGTTCAGAAAGGAGAAAAGCGTGGTCAAAGCGCGTAAACTTCTTCTTTGGCGAATGGACATCCATTTGAGCTCAGACCTGTAGCTCGACACATGGTCATATTTCCTCAGGTTGAATATGAACCGGATACCATTGTTGAGCAGTCTGTCGAGTTTATCCAGCAAAACTGCATTCAAGTCAAAGTAGCACACGTCACCATAGTCGATGATAGGGAAAATTAAAGTCTGCACAAGCATAGCTTTCGTCTTAGCGGGCAAAAAGCTCCTCAGCCGATACAGGGATCGCAGAGTACCGTTGACCCTTTGACTGACATTAGAAACCTGGCGTTGCCAGCTAAGCGTCGAGTCAAGATGCAAACCGAGATCCTTCACCGTGGGAGTAATGGGTATGACGGTACCATTAAATATAAGAGGAGGAAGAGAGCTAAGTGCCACCCTACCCATCATGCGCGAGCTTCCAATTACAATGGCCTGACACTTTGTGGGGTTTACTGACACCCCAAAACTATCAGACCACCTTTTGATTGAATCAAGATCTCGGTTTACATCTGCTATAGCGTCCGATAAACTTTCCACCCGCTCAGCTGTATACAATTGTAGATCATCAGCGTAAAGATGATACGAACACCGAAGACAGTGAGTTATGAAATTAATGAAGATTGAGAATAACAATGGAGAAAGAATACCGCCTTGTGGAACACCAGCATCTAGGTCGCGCCAACTCGAAGAGCTCTCGTCAACGCGAACCGACTGCTGACGTCCCCGAAGATAAGAGGAGAACCATTCCAGGGCCTCGGGTGAAACCATAAGATGGGAAAGGATAGAGAGGAGAATATCATGACTGACGGCATTAAAGGCATTGGAGAAATCAATTAATACCAAAACGGTAACCTTGGTATCCTCCATCGCTTCTCTAATGTCACCAGTCACTTTAAGGAGAGCGGAGGCTGTACTGTGCCCAGGCCTGAAACCGGACTGAAAGGAGCTAACAAGGTTGTTGCGGTGAACAAACCCCGCAAACTGCTTATGTACGCAGGCCTCAAGCACTTTAGACAGGAATGGAAGAATGGAAATAGGTCGAAAGTGGCTGGGTAGGGAGGGATTTGAAATTTTAGGAAGTGGGCGGACAAAGGCCATACGCCACTGGGAAGGGAATTGTCCGGAATCCAGAGAAAAGTTGATGATGTGGGTAATCGGAGGGAGAAGGCTATCTAGGATCCAAACGACCATACTACGACTGATACCGTCATAGCCCACAGCCTTGGATTTTATGGACAGGATGATCTTTTTAATTTCATCCAAGGTGACCGGAGAGAAATGAAATGGCTCTATGATCGGACTAGCTAGGCCAGTAATGAAATCGACCGTCTGGGATAATATTTGGGAATCCAAATGGCAAGTGGTTGTGAAGTGACGGTTGATATCATCAAGGCCAATCGTATTAGGAAAATCCACATGACGTGGTCTGCCGATACCAAGAGTCCCAAGGAACTTTTCTCTATACAGGGTGGCAGGGACATCGACGCGAAGCTGGTTACCGTGGATTCAGTATATGATTCTGAAGCCCCCGGCGTTGAAATTTTTCGTCGGTTATTTAAAAAAAAAACAGCTGTTTCATAGAAAAGTGCAATACGTACGCGGTCAAAATGTATGGAGCAGCAGATTTTTTTTTTATAACCGACAAAAAATTTCAACGCAGGGGGGTTCAGAATCATGTACTGAATCCATGGTAACCGGCTTCGCGTCGATGTCCCTGACACCCCGTATACTCGTGCATCTATAGGCATTCGGCATATATTGCGAAATGAACTCACCATCCGTATGATCAGTTAGTCCTAAAGCCAGTTCATCTTCAGAGATCACCTGACGCGCCTTCAACTCCTGCGCGGTGAACAAGTTCAGCAAACCGCCGCGACCCAGGCTGGCGGCGCGTTCGTCGTGCGATACCACCGACTAAATGAAGACAAGAGAAAATTAATGAACGTAGCTAGAAAATAATGTATAGTGCTGAGATTTATTTCTGAATGATAACGTCAATATGTACATAACAGAAAAGTTCCTTGTTGAAAAGCTAGAGAATTACTATAACCCAGCCTATGACAGCATTGCTGTGTTCCAATAAAGAAGTTATGGTTGCGAAATAACAATCATACAAGATATTTTTTAACTCTGTCTAGAGACAGAGTTAAAAAATATCTTGTATGATTGTTATTTCGGCTGCCGCCATCATCATCATCATGTTAGCCCGGAGTCTCCCATACTGCTGGTTTTGGGTCTATCCTTTCTTCTGCCATACTTCCCGACAAGATAAGGTTGACAACGTACTGGGTAATCCCCTTGGTACTGCATGTGGAAAAGGAATAGACGTCGATAAATGATAAATGATAACAGTAGAATCCAGTGTGTCTGTACATTAACGAAAAGTAATAAAAATAGAAAAGGGGTAACTAACGAAGGGTCATAGAACATAAACTAACGATTTTTATTAGAATTCTTTTCTGTCTATCCGTTTGTTTGTTCGCGCACATCTCCGCAACTACACGGAAAAAACGTAACGGCTAGAAATAAACAAGTTATTGTTATTTACAACCAAGCGACTCGGTTCTGAGAGAGCCTGCAAAGTTGCTAGAATTGAACAAGTGAACTTGGTTAATATAAACTGTATTGAACGTTTTAAATAAGTCTTGGTTATTTGTAGCCGTATAATTCGTATAATTTTTAGCCAAGCCAAATTGGTACTTTGCTAGCCATTTATTTTTTCAGTGTAGTGGACGCATTTTGATGTAGGTTTCACAAGTATACAGAGATTAACTTAGAGCAGTATATAGGCTTTGTTTAATTAAAATAGGATATTCAAAAAAAGTAATAGGCTTAGTTAGGTATAAAAATAGTTTGGAAAATCCAAAAGTGCACGCCTCATACTTATACATTCATAAACGAAAAAGAAATTCAAAACAGTTTAAAAATGAACAATTTATCACTTTTCATGAAGTCGTAATGTCAACGACTGACAAAGATATTTACTTGGCGGTTGCTAGGCAACTTCAAGTCAAAGGTTCGAAATATTTAGTTAAAGATATTATATTTTAGTTAGGTTTTTATTAATTATAATAAAACTACTTTGAATAAAAGAGCCATTTTCAATAGGGTTCCGTCTACGGCTGAAACGAATGTATAAAAAAAAAATTACTCAATTAATTGATTTTATCGCAAGCTACAATGTTTTCAGGGTTCATAAATTGACGGACAGGAAATTTTTTTCAACTATTTTTATGCTTTTTCCATTTCTGCTGCATTAAATCAATTGTTAAAAAGTACAGTATTAATCTCCATTTAATCATCTATACAATGGTATATAAATTAAGTAGGTTCTGTGTACTAACAGGAGTGTAACAATAAAAACAGTTGCAGAAATGGGGCAAAAAATATTTTTCGATCGTAGAGCACACTCTAATGCTTCGCATTATGAGTCGTGCAATATAACGCGGGCGAAACCCTTGGCGGAAGCTAGTCATTAATATATCTTCTTGATATAGGTATATAATTCTTCCGTACATGTGTTAGTCACCTAACTCCTCCTAAAGGGCTGGACCGATTTGGATGAAATTTTGTGTGTATATTTGAGTGGGTCCCTGAATGGTTTGAAAATAAAATTGGACCCGGTAGGTGGCGCTGTTCGGGCAGGACAACGTCTGTGCCAGGTTCACTAGTATCTAAATAAATACTGCTGGCTTACCAAATGGTGACCATAACTTGGCGAGGTGGTATTGACAGTGGTGTGCATGGAGTGTTCTAGCAGTTTGGCAGCTAAGGTGACCCACATAGATAGCTTCTGACGAGACTGCGAGTGAGAAGCCTTGATGTCGTCTGTGCTGATCGCGGTGGCTGCGCGGGAGTGGCGCTCATTTTCCGCTGGGGAAATATAATTGAATTAAATAATAAAGCTACATTTATTCGAGACTTAGAAGTGTTGTTTTAACATTACAGTTTTTTATTTAATTATGAATTCATTATTGTCATAAGCATGGGTTTTCTCAAATATATTGGGGTCGGCTTCCCGTCTAATTAAGTATGAATTCGGATAATGTGTGAATACTTTAAACTTAACGCTCTTGTGAGTATTCTATAATAATATATTTTTATTAAATGGCAAGCAAAGCCGATGTCGACTATTCTACCAATGTCTAAAGTGCATTGGAAAAACAAATGTGCAAGAAAAATAAGGAAATAATAAAAAATAAACATTAACGGAAGACAAAAGTAAAATTAATTTTCAATAAATAAATAAATTGTAAGCGGCACGTGGCGCGCTTGGAGGTATAAAATTTATATTTCCAAGCGTGTTACGTGTCCCTTACTTACTTTCTTTCTTTCTTTATTTGACGAACAATATATTGTAATGAAATTATGTTTTTAAATTTTAATGTGAATTCAGATTGTAATCTTGATTTAATTTAATTTTAATCTAACTTAATTGAATTTTAATCTGATTTAATTGAATTTTAATCTAATTTAATTTAATGGAATTTTAATATAATTTAATTTAATTTTAATCTCAATTCAATTTAATTTTAATCTTAATTTAATTTGTAAAAATGTTATGTTATTATGTTATGCCTATACCAATTGTTATTATGAGTCTATTATGTTACTTGAAATAAATGATTTGAATTTGAATTTGAATTTGAATAAAAACTTGAGATACGGTTTGGATGGTTTATTGATAAATTCGATTCTTTTAATTACTGTTTTAATTTATGACTAATCCACCTATGTTCTGAATTCTCTGAATAACGCAATAGTTTTTTGTGTTACTAGGGGACAAAGTAATATTTTGTTCTTCAAGGGAGTTATTTTGAATTCAGAGCGTAGCGAGGAATTCAATATATGCCGCCCAAGAACAAAATATTTTACCTATGAGAAAAATAAAAAGCTACAAGTACCAACCTACTCGTTTTTTTTTTACATTAAACCTTTGTTCGAGCGCCTCCAACCTAACTACTCAAATCTATCAGAAGCATGGAGGGGACCAATCAGAAGAGAGAAACCTCAAACTCCTATGGGAGCAAAATTGAATTTTTCTCCCGCCATCCTCTATAGGCAATTGACGTTTTTTCGAATAGGTGTGCTGAAAAAGCTTTAAATTAAGCTAAACCACATTCGTAAATGTTACATTAGATCAGAATTCTGATATCCAAAACCAAAACTATTACGTTTTGTTGGACTTTGCCCGCAGTTGAGCAAAGATTTTAAACTGTTTCAATTTTGTTTTCCATCTCACCTGCATGTCCACTGCCGGTGAAGCAGCACACTCCGGCGGCACCTTCCAGATGACACGCTGGGTTATAGGAGCTTGCTCTGACATGTGCTGGACACTGCACCTTGGGCACGCATTTGCCAAGTCGAGGGCAAACGGCGCAGGGAGGCTCTTTGTAATGAATGTGCTCTGGAAATAATGTAGTAAAATAAAGTAGATAATTGTAAGTACAAATGTATTTGTACGATCTTGCTGATATATATTTGCTTTGTTGTCATGAAGTCATGCGCTAGTGATAACTAATTAACTACCCTTTTACACAATTTTTTTTATTTTTTTTATTTTTAAGGGCTTTGTCGTTTAGCGACCACATCGCCCAGTGCAGAAAAACACAAAATTGTTGATAAAGATCTACCTTATAACTAACTTGTTCTTACAATTTTTTAGCTTAGGCTTATCGAACATTGGAAAAGCAAGGATGGTAGTACAAAAGTTTTATTTCGTCCGAAAACATTAATTCTAGTATTTTCATTCCGGACACACTCCATCGGAATATGGAAGTCATCATCAACCACAACCACAATTTGGAGAATAAGCTTTCCTCATAACTAAACTATGTTTATCACGACATGTAAATTGTTCCCATATTTATAGTTTGTGTTTGTGCTGATGAGAGATAAAGAGTAACATTCTAAACTCTCTATAAAAAATTGTTACGGTCTTCAATCCGTCTACGGAGTTAATTCGCGAATTACGTTTGTAGATTAAGTTAACTAGCTTACATATGCAATAGATGTATCAATATAAAAATTATATAACCTAGTATGATCATCAATTTAAAAAAAAAAACTGGTTTTTTTTCATAACCTGACACCGTCAATCATAATTACAGCTAAAAGATGTCTAGTCTGAAGATAGGCCTCCAACTATTACCACAAGTTCCCTGAATCTTGCATAAATGAAAGTCTTACCTTGTCCATGTGTCACAGAGCTCCTTTCATGCGCGTGGGCAGATAATAAAATGGGACACAATACCACCACATATACGAACAAGCGTAGAACAAACTTGTACAAACTCATATTGACTATATTTTTCAAAAAGTAATTAGTTTTATAATACTCGGTTCAAGTTTTAATGAAAAGGTCTAAATTTATGAAAAATTGGACATGGTTGCGCACGCGCTGGCCAAGCGGTGATTGAAATGAGCGAGTCAAAGATTGGACTAATTAACAGTGAGTTTTGAAGGTAGCTGTAAGTAATTTTTTTCAGAAAGTAGGTACTTCTGTCGTCGATGTTAAGGTACTTATTCTAGCTAAGCAATGAAACAAACGATAAATTTTAATATAATATTTTTATTTCTCATATTCACAAACATAAATAACATTCACAGCACAATAATAATGAATTATTACCGTTACGTCGATTCTCATAAACAAAACAAAGGCACTATGATCTATTTAATCTCTTAATCATGTCACAAAACAAACTTATTTACAACAAATCTTAACATATTCACTAAAAAATAAATAAAATTTCCGGCTTAGAACTTACGGCACTAAAAATTCGACGATGTGTACTTACTACATACTAAACATAGATTTTTAATGATTTTGTACTAGGTCAAGCGCCATATAAAGTATGATTAGCAATAACCACTGGAACATTGTTTTATTTTATATACAGGCACAATATATGTACTTTCCTGTGAGCATTTTTAAGCTTTTAAGTTAGCTTTCTTCTGCTTTTGTATCGTCTCGTCTGAAGGCAGAAGGAATCCAACTAAGCCTCCACCTGAAAAAAGTAATCAATAAATCAATCTGACAAGCTGACAAGCCTTTTACCAACTATGTTGGGGTCGGCTTCCAGTCTAACCGGATGTAGCTGAATACCAGTTTTTTACATGAAACGACTACCTATCTGACTTCCACAACCCAGTAATTGGGTAATGCGATATCCATTGGTAAAACTTGGAAGAATTTTATTACTAACAATTTGTCGTAAATCGTAACGAAAATCCGCTCATTCCTTCATAATTATGAGCTCATAGTCTGTCCAATGTTATGAAAGGGCAAGGACTGCTACCCCTATGTTCTGCTGGACCTGCTGTTCTAATGGGTATTAGAACACAATAGAATTGGTTTATTTCGGACACAAATATCCATATAGTGTTAGTAATATACAAAAAATAACATATTGCCTAGTGTTAGTAAAAATCAACCTCCGCACAAACTGCTGTACAATCGAAACTTTCGACTACAATTCTCAGGATATTGCGATCAATCATGTTATGTCTTTCTGCAGATCCCTCTCAAAGAGAGGGGGCCTGTGTCCCGACAGGAGGAACATTATAGGCTGATTATACTAATGCTTATGTCATTCCACAGTGTTCATAACTATACTATCATGTTCGAATCATTATGTACGTACTGTTTCATTTGCAAGCTGTGATTAAAAGAGACAACAAAATGAGAGTTAATCATACTAACCAAAAGCAATAGACCCATAAATATAGAAAGCTCCTTCACAATTGCTGTCAAGGAGTCGTTTGAGAACGTTGATACCGATGACCGCACTGCCACGACCAACCATCAGGGTGAGACACACTGCCATAGCTCTGAAATTACCAAAATAAAGTCATTTTTACTTAACAGAAAAACAAAGAAGGTTACAAAATGATGGATTGGTTGGGTTACATGAGAAATACATAATGAGTAGGGCATGTAAATAAGAATTAGGTACTGCATAAAATCATCAAAACTTGATATGAACAGACAGAATGATTTTAAAACATTCTGTTTTCGTCTAATAAATAAGTCTGATGCTAATGACTTACTTGACATAAGTTGGGAAGACATCAACACTGTAGGTGTTCATGAAGCCGAAGTTGAAGATGGCAGACAAGAAGACCATGAACAGGACAGCGCTCAGGATCCAGTAGGGACTGCTGTTGATGATCAAGGCTGCTACTCCTGCTAACATCTGCAGGAAACCAAATAGAAAATAATATGAGAGATATTAATGATACTAATTCAAAAATGATGACGAAAGCAGTTTCATTAAGGCAAACTGACATCATATTTTGTACTTACACAAACATTGGGATGAAAAAAGATAACGAAGCAGAATGGCCAATAAAAACAATTTTGTTGAGATGACTAAACGGACAATGAGAAATAACATAACATATCTCTTAAAAATAAATGATATTCGGAGATTAAAAGATGTATAAAATTCAACACAGTAGTATAATACCTGTATGCTGATAAATAGCCGCTTCCTACCAATGCAGGTAATGATGCTGCTCATAAAAATGTTGCAGAAAGCCAAAACCATAGTGATGCCGAACACCAGGGTCATGGCTTCAGTATTCATAGAACAGTCTTGAACCTGAAATTAAAGACACACGATTAACAAGGACGCACAGACTGGGGTAGCATATCATTAAAGGCTTATACTGAAAGGCCTAAAGTAAGCAGTGGGTGGAACAAGGCTGCCAATGACAAGGATCACTAACAAAGACAAATAGTTTGGAAAATCCAAAAGTGCACGCCTCATACTTATCACTCATTCATAAACGAAAAAGAAATTCAAAACATAGTTTAAAAATGAACAATTTATCACTTTTCATGAAGTCGTAATCTTGGCGGTTGCTAGGCAACTTCAAGTCTAAGGTTGGAAATATTTAGTTAAAGATATTATATTTTAGTTAGTATTTTATTAATTATAATTAAACTACTTTGATTATATAATTAAACCATTTTCAATAGGGTTCCTTCTACGGCTGAAACGAATGTATAAAAAAAAAATTGACTCAATTAATTGATTTTATCGCAAGCTACAATGTTTTCAGGGTTCATAAATTGACGGACAGGAATTTTTTTTCAACTTTTTTTATGCTTTTTCCATTTCTGCTGCATTCAATCATTTGTTAAAAAGTACAGTATTAATCTCCATTTAATCATCTATACAATGGTATATAAATTATGTAGGTTCTGTGTACTAGCAGAAGTGTAACAATAAAAACAGTTACAGAAATGGGGCAAACAATTTTTTTGATCGTAGAGCACACTCTAATTCTTCGCATTACGAGTCGTGCAATACAAATAACAACACGACTTAGAAGCCAATTGTTAACATCGATCGATTCCAAAAAAAAACTTAATTAAAGATATAATGATTTTTCTAGTAGTTACCTCTTGGACAGATGTGGAATTCGCGGTAAGCCTGATCATCTCACAAATGGTAAGATGCCTTTCTCCTCCCACTACGGATATCATGAATGCGTTTACTATGAAAGGCAACCATACGAAGAAAGCATTCATTCTGTGAAGAAAAACAGTCATAATTATTATTAGTGGTGTCGAAAAATAAAAGAATCAGCATTCAGTAAATTTAGATTAGCAAATCACGGAATATACTAATCTACAATTTAATAAATATTGTTACAACCAGAAATGTAATCAGATATTTGTTTGTGTGTCTGTTTGTCCGTGTGGTGCCGGACTTAAAGAATCGCACTACCCTATGTCTTCCCATGGGTGTCGTAAAAGGCGACTAAGGGATTACTAGAGAATGGGCAGCAGCGTTCTCTATGCACTATTTACACCATACTGCGATCGCCAACCCGCTTGCCAAGCGTGGCGATTATGGCAAACCCCCCCTAAAAATGACAAGCACCACAAACAAACGGCCCCTAGTGCCCGGCGGCCTACCTACCCTTGGCTACGGTAGCGGTCAAGGTCACGGTGAGGCAAGGGGTGCGAAGAATCCCCGGAAGAGATCCGGCTACCACAACCACCGGAAACTGGACCTGGCAACTTATAACACGCGTACACTCCGGACCGACGAGAAGATCATCGAACTCGAGGAAGAATTGAGCAGGTTACGATGGGGTATAATAGGATTATCCGAAGTCCGAAGAGAGGGGGAGGACTCGATAATCCTTAAATCCGGAAACTTGCTCTATTTCCGGGAGGGCGACCAGCAGTCCCAGGGTGGTGTCGGGTTTATCGTCCACAAGTCCCTTGTGAGCAACGTAGTGAAGATCGAGAGTGTGTCGACCAGGGTGGCGTACCTTATACTCAGAATATCCGCAAGATATTCGCTGAAGGTCGTACAGGTTTACGCCCCGACCTCGTCACACCCCGACGATGAGGTGGAGACCATGTATGAGGATATTTCTAGAGCCATGCATGCCTCTAAAACTCACTTCACCGTTGTCATGGGGGACTTCAACGCGAAACTGGGCAAACGAAATGATGATGAGCTGCGAGTGGGGCAATTTGGAGTTGGACGTCGGAACCACCGGGGTCACCTACTGGCCAGTTTTATGGAGAAGGAAGGCCTCTTTATGATGAACTCCTTCTTCAGAAAACGTGAGCACAGAAAGTGGACCTGGCAGAGCCCTGATGGTGCAACAAAAAATGAGATTGACTTCATTATGTCGACGAAGAAGCAAGTATTCAATGATGTCTCTGTGATCAACGCGGTGAAAACCGGAAGCGATCACCGCATGGTAAGAGGCACATTGAACTTAAATATTAAGCTGGAAAGATCTCGACTGGTGAAGTCTACGCTCCGTCCAGCACCGATCCAAGTCCAAAACCCCGAGAGCTTTCAGCTCGAACTTCAGAATCGTTTCGAGTGCCTAGGAAGCTCCGTGGACGATTTTAACGATGGGTTCGTGGAAACTGTCCATACGGTCGGGTCCAAGATCTTTAAGACCCGTCGTACAAATAGAAACAAGAGGCTCTCTGATCCTACTATACAGCTCATGAAGGAGAGGCGCGAGATGATCCTCCAGTCTTCAGACGATGCGTTCAAGTACCGGCAGCTCAATAGACGGATCTCTAAGTCCTTAAAAAGCGACCTTCGTCGCTTTAGTACGGACCGCATTAAGGACGCGATAGAGCGGAATAAGGGCTCCAAGGTCTTTGCAAGAGATCTGTCTATTGGGCAGAGCCAGCTTGCAAAGCTGAAGACCGATGATGGCAGGATCGTATCCGCCAAACCTGAAGTATTGAGAGAGATCGAGAGGTTCTATGGACAGTTATACACGTCATCCAGTAACCCCGTTACGAATCGGGCAAACGACCCAAGAGCTAGATTAACCCGACATTATACCGAAGATATCCCGGACGTCAGCTTGTACGAGATTAGGATGGCTCTAAAGCAACTTAAAAACAACAAGGCGCCGGGTGATGACGGAATTACGGCCGAACTCTTAAAGGCCGGTGGGAAACCCGTTCTAAAGGCCCTCCAGAAGCTGTTCAATTCCGTCATACTCGAGGGTAAAACGCCACAGGCATGGAGCAGAGGTGTGGTGGTACTCTTTTTTAAAAAGGGCGACAATGCCCTGCTTAAGAACTATAGGCCCATCACACTTCTGACCCATGTCTACAAGCTGTTTTCAAGAGTCATCACGAACCGTCTCGCGCGCAGGTTTGACGACTTCCAGCCTCCCGAACAAGCCGGATTCCGTAAAGGCTTTAGCACCGTGGACCACATACATACGCTGCGGCAGGTTATACAGAAGACCGAAGAGTATAACCTGCCTCTCTGCTTAGCGTTCGTGGATTACGAGAAAGCCTTCGATTCGATCGAGACATGGGCTGTACTGCAGTCTCTTCAACGGTGCCAGATCGACTATCGGTACATCGAGGTGTTAAAGTGCCTATACAAAGACGCCACTATGTCAGTCCGACTCCACGACCAGACCTCGAAACCTATCCTTCTGCAGCGAGGTGTGAGACAAGGAGACGTTATCTCTCCGAAACTGTTCACCGCTGCACTGGAGGATGTCTTCAAGATTCTGGACTGGAAAGGGCTAGGCATCAACATCAATGGCGATTATATCACTGACCTTCGGTTTGCCGACGATATAGTTATCATGGCTGAGACCATGGAGGACCTCAGTATAATGCTCGATGACCTCAGTAGAGCCTCCAAAAGAGTGGGTCTTAAAATGAACATGGACAAGACAAAGGTCATGTCAAATGCCCATGTAACACCCGCCCTCATAAAGATCGGAGACGCTACGCTCGAAGTTGTAGACGAGTATGTTTACCTAGGACAAACTGTTCAGCTAGGTAGGTCCAACTTCGAGAAAGAGGTCAATCGTCGAATCCGACTCGGTTGGGCAGCGTTCGGGAAGCTACGCAATATCTTCTCGTCCCACATACCACAGTGTCTCAAGACGAAAGTCTTTGACCAGTGCGTGTTGCCAGTGATGACTTATGGCACTGAAACGTGGTCGCTCACAATGGGCCTAATTAGAAGGCTAAAAGTCACCCAAAGAGCAATGGAGAGGGCTATGCTTGGAGTTTCCCTACGTGATCGAATCAGAAATGAAGAGATCCGCAGGAGAACCAAGGTAACCGACATAGCCCGAAGAATTGCCAAACTTAAGTGGCAATGGGCAGGACATATTGCTCGCAGAACAGATGGCCGATGGGGCCGAAAGGTTCTGGAGTGGCGACCACGTACCGGAAGACGTAGCGTTGGAAGGCCTCCCACAAGATGGACCGATGACCTAGTAAAGGCCGCAGGAATTCGCTGGATGCGGGAAGCACAGAATCGGTCGAAGTGGCGGTGCTTGGGGGAGGCCTATGTCCAGCAGTGGACGTCTTTCGGCTGATATGATGATGATGATGATGTGTCTGTTTGTCTGTCGTACTTACGTGATATAGCTGATGACGAATAGAAAAGATAGAAGTATAGTATGCTTGAGCAATGGCGGCTTGATCATCGGGAGTGTCTGTGCCGCTATGGATCCCCAGAAACCTTTGTGTATAGCGGAAGAATGTTCCTCATCCAAGTCTAGGGCGTCAACCTGGAAAGTATAATTATATAATATTATGAAAACACAGACTAGTAAAGCAGTCAGTGGATGTAATGATGACCTGCTAAATTTTTGATGGAAGACTCAGCAAGCGATCTGAACCGACACTTTCTGTACGGAAGTCATACTGGATTCCCACTAAAGTCATCATGGATCATCTTCCTAGCTTTTTCCCTACTATGTTGCGGTCAGCTTCCAGTCTGACTAGATGCAGCTGAATACCAGTATTTTACATGGAGCGACTGCCTCTCCGAACTCCATAACTCAGTTACAGGGTAATACGATCCCCTTGAGGCTGCCTGTAAGCGGAGAAGAGCGAAAATGTTACAATATAAAAAAATAGAATCGCACCTCTGAAGCGGAGTTTAGATTCTATTGGTTAATATTGGCACATCTCTGCTCCTCTCCTCGCCAATGGACAGTCAGCCTAAAATTGGCTGTTAGATTTTCGGGCTTCTGACTACACGTAAGGACTGCCAAAGATCTAAAAATGAGACATGAGGAGGGTTCTCGATACATAATGGATGATCACCCATTCACAGACTGACCACGGAAAGTGTAGCTTAACCTTGAATCGATCCATGAGGCTGTTAATAGTGCAGCTGTTATTATTCAGCTACCTACGACCCCACAAGTTATCATGGATATAAAGATGTCTGTTGATTTTAAGTATTGATAGTTGACTATTACTAACCTTATAATGATCAGCACTTTTCCCAGTATTCATGGTAAAAATTCCCTTCAAAACTTCAAGGGCATCCTCATCTCTGCCGACAGTGACCAGGTACTTGGGGCTTTCATAGGCAAAGTAGCATCCAATGGCACTGATGGCACAGGGCACCGCAAAGATCAGGTCTAGGACCCGCCAGGAGTTGAAGTAAATGCCCAGGAACGGTATGTAGTACGAGAATTGCAGTGGCAATACTGGTATGGCTATTACTGAAAGGGTTGAAAAATGGTAAGCTTCAGCTTCAAAACATGTTGCATGATACTTTGAAATCAAGTAGTTATTTTCTTTGAGATTTTTTTATTGGGCATCAAAAAATTCCTCCTCATTGCTGTCAATGGGAAAAGTTCCCAAAAGGCTGACAGCATTGCCAAACCGGATGTTGTTGGCTAGCTGATTCTTTGGCCTAAAAATAGGCCAGGTGGCCTCTGGTCATGAGAAGAGTCCACCAACGGCTTGGCAATGTCCCGAAATACTCGATGACCCCACAGCCCTAGTGTTTCAACCCCAAACGGCTCAAACATATAACTTCCTATAAGGTGGTTATATTTACGCTCTAAAACAGCTGATGAAAAACAGCGGATAATGTCGTTAATGCTGGCGTGTCTTGCCATCCGACCAGCGCTCCTGGCCACGGTATCTGATTCACCGCATTGCCAGCGTGATGGAGTATGGATTATTTTGAAAATTGCATGAAATATGAACACTTGCATGAATATGTTTTTTTTTCTGTGTGTAAATAATTAAATGAATGCTATATGCTATATGAGTGTTATTGATCCTTCAAACAAGCTAGCTCAAATTCAGCGAATAAGACTACATCGAAAATAATCTCAACCCTTGAGAGATATTAAATCCAATTCAAAAATGTACCTGCCATGACCCCCATTGAAGCCAAGTGGACGCTGGTGGTCAGTAAGACCAGGGAACTCCTCCTGGCCGAGGGCGTGCACTCACTCAGCAGCGTCACTGCTAACGCGTAGCCGCCAGACACACTGTAAATACAAAAGTATGCTTCAAACTGAACTAACTGTGAAAAGCGATGATTTGCAGAAGTACATAGATAACTCATCACTGATTCCTTTGTTAATTAAAAAGTTAGTTAGAAAAAAAAATGATGAATGTTAAATGTTATGTTGTTAGTAATAGTCGTCTAACAGTTCAATATTTGTAAATATGTGAGCAGTGGTGGCCCAGTGGTAATGCCCTCGATTTACGAGTTGTAGGTCGTGAGTTCGGAAAGGTGCTTTACTTCGTGTAAATAATTTCATCACCACTTCTCTCACAACGCTGAAGAAAAACATCCTCACGATGTTTTCCTTCACTGTTTTGTGAGCAGTGGCATGTCCGAGAACTAAAAATTCGAGAAAAATTTGACGTCCACCAACCCACACTGGGCCCGCGTGGTAGATTACAGCCCACTCTCCTTCAAAGAAAGAAGGCCTGTGCCCAAGCAACAAAAACACTATAGGGTGATTATTATTCTATGTATAACAACAACAACAATCAACAACATAATTAATAACAACAACATAACCAACAACAACAACATAATTATACTGTTTCTGTTGCTGTTGTTGTTACTGTCGTTTTGTGCGGTGTTCTGTTGTTTGTTGTGTTGTTGTTGTTGGTTTCTGTGTGTTGTTGTACTGTTCTATGTTCAACATAATTAATTGAACTGCTTTTGCTTCATTTGAAAATACTATTGTCGTCGTCTCATTTGATTATCTGATTAAGATATACAGAGTGTGTTGGAGTTTCTTACCCATTCTTCTCCAAATAATACTACGTTTTGGAAGGGGACATGGCAACTATAATTTATTCTTGTAATTTGTGTTGTACAAAAGTGCCTTTCCTAATTGCAATATACGATTTGAGATTGACTACAGCTTTTGAAAAACTTGGAACACATGGATATAGGAGGTTCATTCCAAATTGATAGAAGATACTTACGAGGCTGATGACAATAACTTCAGGAAGCCTAACACTATCCAGTTAGGTGAGAAGGCTGCTAGTGTGCCGGCGACGTAGGTCAACGTCATGGAGACAATGAGGATCTTCCGCCTGCCTTTTGTGTCTGCGAGGTAGCCCCATACGTGGGACATGGCGATTGTACCTGAAAATAACAACACTATGATTAATTTGAAGTTAATATTGCGGTCGTGGGTTCGAACCCCAGCAGGCGCTTTACTTTGTGTAAATAATTTCATCACCACTGCTCTCAAAACTGTGAAGGAAAACATCGTGAGGAAACCGGCATGTCTTAGAACCAAAAATTCGACGACATGTGACATCTACCAACTCGCACTGGCCCCGCGTGGTAGATTACGGCCCACTCCCTCTCATACAGAGGAGGCCTGTGTCCCAGCAGTGGGAACATTAATAGGCTGATTATGTATGTTATGTAAGGGCTTCAAGGAAATTGTTACGTTTCAAATGACATGTATTTGCATATTTGCAGTAGTCATGCTTTGAAACAGTGACTTTCCTGTGGTAAATCTCAAACACAATAATCGCCGATTGCCGATTTGGTCGCCATTATAGTGTCTTAGTTGTGATAGTCATTGGCAGTCGTGAACATCATGACATTTGTTAGTACATAGAAAGAAAGAAAAAGTATACACATCATACATCATTTAGTGTCCTTACATCTTGAAAAACGACTAATAGCCCAGTGCCATGGCAACTAAGACTGTATTCAGTCAAGGAATGTCCAAATGCGCTTGTACCCCGCAGAAAAAGGACGATGAACTCACCAATCAAAGGCACACAAGCTACCAGTCCCTGCTGTGCACTACTGGTGCCAAGCTCACAGGAACTAGCCGTCACCAGGTAGGACACGGAGAAGATCTCGAAGGTCATGCCAATGATGATGCTGGCACAGAGCATGAACGTGTAGAAGTTGTAGCGACTGAACCCTGAAACAGAGGAAAGTATTTTGGTTAAGTCAACATAATAAAATAATATTACGTGGAATTGTCCATTGTTCTTCATCATTACCATGTTACTTGACAAGTGATAAAACGATCACACGTTGTGTAAACGCTGAACTGTATATTGTACAGATACGTTAGAATTAGATAATTTAGCGGAGCTAGTAGCAGAGCGAGGTCTTTTCAACTATCACCGGTCTATAACAGTTTCCGCGGTTCATTAGCATTGCTATACTCCGATTTATAGGTTGAGGTTGGCAATGCATTAGCAAACCCTATATGCGATTCAATAAGGGTTTAGAGATAGCAATAGCTACTGTCTGATATCTAACGATAGCCGACTTTTAATGATTTTATACTGAGGATCACGTCTAAACAAGTTGTGTTAATGATTTGGAAAAAATATATGTTAAAATAAAGCATTTTTCTAATAACTTTACATACGAATATTTTAGATTATGATTATGTTACATAGCGCCAATCCCGCAATGTTTGACGACAAAGATCTTCAACCAGTGCGTCCTGCCCGTGATGACATACGGTGCCGAAACGTGGACACTGACAGTCGGTCTGGTCCACAAATTCAAGGTCGCTCAGCGCGCTATGGAGCGGGCTATGCTTGGAGTTTCTTTGAAGGATAAAATCAGAAATGAAATTATCCGGAAAAGAACCGGAGTACCGACATAGCTTGCAGAGTAAGCAAACTGAAGTGGCAGTGGGCTGGCCATGTCTGTCGAAGGACCGATGGCCGGTGGAGCAGACGAGTCCTAGAGTGGAGACCGCGTATCGGCAAGCGTACTGTGGGACGCCCCCCGGCTAGATGGACCGATGACCTTAAGAAAGTGGCCGGGACAGACTGGATGCGGAAGGCGGAGGACAGAGTGTTGTGGCGCAGCTTGGGAGAGGTCTATGTCCAGCAGTGGACTGCGATAGGCTGAGTTGATTGATTGATTGATTGACATAGTGAAATTAATTTGTAAAGTTATGTCTAACGTGGATAAAAAACTGAGAATGACGCAAAATCTATCAAGCGTATTTTTCTGAAACCTTCACCATTTTAAAGATAATTTAATTATTGAACCTTTTAGTTTGCGTGTTTTATCAAAATACCTTTTGTTTTATGTATAATAAATTGATAATGCGTCAAATTGGGGATAGCGCTCCTTGATGGGCGAGTCCTATAACACGCAATCCAACTCGAGGTCACTGACATATATCTGCGTCTTTAAAAGGCTGTTGGCATTTCATCAGCAATATGAAAATGTGCCGACCGAATATTTGAATCTGCATGTCATTTGTATGACGACTCTTGAAAAGTAAATATAATATTGCAATCAAATGTAACACACTTATAACATTGTTTAAACATACCTTATATAAAACACACAACATGAATAATAATTCTTGACAAAATAAGCTAAGTTATATTTGATTTTGATAAGAACAGAAAATATGTATGGTGTAACTACATATATAATTATTTATAAAATTATTTTGATTTATCATCGTGACGCTATATATAAATTGCGTCGTATTACTTTATTTATACTGGACAAGTAAATGTCTGATAAAGAAATAAAGCACTTTAATGACATAGTATTCGATTTCATTCATCAAAAAACCGCAGAAAAATAAGAATAAAACATAAATCGTTGTTAGTAACCAAGGGGAAATATTTAACTGAACCTCTTAAAACTTATTGACTTTGTAATGGTGTACACCTTTTATTTATAAACTTTCTGGATTTTTCTTACTTGGTCGCATTACCTAATCTAGGGTGTCCTCCACTCTGGGACGGGCGAATGGGTCTGTCAGACTCCTATCTGACTAAAAACCACCCGCCAACGCCCGGTTCGACTGCTACGGATCAGTGGTCTCGATCTCCCGCTCCCTTTCCGCAGCCTCCTTCTGAGAAATTACGGTTTCACAGAAGGAGATCACGGCATCCCACGACTCGGTGCTCCCGACCATCGAACGAGTGACAGGTCAGCTCCGATTTCTAATACGAGGGCACGACGTGGTCCCTCGCATGCGTTACACTCTGCTAGTGTATGCTGCGCAGTGTCCTCTCGACAATGGATGCAGTGATGGAACCGAGAGTCCGAATCTAGGGTACCTACCCGAACTAAACGAGTTAGGTTAGGTTGGAACTGTGACTATAAGCACGCGCGAGCCGAGCGACCGCTGCGTCTACATCCATGTTGGGCGCAGTTAGCTATTTAGTATTTTTAGGACCCCAAATTAGGAATTATAATATGAGGTTGACAAAAAGAGGCAAAATCATTATATTAGAGTGTTCATTATATTTTTAAGAGTGCAAAATAAAAATGATTAGAGGTTCGATTAAATACAATATGTCATAACAAAGATCTAATAAACCAAGCAACTAACGAACATTCAGTGCAGATTAATGGTCATTCCACCTACCAAAAACCTTTGTGCAAGCAAATTGCAAGTAGAGCTTGTCGTCCGCTGACGCGGCATTGCTCGCTTCGCTCGCTCGGCTCGCGCGTGATTGGTCACAATTCTAACCTAACTGAACCTATTGCAACCAAAATTCTCGCAGAAAATTTTGACCATTTTCTATCCGTTTCGAATTATCAAATCATCCTACGACATATCGAATTTTGCAAATTGCTGAACAATGTAGGAACCGATAGAATGTGCCACAACGTGATTCTGACACAAATATAATATTTACAGCAATACGTTAAAAAGTTTAACAGCCTGCTCACGTTTTGAATTTGATTCAATTAGAATCTTTATTCTTTTTTTTTGCTGCCCCGTTGGTCTAGTGGTCGCAAGCGCTACTGCCGAATATGACGTCCTGGGTTCGATCCCAGGTCAGGCAAAGTTTTATTGAGTTTTCCATCAGGAATTTCTTAGTAGCAGGCCGGAGTCTGGATGTGTGGCCGGTTGATGGCAATAAAAAAAAAAACATTCGTTGTACAAAAACACTTATCTAAACACTATGCAGCGTTACAACTAAGGGAAAGAGTGTTTACGATGAACTCTGGCACCCAGAGTAAGATTTAACTTGTGTTTAGGGTGCCAGCGTCCTCGCCTTAATTTGAAATGACAGTAGTTGTAGGACGAGCACAGTACAGTACGACACAACTTAGATTAGCATAGATTTGAACATTTTCATTCATTCATTTCAATTTTACGAATGTATTGGCTATGAGACTTTACAATTTATTGCGTTTTCGAAAGATCATTTTCACCTAAAGCAGTAACAAAGATTGGTGATTTTGAAGGCGCACTCAGTTCGAATGTTGATCGGTTTTACGAATTTTGCCGATGCTACATCTAAGTTGTGTCGTACTGTACCTTTAATATTATTAAGTTACTTACTAGTAAATGCATTCAACATGATGTGGCCTATTAAAGTTCCTATGTGGGGGTTTGTGTATGTATTGAGAGCGACAAATATGGTGAAACATAGTGTTTATGTAAGTCTGTATAAATATTAAAAACATATGACTTTATTATCTACAATAGGTTAAGCGAATACATGTAGTAAATCTTGGGTCTTATCGTAACTCAGTGTCAATGCCACTTAATGACCTTTCTTACGTACATGAAGTACGTGGGAGCAATGGTGTATGGTTTATTTATTTTATTACATAAATGGTTGGACAGAATATCCTGACGCGGAACAAGGGCCGTTCTACATCCGTGAGATGAGCATACTTCGAAGTATCTACGCTTTTTAGTGGCATTCGGTTTGTATACCACAGAGGGATATGCTTGCGCAGAACAGTGCCAAGAACAAAGAACTGTCTCACTGTGAGGACCCGACATTCGGTGTAGATATCCGTGGTAGGATATCTTAACGGCTTCGAGGTCATAACCTTGAGGACAGCTCTCTGTGCTCGTTCTAGAGGCAGTAAGCTTGTCTTGGGAGTCCCACCCTACACTGTGATGCAGTAGTTTATTATGCTTTGACACAAGGCATAATACGAGTATTATAGTCCGCTGAGTGCCTTAGTTAAAAAAAAAATACTGTTGCGGACTCGCGACATGAGATTGCTAAGGTGAGGTTTCCAGCTCAAAGAACTATCTATATAGACTCCGAGATACTTAACAGACTCACCTTGTGAGTTGTGGACAGCCGCATTGTGAAGAGGAGCAGCGTCAGCAAGTATGAGCTCTAAGCGCCATTGAATCCGGTGGAGGGTGGTTGGTAGATAGTAAGGAGAAGGTAAGTACAAAGATTTAAGGTTAGGATCTTATTTAATAGCCATTTCACCACTGAGTTTAGAGCAAGTTCCGCGTATTTTACTGTTTCAGGCCAGTCACTGCCGTGAAGAAGCAAGGCCGTATCATCATCATAATCAGCCTATTAATGCTCCCACTGCTGGGACACAGGCCTCCTCTCTGTGAGAGGGAGTGGGCTGTAATCTACCACGCGGGCCAAGTCCGAGTTTGTAGATGTCACATGTCTTCGAATTTTTGATTCTAAGACATGCCGGTTTCCTCACGATGTTTTCCTTCACCGTTTTGAGAGCAGTGGTGATGAAATTATTTACACAAAGTAAAGCGCCTGCTTGGGTTCGAACCCACGACCTACAACCCGTATCATCTGCGTAAGTATTAATAGAACAGCTCCTTAGAGACATTTTGTATAAGTTAATAAGGTCGCCCCATATTACATAGAACTTAAACATAACTGGCGAAATGTGGGTGTACACCTCTGCCTAACTCTTCGGGGTGACAAGGCGTGATAATATGTATGTAGAATCTTTATTGTTGACATAGGTCATGTAATAGTTAGCTGAACTAGTATTTCACATAAAGATCTGAGGCGAATCAAAGACCTATCTCAACTCACCCTATCTCAATTCTCAACCTATCTCAATGTCTTGTCATCTGACTGACAATTTTATTAGGCACTTTTTCTTAATCTGTTAAAGTAATTAGATTTTAAGACGACGATAACCGACTTTTAATCTGAAGATCACGTTTAAACGTGTGTTAAAGATTTGGAGAAAATATTATGTTAAATAAGAGCATTTTTTTAATAACTTATTATAGGAATATTTTTGATATTTTTATATTACATAGTGAAATTAATTTGTAAAGTTAATCTAACTCGGATAAAAAACTGAAATCACGCAAAATGTTTCAAGCATATTTTTCTGATTTTTAGATAATTTAATTATTGATCTTTTAGTATACGTGTTTTATTAAAACACCTTTTGTTTATGTATTATAAATTAATAATGCGTTTAATTTGGGACAGTGGTCCTTGATAGTCGAGTCCTATTACTGGCTGAACGTACGACGCGTTGCGTGAGCTTAGTACAGAACACGCAAGCTAAGGACTCAAGGTCACTGGCATATCTGCGTCTTAAGAAGTCGGTTAAAATTGGGTTCATGTGTTGCAGATATTGCAATACCTATTTCAATTCATTTCTTATTTCCACGCCGGACACATTTATTTTCAAAAGAAGCTAAAACTTACTGATAAATTGATAGATATTACGGAGATAATAGACATGGAGGCAGAAACACCATGATTTTACAAAACTGAGTATATCCAAAAATAGTGCTGATGCGTTGCCAACTTTAAAAACGAAGTGAGTTCCACTTATCCAAGCGAAAAAATCCACCCTGAGTGTGAAATTACAGTGGCAGCGGGCGGGGCGGATGAGCGGGTGACGCGTCGAGCGCCCGATCGAGATACCCGCTCGCCCGCCCCGCCCGTACTTGGTGCACCTTGGTACACAAGTATGTGCTTGTCTTACACGCCAGCGGATTCCGCTACCCGCGCCGCTCCCACTGTGATTTCACACTCTGCCGCCACATCAGACCAGCAGTGCAGTGTTCATCACAACGATAACACGAGAACGTTGACTAGTAAATTGGCAACAAAACAGCGAGACACCGAACAGCAGGTGCTTGGAATCAGAGGCTATCGGCCGCGGCAGGCAGCACTGCTGCGTGCAGCGGGGTTCGGAACCATACCTTAATCCTATAAATTCCATTTATCCAACTAGGCTAAGGGTGGATTCGGACATACATTTCCGCGCATTCATCCACCTTAGGGTGGATTTTTTGGGGTAGATAAACGGAATAACCCTCTACTAAAGTCGTTTGCTAGAAACTAGCCATGGTTCGTGACAGAAGCAGAGATGTGGACGGTGTGTACTTTTGTGAACAAGAAGCTATTTCTCTTCGTCGCAAAGCTTCCTTGTGTTGCGTTAAATTAATTATCGTCTTACCTGTCATATCCAACGCCTCTTCAAACGGCACCTTATTAGTCTTCACCGTCATTTTGCACTATGTTTCACTAACACTATTTACTAAAAGACTTATATTATGTACATTTATTAGTTATAACATTATTATCACACCAGCATCGTGGCAGGCACTGCGCCCGCGCCATTGTCATGGACATGTTTTATAACAAAAATTATTCAAGCCAAGCGTTTCATGTTGTTAGACATTTGGTTCCGTAGGGTTGGGCACATTGAGAACTAAATAAAGCAGCTTTCTATTCTATGCCTTGAGCGATAAGACCGCCCATTAGGTATGAAATATCATGTTTACACTTTATTCTGTTTTATTTTCCGTGTTCAATAAAGTACAATTGTATTGTATTGTTCGTTGAAATTGAATTCACAAGCATGCGTGAATTAGGTACAAGTGTGTTAATACAAAGTACCTATTACAACAAAATCTGGTTAGAACAGTCTGAAACGATCAGTGAGTGAGAAAGTGTTACGATCAATCAATTATTATAGTTAGTCTCAAAAGAAAATAAAGCATTAATTTTGTTATTTTAACTGTAATAAAACTATTTAATCTGATTGCTCAGTGACTTTAGAATACCTACCATTTGGTTGAACCATTTTTCATAACCCCACGGAACCCTATTATCCGAGATGACAGTAACATCAGATAGCAATGTTTGCAAACAGTAAATATGTTATGTACACCCGCCCAGAGCAAAATATAATGAATAGATAGTGTGCAGTGCCATCGTAATCCCATATGCTACCAACATATTAGATACATAAGTTTTCTATTTCAATACTTACTTCACTGGCAACTGCCACGTGCTAGCTTCCAACCTATTATTGACCAATATTTTAAGCCGAATTTACATTACGAAACTTGTTGCGCAATATTAGTTTTATGATTTTTTTCACGTGTAGAGATAGCATAAAAACAATGCATGCGCGATGAAATTATCTATTTACACGTGAAACTATCAGTGAAACGAATGTCATGAAACTATTAGGTAATATTACGCAACTAGTTTCGTAATGTAAATTCGGCTTTAGTTTGATTTCTGTCACCCTTCGCAGATGGGTTCCACTTGAGTGTTTTGATAGGGGTTATCAATCAGACGAAACCGAAAGTTAAACGAAATAATTTATTACTCATTATTTTTACAATCATTAAATTAAAACAATTTGAACCAAATTATCTCTTTTATGACTATGTTCTTAATAATATATATATATATATTTAGTACTTAATAATTCAATGTGTGTATTTCAAACAACAACAACATTAGATAGGTATAGTGTTATATTTCGCTTAATTGACGGTTTTTTTATTAATGTGAAATACTGACTTCTGCATGGCTTGTCAACCAGTAATAACCTTATTATGCAATTTTATAAAATAAATACAATTTTCATAGATTTAGCTATTAACTGTAGGCATTTCCTACAGTTAATAGCTAAATCTATGAAAATTGTATTTGTAGCGACTTTTCCTTCTATCAGAATCGCCTTTAAAATCTCGAAGTACCAAACTTGGTAGTAATGTAAACTTGGTTTTTTGTTGAAACTAAAAAACAAAAAGATTTTCTTTCTTATGTTCACGTGTTCAATTTCTTTTTCTCTTCCCCGATCTTTGCGTCTGAAGGCAGAAGAAATCCGACAAGGCCACCACCTGGAAAAATATTGTAGGTATAAGTAATTTGAACACAAACAAACATAACATAACATCACGCTTGTAATCCCCAAAGGGTTAGGCAGAGGTGTACTTTTATAAAGTACACCCACATTTCGCCAGTTATGTTTAAGTCCCATGTCATAGGGGGCGAGCCTATTGCCATCAACCGGGCACAAATCCAGACTCCGGGCTGCTACTGAGACAAGTTCTCAGTAACAATTTTGAAATACGAACTATATTTAAAAAATCGAAGACATTTGACATCTACCAACCCCATAGATTGGGCCTACATGGACACACACACACACAGTTACACTCCCTCTCGAAAGTGGGAATATTATAGGCTGATTATGAAGTTTGAGCTTTTCTATTAGCTCAGACCAAATAAAAAACCAAGACACGAGCTCTGCGAACAATACAGTGAAGCATGCCAAAACTACACCACCGCTCTGTGCATACACGCTCACACGCACACTTTTACAACGTTTTATAATGACACTAATCAAACTACACCACACAAAGTGCACACATGTTTACGAAACCGGCTTCAGTTCACTCTTGACTCCGCTCTTGGTCTGAGTCTATAGCGGTTACACCACCATACGCACTACGCATCAAAGACATGACGTCACACAAATCCTGTGTCGCGCAGTTAGAGTTTACCGCGCGAACGACATTAAGACTATCCGAAATCAACTTACGGGCAGTTGCCCGCCAGCCATAACACCCGGAGGACCCTCCCTTGTGGGAGGATGGGTGAACTTTACACCCTGTTCCTCATACCACTAAACTATTACTTCCTTTATAAAACAGCCGGGCTATTCTGTGAAATCTCACCATCAAAACTGAGGTAAACTGAGCTGACAATAGATTCAGTCCCTAGCATCAGGTAGAACGACCGCTCACTTCACCAAACTAACGATGAGATTTTACTGAATAGACCGGCTGGACTTCCTATAGGACTGTACCACGGCGACAGCTTAATGAGGAATTTGCTTGAGGTAAAACATTGTACTGCAAAAATACTCTCAGGCAAGTGTATTGCCCTTGTCACCATTCTTGCCTGAGAGTTTTTCCATTCTTCTCCTGCTGTTTACAAGAATTTCAACGAAGATGTGGATGTCTATGTTCTATGTTAAAGGGTTTGGTTTCCGCACTTATACAGTATGTTAACTAACAGAGGGCGTTCCCGTTAACCCGCAATAGTATAGCATCCATACATGCTAGAAAAAATATAGAAAGTGAAAAAATAAAAGTTTGTTTAATTTTTTTAAATTAAAGTTTTCAATTTTTTTTTTTATTGATACGTAAATGTAACACTCTGTACACGCTCACTTGTTTTTCAACTTGGAAAGACAAGTGCGACAAGTACGCGTGTACAGAGTGTTTGTTTTATGTATGAAATTAATATTTTTCGTGAATATTTTATGATAAAAATATAAAAAAAGTTTTTTTTTTTTCGATTCTAAAATTGTTTCTAGCATGTATGGACGCTATACTATTGCGGGTTAACGGGAACGCCCTCTGTTAGTTAACATACTGTATATAGTACTTCAAGTGGACCATTGTGGGTGGGCCATAGCGGCCGTTTGGGAGGTTATTCCAACCAGCCCACCTCCATCCAGAAGTTAATTAAAACTCCTGGTCTGTTTAGAACGTCTGTCTGTGAAAGATCTGGGTGACCCGAGGGTTTGTGTTCTAATCTGGGTGACGCCTGTGCATTCAAAGAGCACGTGCGCGACGGTTTCCTCAGCCTCCATGCACGCCCTGCACAGAGGACTGTCCGTTATGCCTATTGTTTGGAAGTGTTTGTTTAGCGAGCAGTGTCCCGTGTCAAATAAAGCCACACAGTAGCTACCTAATGATCAATCAGAAGACTCACCTAAAGTTATAGACCCATAGATGTAGAAAGCAGCTTCACAGTTATCGTCGAGGAGTCGTTTGAGGATGTTGATTCCGATGACCGCACTACCACGAGCAAACATCAGGGTGAGGCACACGGCCATAGCTCTGAAAGAGAAACAGAGAATCCATACTATCCATGACTAATATACTCCTATCGTACTACATAATATGTATATGTATATGTCGTGGCCAGACCTTAGAGTTGATCATTTCATGAAGTGTTCGACCATTTCATGAAATGGTTGTTGTGTCATGAAATGGCCAGCTAAAGTTGGCCATATCGTTTAAACGTCAACGTTTAATGATATGTCAGTCGACGTTTGGCCATATCATTAATGTAGGGTTTAAGGTGCAGCAAAAGTTGCTAACTGCGACATGGGTTAGGTAACTTTCAAGTTGGTCACTTTCCATAATATCACATTTGGAAATCCAATAAAAAAAGTCCATCGAGTTTTCTTGCGTGGTCACCCTACTTTGTTTCATTTGTTGTATGCCGCCGCCATGATGCACAACAAAAACAAAGCGACATCAACGCCTCTACCGGTGGATAATCTAACTATTTTACGATATGATCAATAATTTTTGGCCACATCATGAAGTATTCGTGCGTTTAACTGTTTGGATGTTTGTTACTCAAATCACGCAAAAACGGCTGAACTGATTGTAATAATATTCCATACACAGATAGTTTACAACCTGAATGAACACATTAGATACTTTTTATCCCAGTAGTACGTTCCCGTGGGATAATTTCCGACATATTATCTATGCGGGCGAAGTTACGGGCAAAAGACAGTAATATTATAAATGTGAAAGTGAGTCGTGTCTGTCTTTCTGCTACCTTTCATTGAACCGATCGTTATGAAATTTGACAGATAGGTATAGCCTAGAGAAGGATATAGGCTACCCTTTATCCTAAATATTTGAAATTTTGTAATAAACATGTAGACGAATTTGCGGGTAAACGTTAGTAATGTATAAACTTGATTCATTTTTGCCTACTTGAAGATACCGTGATTACCGTGGGACGGAGACACTCGGCGTCAATTAATCTTCAGAAAATCCATCAATCCAGATAATCAATTTATCATCTACGCATTACACGAGTTTATCGTCAATTCGAAAATAGTATCGGATCAAATTGACACTAAGTGCTTAGATAACTGTGAGTCATCAAGGTCCACTCAATCGACAATCGGGTTCAAGTATTTAATAATTCATGTCTTATAAGAGTCCTCTAAGACATGAATTTTCAACTATATAAAGTATTTTTTTTTTCTATATTCCTTTCCAATGTAGAAAAGAATGCACTTTTCTATAATTAATGTTCGATTTTAATTATCATCGAAGTTTGGCCGATTCATAAGTAGTCAATTTTATTTATTTTGACTAACCTGACATAAGTTGGGAAGACATCGACGCTGTAAGAGCTAAGGAAACCAAAACTGAAGATGGCGGACAAGTAAACCACGAACATGATGGCGCTCAGGATCCAGTAGGGGCTAAAGTTGATGACCAATGCTGCTACTCCAGCGAAAAACTAAAACAATATAGTTATAGTTAGTATTTCAATATTGAGGGTTGAAGGCTTCCTGAAATTAGAGACCAGGCACAAGTCTTACCAGAGAACCTAGACCAATACGATTTCATTTAGTAATTAAGTAACAATTAAGAAGGAGATACATACCTGGATGGCTATGAAGAGTGTCTTCCTACCAATGCAGTTGATGATCCTACTCAGCAAGATATTTCCGACGGCCAAAATCATGTTGATACCAAACACCAGGGTCATTGCTTGACTGTTCATAGAACAGTCTTGGGTCTGAAAAGAAAATCTTGTTATTAGCAATGATTATGGTAAAATAATTAAAACTATTAATATCGTATTGCTATGTCCAGTCCAGATGCTTTAGCAAATCTAAAAATCTTTTTAAACAGTCACATGGATCATAATTATCTCTGATAAAGACTTCAGTTGCGTCCTATGGAGAATATTATAATACCAGAATTATGATAATCCTTACCTCTTGAACAGATGTAAAATTTGTAGAAAATCTGATCATCTGACAGATGGTAAGATGCTTATCTCCCCCCACTACCGAGATCATGAAGGCATTTAATATGTAAGGCAACCATACGAAGAAAGCGTTCATCCTGAAAATAAAGATAGAGGACATTATCAGGTGTCAAGGAATAGTATTTCTGATACCAATGAATTTATTAAAATAACTTCAGACGATACTGATATTTTATCAATTCTCTATGGCAAAATTAATAACTTACGTGAGATAACAGACGACAAACAGAAAAGATAGGAGTACAGCATGCTTCAGCAATGGCGGCTTGAATATTGGAACTATCTGCGACGCTATGGTTTTCCAGAATCCTTTTTTGTACGGAGATGACTGTTCTTCATCTAATTCTAATGCATCAACCTGAAAACCAGCAACGTATTAGCATTTCAACGATAAACAAAGATAAAAAACCTTCGTTATTTTATTGCAAATAACTTAGATTCAATAATATATCAAAGTGATGTTAGATCTGAATAATATTACCAACCACAGACATTTGCAAATTAATATACAAAGCAACAGAATTTCCTTAGCCAAAACTTAGTTTCCAATTTAAAAGAATGAGAAAAATACTTCTTTCCTACTCACATTATAGTTATCAGCACTGTTCCCAGTATTCATGACATAAATCTTCTTCAACACTTCGAGAGCATCCTCGTCCCGGCCAACACTGGCCAGGTACTTGGGGCTTTCATAAGCATAGTAGCAACCAATGGCACTGAGGGCACATGGCACAGCAAAGATCAGGTCCAGGACACGCCAGGAGTTGAAGTAGATGTCCAGGAATGGTATGTAGTAGGAGAACTTCAGTGGCAAGACTGGTATTGCTACAACTTGAATATTTAAAGTAGGTTAGGTGGTAATCCAACAAATTTTTTTTTTTTTAATATACAAAGCAATAATTTTAATATAAAATAAGCAATGTGAGAACGCGCTTCTGTTCCTAAGAAAGTTGTAATAAACATTTAATAATGTATTAAATTAGGTATACCTAAAAGCGGACATAATCCTAACAGTTTTAGAATTAGAAGGGTTCTGTCAACTGAGGATACGTCATACGATGATCATGAAACATCAGGAAAGTTTGATATACTCTACTTATTTTACTTTAAAATGCTTCAACTGTGAGATATATTTAGTAGAGTTTCACAGCACAAGTATATTTTATTATTGAGACTGAAGTAAACAGTCTACTTCTTCAGCCTCAACAGCGGTTGCCAGCTGACATTCTGTTTTCTTTGAGGGACAAGCGCGTACGATCAAAACTTACGCGTTCGAGTTATCCACATCAGGCAATGGTAGGTCTAACCCTGGAGGAACTGCCTTCATGATCATAGTTTCGCCTACGCCAGGTAAGTATGGTTTTGCTACAAAACCACCCGAAAGTCGTTCAACGGCGGAAAATCCACCGCGATTCAGAAAATGGACGGATCGGTACCTACAGTAACATAGTCGGAACTATGGACCGATCGGTTCAACGCAATCTAATAACATAGTTAAAACTAAATTCACCTTTCACGCAGTCAATGAAATGTTTTTGAATTCGACAAAGTCATACCTGCCATTATTCCTATTGATGCCAAATACGCACTCATGGTCAATAAGACCAAAGTACTTCTCTTTGCAGCCGGTGTACATTCACTCAGCAGAGTCACTGATAACGCCATGGAACCCGACACACTGAAATAAAGACATAATAATATAATTATATATTACAGTTATAGCGGATCACACATAAAAATTGGTACACACTATCCATATACCTAGTATTAGCAACGATTTAAAAACTATGTTAATACAACTTACAAAATAACCTAACAACAAATTATAACTACGTGACTCGACACCATGTGGGCACGTGGCTCCGCAACCAGTCCCTACTGGGGCTGTCCACCTTGTCCTACAATGTCTTTAGGATGCTGTAGGAGTTTCCACGCAACCTACCCATAACTGGAGCCGCCCGCTGCTCATTATGGCATGAAAATCATCAACACGGGTTTCCGCAAACAACTTGGAAGCGCTACAGAAGCGCGGAAGCCCCATCAACATCCTAAATCCAATATTACATTGAACGCGTAGGACGTACACTGCGTCTGTCGCCCCATCCACACTCACAGGTACGTACGTAAAACAGTGGTTAGTAGGCATGAATTAAAATTTCATGACACAGTATTAAGACATGCACCCTGTAAGGCCACTGCTGGATTCGGCTTATTAGTCCGTTTCCAAATCTGTACAAAATAAAATTAAGGAGCTATATATCCATCTTTATCTGATATTTGTGATTTTGACAATATTTTAACCTACTTTTAAACCTATTCTTAATACATCTCATATTTAAGTTACTAAGTCTTGACCTTGGCTTGGCTTGATAATAATGTGATGTTGTTATAGCTACTTTAAAAATAGCTGTAAAGAATATCTCTTGGGTAATAAAACATCAAGATTAGGTAACATCATCCTTCCATATATTTTTTTTCCATATTTTTTATAGATATGCGTTTAGAGTCTAAACGCATATGAAATCTTTACGATAATTCCTTAATACTTTGATGCTTTTGACATCAATTAGTTTAATCGCACGGACACTTTAAAATCTCGTAAACATTTTGAAGACGATTCACAATTTTATTCTATGATTTTATTTTCCAGGAGTATATTTTAAAATTTTAATGCAGCGTCTCTCTCGTCTGTCTACTCGAGAACCACTTATTCAATAGCGTTTCTGTCTGTTTTCAGTAAGATAGTAAAACTTTCTCTATCTATACTCCTTTTGAAATAGTATTAGGCATTTAACTAAACCTTTTTTACAGTCCGTTCATCCGATTTTGACTTCTATTGCGTTGGTGGCATGACAGATGGCAGCTGCGGTAAACATTTGGTATTGTAAAGACTTTTTTGCTTGTAATGCCATCCATACATGTCTATTCTTATTTCAAATGGAGTATGTGAAATGAAACCTTTCATTGAAGAAGAAGAAAGAAGAAGAAGATTGAAGATTGTAGATTGGGTTTGAAGATTTTTGTATGGAGGGTGGCCCTAACGTGAGGCCGCCATTAAGATCGTTTTTCAGAATCGCGGTGAAAATTAAAAGTTATAGATTTAGATAGAGGACACTACAAACAAAAAAGGTAAGTAAGGTAAGGTAACATAATATCCTAAAGCGTCAGGTTTCGGAGTTAACGAACGGGAAAAACGGGAATGCGGGAATGTACGAGTACCTATACCCCCCGCCGAATGAGGACGTGTGATAAATGGAATATGTATTATTAATGGTGCATGGCATGGGCGCGACACCAAGAAAATCCTATTCAGCCTCCGGCTGCCTTCTTGGATGATATATTATTTATACCGAATATGATTAAAATATCTTATGTTTTATCCATTAGGTATAGTCAATTAATTCATGTGTTGAAGTAACTACAACATAAATAAATAAATTCGTTATAACAATTGTTATTTTTATCTTTGAATATCTCAGAAACGTGATGCTTTATGATGTTATGTTATATCAAGTTTTATATTTGTATAAGTGTCCCCCATCCAAATATATGACATTTATTGTGCACCTCAATTTTGAAAAAAAAATAAAAAATGGTGGCTGATTTTAGGGCCAAAATCTTCAAACCCCTTTAGGCAACACAGGGGGCACAAACTATTGTAATAGGTACCAAGATCCTTAGAATAAAAGGTAATGAAAGCAAGATACTAACGAGGCTGACGAAAGTAGTTTGAGTAAGCTCAGCACAATCCAGTTGGGTGAGAAGGCGGCAAGGGTTCCAGCCACGTAGCTGATGGTCATAGAAATGATGAGAATCTTCCGACGACCCCTCGTGTCTGCGAGGTAGCCCCAGATGTGAGATGATGTTAAGATACCTGGGCAAATAATATAATAATGTTACTTCTACAGTTTATTGATTAATTATTAAGGTATTATGACTATATAAAAAAAAAAAACAAAAATATAAAAGTGCACGCCTCATAACTCTGCGTGGCGCGTTGGCGTCTAGTCTACATGTAAACGCGATGCGTTGTCGGCAGGGTTGGGGCGGGCGGCCTCTTCTACACGAGCCCTAACATTTTCTCCTTAATAGTAGGTATTGTAAATAAAAAAAGCATTATTGCCTTTAGAACAATTTTTTTTTGTAGTGGATATCTTTATTTTCAAAACATAGTTTCTAACAAAAATGAACCATTTATTTAAACACTTTTCATGAAGTACGTTTTGACTGCTTTTTTACCCATCAATATGGGAAAATTTTTGTTGTTTCCGTAATGTCAAAGACTATTTATTTTATTTAGCTAATTAACGATATTTACTTTGTCGGTTGCTAGGCAACGGACAGGCAGGCAGCCTAATATTTCGCATTATCAGTAGTGCAAAATATAGTTTTGAAAATTTGAATAATAAATTATTCGTAGCCGGTACCATTGATAAATGCGCTAACTTTCTTTACTCCTAGACCCGGGTTTTTATATAGAACAGCATTTATTTTGACGAGTGAGGCGTCCACGCAGCACTGGCTGTGGCACGCCCCCGTTCCCGCGTAATCACAGAGTACTTTTTATATCGCGTAATACAACACGCCTTACACATGTAACAACTGAAATACGCACTATCAATGAAAAAGTACTAAAATATACAATGACGCAATAAAAATTGCGTTTTATGCTTTGTATATTATTATGTAAACGTGTAAATGCTTATAATCCGATGTCTAGTTATGAATATATAGGTATATGTATAAATAGGTCACTGAATATATATTTATAATACGAGTATATTAGTGAATAAAATATTTATCAGCACAATCAGCACGCTCCAGGCAGAGCAACGGCAAGTTGAAGGCAGCATGTACAGACACCAGCACATCAACCTACTCCAATCTGTCAAGTTTTCCCAATCAACATTGAACCTTATTCTTTAGCGATAAAGTTGAAAATGAAATTTGACAGATCGTAGTAACTTGATCTGCTGGTGTCTCTACCAAGCGGTCCACACTGCGGAAGACCGCATAGCTTGGAGATAAGTCGAATGTGATTGCGTTCGTAGTTCAATTCAACTGGCTCGCGTCTTGTTCCTCGAGGAACTCGAGTAGCGGAACATGACGCGAGCCTGTTGAATTGAAATACTGCGGTTTCGCTGCTACAGTTCCGCGGCGGAAGTGTGCTACTGGGGTGAAGGAACGGCGAAGAAGAGTTGTTCAGTGGTACGACAACTAACCAATCAAAGGCACAGAAGCGACCAGTCCCTGCTGAGTGCTGCTGGTGTTCAGCTCACACACGCTGGCTGGCACCAGGTAGGACACGGAGAAGATCTCGAAGGTCATGCCCACAATGACGCTGGAGCACAATATGAAAATACCCACATTGTACCGGCTGTAACCTGCAAGGAAGACATTATTTATTTATTAAAACTAATTGTATGATAGTTTAGAGGTAGGCAAAGATTATAGTCGTTGTGGGGGCAATTTATATCCATGGAGTTTCAGCGAAAGCAAAGAATTCAGTCTTGCTTTGAAGATGGGTTTTAGCTGAGCGTTCTACACTCTGGCTGCCGGGATATTTTTATATGAAGTACACCAACAGCATAATACGAAACGGAAAAATTAAAACAAAGCTCGCTGCATAAATTTGAAACTACTGCAAAGCTACAAATGCCCGACTCCTTTTAATAAAACCAGAATACCCGCGAAATTTCACTTTATTCGAGATTTTTAGTTCATATTCTTTATGACACCTCTTTAGTTCAGGAGCTATTCGAATATCAGCAAAAAAATGGTCTAGGTCTTATGGCACTGACAGACGAGCTCAAAAAAAAGCATGCTCATAAGCTAGCTTAAAATGAGCATGCTCGCAATAAGCATTCTTATCCTCAGGTAGCATGGTCGAAAATCAAACGTCGGTTAATTTTTGAGCATGCTCATTACTAGGAATGTTGTGACACACGTGCTACTAATGAGCACGTGCTCAATAAAAGCATGCTTCCGTGCTAGTAATGAGCACGTCTGTCCGTACTTTTAAGGAGAGGAGTGAAAATTGATTCGCTGTTACAATGCTAGGTACATTGGAGGAGGTGGATAGATGTGTGTTGTGAATGTTTAAGTTTTTGTGAGAAGATGGATGAAAGATATTTTTATCTTTCTCTTGACTGCATTTAATTGTACAAGTGTTATTTTGTTTGTTAATTTTGTTATTTCTCGTGTTCATTTAAGTTTTGTTTTATTGTAATTTTTATTAATGTGTAATTTTCTAGTTTTGTGTATTGTTCTGTACAACGCCTTGGGAGTATATTCTGTAATGTTGTGCATGAAAACTTAAATAAATAATAAATAAATGTATACTAGATATTTAAGTTGTGGTTTCAAGCAAACACACAACAGTTGCGGAGAACTTACCGGTCATATTCAGCGCTTCTTCAAACGGTACCCTATTATTACCCTTGACCGTCATTATAACACTCTTTTACACTGACACAATTAACAAAAAAGCTATAATTAATTATACATGCAATCACACAAAAACCTGCCTTTAACTGCCACGGCCACTATCACAGACTCATTTTATAATAAAAACATATAGTCAAGTAGTTTCTTCTTCGTTCACGTTTGGTTCCGTGCTTTTATCTAATACACCGGTTTTGGCGATTTGTAGTAGATTTTTTCTAACAGAACTATAGGTATAGAAAGGTAAAAGTCGAAAACCACGATCGCGCAGCGCCCTAAAAAATTAGCCTTTCTACTATTCTACTGATTGGCTAACACTACACAACAGCATGAAATATTTTGACGGTACTACGACGCAGGGAACAAGGAGCAGTCATGAAAATATTTTCTACTGCAAAGCACCATTGTTATGTTCCTGTTTGAAATGGTTTTGAAGTGAAACTTCGATTTTAGGTAGGGGAAAAATTTATGGGCTTGCATCATCGACATGCGCCCACATAGCCATGCTGTAGTAGCAGTTGAAGTTAAATTGACCACGTGAAAAGTTTAACTTGTGTATAATGTGCATTGTTTTTTTAAGTGAAAACTTCTTTATGTGCACTTTTTGGGATGGGTAATAAATGTTAAACTCGCGTTAGGCGTCAGGCGTCAAGACACGTGACCTTCGTAAGACGGAAGGAGAGTAGAATTTGTTGACAGCGCACTATGTTTTATTTTTTTCGATTTTTTTTAATGGAGCTACAGCTTTCATTCTTATACTGACAGCAAGCCACATAAATTCCTGACATTTTCGTTAGATGGCGTTACTTAGTTTTCACTTTAATCGGCAGTTTCAGAATGCCTCTGTTTTTTTTTTTTTCTTGAACATAGGCGAACCTATCTTTAACACAGCGAAGGTCACTATTTAGTTTCTGGTCTTCATGTGCTAGTCCCAATATTAAACATAATCCTTCTTTTTTCCTTAGGTGACTTCCCTTTTTTCTGACCTTTTCTTCGTCGTATATTTGCAATCCATAAATACCACGGTAGGGTAAACCTTTCTTAAGATATTGTTAGCTGCTAATGTGCACCAATCCTTTTGGTATGAGTCAAGCTCATCCCGCCATCTTCACGTTGGTCTGACGCGCTGTCATCTAGACGTCGCGCACGCACATCGATAGGTTCCAGTTCCGAATTGAATCACGTAAATCTTAGTGACGGTTGTTGTAGAGAGTAAGATACGCTACGGTACCCTAAATATTTAAGATGTTGTTATCATTTGATAGTCATGATTCAGCATAGTAAGCGTTATAAAAAGCTTGTAAATAAAATGAAATGTAATCGGTAGTTTTTCTAGTCATCCTTTTTTTGATATCAAAGATAAATTTAACATCATGATAATATGCAAATGGCATTTCAGAAAAAATACAAAATAATTTCTTCAGTAGGATAGGTAAGAATCGGCACTTTTTGTTTATTGAAAGTTACGAAAAACCCTTTCCCCCTTCCCCCTCCCCCCCCAATAAATTGAGAAGTAGAATCATATTTTAATCAACATACGACTTATACAAAAAGGAATATGGAAAAGACCAATCTCTGGAAATATTTTACTACCAAATTCTCGAAGATCAAAATTTCAGAGCTACATTCACAAACCTTGAAATTGCATTGAGAATGTATTTGGTTTTAATGGTATCCAATTGCATTGGAGAGCGCTCATTTTCAAAAATTAAAATTATAAAAAATAAGCTTCGAACCACGAGTCCGCCTATCACTGGTCAGTTTCCCTCAGTCGTCAGTTTATTTAATTCGCCAGTTTCGTTGATAACCGTCTATCAAAGCTTTCTCTCCTGAGCATTGAAAGTGATTTACTTCGGGAACTTTATTTCAGCGAAATCATCAACGATTTTTCGGCGAAAAAAGCTCGGAGGGTTCTGTTCGTTAACGCTTAAATTTAATTCAGATTATTCTTGTTGCCGATTATATTTATATGTTTGTTAAATAATAAAATAATCTATACTTGGTTTCACTATAAATTACTTATTGGAAAAATCGACTGAAAAAAAATTAATTTGGACAATAATTTGGGACCAGGGGTCCTCCACTCCTTTGTTGCCCGAGGCCTCCAGATCTCTAAATCCGGCCCTGTAGGTACACAAGGCAAAAGGAGTATACATGTAAGGATCGTAGAAAGTGGCGATCTGTAGTTTCTGCCTAGGTAGGCAGAAACTACAAGGAGGTCCATGGGATGAAGGCGTGAGTTTATGTATGTTTAAAACAAAAAAAAACCTTTTTTTTAAATCTAATTTTTGTTTTGCATTATGGATGCTATACGAGTACTATCGCGGGTTAACGAAAACGCCCTTCGTTAATTAACAGAATAAATTCACTAAGTGATGGTGAAAATTACATGAAAATCCGTTGCATAGTTTGGACGAATAACGCGGTTTAACAGAGAGACAGAGAAAAATATAAGGCAGTGTATAGAGGGCCGTTAACGACACTCAGTCTCCGCAGTTTATTGAGTAACTTTAACGTCACTCTATCTCAGCAGTGTATTAAGTGCCGTCAGTTTCAAGTTGTCAAGCAAGCATGCAACATGTAGGATGTAAGCAAAGCATGCAACATATTATAGCATGTAAGCAAGCATGCAGCATGTAAGCGAGGATGCAACATGCAGCAGGCATGGTTTCTGTCACGGCTCCGGCGCTGCGGGGTTCCGGCGGTCCCACGAGATTCTAAATTACACTCTAGGGGTAGGACAAACAAGACTGCGTGGAGGCGGATTTACAGCGATTCGTTTCTTCTTCACTAAAACGTAATTTTTTGCAAATGTTTTAGGACTAACAATTTAATTATAAGTGAACATTCGGCCTAATACACATTATACAAAACAATACTTAGGACATATGACTTTATGTCATTCAAAATTAGGAGATTTAGTTATTATAGTATTCGATATTACGACTATTAGAAGTAAAGATAAATAAGTATTTAAAACAAAATTTCGATTTTTTGAACATTAAGGTTACTGAAGTTTATAGCAAACGTGGACTAACCTCAACAATCAATCAAAATAATAAATGACAGTGACAGTGACATTGACAATACAATGCTTATGGCACTCTAGCCGGGCCGAGGCAGCGCTACTAGGATGCCGCATTAAAGGCACTTTATCAGCGGCGGATAGAGGGCCGTTAACGGTCCTCTATCCTGTCCTACACGAAAAAATTATGAAGATTATATTTTTAACCGACTTCCAGAAAGGATCTGTATTCGTCAGTATAATTATTTTTTTAAATGTCCCTCGATATTTTCGTTAAATTGTGGACCGATTTTGAAATTTTTTATTTTTTATTTCTTGTATAAATTTTACTGACTGCTTTGGTAGTTTTAGAGTTAGCTTCAATAACCACTTAGTATATAATGTGGATGATATTATAATAACTTCCGGAAATTATTTACAAAGCAGGGAGGTAGGTACTAAAAAGTGAAAAATAAAAACTACGACGTGAAAAATAACTTTTTTTCGGAAGTCGGAGGCTAAAAACGAAAATTTAAAACCAAAGACCGAGTTCCTAAATTGTCTTTTTTCACTTTGTAGTTTTTTTTTTTGTAAGACGTTTATTTTTATTGGTTTTTTGTAAAAAAAAAATAATTAATCAACCCAACATCTTAATATAAATCTTCATCTTATCTTGTGCTTTATGAAAACAGTTTATTTTTAAGATACGACATACCTACTGATTTTACTAAAACATTACACTTTGCAACTAACATTATCTTCAGTTCGAAACTTTACACAGTTAAACATTCTCAAGACTTTGTTTACAGTAGTATAAAAGAAATATTGTAATGTATATTTGTTTATAAGCCTATTTTAGGCTCTGTGTATTTTAGCTTTGTGCCTAGCTTGGAGGAAAATAAATAAAATAATTAAATTGTTAAAAAATACGTCATGGAAATTGGAAAAAAATTGTAACGAGCGCAAAATTTACGTTATTACACGCTTTTACTTACAATATGATAACAAATAATGTTGAAATTTTTAAGGCTATCTTAAGCATACATTAAACCTGAACTGGTTTTATCTGGATCGTTTGATATCGATCCTGATAAAACCAGTTCAGGTTTAATGTTTAATTAGTTCTTCATTACCGTCCTGCCCTTATACAAATTTATATCTAGGGGTCGGGGTCGGTGCAGCATTCTTCTTCCATTCAAACTCAAACTCAAAGCATTTATTTCAATTAAACCATGTACAGGCACTTTTGAATTGTCAAGGAGTCAGTCAGTCAGAAATATGAAGCTAGTTGCCCATTCCAAAACGTAGTAGGTACCTATGGAGAAGAACGGGCAAGAAACTCCACGGACACTCTTTTAAACAAAAAATTGTTACATAAAATTGGTTACATTATTCATGTTGAAATTATACATGTGAGAACAATGTAAAAAGACGTGCACGTTAAAAGCGTCCGTAATTAAAAAATTAAAAATAAAGAACAATTCAAAAATTTAAATTAATTAAAGAAATTTAATCAGAGCAGCAATAAGCATTTTTATCAGAGATGTAATCCCCCAACTTATAATATGCCTGCCTGCATAGTGTGCGTTTTACACAAGATTTGAATTTCGTCTCATTCAGTTGAAGTATGTGGGGACGAATTTTATTATAACATTTTAAACAGTACCCCATGAAGGATGAGTCTACTTTTGCCAGTCTAAAACCTGGTTGAACTAATAGGTCCCTATTTCTCGTGCTATAATTATGTCTATCACCTCTTTTACTAAAAAGATGTAATTTTTTTCTTACGTACATGATGTTTTCATAGATATATTGACAAGGTACCGTCATGATGTTAATATCCTTAAACAGTTCCCTCCCATTATAATGTTAGCTCATCTCAGTAGTCGGGGTAACGACTAATCTTTTTAAACGTCATTTTTACATTCTTGATTCTTCTTGGCCAACGTTAGTTTCAGATAATATCAGACTTTTTCTATACCTAACTCTTCTGTTCATCTGTAGTTTTAGGCTAAGAACTCACGGAGCGATTTTTACCCGCTCCCGCCTAGATGGCGGCACCGCAAACACTCGTACGAATACGTAGTACATGAAGATATTCATTTTCACGACGCGGTTTATGACCGCGGCTTGTGCCATTGTTTTGCACACGCCGCCGCGGCGGGCGCGGCTGAAAACCGCTCCGTGAGTTCTTAGCCTGAGTCTCTTGCTTTAGTTTATATGTATACTAGACTAGCTGTGCCCCGCGGTTTCACCCGCATAAGTCTCGAACCCATGGAAAAATTGGGATAAAATGTATCCTATATCCTAACTCAAGTCATGGTCTAACCATGTGCCAAATTTCATCCAAATTCGTTAAGCCGTTTTAGCGTGAAAGGGTAACAAACAAAAACTCACTTTCTTCTTTATGGTATTAGTTAGGATTACTATTTTTTGTCAAAATACTAAAAGTAGCATGAAATGTTATTTTTTTGTGTATAAAATAGACCGACAGCAACCACCACGGTGCAGGTTTCTTCCCTCTCGAAAAGGAATTATCTTTTACATACTTTTTTTTTTTTTTTCCACCTCGCTGAAAAAAGACACGTGCGTTTGTACCACGCACAAGGAAGGGTTCTGAATTTGGGATGAATTCTTTACTTGTGCTGTGAGATTTTGCTTCTTGCCAAATTTCATGATTCTACGGCAAGTAGATACCCTATAGGTTTTAATTTTTCAGCGAGTATTAAATGACCGTATTTTTTGAGTTCCAAGAGACTGTAAGGCTGCCTGTCCACTGGAGCGGAGAGGAGAGGAGCGGAGATGTGCCAATATTAACCAATAGGATCTAAACTCCGCTCCAGAGATGCGATTCTATTGGTTAATATTGACACATCTCCGCTCCTCTCCTATCCTCACCGCTCCAGTGGACAGGCAACCTAAACCTACATATTTGATATTAATTTCAACTTGATACCTCCAGGCGTTCCTGAGAAAAAGGGTCTTGACAGACAGAAAAATAGACAGACGGACAACTAAGTGACCTATAAGAGTTCCGTATTTTCCTTTTGACGTCGGGAACCCTAAAAATAACAAAATAAAGATAGGTACTGAGGCAAAAATGAATGTCTTACAATTTTAGTTTTTTCTTTAATCAACTGTTATTTATACTTAACTAAGTATGGCAAGCCTTCTTCCAAAACTAAAAATATAGTATCTAAACCTAACTAAACTATTAACAAACTACGTTACGGCGTCGAAAAATTCCTCCATCGCTGTCGACTGGTAATGTACCCAAGAGACTGGCGGCATTGCCACGTTCTTTACTAATGATTTATAATAGGGACAAGAACGTTCTATCATCAGACACGGTAGACACCCGTACGCAAAAAAGTTTTGGGCACACTTTCACTATGCGTACCGCTAAGGTGGGGAAGTCCGGAATCTGTTTTCTGATAGTCTCCATTCAAGTTATATAACCTGGGGGTCTTCAGTCGTTACGGGTAGTCAGAAGCCCAAAAAGTCTGACAACCAGTCTTACCAAAGGGTGGGGGTATTACCCAGTAACTGGATTGTGGAGGTCAGATAGGCAGTCGCTCCATGTAAAATACTGATATTCAGCTGCATTCGATTAGACTGGAAGATGAACCCAACTTAGTTGGAAAAAGGCTATGGAGAAGTCTCGAGTGAATATGTTAGTTCTGGGAAAGCGTATTCCATCGTCGACCACATCGTCGCTTACCATCAGGTGAGAATATAGTGTTCAAACTTCCTTCTTGTCTTCAAGTGATAAAGATAATAGATAGTTCATTGACTCAGGCGTGACTTTGCGGAAATCCTTAATAAAATACAATAGAAGACGTACATTTAGTAACCTTGTCCCGGAGTACTCTCTCTGGGCCCTCCAGCCCTTTGCTAGCTCCAAGTGAGGGAACCTCACTGGACAACGTTGACGTAGATGTGGTACAAACAATACAACTATACTAATACTTGTTCCATGTAATGAGGGGTAAAATTGCAAATTTTGCCATACTGCAGTCAATTCAACTGTGCGTACCGGATGAGTATGTGAGCAGGCGGCGACGGCCGCCGCTGCTGGTGGTGCCGACCGCGCGCACCAATCTGCTTCAGCGCGCACCGCTGACACGCGCGCTGTGTACGCTCAACAGGGTGGCAAATATAATTGACTTGTTTTCTTGTTCTCTGAACGATTTTACTTTGGCGACCTCTAGGGTGTTATGTTATACTTAATTAAATTAAATGTAGTTGTTATGTTTGTTTAGTTTATTGTGAATTTTGTTTATAATGTAGTTTTTTATAGTTTTTATTTAATTTAGTCTATTAGTGACTAGGAACTATGGAAATTTATATGTACCTAGACTTAACTATCGCATTAGGGCAACCTGTAATGATAGATTTAAGGTGCTGTTATAAATAAATAAATAAATAAATAAATAAACTGACGACTGAAGAAAACTGTTTAATAAATTTATCACATCACAAGATAATAATGATTAATTATATTAAAATTATAACTTCCCGACAATGAGTGGACGGCAAGCCTCCGAAAGCTCCCAAATTGTAGTGGTCGAAAAAAAGAATGAAATGTAAGCGGATGAGAGTGTGCGGCATTCTGAATTGAAATTAGAATGATGAAGTGACCAAATATAAAAAGATAGCCAGCAGCAAGTGATCGGATAAGTAAAGAGGAAGGACCTCGATACGCTTAACTGTTCTTAAAGAGCCATAAGGACCCTGTACGAAATCGACACGTGTGTGTCCGGGTTCGCAACAAGTCAATCGTCATCTTGAGGATGTTTTGTTGGGAGTTGAAACCCTACAACGCGGAGCACGGAGTCTGGGAAAATACCTTGGATGCCTATTAGCCTGCATGTCTAGCAATGAACAGCTCTTAGATACGATGATTTATCTAGTGGAGTGACCGACGGACAGCCAAGTCATAGGTTTCGAGTTCGAAACCAAGGCTATCATCTGCTTCAAAAACGGTGAAGGAAAACATCATGAGGAAATCGGCATGCTTGAGAGATATTTCTCGACGGCATATGAAGCCAAGTCAGAGGCCCATGGGCGGCTTTAAAACTCTGACACCAGGTGAATCACTATTAACCACACGAAAAGAAGAAGAAGATACGATTAAATAACGCCAGATATATTATTGCTAAATCATGATACAAAGGAAACTTTCCACGCGTTCTATCGATTTATTCCCTTGATGTCGAGTCCCGCCACGTCGAGTCGCCGCCACGTCTACTCTGAAAACTCCCCGCTTTTATTCCCGCCACGTCGAATCGTTGAAAAAGACTATTTTATTACCGCTACGTCTACTAACTATTTTGATTTGTACAGTCGTAAAAAAATACTCATAGTTGGTTACTTGGAATAAATAGATAGGATCCTACATCTATGATGTTTTGTTCCTTATCCATAGATGAAAAAGTACTAGGCTTGCATGAATTCACGATAGTATTTCAATCATTATATACGTTGTGCACTTTCTGAACAGTAACCTAACAAAAAGTACTAGGCATGCATGAATTCACGATAGTATTCAATCATTATGTTACAGTTATAAACTGTCTGCCTCATCCAAATCCTATAATGATTAAATACTATCGGGAATTCATGCAAGCCTAGTACTTTTTCTTAGGTTAGGTACTGCTCAGAAATTGTACACGTTTAATGATTGCAATAGGTACTTACTATCTTAAACTCATGCAAGCCTAGTAATTTTTATGGGAAGTTTCACTATGAGTATTTTTTTTACGACTGTACAAATAATAGTGGTTAGTAAACGTGGCGGTAACAAAATAGACTTTTTCAACGATTCGACGTGGCGGGAATAAAAGCGGGGAGTTTTCAGAGTAGACGTGGCGGCGACTCGACGTGGCGGGACTCGACATCAAGGGAATAAATCGTTCTATCTACTCGATGTTTGACTGAAACGTGAAACTGTAATGTGACTGAAAGATAATAAATTTATGTTTATATTCTTGTCTCGTGAGTAGAACCAGCTTCAGTTTGCTCAGAGGATTGCAATGGGGTATCGAGGGTTGAAAATGGTTTCTATTTTTTTTATTGGATACTACGGCGTTCAATAAAAAGTGTGATGAGAATGAGGAAACTTTTATTAAATGTTTTTTTATTTTTCGACATAGTCACCTTTTAGTGAAATACACTTGGAATACATTTTTTCTAAACTTAAAATTCCCTTCCTAAAGAACTCTTCCTCCTGAGCACCTAAAAAATCCTGTACTGCAGCGACTACTGCTTCATAATCTTCAAATTTATGTCCTCTCAAATAATCCTTCAACCTCGGAAATAGATAGAAATCACTAGGGGCAAGGTCTGGTGAATATGGAGGATGCTCAAGTATTTCAAAGCCAGCATCTCGAATTGCAGCCATCGCAGCGGCGGACTTGTGGGCGGGGGCGTTATCTTGATGAAACAAGACAATCTTTGCAAGTTTGCCTCGCCGTTTCTCGCGGATTTCGTTGCGCAATTTTTTTATTTGTTCTGCATTATAAAGTTCCCGTGACAGTAGCTACATGATCGAGGTATTCAATCATTACCACCCCTTGACTATCCTAGAAAAGAGAGCCCATGATCTTACCGGCAGAAGGAATCACCTTGAATTTGACAGATACTTAATAACCACGCGTACTTCATTTTTTCCCATTTTGGCCAAAAGTCTACAACCAACCGCAAACAAATGACATTAATTTACTATTTAAAAACAAACAATAAACATTTTTTTTTAGGTATATAACAGATATTTACTTTTAATACTTCCAAAGAGTTTGCACCGCATTCTCATTTTTTTATTGAAGGCCCTCGTAATTTTCCTGCTTTTGTCCGTATTGCTAATGTTGTCCTTAATCATAATCCTGGTTCATTATCATTATCTTACTGCTAGACATTTGTTCTCTTCCACGTCACACGTCATTTACCGGGGTGCTCGGCTACATTCTTCCATAATTAAGACCAAAAAGGATAGCATAATAGACCCATAGTGTTCTTTGTTGTAGTCTTCTCTGTGAGAAGGAGGTTGCACGGTTGGTAGATTTCTCGTTTTCTTTTTAATAATATTTGTTGGTTCTAGGACATGGCGAATTCCCCACAATGTTTTTGTTCAGTGTTTTCAGAGAAGTGGTGATGAAATAAATTACACAAAGTAAAGTGCCTACCTGGGATTAAACCCTGAGAAAAGAAGGAAGAAAAATAAATGAAAGAAAGAGAAAATAAGGGGCGGAACATTGCTCTTTCTTTTCATAACACGGTCCGAACCCAAGACTCCGCAGCTGTCGCGCATGCCATCACCATTCACCACACAACCAACGAAGCAGCAGTGACAATTCTGGGTAAGTCCACCTAAACAAAGGGAATTGGAATTCCCTAATTCTCTATTATACTCAAATCTAAAGCTTTCTTCCAAGACAATGCCACTACGTCATGGATGGAACACATGTGCGAATATTTCATCATTTCTAGAAATAAATACAATAATATTATCTGAATATTTACTTTCGTAAATCAACAGAAGTATTGTAATGTATGAACCTATAGAATTAGAAGAGTGAGTAACTAAACTGAGGTATCTTTTAGATAAACTGAGTTTCTAAGTTTATTGTAAAGAGTAAATAAACGTCACTGGCCGTAGCGGTTTTGTCTAGTTTATAGTTAGAAAGAGCGCTCTAAACATATGTGATGAACGTCAGCGATAATCTCTTCTTCTCTATCTCTTCTCTATATCTCTTCTCTATGTCTTCTCTATCTCTAAATATTATAAAACATGTCTGCGGTGTTCTTCTAAAATACACAACGGATTTTGATGAGGTTGTCAGTTTGTCACCATCGTTTAGAGAATTTATTCAGGAAATTTCTTTTTAATTTTAAGAGAAGTTCGTTTTTGAATCCCAGATAGTATTTTGACATTTTACTTCAATTTTTTTTTGTTGTATGTGTGGGTTTTTCTATTTGGAGTTTGACATTTGCACCTGTCAAATTACTATCTTGGATTAAAAAACGAACTTTAGTAAGAATTCGTTTGGCGATTTAATGATAAAAAAAACAACGGTTTGCACTCCGAGAGTGCCGGCAGGAGTAAAAACTTGAATATTAACGTTGTGCATTTTTGAATATTTTGGAATGGTTAGGGAATAATTTCGCACGAATCGCTTTATTTATCAGTATAAAAGTACTATCATTTATCTAGTTAAATACAATATTCATTAGTAGTAGTAGTATATAAATTATTTATTTTCAAAATATAGTCTAACAAAAATAAACAATTACGCAATTTTTGCGTAATGTCAAAGACTATTTAATTTGATATTAACTTTGTCGGTTGCTAGGCAACGGATCTTACGGTCACGTCCTGACGCGAGTTTAACATTTTTTACCCATCCCAAAAAAAGTGCACAACGCCGCTAAAGAAGTTTTCACTCAATAATATTTATTAATATTGTGGTTTTATTACACGTCATTTTAAAATCATAACTTTCAATCCACCAAACTAATTCTGGATACGCCTATCTCAGATACACTGGGCATTCTGTACTTATATCATATCTTTAGAAAATATATTAAAAAAACAATATTTATTTTCTTACAAAAATTTAAATATTTTTATACACGGCAGGAATCGCAGGTAACTCAATAATAGTTATATACAGAGTGGATTTTTGAGATGGGGCAGCAAAGACAGCTACCTTAACCGTTGTAGCTACAGGAAAACCCTATTAGAAGACTGTCCTTAACTTTTTGAAACATTTTGATTTGCATTCACAGATTTGGAAAAAAAATTACAGTCAGCAAGAAAATGGACAGTTTTCACAAAAACTTTTTTTGATGCCAATCGATCCTGTTTCATGTAAGGATCAAAAACTTCTATAGGACAAACTGAGGTTTGAGTACTTACTAGAAAAGTCAGAAATCGCAAAAAACTTTTCCCATTTCTAGTACTCAAACCTCAGTAGGAGACTGTCCTAAGACCGTTTTCCTGTAGCTGCAACGGTTAAGGTAGCTGTCCTTGCTACCCCATCTCAAAAATCCACCCTGTATATTTTAAATTATGATCGGTACCTATAATGTAAATAATTTGTTCACACCTGTTGATCGAACTAATGACATACACTCATAATTTGTGCTACTTGGTGCCATCTCAGATATTCGTTCAGGAAATTGGTACATTTTGAAAAAAAATCATTCATTATAATCTATCCCACCCAAAAAAGTAATTATAGGTATTACTTTCATTGTTTTTAAACGACCCTTTAAACATAACATAACATAACATCACGCCTTGTTTCCCCAAAGGGTTGGGCAGAGGTGTAACCTGTAGCAGGTACACCCACATTTCGCCAATTATGTTTTAAGAGGGTGCATCCTAAAAGTTGGCAACGTCGTAAATAGCTGTCAAATAGTTACCTGTTTTGATTAATTTGGAAATAATACTGTATAAAAATAAGAAATGTGGCTAACTAACTAACTAGAAAATTAATAATGAATTGCAATTATAACATTCAATTTGATGTTGTACCCGTTTTAGGTGTAAAAAAGTCATTTGGAAAGTTTCCAAACACTTTTTTTTCATCTAAAACTAACTATTCGGTGTTACGATATTAATGATTGCATTTCATAATCAATATTCTAGTTCGCTAGTTAGCTACATTTTTTATTTCCATACGGAAATATTATCAAATTAATCAAAACAGCTTAATATTTGACATCTATTTGCGACGTTGCCAACTTTCAGAACAAACCCTCTTAAGACGACCCTTTAAATACCGCAATAATCACCTTATTAGTGATCATTTTAAATGCTTATAAGTAGACAACTTATTTTTTTTCTTGGATGGACTTGTTTAAGGAACAAAAATACAAAAACATAAAACATCATTTATTTGTAAAAAAAATATCACAATTTTATCACAAATGCACAAAACTCATTTTTAAACCGATTTTCTGTCCGGCGGCAAAAACAGTGACACTATGACACCGCCTGCAATAAAAAAACTTATATGTAGGTCCTATATTTACATTATTTTCTTTCACATTCAAATAGAAAAAGTTTAGTAGGAGCACGTGCTTTTTAACCGACTTCAAAAAAAGGAGGAGGTTCTCAATTCGTCGGAATGTTTTTTTTTTTTTTTTTTTTTATGTATGTTCCCCGATTACTCGGAGACGGCTGGACCGATTTCGAAAATTCTTTTTTTATTTGAAAGGATATACTTTCTATTTGGTCCCATTGTCATCAAGTCAGGATTGGATGATGGAATCCTGGAGAAGTCGAGGGAACTCTTGAAATATTATAGGCACACCTATAGCGATTTAGGTATTTTTTATAGTAACTCTTGAATTTGCTCTCGAAAAGCACCATTTAGTGAAGTGGAACTGATGATGAAGACCACAGATGGCCACCGGAACAACTCAATAATACGTATTTCATGGGTTGCGAACTTGCGATTCGATTACTTTAATATGGTTGCCAAACAATTTATGCCCGTCACAATGCGTAGGGTGAAGAGGAGCTGATGGCGAAGTACCAGAAGAACTCCTCAACAACGAACGTCCCTGCATCGGGAAAAGCAATATTTTGTAAAGGGTGATGAGCAGTTGACATTAGGCTATTGTGACTTAGATAAATTACAAACCGACCCACTAAAAAGCGAGAAAAAAAAACTTTTTTACAAAAAAAACAACCGACTTCCACTATAAAGTGAAAAATAACTAAAATTTCGGAAGTCGGTGGCATGTAACGAATATCCGTGTCTTTGGATTTGAATTTTCGTTATTGCCACCGACTTCCGAAATTTTAGTTATTTTTCACTTTATAGTGGAAGTCGGTTGTTTTTTTTGTAAAAAAGTTTTTTTTTCTCGCTTTTATTTCTAATAAATGCATCTTTCAGCTCAGCGAAATCGCAGTAGTTCAATTCAACTGGCTCGCGTCATGTTCCGCTATTCGATTTCGGACGACGACCGATTCCGTTGACTCTAGTTAAATTGAACTACTGCGGTTTCACTGTTATGGTCTCATTTTTTTTTAATTCTATAAAAGTGTGAGAAATGATGATTAATCTCAACCAAAAGACGTCCAGTGCTGGACATAGATTCTTCCCTACGTATTTCCACAACGACCGGTCGGCGCTGATCAAATCAAACGGATAGTGTAGGTCATTCTATTTTACAGGAGACCCATATTCTGAAAAGGACCTAGTTTTCTAATGATGAGGTAGTTCATTGACTCAGGCGTGACTTTGCAGAAATCCATCATAAACTACAATAGACGACGTATATTTAGTAACCTAATCCGCTTAACTGTTCTTAAAGAGTCCTAAAGAACCTTGTAAGAAATCGACACGTGTTTCACCTCTCAACGAGGCATCCTCAGGATGACGATTGACCTGTTGCGAATCAGGACATACCTACACGTGTCGATTTCTCAGTTAAGCGGATTAGGTTACAAAATATACGTCGTCTATTTTAGTTTATAATGATGAGGTACTTACTAAACCCAAGTAGAGAGAAGCAATAGAAAGTCAGCTCGCAGTGACTGGTGAGGACAATCCCGATCACGTTGACTCCCATGAACGAAACCAGTCTACCTACCATCATACCCAGACTGGTGACTAGGCCCCTGGAAGATATATTTTTTTTAATATAAAAAGAGAGAGATACTGTACAAACAAGTTTATTCTAATGGCTTGAACCCTCAATCTTTAATTTATTCTGTATTCATATGGCAAAAAGGGTTTAATTTCCTCTCGCTCGCGTGGTCTCATGTTAGTTGAAAAAGGCAACTTTGTTATTTCATAGACGTGCCAAGGGAAGCACACACGCAGGTCCAGTTGAAAACCAGCGTCAGGCACTTATAATTGTCTGGCATTTTTGCAGAACTGGGCCTTTTTGGCGCAGTCGTGAGGCACACTTCCCTGCTAATTTCTTACATCGGATTTTACACTTTTTTTATTTGATTTTTATTATAATTTTGATCTGCTGCATAATATTCTGTGTGTTTTATAGTCTGAGCTAAATAAATGTATTTTCTTTCTTCTTTATTTCTTTCACATATTGCACGACTCATAATGCGAAGCATTAGAGCGAGCGTGTTCTACGACGAAAACATTTGTTCGCCCCATTTCTGCAACTGTTTTTTATTGTTACACTCCTGCTAGTACAAAGAACCTACTTAATTTATACACCATTGTATAGATGATTAAATGGAGATTAATACTGTACTTCTTAAAAATTGATTTAATGCAACAGAATTTAAAAAAGCATCAAAATAGTTGAAAAAAAATTCCTGGCCGTCAATGTATGAAACCTGAAAACATTGTAGCTTGCGTTAAAATCAATTAACTGAGTCAATTTTTTTTAATACATTCGTTTCAGCCGTAGAAGGAACCCTATTGAAAATGGCTCTTTTATTCAAAGTTGTTTAGTTATAATTAATAAAATACGAACTAAAATATAATATTTATATCTAAATATTTCCAACCTTGACTTGACGTCGTTGCCTAGCAACCTCACAAAGTAAGTATCTAAATAAATAGTCTTTGACAATACGTAAGGATTGTGAGGTTAGAAATTTTACCCATTATTGATGGGTAAAAAAGTCAAAACATACTTCATGAAAAGTGATAAATAAAAAAACATACTTCATTTTTGTTAGAAACTATGTTTTCAATTTCTTTTTCGTTTATGAATGAATGTTATGAGGCGTGCACTTTTGGATTTCCCAAACTATTTTATTTTTTTATTGCGTTCCATAGCACAGAAAAACTTCCTGCTGAAAGCGTCCAATATGCCGTTTTATACGGTAGAAGTCTATTTACCCCTAATCTTCAACAAACCACAGAAGAATCATTCGTCCTATTTTGTCCTGTAAATATTAGGGTCAGTTTTTTTAAAAGTGTTTGACCTCTAAAATCAAAGAACAAACAACAAAATACCACCTCACCTATGACACGTAGGATACAGATCCACAAAATATACAACCACGCATGCAATCCCCAACGCAGTAGACTGGACCAGGGTAAAGAATACCATATTAGCCACCGGTTCCTTCAGGTTGACCAAGGTTGAGCTGACTCCAGAGACTATCAGGGTTGTTATGAGGACCAGGCGAGGCCGGGAGGCGAACTTGGAAATGGCTAGGTTGATGAGGAAGAAGAAGAGGCCATAAGCCATTCCAGAGTAAATTGTGTTGGTTGAGATTGAGTCGTTGCATATGTACTGAAAGAAAATAATAATAAAAATCCATAATAAATAAAAATAAAAACCACATGATCCATAAAAAATAAAATAATAACACATAAATTAAAAAATATAAGGGTTGATGAAATATCTCGGGCTATTACTGAAAATTTCGTTGCAGGAAAATGCTACACTTACGAGTATATGGTGTATAGCTATCCGCTCCTGCTACGCACAGTACAATGGCAACTTGTCAAAACACCGAGATTTTTGTGCTTTAACTAATAATTTGTGTATCTATGTACCTACATCCTTTTATGACGAACTTAAGGTTTCATCTAAAAACGCAGGCCTTAAGGAAAAATTAGGACTTTGTAAAAACAAACCATTTCAGTTTCAGGAGATGCTTTAGTTTGGATCCTGTCGCAGAAGCTCTGAGGCGTCTTCTGATCTTCATTGAACGAGTTAAAGAAGAAGTTTACCATCGTCGGGAACCACATCGCAAACACGTTGTTCCTGAAATACAGATTTACTATAAATAAGTGCCGCTGGCTCGTTGTCGATATCAGCAAATACAAGGATGCTGTTCCCAAACCTCTGCAACTGTTCCTGAGTGGTATGATCTGTTCCAAAAGTACTTATCAGGTGATCGTGTAAACAAACCCTATTTAGTTTTGGTAGCCACACCCGTTACGATAAACTTGCGCAAGTTTAGGCTACAAGTCTGTTTGACACCGAATACTTATTTATTTATACAATGTGGAGACTACCATACAACAAAAAATTAAAATACTGGCACTAGTAATGCTTAAGAATATTTTGGAACTGTCAAATAAATCCTAGCTTCGAAATAAAAAAATGAGTTTTTCAAACAAATTAAATGTAATGTATGCCGCCGGATCCACCCTAAGCCTATAAATTGCGTTTATCCAATTAGGCTTTGTGTGAATTATCGGGCATACATTTCCGAATATCCACGTTAGGGTGGATTTTTGGGGTGGATAAACGGAATAGCCCAAGCCGACTATGGAGTTTGCCGAGCTATAATGACTAAACTATTGATTATACTCAATTGAATTTTTGTATATAGAATGGGAACGTCATTAGGGACACACCGTTTAATTTTTTGTTGTATTGTCGTCTCCACCTTGTATACACTTTATTGTACACCAGAAAATACATAGCAAAAAATAAATTCAACACTACAAAACATACAATGGGCGGCCTTATCGCTTTCTACGATCTCTTCCAGGCAACCTTGGAATGGACAGTGATTGCGTGGACATAAAAATTGCTCGTATTTATGAACTAAATCATTCCACACTTATACTATACTTATACTTACTGTATACTTGTGCAAGTCCAATTTTACGCAAGTATTATTATGTGGATGGCACGCAATCAGTCACTAAAGGGAATTGAAAAAACAAAGAAGGTTTCAACTTTATATCTCTTCACTTTTAAAAGTAAAGTAAAAGTAAAAAAGCTTTATTCAGTTTAGAAAAATACGGTACAATATAAAAAAACGAGTATCAGATCACATAGCACAACCAACAACCAACAATTATTCAACAATTATTTTCCAACAATTTTTGTTTGAATAGCATTATTAAACTACATAATTGAAAAATCATCGACAAAAATTAAGGTTATAATATCAACTTCAAATTGTGAAATGAATAACAACTTTATAATGATTTTCAATTATAATTCGGTTAAAAATAATCAAATCAAAGCTCTCAACTTGTAAGTAGAACTATAAATTGGCATTTGTTTACATTTTAAAACGTTCAGTGCCCGGAGCCCTCCTGTAGGGTTCACTTATTCGCATATGGGATGCCAGGAGCCCTCGCGGAGGGCTCATTTTAAATGTAGGTTTTTCTTAGTGAATACAGCATTATAAACCGTGAAAACATAATCTGATGTATATTTTAACAAGATTTATTAGTAAATGCGCTGGTTTTAAAATACAAGAATTTCTTATTTTTCAAATATTTTGTTCATGGTTACTAATATTCACTAAAAATTTAAAACGTTGGAAACTACATATAGCAACAAGACCCCCAAAACACTATTTCACTTCGTTTTACAGTGTTTTATAACACGGTTTTAAGCCTAATGCCGTTGACCGTTCGTAATGGTTAACTTAAGCGCAAACGTCATGCCGGGAACCCTCCCGGAGGGTCCACTTGCAATATGTATGGTGGCATGGCGTATAAGCTCGACGAAAATGGGTGGAGTCGAAAGTGTTAATGTCTCTTAGATGATCCATTTGTTTACATTTTAATGTCATACTTTTGGAAGAGCCTATACGTCACCTACGGGAAGTAAAGATGAACTGTCGATACATCGTTTTGCAGAAAGCAAGCCTGCCCCCCAATTACGCAATCCACGATCAATTTTAAATTGAAACCAATTGAAAAAGATTGCCAGTCCATTGCTTCATAAGTTCGACAAAAAAAAATGAGATGCGTTACGTAATTAGGGTGCTGCCCTCTATGAATGTGAAAAAATATTACGACAACATGCTCCTATCAATTTCATAAAAGCAATTCATTTACTCACGTGCTGCAACATACTGCTATTAAAAAGAACAGTTGAAGTGTCCTCCAAAGCAGAGGTGGCTTGAAAATCGGCACTGTATGCTCTGATATTGATGTCCAGAATGAACTAGCCTGCTTAACTTCCGACTCTAAAGTCAATATGTGTTTTACCTGAAAGTAATTAAGCATACACAAATTGTGATTACAGTACGACACAATTTAGATGTAGCATCGGTAAAATTCGTTAAGGCTGATGCGCCAACGTAGCCCGCGTAATTCAAATTTTCTTGCGTTTTTTGCAATTTGCAGGTCAGTGTCAGGTTGTATCTTGATTAAATTATGATTTGCGAGCGTATCAAACGTTTATTTATAGAATTATAATCATAAAAATCATCAATACAACTCTATAAGTTCATAAAATCCCATTGAATGACTATTTCATGAAATCATGACATTTGGAGATTATGCTATCTTAAGGACTTGTATTGCTGATGCTAATTATTATAAATATGTAAAGCCTTAATTGTTACGGTCGCAAATCATATATTAATCAAAATACAACCTGACACTGACCTGCAAATTGCAAAAAACGCAAGAAAATTTTAATTTCGCGGGCTACCTTGGCGCATCCCCCTTAAGCCGATCACCATCCGAACTGAGTGTGCCTTTAAAATCACCAATCTTTATTACTGCTGCTGCTGCTAGTTAATTCGTTTGCGTAAAGATAATTTTCACCCAATTATCTTCATCAAATCCATTGCCGACTCGTAGTCACACCAGATTATCACACCAGTATGACAAACAGGATTTTTTTTTCTCGTATGTCACACCACTGTTTTTTCCACAACATGTATACCAATAATTGCTAGTGCAGTACCTTTATATTCTAATGAAGTGAATCTACTGCCCCCCAATTACGCAATGCACGATCAATTTTAAATTGAAACCAATTGATAAAGATTGCCAGTCCATTGCTTCATAAGTTCGATAAAAAAATCTGCTCTGTCGAACTTATGAAGCAATGGACTGGCAATCTTTTTCAATTGGTTTCAATTTAAAATTGATCGTGCATTACGTAATTAGGGTGCTGATCGGCGTTTGCCGACTTTCGTTCTTTGCAATAAATTTCTGTTCTAATTAGGTAGATTTTTCTATTTTAGTTATATTTATTTATTATTATTTATTTATTAAAACATTATGCACAAGTAAAAAAAATACCGTACAAAGGCGGACTTAATGCCTGAGGAATTTTCTACCAGTCAACCTTAGGGTGATGCAGAGACGATTTGATTATTATAAGATTCAAAGGGTTTTCATTTGTTAGTAAAAACAAAATAAAAAAAAACGAATACAAATTGTATTATATTATATTACGTTCAGCTGTAGATGTCCAGTGGTTCATATGATAATACAAATGTAATTGAAATGAATGAAAGCAAATTTTCATATTTTATGCTACATCTAACTTGTGTCGTACTGTACCCATATTTAGAAGCTAAAAAAAAGTAAGATACAATGCGCCTTGCTTGCAAATTGCAGAATAATATGACATTGAAAACATTGCTAGCAATTCCGACAAGGCGTTCAAGAGTTCAAGATAATATAAACGGTAGCCTAGATTTAAATGAGTACAATACCTAAGGACACTTAAAAGTTTTATCCATATGGCAAAGTTTCAGGAACAAGAAATACCTACTTTCTTTCCATTCCTTTGCAAGACCCGTTAAAAACTTCCTAGTCGGGTTATTACAATATTGGGACAATGACGTTTTCTCAACATTCTTAATATTTAGCATCATACATAATAACATTACACACAGCGCAAATAAACAAGCATTAACATAGCATAGCATAATCAGCCTTTAATGTTCCCACTGCTGGGACACAGGCCTCCTCTCGGTGAGAGAGACTGGGCTGTAATCCACCAGGCGGGCCCACTGTGCGGGTTGGTAGATGTCACACGTCTTTGGATTTTTGGTTCTAGGACATACCGGTTTCCTCACGATGTTTTCTTTCACCGTTTTGAGAGCAGTGGTGATAAAATAATTTACACAAAGTAAAGCGCTTGTCTGGTTTCGAAACTACGACCTACAACTCGTAAGTCGCGGCTACTACTGGGCCACAACTGCTCTCAAGAATTAACAAGATTAATAATAATATAATTATATGAATATTTCAACCTACCGAATATCCATCTTTCTTTCCTCCATTAATTTGATACATCTTCTCTAGCACCTGCAAAGCCTTGACATAGTGTCCTCGACTGGCTAAATACTTAGGACTCTCTTCCAGCCAAAACAGGAACAAAGCTCCTATACCCTGTGGTATTGCGAGGACTAAGGTGAAGAGGCGCCAGGGTCGGAAGGTCATGCCAAACCATGGTAGTGGCAGGTTGAAGGTTAGGGGTAGAATTAAGTATGCTAAGCCTGAAATAAAATATCTTGAAACTTTTAATAATACTCATTACTTAATATTGTTATAGATAGTGTTATTGATAGTGATTTGAAGATTATTAACAATTTGTACATAATGTATACAATGTTGATGATAACTCAAACTATGTACTTAAGAGACAGATACATGCCAGTGACCTTGAGTGGCTCTTGCGTGTTCTATACTAAGCTCACGCAACGCGTCGTACATCCAGCCAGTAATAGAACTCACGCATCAAGGAGCGCTGTCACCAATTTGACGCATTATTAATTTATTATACAAAAAACAGACGGTATTTTAATAAAACTCGTAGATTAAAAGATTAATATTTTAATTATCCTTAAAATGGTGAAGGTTTCAGAATAATACGCTTGACAGCTTTTGAGTAATTATTAGTTTTTTATCCGCGTTAGACACAACTTTACAAATTAATTTTTCTATGTAATGTAAACATAATCTAAAATATTCGTAGATTAAATTATTAAAAAAATGCTCTAATTTAACATAATATATTTTTTCCAAACCACTCGTATAGATGTAATTTCCGGTATAAAATCATTAAAAGTAGCTTGTCATCGCCTTAAATGTTGCTGCAACCCTCTTGAGCTTAGGGACGTGAAGTTCTTATGCGATGTTTCTTTTACGAGTATCATCGTTTTATCTAACCTTGTCTGCTGAGCCTAAAATAGAGTTGGTAGAAAAGCTCAAAATTGATTAAATTGGCTCAGTAAATCGGCATACATTACAGCCGCATCGGGTCGCAGCGCATCACGTTTCAATACAAAAAAGCACGGTACTACCCGCCTTTAGTAGGCACTGCACTTCATAGACAAGCATTTGCAGATTTTAGCATTATCTAAAAAGCGAAAGCTGAACTATAATACTCTGCAAATCTGCATGATAGAACTTACGAATAAAATTAACAATATTTACGACCATAATTCAAAAACCATACGCAGCAAAAATCAGAAAATAGTACTTACTGAAGCCAACTAACTCCGAAGCCAAATTGAAGGAGTTCATTATCTGCAGGAACTGGCTTCTATACCGAACCACAGTGCACTCGCCCAGGATTGTCATACTGAGAGTGTAGCTTGCAGTTGAGCTGAAACGATAACACTGATTAACATGATTTTATGAAGGTAGAAGGGAACGTTTAACATGATGAACGATTAACATGATTTTATGAAGGTAGAACCTACAGGAGAACAGCTTACCGCGGCGAGAAGACTCGATAATCAGTGCATGCTGTGTTTTTCTTTAAGTAAAAGTCGATATTGGACTATGGGTTTGGGTATACCCATATATCTTTGTTTCCATAATATATCCTGCAATAGTCCTACACCAACCGGGGGTTGTCCTTGGGTGCACTTAAATAGTACAACAGGGATAATCGTCGGTTGGTGCCCCAATACTTAAAAAATCAAAAATCTAAGGGGCCTCTGCCAGTTGGCTTCGGCCCCTCAGTTTACTTTTAAATAGTTGAAGGGTTTCACTTTTTATGCTGTCTGGTGGTAGTTTATTAAATATTATTGGACCCATGCAGAAAACACATTTTTTTGTAATGCTGTTATAGCCTTGACTTCTCACGGGCCTTTCTTGGTGACCGAGACCATAACAAACAAACTTTATTTCTGTTTACAAAAATTGGCATTTCCAAAATGTATAGCGACGGAAAAGTAAGAATTTTCAAAGACTTGAACAGTGATTATCTCTAGGAATAAGACCACACATAGATCTAACACAACGTTTTGGGGGCTTTCTTAGACTGCAGTTACCCCAAAAAAATATTGAAAACCTTAAGACCGCAAACCATGGTATACTACTAAAGCAGTCTTTATGTCAACTTTTGTTGCCAGTTTAAAAAGAGCATACCTAAGCTGCAGTCCTTAACTTTTCGCACACCTCTTCTGCTTGCGGTTTCCAAGTAAATTGATCGTCTATACAAGGTGGAGACGACAATACAACAAAAAATTAAACGGCGTGTCCCGAGATATAATGACGTTCCCATTCTGCATACAAAAATTCAAATGAATATATTCAAATGAATATATTCAAAAGTTTTGTCAATATAGCTCGGCAAAATCCATAGTCGGTTTGGGTTATTCCGTTTATCCACCCTAAAAATCCACCCTAAGGTAAGAATCCACTCTAGGCCTAGTTGGATTAACGGAATTTATTGGCTTAGGGGGCATACACTACCTACATTTAATTTCTTTGAAAAACTCATTTTTTTATTTCGAAGCTAGGATTTATTATAATAGATAGTTCCAAAATACTCTTATGCATCAGTAGTGCCAGTGTTTTCATTTATTGTTGTATTGTGGTCTGCACATTGTATAAATTTCTAAAAATTTCGCGACTTTTGTTTGATTGATCACCTGTTCATTGTTCTGTGCATTAACGTCCGGTGGCCGTGGTGGAGAAAATGCATCACATTAGCACATGTTACATTAGTCTTTGGTAAGTTTATTACCAGGTTATTATCAAGCCAATCAATAATATTTTTAAGGTTAATATCCTATTCATATAATTATTAATATTTGTACACTTTATCAGTGCTGTGCTGTCATCGGCAAATGGAACCATTGGACTTGGTATCTGACGGGGCAGGTCATCAGCAAAAACAAGTATTTTCCCAACTATGTTGAGGTCAGCTTCCAGTCTAACCGGATGCAGCTGAATACCAGTATTTTACAGCACTTGTATAATTTACTGCCTCGTTGGTCTAGTGGTTGCAAGCGCTACTGCTGAGTCTGAGGTCCTGGGTTCGATTCCCGGGTCGGGCAAAGTGTTATTGGGTTTTTCTATCTGAAATTCCTCAGTAGCAGTCCGGAGTCTAGATTTGTGCCCGGTTGATGGCAATAGGCTCGCCCCCTATTACATGGGATAAACATAACTGACGAAATGTCGGTGTACTTGCTACAGGTACACCTCTGCCCAATCCTTCGGGGAAACAAGGCATGATGCTATTTTTTTTTATTTTTTTTTATTAGCCTGTGCTATCCCACTCCTGGGCAAAGGCCTCCCTCCACTCCTTCCATCGTTCGCGAGTCCGCGCGTCTTCCTTCCAGTTTTGACGGAACCTATCCAGCTCGTCCCGCCATCTCCTACGTGGTCTGCCGCGACCCCGCCTCACTGTCTCAGGGCACCAGTTCTGTACTATTTGGACCCACAGTTTGTCCGGCATGCGGCAGACATATCCTGCCCTGCCCTGCCATTTAGGTTGGGCAGCCTTTTGAGCCACGTCAGCTATTTTCGTTTCGGAGATGTGTTCTATAATTTAGACCTACATTTATGTCAAGTGTGGTGGTTTTGGCAATAAGATCGTAACTTCTGCGACAGGTCGATGATCACAGGCTGATTGCACATCTACCATAAATTGATTAATTGAACATGACATAGTAAATATTCAAACACTTTTTTAGCATAATCACAATGTACAAGTACTTAGTGTTAATACCTTTCATTATGAGATTGATCGCATTAACGTCTATGCGCCATTAATTTGTGACAGCATATATTTCTGATAAAGCCATGATATATGTATTGTATAATCTCTAGACAGACATATAATATTACACTGTCATAAATTACAACATTTCAGCTATCAGATATAGAATCATGGTCTGACCAAACTGCTTTTACTTAGATTACTAATTTGCTTGAACTGAAATCTATCTTTCCACGCAGGGCAAAGTTTATGCTTTATGTACGTATATATTTATTGTATGTGTAAATGGTACACCACTGACTACCTGCACTATTGTCTCTCCTTCTTACTTTAATCCATCCAAAGGTTGTCTGTAAAAGATCGCTTTAAGCGATAAGACCGCCCATTGTGTCACCCTATGTAAAATTTCTAAATCTATGTCTGTAATTTTTATGGTGTACATAATAAAGAGTATTCTATCTATCTATCTACCTCTTCTCATACAGAGAAGGCGCGAGCATTGATCACCTCGCTTGCTCAAGACGGGTTGGCGATTTCAGAATTATATTAACTATCAGTCCAGGTTTCCTCACGATGTTTTCCTTCACCGATGTCAGTAATGTCCAAGATAAACTCGGAAAGTACACATGAATTGAAAAAGTCACGTTGGTACTTGTCCGGATTTGAACCTACAACCTCATGCGTGACAGGCGAGGCCTTAACCGCTGGACCATCATGACAGACTAAGGTCGTATACAGAAAGAAAGCTGGAAACTTATAAGCGCTTATAAGTGCTTACCGGCGCTTGTCAGCGCTGGTAACCCGCGCAGGAAAATATATGAACGCGCGCCGATAAGCGCTGACCGGTGCCGACAAGTTCCGACAAGCTTCAACACGCGCTGGTCAGCGCTGGGCGCTGCCATTTAAAATTAATAAAAAACGGCGACCACGCCTGCAATTACGACAGGCATATTTATTTTGATAAATATTAAAATGGATAGTGACGTGTTGATATCCAAATCATCGTCCGATGAGTCCGACATTTTGCTTGGTCTGCTTCAACCTGCTTCCTTTGTGTAGAACGCACCAGCGCTGGCAAGCGCCGGTAAGCGCTTATAAGTTTCCAGCTTTCTTTCTGTATGCGGCCTAAGACTGCTTTTTACATAGATTACTAATTTGCTTGAACTGAAGTCTATCTTCCCACAATTTCGTATAAAAGTGGCATCATAGCCAAGGATGAGCCAAACCTAGTGCGAATTCACTAAGACCATGATCTCGTCCGAAACTTCTTTGGCCACTGACGGGGCCTAATGTCCGTTTTCAGCGATAACTAAGTGACACCTAAATGAATCCCTAAACAAAAGGGCTCTGTTGGATTTTCAACTCTGAGCGCTTATCCTATCGTTGAAAATACAACACTAATTACTAAGGCCCACTTGCACGTTCATAGATTAGTTAATAACTCGGAGTTAACAGCTAACTCAGGGTTTTATTTTGAAAGAGAATTATTGGATTAACCCTGTGTTTACTGTTAACTCCGAGTTATTAACTAATCTATGAACGTAACCCTAAACGTAACCCTAAAACTGGATCTATTTTTGTCAAAACAGAGAAAATAATAAGTACTAAGCAATTACTTCTTTATCAACACGATATATCAATACCAATCAATGGGCGATCGAAACTTTTTAAATCATTCAATACATTATATTATTGACAGATTCATATCCAGAGCACGTGCTCATGTGCTGATGAGTGCGTGAACAAGACTTTCGTATTTGGACTCTAAGAAACAAAAAAAAGCGCACCAGTTGAGGGGTAACAGCAAAACCAAAGAACAACGAGAAACCAGACAAAAGGGATTCCTTTACAGTTCAGGATTATATATTGGATTAATGTAAAGTATTACGACAAACTATAAATCTCTGATCAAACTGACGCGAATCCCGCGTGGGATGCGGGACGTAATTCAAATGCATCAACTAGCTTGTATGGAGGTGTTCAAACTAGCGCGAAAACTCACAGGAATTCCTAATTATTAAAATAACTCCCACATAGCAGTGATAGCTTAGTGGTGTGACCGTAGGAATGCCAAGTCATAGGTCTTGAGTGTGAACCCAAGACACGCACCTCTGACTTTTCAGAACCAAGTGCGTATTGTATAATTATCACTTGCTTCAAAAACGGTGAAGGAAAACATCGTGAGGAAACCGGCATGCCTGAGAGATATTTCTCGACGGTATATGAAGCCAAGTCAGAGGCCCATGGGCGGCTTTAAAACTCTGACACCAGGTTAGTCAGTAACCACACGAAAATAAGAAGAAGTAGCGCCCCGCATCTCGCGCGGGGTTGGGATCAGTTTGAACAGTCCTTAAAGCTGTAAATCACATTTAGGCCATGACAAATTCATTACTATTGGGGCAAATAAGGGCTTTGCGTCTACTGAAGCAGGAGCAGCAGTAGCCGGTGCATCAGTCTCGCTTGTGCCGCGTTCCGATGCGGACGCGTTTGCATATTCTTTATTTCGGTTAGCGCAGCGCAAGCTGTCGCTCGTAATTTACTCGCCATGAGTAACGAATTAGTGGCGAATGAGCTGCTGGCGTTCCTGCAGCAGAAGTTGGATGTGATGGACGAGGTGTCCGCTGTCCAGATCTGCGCAACGAACTTCAGCGAGAATGACATAGCTGCTGCCAAGCTGTTGTTGTTCACTGTGCTGAACAAGCGCGACCAGATGGTGTCCCGCCGGCGTGACGGGACAAAGAAGAGCCTGCAGGATATAATCACGCTGTTCAAGGAGACCGACCCTGACGACGTGCCGACGTTTGTGGCGAAGGAGCTACACAAGCTTCCTCCCGTCACATTCGACCACGTCGATGTAACAAGCCTTCTGAAGGACATTGTCTTTCTAAAGGCCCGCCTCGCGGATGTGTTAACGAAATTGGATGCATCCCAGAACACCGTCACTGATTTGCGTAAAGAAGTTAGCGATTTGCGCAACAGTGTGGCGGTAATTAGGTCACCGGTCGATGCGTCAAACGTCAACACATGTCGCGGAGCCGGCCTCGATGTATCGTCGTCGAATTCCGCGTCAGCAGTTTCGTCGCCAGCGCATCCGCCTATTGCTGAGCTTGCAGAGCGCCCCGCCGGCGCGCCCCGCAGCCCCGCGCTCGTCACCGCGGCTCCTCCGCGCAGCGCCGCCCGCACCCCTCGCCCCGTCCCGCTGCCAGTGTCTGCAGCCCTGGTGGATCCCCTTCAAAGGGATTTCGCTAGCGTTACCGCGAGTGCCCCTGGCGCTCCCAGGATCAAGCCCATGCCTGAAAAGGCGCTGAATAGTGCTGACAAAGATGATGGTTTCGTGACGGTGCAAAGGAGGAAGCGCCGATCGCGAACGAACCAGAACCGCTGCGGCAAGGCTCTGCAGGACCCCGAAGTGAGCCTGCGTGCCGCAAAGCTGAACACACCGGTGTACATCTCCCGCCTGCACTACACCACTAAGGTGGAGGACATCGTGGAGTACGTGCGCCAAAAGACGAAGTACGCGCCGAGGGTGCAGTTACTAGAGTCGCGCAGGAACGTCAACTTCAAGGCGTTCGTCGTGCGTGTACCGAACTTTTATCTGCCCCTCGTCATGGAAGAAGACTTTTGGCCGCAGGACGTGGTGTTCCGTCGCTTCCGCGGACAAATTCCACAGGACAGCACAAAGTCAAGGCTAGTGCAGACTGAAGTGTTACTAACATAGTCTAAGCCTTATTTATTAACACTAGTTTTTGTCTATATTAAAATATGTATGTTTAGGTTAAGGTATTTTTTCTATGGGCCTGTGTTGCCTGAAATAAATGGTATTATTATTTTTTGAGTATTCTCGGAACCCTGGGATCCCGGACCTTTGAAAGGCGTACGAGGGGCCGAAGCCAACTCGCATTATTATTATTATTATTTTTAGATTTTAACTATTCTCGGGACCATGGGGTCCCGGTCCTTTAGAAGGCGTACGAGGGGCCGAAGCCAACTCGCAGAGGCCCCTTAGACAATTTTAAATGGAATGAGGCACCAACCGACGATTATCCCTGTATGCACTATGCAAGTGCACCCAAGGACAATCCCCGGTTGGTTCAGGACTATTGCAGAAAATGGAAACAAAAAACATTTGGCTATGGGTTTGGGTGGCTAGTGGTTTGGTTACCTAGAACTATGGAAGGTCTATGTCCCCTGCCTGATCAATGTTATGGTATACACGGATAAAATGGCAGGGGGTGACTTGCACACTCAATAATGGGCCCCCGAAAACTGTTGCTAGCACATAGTGACGTAGCAACAAGGGGGCAACATGTCCTGAGGTGCTTGAGGAGTGGAGCGGTATTCCACGGCTTTCAGAACAATCCCAGAGCCCGGAAGATGGTCAAGATCCCTACGAGCACTTACTGGAATACTTCCTTCCTCCGAGCACGTTTGCTCTTGCGAATCTCCACTCAAGCCAGCCAATTAAGGCAAGAATGAGGTGGGAGCTTTGTTCCTCGTCAGTGTTCACCCCAGCCGGCCAATAAAGGCAAGCCAGAGATGAGGAACAAGATTTCTCCCGGGAGATAGGGTCCGTGGGGTCGCTACTGCCCAACAGCTCGCCACATGCTGCCCTGCGGGTTTCTGTATCTCTCTTGGTCTGGCTCCTTATCCTAGACCTGTTCCGGCAGAGTAAACTCTACCGGCACAGACCTAGGGTTCGGAGCACGCAAGCCCCACCACGACGTCAACGTAGAGATACGGCGGTGGGGTTATTATTATTATTATTAAGTCCTGGTGTACTAACATTGAGAGCAGCAGCAAAGAGAGCAGTGGTGGCCCAGTGGTAGCGGCCCCGACTTACGAGTAGTGGGTCGTGGGTTCAAACCCAAGCAGGCGCTTTACTTTGTGTAAATAATTTCATCACCACTGCTCTCAAAACGGTGAAGGAAAAACATCGTGAAGAAACCGGCATTTCTAAGAACCAAACATTCGAAGACATGAGACATCTACCAACCCGCACTGGGCCTGCGTGGTGGATTACGGTCCACTCTCTCTCACAGAGAGGAGGCCTGTGTCCCAGCAGTGGGAACATTAATAGGCTGATGATGATGATGAATAACATTAGTATACGTACAAACTGCTCCCAATCAGCTTGACGACCAGCATGAACTGCCAGCTAGGAGCGAAGCTGCTAACCGTTGCGAAGAAGAACCCGACAGTTGTGGACAGCAGAAGGGCACGGCGTCTACCATGCGTGTCTGCGTAGTAGCCCCAGGGGAACGCAAAGAGAACACCTGCAATATTCACCATAAAATACATTACTCTCCAAAACTTGCCGCCACTTATCAATACAGAAATCAATCAATCTACTTAGCCTGTTTTCAACTATGTTGGGGTCGGCTTCCAGTCTAACTGGATGCAGCTGAATACCAGTATTTGGCACGGACTGACTGCCTATGTGACCTCCACAGCCCAGTTACTGGGTAACACATTACCCCTTGGTGGTAAGACTGGTTGTCAGACTTTCGGGCTTCTGACGACCCGTAACGACTGTCAAAGATCCACGAATGAATGACAACCGGGACCAACGGCTTAACTTGATTTCCGAGGCACGGAGGAGTCTCGGTATATAAAGATGGTCACCCATCCACGGACCAACCCCGGCAAGCGTAGCTTAACCTGATGGATCGACCCGTGCGGCTGTTATGACTTAGCCACGAGTTCTAGTCCTTCGTTTTGTCGTATCGGCCTGTTGCCTCGAACATGTGGGTTAGATTAAAATGTAACTGATGTTCAACCTACTTGAAGTATTTTTCATAAAAAAACATTATAAATACTTATTTCCTAATGTGGATGTTAACCCAGTGCTGGACGTACAGGATGCTGTTGGTGCTGGCGCGTAACCTGCCGAGCGCAGCGGCGCATCGCTTGCGGAGCACGGCCTAGAAGCCGTCAACGGCCGCCGGGCACATCTGTACGTGTATGGCTAGCTATGCGTCCGCGAACATGCCCGACGCATTGCACCAGCGCGGCAGCCCCAACAACGCAATGCACGCCTTGTTATATTGAACGCGCAGGGCGCTGAATGATCTTTGCACATAATGGGCTCATTATACACGTTTGGTCTTCACAACGTTCGGTTCGTTTGGTTCGTTTGGTTTGCTTGTAGCCACAAGCAAAACGTGTATAGTGAAGACCAATGCGCCCTGAACAGTGTTATTTTCACTTGAGCATTAAAACTTTTAAACCTGTGGGCACTGCGACAGGAACAGTTGAAATACTTAATACTTATAAGAATCAAATCCTACCTGCAAAAGGTGCTGAAGCCAATATCCCAATCTCTTTTAGCCCCATCTGAAGGTCACAGCTGGAAGCCGCCACCACCGTCGCAAACCCAAACATATCCAGAGCGAAGGCATTGGCAATGATGCAGCATACTGCCAGGAGAAGGTAGTTGTAGCGACCATGGCCTGGAAGTGGAAATAGGAAGATAAAATGCAAGGTGCTAGGACAGTTCTCTTTTAGGGTTCACTTCGTTGTTCTTCTGTCTATCTGTCTGGTTGTCAGTCTGTCTGGTTGTAAGTCTGTCTGGAACCTTTTTCTCAGGAATGCATGTAGATATCAAGTTGTAATAACTTCAAATACGGTCAACTGTGGCATCTTTACTTTCCATGAGTAACTTTACCCATGAGTACTGTACTTAAATATCTCTCGATTACTAAAAATCTGTTGCCGCCATTTAATGTCAAAGAGATAATAAAATAAATAAAAATAAAATAGCTTTATTTTCCTTACACACTTAATCCTTATGCATCTATGTAAATAACATTTCAACTAAAACTAAACTCCTTTTATTATCAGTATTTTTTTTTTTTTGTTTTTTTTTTTTTTTTTTTGTTTAGTTTTTGCTATGGTGTACAAGGACCGCTATCAATAGCGGTGAAAGCCTCCTCTAGCCGTTTCCAAACTGTTCTGTCTCTGGCTATTCTGCTCCATGTTCTGCCTGCTATCTTTGCAATATCGTCACTCCACCTTTTGTGTGGTCTACCTGGACTACGTTTTTGGTTTATTGGGTACCAATTCGTGGTGATTTTTGTCCACCTGTCGTCTGTTACCCGTTGGACGTGACCAGCCCACTTCCATTTTAAGCCCAGCACTTTTTTGGCCGCTTCCTTTGCCTTGGTCTTTCTTCTGATTGTACTGTTTTTCACTCTGTCTCTTAGGTTGTGGTTCATGTAACTTCGCTCCATTCCTCTAGTCAAAGAGATAGAAGAGTAGAAAAACCGACTATTTGTAACAGATTTTTAAGTAATCCAGAAATATTTGTATTATTTGTAAAGTTGCTCATGGAAAGTTAAGATGCCACAGTGGATCTACGGTCCCATGGAGCTCTAAAAAAATCAAGCTTCTAAGTCAATGCAATATAAAAGTACACGGCTATTTATAAGATTCGCTTACCGCGGCCCCTCGATTCTCGAAGCCTATTCTAATATTTTTTTATTGTTTTTTAGTCGACTTATCTTAATGGAACTTGATTAGACATAAACAGAGTTATTTCTTAGCCCAGTTAACACCAGTTATGTAGGTCTAGTTAAAATAACATAATTAAATGACTTTCCGATTTAAATTCAGTTGTAAAGTTATGGCTTAAAACACAGGTTTGAATAAACCTTGATCGGACAGCTCGCTAAAAAATATTACTTTATTTTATTATCTGACTAGCTGACCCGTCAGACGTTGTCCTGTCAAAATTTCAATTTCGATTTTTCGGTTGTTCCTTTAGGATTTTCCAAGTTTTTATTTTTCCTAAACCAATTTATCGAGGCGAACAAAACAAAAAAAAATATTATATCAGTCGAGCCATTTTCGTGTTTTTTGCGAGACTAATGCACGGCAGTTGATTTTTATATATATACATAGTCATACACACATCAAAAAAAGTTTGTGATCACTAGCAAAAGTTGATATATTTGTAAAATTTTAATTTATCAATAAAAAGTGTTTACGTTATATATTTTTTTAATAGAAATTCACTGCCTGAAAGAATCTAAAAAGAAGAAGAAATCATAATGTAGTCTAACTGTAACAAAAAGATTTCTAATATTCAAACTGATCGCAAACTTTTTTAGATAAGAAAGATAAGATAATTATAAGATAAAATTGTATAGTAACAGTTCTATTAATCTACCGAGTTTCATCTTTGAATCTAAATTCAGACTGGCCTATAGAAAGATTATAGAAACCGAAATCAAACTCTGTCCAAGCGTGAACCGTGACATACGGTGAAACGGTTCACGCTTGGGCTGAGCGATTGACTTCTACTGTATGTGTCGCGGTTCGAATCCCATAATGTGCAGTTAGGAACTTTGGGGTAATACCGGACTGATTTTCGATAAGTTGAAAGAGTACCTATTGCAAAATTTTTATTTTTTCGTCATCAGCATATCTACTTTAAATTACTGAAATATTGCGCATATGGTTTACGGTTTCTTAGTTTGCACATGTGTAAAGACATGACATAGGTTTTTTTAACAGATGTAGAATTTACCATCAAGGGGAAAGTCCGTACTATGATTAACATCCGCTTTTGTGCTTGGAGGGACACGGTCTATAAAAGGAATACATTCATTTATTTCCAATTTTTTCCTTTAAAAATGCAATAAATGTCTTATTTTTTCCAATCGTGCGTAGTACACGTCTAACTTGCCGGAGCGACTGGAGGGAACTGGAACTGAACTGAACTGGTTGAATAAAATGGCGCCATACGCAATGTTGTCAGCATACAAAAATATTGTCAAATTGTCCGGGAATTTGATGCGTACGGGCTTACCCCAATGCCGAACTTACCGCAACATACTGTAATGTATTTTAAAGAAATTTGTATTTACCAGTCAACTCCACAGCTTCATCGTAAGTGTACGCGTCTCCACTCTTTACAGCAATATTGTCTGTTCTATCCTCTTCCATCTTGTGACGTGCTGCTTTCTCTCCTCATCTAGCGACACTGACCTTAGTTATCTAACACTCCCAGCACCTTATCTATTATCACACATTTCTTGCTGTTTGTCTAACGAAAGTCTTAGCAAAACCTATAGGTGCGATAGATAAAAAAATATAGAAATATTTCTAGACATTTTAATTTTTAAGAGCACCATTTACTGAAATATTAACACAGCATGTTTCAGAAAGTGTGGTACAAAGTTAGACCATCAAACTGAACAACTTTTTCCAAGGGAACAGCATCAAAATCGAGAAAAAAAATTGTCCTATAGAAAACACAATAGAGCCATTAAGAACCCTGTAAGAAACCGACACGTGTTGAAACACGTGTGTGACCTCTCAACAAGGCATCCTCAGAATGACGATTGACTTGTTGCGAACCCGGACACAACGTGTTGCCTCGCCAAGCGCCGTACGCAGAGAAGTCTCTGCGTTCGGCAGGGTTCTTTATGACTCTTTAATTTTTTTATTGTTTTTATCTTTTAATTACGGACGTTTTTAACGGGCACGTTTTTCTACATTGTTCTCACATGTTTAATTTCAACATGAATGATGTAACCAATATTTTGTAACAATATTTTTGATTTAAAAGAGTGTCCGTGGAGTTTCTTGCCCGTTCTTCTCCATAGGTACCTACTACGCTTTGGAATGGGCAACTAACTTCAGCTTTCGGACTGACAGACCCCTTGACAATTCAAAAGTGCCTGTAATTGGTTTATTTTAAATAAATGCTTTGAGTTTGAGTTTTGAGTTTAAGAAGAGCTAAGCGGATTAGGTTACTAAATATACGTCGTCTATTGTATTTTTTTAATATTGGATTTCCGCAAAGTCACGCCTAAGTCAATTAACTGTCCCATACAAAACTTCAATACCAACTCGACCAAATGTATGAGACGGCTGTTTATTTTTTCCGGATTGATAAATCTATACTACCCCCTTAAATATGATCACATCTTTCTAATACTTGCTGTAGATTCTGATTTAATAAACCGTTGCTGTTATTATGTCAAATCCTAACCTTAAAAAGATTGGCCATTTTTAAGAATACATGCCATTTTGAAGGTACTGCAATAATAGACATATTTTCTAAAGACTGACTTGTGTCCAATCCCTGCTTCATTGTGAAAGACTAATCGCTAAAACTAATTCATGAATGAATGAAATGCACCGACCCTAGCGTGGTTTAACCAGACTCGATAAATCGATTGAAACCCAAGATTTGCACTAGCCCCTGAAGCCTCATACTTCATGGGGCTACAGAGGCTATTCCATATCAAGGAGTAGACCGGGGGGCGCGGTAATTGCAGGGAAGAGGTGCCCTTAGGATAAGGAAGGATTTGCGAGCCGTACCGGATATGCATCCTTGAGTAGGCAATGTAATAGTGGAGAGACAGGTGATATTTATCTTTGGATGGGCATCTTTCTACGGCGTCGCCGCCAGGCCGGTTCAGGATCTGCTTTGCTGTTTCCAATATCTTCGTCTGAGGTGATGTCGCCGCTATCCGTTTCAGGTTTCTTGTAAATCTCGCTAGCAGTCTTCTATATCTCATCTCGGTATTGGCGAAGTCCACCCAAAAATGTATTTCCTTGTCGATTTCATGCATTTTCTTTTGTCTTCCATTCCTAACGTGGCGCAATCAAGTCTCACCAAATTGACTAGTAAATTAAAGCCTCAACAATAAAGATAACATTTTTTATCTACTCCCATGCTATACATCCTCTATGAAAGTTTCTGAAACAGTTAGCTTATAACAACCAGTGAAATAGTAACCATAATATCATCCAAACGAGTGTTATAATGTTGTACTAAACTTCATTATGCAACTCAATTGATTTTTCGATCCCTTCCTTACTCATCAAACAGCCACATTCTCACTACTCAATTCATGGTATCTTTATGAATTTAAAAAAAGAACATTACCATGCACGCGTGTTTCACTACCACGGCGCCGTAAATAATTATTACAAAAAATCATTATATTATTACCTACCTTTACATAGTTTGTTTATTGGATTCAGCAATTAAACTTTCCATGAATTTACATAGAGTTCTTAATTTACATAGAACACTGTACAACACCCTATGATTTCATACCTCTTATAGAGGATTCATAATTATCATGGGTGTAGATAGGGCTACCATCCGTCCGGGTTTACCCGGATTTGTCCTAATTTGGAGGGCGTCCGGGGAGCGTCCAGGGCGGGGTTTTTAAATAGTGCCCGGGTGAAACCCGGACACTATTTGTGTCAGGGCAAATAGGTATACCCGTGACCGTGACCCGTCCTAGCCGCCTAGATTAATAAATTATGCCTTTTATTTGTATTATCTTGCTCCGCATGCCCTGTCACTCGCACACCTGAGGACCTAATGGCAGCGTCAGCGAACGGTATCCGCGTTGCTGAGTTTTGGGCCAAACAAATTTAAAAAACTTAGAACATAATTATATTATGTATTTATTTCGTGTTATTTTTGCCATCGACACGCTAAGAAGAAGAAGAAGTATTGTTGAGGCTCAAGTTGATTTTCTATTCATAAAAAAAATGATACTTAACGATGGTTTTATTTTTTTGTAAAAAAAAAAACCGAGGGCGTCCGGGGAAAAATCTTCATTTCACCCAAATGTCCGGGGTATTTGAAGTTTTTGTCCGGCGTCCGTAATTTATATGATGGTAGCCCTAGGTGTAGAAGTCTTGTATGCAAACTGTACATAATTAGGTAAAACACTCATGTGAAGCCACATTCGTGTTGTAATACCCCTTATTATACAACAGTTGCATAATTATCTATTATGTAAATGTTTTACATTCTCATTTTTTTTTTCTAATAGTTAAGTTCCTCGTTGCGTTGGTCTAGTGGTCGCAAGCGCTACAACTCGATTCCTATGTCGGGCAAAGTGTAATTGAGTTTTCTCATTAGGAACTTCTCAATAGCAGCCGAGAGTCTAGTTATGCCCGGTTGTGGGTGTACTAATAGGTATGACGTAATGTTATGTTATCTTATTTACAAATGTAATTTCTATGTGTTTGAATGAATAAAGGAAGATAACATTATTCTTGCTTTCTAACTCATTGTATGTTTATCTTAGTTCTTTATTGTGAAGACAGATGGCGCGGTGTGTTCCTGTCATTTAAAAATAATACAAGATTTCCTCCCCAGCTTCTTGTTTATTTTATTGTAGTAGGTACTTTTCTGTTTAGTCTTACATTATGCTGCTGTCGCTGTTCAGATCTTTTTGAACTGAAACCGAATTTAATTTAAGCGAATTTGCTTCACCATTTTGAAAGTTGTGATGAAATAATTTAAACAAAGTAAGGCTGCCTGTCCACCGAACTGGAGAGGAGAGGAGAGGAGCGAAGATGTGTCAATATTGTCGAATAGAATCAAAACTCCGCTCCAGAGGTACGATTCTATTGGTTTATTTTGGCACATCTCCGCTCCTCTCCTCTCCTCTCCGCTCCAGTGGACAGGCAGCCTAAAGCATCTGTCAGGTTTCGATCTATGACCTACAACTCGTAAATCGCAGCCGTTACCACTGCGCCACCATTGCTCTGCAACTCTGCAATTTATGGTATGCCACAAACAATTAAATCGCATCGTGTAATTCAGGCTTTACAATCAAACAATGTTACCACTATAGGTAAGATATTAGCTGAATGCTACATTACGAAAACAAATCAACTTTCATGCAAAAAAAACAACCGACTTAAAAAAAAACACTGAAAAACCACTTTGTGTTCGGTTTTGTATTTTCGTTTTGCCACCGACTTCCGAAATTAAAGTTATTTTTCACTTCCCCACACAAATTCCTATACCACTACTTGTTATGTAAACAAAAGTGACAGGAATTTAATCAACATATTAAACACAATAGATTAAAATACGTATTATTGAACCTTACTCAAAACCTACTAAAGCAAACTTCATAAAAACTAATATGGAACCTTCGCACGAGCTTCTTCTTCCAAATGAAAAAAGAATTTTCAAAATCGATCCTCAATTCCTCAATAAACATAAAAATCAATTGCCGTGCATTATTCTCGTAAAACCTCTAAAATGGCTCGACCGATTTGAATAACGTTTTTTTTTTGTTTTGTTCGCCTCAATACAGGGGTGATTTTGGAAAAAAGTTTTAGAAAAAACCAAAGGAACAGCCGAAAAATCGTAATTGTTTTGACAGGAAAACGTCGACGGGTCAGCTAGTACATAATACTCGTAAAATACATACAGACAAAAAAAGGACCTCTTCCTTTATTACAGTCGGTTAAAAAAAGTACAACCACATATCTACAACACTAATGGACTGTGAATGTTAACTACATGTATTTATTAAGTTCAAGTTATAAATAAGCTTCTTCTTGTTTGTAACTAAACTTGATCAAGTGATTGTTGCCACGGAAGTCGACAACATTTACAAACTGGTACTGATCTTTGGTTATTTATATCCTAATTATTATTTTTATTATCTATATGCCTTTTTAAAAGGTTGAGATAAATTGACTCTGTCTGACCTTTACTGTAACACAACTTTTAAAATCCCTGAAGAAAAATACAAATAAAGTAGATAAATGAGCATGCGGTGCTAACCTATAAGAAATTGTTACACTAACCCTAGTTTTTAAAACATTAAACATTGTGTTATCATCTTACCAGTGTAATCAATTGTTGGACGGGCATAGAAAAAAAAAAACAATGCAAGAAGCTAATTAAGTCCTTGCACAGCTGAGATCACAAGGTCACAACTGGAAATGACCTTCAAACAATAGCTTTTCTAATGTGTGTATTCAAAGGCAAGGCAATTAGACAGTTTAAATAGTTAATTCACTTTCTCGTAACACAATAGCATGGGTAACTAATCACGAACGTAAAGGTCATCGTCATTTACCGAGCCGTTTCCTAACTACGGGGTCGGTTTCCAAACTTACCAGATGCAGCTGAATACCAGTATTTTACATGAAGAGAGTGCTATCTGACCTCCACAACAAAAGTTACTGAGAAACACCATACCCCTTTGTAAGACTTTCAGACTTTCGACTCGTAACGACACAAGAATGACAGCCGGGACCAACGGCTTATCGTACATTCCGAGGCACGGAGGGGTTTCGGTATCTAAAGATGGTCATCTATCTGCGGACCGACCGTGGCTAGCGTAGCTTAACTAGCGTAGCTTTCTTTCTTTCTTTATAGTTTATTTTCTAACCTTTAAGACAAAGAACATTTACCGGTTACCATTTACTCAAATACCGGTGAATCCGATATTTACGACATCAATACCTATAGTCAAAACTATCCGATGAAAATGTACTTGTGGATGCCACTTACACTTACTTAGCTGAGGTTACAAAATTAAGTGAGGTTACAAAATTAACCTCTTAAGTGAAAGTTTTAATCACTTAAGAGGTTAATTTTGTAACCTCAGTTTTTGTCGACGATTTTTCAATTACAATGTAATAAATTAATTCAATAATTATTGGAAAAAATGTGAAATAAAAAAGTAAGTTTAAAAACCAAAACCCGTCTACCTACTGAAAAAATCTACTCATTATCGTAAATAACGCAATGAATATTGTTGAACTGTCAAAATGAAACAGATTAGTCGGAATCATTTACGAAAATGTGTTGCGTAATTAGATAGCTGGTTTAAATATATAAAGTGTTTATTTGTGAAACATTTTAAATGAACATAATATTTTTTTGTACGATCGTAGCAAAATCTGTTTTTTTTAATATAGTCAATGGGTCATCTTAGGAACCTAGTAGCTCAAGAGAGCCCGTTATGAATTAATTAATATCAGCACCCTAATTACGTAATGCACGATCTTCGTAACGAGCTTCATAAGTTCGACAACAAAAATTGAGCAGATTTTTTTTGTCAAACTTATGAAGCAATGGACTGGCAATCTTTTTCAATTGGTTTTAATTTAAAATTGATGGTGTATTGCGTAATTGGGGGGCTGATCTATGTAATATCGAGACTAACAATTTCAATTTAAGTAATAGTTTCTTCTAATGAAATTAATATGTTTAATATGCAATTTTGTTTACTAAGTTACATAATCAGTAAAAAATTAGATCTCGGGCCGCAAAGTACAAGTAAGTAAGCAGTAAGTAGTCTTTTCGTTCGGCTCTTGTCGTGGCAACACGTGGCATCCGGGTTCGCAAGAAGTCAATCGTCATCCTGAGGATGCCTAGTTGAGAGGTGAAACACGTGTCGATTCTTTACAGGGTTCTTTATGACTCTTTAAGAACAGTTAACCGGATTAGGTTACAAAATATACGTGGGCTGCTTTTTTTTTTAAACCTTATAATATACACAACAACTTCTGACCTAGGACAACTATTACTCAACTTACGTTAGCTATTAGTTAAGCCGTTGTAGTTAGATAATCTACCTATGTTATTAATTTTTATGAACTTAATTACATAATTTTATTAAAAATCTTGTCACCTTATCCTTAACCTAGTCTTAACCTAGTTTCCGTTTCGAGAACAATATATTATACTTTATAATTACTAGAACCCATAAATAATACGATCGAGACTTTCATCACTTCCTCAGTCTACGGAAGTTGTCATTACATTGATTTACAGTGTCAATAAAGGCCTATTTATTATAGGCCTATAAAGGCCTATTTCTAGAGAAGATTTGAGGTAGGGCAAACAGGGTTTCGACAGACTTTAAAAAGTACGGTTTGATGAATATGGAGGTTGAGAGGGTGAATTAAAAGAAAAGTCTTCAGACTGAATTTCGGCTAAGTTCGGGAGACTAAACCGCAAAAACTAAACATCTAAAATCAATATAATTTGTATAACATGACAAAGCACCAGCTGCTCAAAACTGATCTTCTATTCCTCATTATAATGACAATTCAAATCGAAATGAATAATTTATCACCATGAAATTACAATACGTAAGTAGTTGTTGGCTTAGCTGATAAAAGTCGGATCAGCACGTCATTATCACTGATAAGTCAGCGGCTGATAACACCTTTAACTATGCTATTAATAAATCAATCAATTACCCTTTCAAAGTCCAAAGCTGAATGTAAGCTTCTCCCAATTGTGCAGCGACAATGGAGCAAAGTATTTTATCACCACTGCTCTCAAAACGGGCATGTCTTAGAACCAAAAAATCTAAGACATTGTGCCATCCACCAACCCGAACAGGGCCAGCGTGGTGGATTACGGTCCACCCCTTACACCTTACAGAGGAAGCCCTTGTTCCAGCAGTGGGAACATTATAGGTTGATTATTATAAAGTCCTCCAGACCGTATTTCGGCCATGGCGACCAATCTCAACGGAGACTAGCCTTCGGCGCGGGAGATATTATAGTGCAGGCGTGTTTGCGCAGACAGAATTGCACTCTCTCTTCCCTCACTCGCATAGTCTGAGACGGCAATCCGACACGACCGGAGAGATCAGGCGTAGGACCAACGGCTTAACGTTCTTTTCGAGCCACGAGGGTATCACACTGCCAACTTCCAAATTCCGGGCTGTTACTAAGAAATTCAATTTGGGAAAACCCAATACCTAACACTGCCCAAATAGGAATGTTGTCCAAAAATATTTTTTTGTCCTTCATGTAGTATGTTAAAAAATATTGGACACTTAAAGGCTGTGTAGTGTACTGTGTATTATGCTAATGGAGTGTCCTTACATAATATATGTGCCGGCATCTACATCGCCACATGCGAACTTCGCATCAAAGACGTCACACAAAATCCTGACGTCACACAAAAATCCTGCATCGCGCAATAAGAGTTTACCGCGCGAACAACATAAATAAAAGATCCCGACTTCAACCGTTGGGTAGTTGCCCGCCAGACACGACACCCGTCTGATGGAGGGTCCTCCCTTTGATGAGAGGACTTTACACCCTTGTCCTCATACATCTAAACAACCAGGCGAAACGGACTAATAAAGAACCAGGAAAAATGAGGGTATACCTATAGGGGAACACCTCTGCTTACCGCTTCAGGTAATGGCTTGATGGTATGCTATTAATATGAGTTTTGTTCAGTAGATTTTAGTATACACAACTATGTGGACTATTTCGCACTAGGCCATGTCTCATTTACGAGATTCCGTACATCTGCACTAACACTAATCTCAAGACTGCGGCTTGGATTAATATGGCCAGTTACTCACACTATACTTCACCACTTGAGCAGTGGTGGCCCAGGGGTAACGGCCCCGACAAGTTGTATGTCGTGACTCGTGGGTTCGAACCCCGGCGGTTGCTTTACTTTGTGTAAAATAATTTCGTCACCACTGCTCACAAAACGGTGAAGGAAAATATCTTGAGGGGTACCGGGATGTCTTAGAACCAAAAACTCGAAGACATGTGACATCCACCAACCCGCACACTGGGCCCGCGTGGTGGAATACGGCCCACTCCCTCTCCCTCAGAGAGGAGGCCTGTGTCCCAGCAGTGGGAACATTAATAGGCTAATTAAGTTATGTACTGACACTATAAGATGTACCTTGCGACTCGAAAAGGAGAAGTTCAATGATGGACATAGGCCTTTTCCTACCGTGTCACATTGATCTTCTATCTACTGCATCCAGATCTAGATCAACCCACAGAACTATATTAGGTCAACGAGCATCCTTTATTTCATAAGAATGTCGTAACTCCCTTATATCGTATGTCAAGTGTCAACATACATCATGCATGAAAAATGTAATAAATTACCGTTACCTATCGCCGTTCCGGAAGTACCACTCAAGTGGACTATAGCCACTTGTATAACCACTTGTATAGCCACTTGCAGGTACTGATAAAGATTATATTATATTACAGCCGAGACCTTCGCACAACTCGGCTAATAGAAGTCATTGATCGACATCCGTACCGTGCTGTAGATAAGGTATTTAACAGATACGACATTTTCAAGTAGGTACTTAGGCACATTGTATTGATTTTTCTTCCTTTGAGGTAAAGAAAAAGAAGGTCTATCTGCTTTTAAAGAAACATAAATGTTATTTATATTTAACATTGAGTTGATTTGAGGCCGTGACATCAATTTTGTTTCCATAACCGTGATTTTACTAAACAGGGGCTTCCTGAAAGATCACCACATTGATCTATCGCTATTTGTTAAAATATAGGTCTAAGTAACCACACACCCCACGGTAAGTGGTAGTACCCCCTGATAGAATTCCAGAAGTATTAGTGTTCACAATGAACACAATTAAGACGCAGATACATGCCAGTGACTTTGAGTGGTTAGCTTGCGTGTTCTGTACTGAGGTCACGCAACGCGTGGTACGTCCAGCCAGTAATAGGACTCGCTCATCAAGGAGCGCTGTCCCCAAATTTGACGCATTATTAACTTATTTATACATAAGACAAAAGGTATTTTAATAAAACACGTATACTAAAAGATTAATATTTTAATTATTATCTTTAAAATGGTGAAGTTTTCAGAAAAATACGCTTGATAGCTTTGTGTAATTCTCAGTTTTTTATCAGCGTTATACATAATTTTACAAATTAATTTCACTATGTAATATAAACATAATCTAAAATATTCGTATATTAATTTATTAAGAAAATGCTCTAATTTAACATATATTTTTTCCAAATCATTAACACTACTCGTTTGGACGTAATTTTCAGTATAAAATCATTAAAAGTAGCTTATGGTCGCCTTAAGTAAATTAATTTACAGGCCGAGAACACATAGCCGAAACCGCTGGTTCTAGAAGCACGGCACAATGTGATGAAAGTTGATGGAATTTCGTCATTTTTTCCAATGGGAAAAAAAAGAAAAGAAAGAAATCCCCATCGGGCCGTGAGCCCGATGGGGATTTCTTTCTTTTCTTTCTTTCTAGGCGCGAATACAGGGTGGCAGGGACATCGACGCGAAGCCGGTTACCATGGATTCAGTACATGATTCTGAACCCCCCTGCGTTGAAATTTTTCGTCGGTTATTTAAAAAAAAAATAGCTGTTTCATAGAAAAGTGCAATACCTACGCGGTCAAAATGTATAGAGCAGCTGATTTTTTTTTAAATAACCGACGAAAAATTTCAACCCAGGGGGGTTCAGAATCAGATGATTCTGAACCCCCCTGCGTCGATGTCCCGGATACCCCGTATATAACTTAGTTTCTTTTTTCTACCTTCGTGAACCAGCTGTCCAATCTCCGTCATATTAACTTAATCTATGGCTAGAAGTAGGAGCGGCCGCTATCTATTGTGTTCTGAGCAACTGGGCTGCTGTCTGTCTGTGTGACGTCACTTATCTGATAGTGTTGCTCGTCAGCTGATTGTGAATATGTTGGACACTATGTACAATCAACAATAACCGCCATTTTTGCTGTGAATGTGATAGACGTAGGGTCAGACAGATACACTTGTCGAAATATAAAGGCTCCTTTGTCATTGTTTTAGTGGTGTTAAGGTAGAGACAGGTCTTGCACAAGCAATATTTTGCCTTTTCCTTTGAGGCGAGAGAAAAACGGAAAAGGGCAAAAAAGTAATGGAATGTTGTCAAAGTTTTGGGGTGACGCACGTAACCAACAAGTACAACAAAAATTTCATAAAACAAAAAAGAAATCGCTTAATATTACTATAGGAGATCTAGTTGTTGGCTGCCTGCATACTTAATTCTTGTGTTGGCTGTACTGTAAACAGTACATCATTGATAACACTACGAATACCGCTCTTACTGCTACGACTTATAAGCGCTGTCAATGCCAAACTGATTCCGCTGTGGATGACTGTCTATAAAATAAAATAAAGATAGGTAAAGCACATCATTTTTTTTTTTATAAATTACAATTCAATCAATCTGCCTAGCCTTTTCCCAACTATGTTGGGGTCGGCTTCCAGTCTAACCGGGTGCAGCTGAATACCAGTATTTTACACGGAGCGACTGCCTATCTGACCTCCACAACCCAGTAATTGGGCAATACGATACCCCTTGGTAAGACAGGTGTCAGTCAGACTTTCGAGCTTCTGAGGACTTGTAACGACTGTCAAAGATCCACGAATGATAGCCGGGACCAACAGCTTAACGTGCTTTCCAAAGCACAGAGGTGTCTCGTTATGTAAAGATGGTCACCCATCCACTGAGCAAACCCCGCCAGCGTACCTTAACCTGATGGATCGACCCGTGCGGCTGTTATTACTAAGCCACTGCTCTTCCTAAAATAAACTACAATTAAAATTTAAAACCACGTATGACTAGATGTATGAACGTATAGGTACGAGGCAAAAGGAGTATGTAAGGATCGTAGCAGGTGGCGTTCTGTAGTTTCTGCCTACCCCCATGGGAAGAAGGCGTGAGGTTATGTATGTGTATGTGAATGTAAAATTTAAAAATTAGTCATTATTCAAAATTCATAATTCAAAAGTCATTTATTCAAACTAGGCTGAGAATCAGCACTTTTCGAACGTCAAAATTACATAAGACAGTCCCCCAAAAACGCCCGCCCTTCACCACTTCCTAGTGCTTTTGCTGGAGAGAAGAAGTGGCGCAACAAACTCCCCAGCAGCACAGCTGTCTGTTCAGTTAGAAAAAAAACTTGATTCTATACAATAGTATGCAAATAATTTACATTACTCAACACAAAACATTAAATAAAATATATTAGCCATACTGACAGCTAGCACACGCCAATGTACCAAAAAAAATATCGAAAGCTAAACTCAAGCGAAAATAAATACTAAAAACGTAAACAGAACTTAATACCCGAATTATAAAGCCTCCAGGCATAAAGGGCGTGCCCGCTTACATATAGCTAATATATAATTCCATATCCAATGCTGAACATGCATAGGCTCACATAGAAACATCAGCTAGCTAAGTGTTTATTGATAAGGACAGCAAAGCTCTAATCCATATCAAAGCGCTTCAAACTAGATTTGATTATCGTAGTTTTATCAGCGATTAGAACTTATTAAGACAACAAAGAGATTATCAAGGTCGGCTCGATTGACGCGATAGGAATTGGCTTTCTTAGGCCCACTTGCGCGTTCATGGGTTAGCTAAATAGGAGTTACCAGCTAACTCGTTATTTAGCTAACCCATGAACGCGCAAGTGGGCCTAGTTACCAGCTAACTCAGGGTTAATCCAAAGAGCATTATTGGAATAACCCTGAGTTAGCTGGTGACATGAACGCGCAAGTGGGCCTTATAGGAATAACCAAAGATCGTGGCGTCCCGCAAGGACAGTTTTTGGGCCGACAATTTTTGAAAACCAAAGCGGTATTTTTAAATCCGAGCTCTGTGTGTCTGTGTAAACATTTTCACGACTACTGTTTACCTTCGACTTCGTTTCCATTAAAAAAAACTACCAGTAGGCACATTCCAGTCAAAACCAAATGACAATTACCACAGTTGACCGTACCTACGTACGGTCAACTGTTGCAACTTTTCCATGAGTAACCCATGAGTATTTCTCTCGATATTATCTCTCGATTACTAAAAATCTTTTGCCGCCATTTAATATCAAAGAGTTACAAGAGTAGAAAAATCGGCTATTTGTAGCAGATTTTTTGTAGATAATAATCTAGAAATATTTGTACTCATGGGTAAAGTTGCTCATGGGAAGTAAAGATGCCACAGTTGACGGTACACACGGCTACACATCAAGCTATACATTTCCAGTTTAAGCTGACTTCGCATTGTACGGAAATTCGTTTACAATGCGAGATCACCATAAACTGGAATTGTATAGCTTGATGTGTAGCCGTGCGTACCTTAAAAGCAGGGTCCCTTGACCTGCACGTTCGACTTCTTCTGCTTAAAATATTTTGAAAGTGCCATCCTCCTTGTAATTTTAACTCAGCAACTTACTAAGCCGTTTCAATTCACAGCTTTATGGTCAGTCAGTTAGGGATCAATTTAGATATGTCAACAATATGAGAAAAAATATTATTGCGGATTTCACCAATGAAATTTTAATTGTACGCATTCAGCACATCTAAACGCGTTCAAGAGCTGTCAGTGTATAATATTGCATAACAATTTTGACACTGACAGACTTAGAAATGCTGATCGCGTTCAGTTTCATTGGTGAAAACAGCCCTTAGTCAATTTCATGAAAATACTCCCAAATGCCAAAAAAAAATCCATTCCAACTTCCTAAAATTAGAACTGGATATAACGAGCTCCCGTTTGGAGTCTACAATTAACGTTCGTCTGTCTCATAATCCACTTACGTAGATCATTCACACCCGCCTAGATTTAATTAATTCTTACGTAATAGGAAGATGGCATGGAGAGACCGAAGGCGAGAGCGTTTTGATAGAATAAAATACAACAGAAATTACAATAACAATTTTATGGTTAAGAATAGAATTATGATTTTACATGTTTCGCCATGGACTAGCATACAAATATTAAAACAAGTTCAATGTAAAAAAATATTACAACACATTATTTTGTTAAAATTATTATTCCAAAATATCTGGTAAAATCTTAACAATAATAAATAGGTACATAAAGTAATATAATGAAAACTCAGAAACATATTTATCTGTTACTTTTTTATCAATAAATTCTTTCACACTATAAAAACAATAACTGGTAAGCCATTTTATGTTGTTTGGATTTAAAATGCTTAAGAGGGAGTTCCCTTGTTTCTTTTAGAATATTGTTAAATACTTTAATTGCTGTGATAATATAGTACATTACTGCCACGGCCTGCAAGAAGGGCATTGCTGGACTGTCATGAAAACACATACATGAGTTCATCAATGCGTGGTTGCGGCCAAGGCTTGTATCTACTTAGACTTTTCTCAAAAAATGCGCGGAAATTCAAACTAGTTAAATTAATTATAAATTCCAGAATCAATCCCGCGTTTCTCATGCACCCTGCCACCACCCTTTAATGCCGAGTTCATTGCAGATTAGCAACAGTGGACATGGGGGCGCTACCGTGCTACAGTAACGTGATACGGATGTTACGAACACGTCATTCATGTTATACGATACACTAGACTAGTGTAATTGTAACTCGCTTCGATTCCGAATACATTATGTGAAAATGGTAGCATGTCAAATGGTTCACGGATCGATGTGGTAGCTTGCTAGAGATCAAGGATTTCTGACAGCCTGCAATGAAGTCAAACTTTCTGACAATTTGTTGACCTAAATAACACTGAATCAAATGGTTAATTTCAAATACTTTAACAACATTTTACACTCAGTGAAAACCCGGGTATAGTAACATTGGATAATAATGTCGTCTAATAGTAGTAATAGCACATAGGAGAGCTCGTAGTAGACGCCCCGGGCGTCGGAAAACGATCGCCGATTTCCGGCCACCGTAGGCGCGGGCTTGCGGACGGATATTGATGGGTAGCTCGCCGTCCGATCATGACCAAGCCCGGGTCGACGGCGCGTCGTGTTCCACGCGCGCCTCAAAGAGTTGTCAGCGAAGCTGAAGGGGTCCGTTAGGGCCGATGCCTACCACCGGGGTTGCGGATAGTCCTAAGGGGAAACCGTGGCCCCCGTCTAAGCAAGAGAAGAAACACGGGTGGGTTTTAGTCAGTAAGAGTCTGACACGCCCTTCAGCTCCGCCCAGAGCGGAAGAAGTCATTTGATGATTTCCCACCCAAAAAAAAAAAAAATACATAGGAGAGCTGTGGTGGCCCAGTGGTAGCAGCCGCGACTTCGAGGTTCGAACCCAGGCGCTTTACTTTCTGTAAATTATTTCATCACCACTGCTCTCAAAACGGTGAAGGTAAACATCGTGAGGAAACCGGCATGTCTTAGAACCAACAATTCGAAGACATGTAACATCTACCAACCCGCGATGGACCCGCGAGGTGGATTGCGGCCCACTCCCTCTCACCGAGAGGAGGCCTGTGTCCCAGCAGTGGGAACATTATATGCTGATTATGTAATAGCACATAAAACGTACCTACCTGTAGGTGTGGTATTTTTCACATAATTTCCAAGAAAATACTTTCAGCATAATCATTTTACAGCACCGAAATACGTGACAGAAGTAATTTATAGATGTGATTACATTATTAGATATTTATTGTACAGGTTTTAATTATTGTTGTAGATAAACAAAAAAAGTATAAGTTTTCCTGTTTCAGAGATGTGTTATACCAAGATAAAAAATTACTGAAGCATTTGATGGTATTTCACATAATTATGACGTATAAAGAATCTTTGTTAGTTCATAGGAACCGATTGGAACAATGTTGTTATACATATTTTTTTAGGGCATTTATAACCGACTTTAAAAAAGGAGGAGTTTCTATGTTCGTAGCGTATGTATGTTCTATTTTTATGTATGTTTATCGATATTTTTGTGGACCGATTACATCGATTACTGTGATCGATGACCGATTATGAAAATTGTTTTTTTGTTTTAAAGGGTATGGTCCCGAGGTAGTCCCTTATAAATTTTATTAACTTAGCTTGGATAGTTTTTGAGTTAGTTTCAATAATACGTATTTTTCCCACTTAGTCTATGTGGATGATAATTATGATGATAACTTCCTGTCACTGTTATTACATAGCAGTGGTATTTGAATTTGTATGGGGTAGGACAACTAAAAAGTGATAAATTAAAACTTTAAATTACAAAAAAAAACACTACAGAGTCACTACGAAAATTCCAAACCAAGACACTGACTTCCGAAATTAAAGTTATTTTTAACACATTGTAGTGTTTTTATTTGGAAATAGGTTGTTTTTTTTTTTGTAAAACGTTTCTTTTTTTTTTATTACAGTGTCAGAGAGTAGAAAGGGGATAAAATGCCGCAACGGACTACAGGACTAATTGACTCTGGGGTTTCTGACGAACCGATGTCTGCGTTCTGACAGCCTCTTTGGTCTAGTAGTCGCAAGCGCAACTGTTGAACATGAGGCTGGAGTCTGGATTTGTGCCCAGTTGTTGGCAATAAGCTCGCCCCACTAATCCATAGAACTTAAACATAAGCAGGGGAATGTGGCGTGAAGGGCGGCGTTTTGGGAAACTGTCTGATGTCATTTTGAAGTTCAAAAAGTGCTGATTCTTAGCCTTAATTATTTTAATAAATGACTTTGATTTCGGGTGTACTACAGGTACACGCGATGTTATGTTAAATATGTCAAAAAATATCTAAACTCAATATTGATCTGCCTAGCCTTTTCCCAACTATGTTGGGATCGGCTTCCAGTTTAACCGGATGCAGCTGAATACCAGTATTTTCCATGGAGCGACTGCCTATCGGACCTCCACAGCCCAGTAACTGGGTAACACGATACCCCTTGGTAAGACTGGTTGTCAGACTTTCGGGCTTCTGACGACCGGTAACGACTGTCAAAGATCCATGAATGACAGCCGCGACCAACGGCCGTGCTTTCTGAGGCACGGAGGAGTGTCGGTATGTAAATATGGTCACCCATCCACGGACCAACCCCGGCAAGCGTAGCTTAACCTGATGGATCGACCCGCGCAGCTATTATTACTTACCCACGACCTCCTCCTATATCAATAAATATCTTAGTAGGTACGATAATTGGGAACACTAGCAACAGCAGCAGCTGCAAAGTCCTAAAACCCTTAGGCTATCTAAGTGCGTAGGTCGCGCGGCAGTGACTTTGTTATCTCCCTCTATTGCGTCCTACCCTGATTCAGGCTATTAGACCTGCATCTACAAGGACCTAGGTACTTTTGTAGTTCCGTATCTACATTATACCGGTTTTTCCAAACAAGTATATTTCTCATAAGCTGAATCTGTAAAAAGTTTATTTCTCATGAGCTGTATCTGTTTAAAATATATTTCTCACGAACTGTATCTGTAAAAAGTATACTTCTCATGAGCTGTATCTGTAAAAAGTATATTTGTCTTATGTTGTATCTGCAAAAAGTATATTTATCATGAGCTGTATCTGTAAAAAGTATATTCGTCATAAGTTGTATCTGTAAAAACTATACTTCTTATGAGCTGTATCTGTAAAAAGTATATTTGTCTTATGTTGTATCTGCAAAAAGTATATTTATCATGAGCTGTATCTGTAAAAAGTATATTTCTCATAAGTTGTATCTGTAAAAAGTATACTTCTCATGAGCTGTATCTGTAAAAAGTATATTTCTCATGAGCAGTATCAGTAAATAGCGGCCAATTGCGTGTCGAACTTGCACACGAAGGGTTCCGTACCACCGTACAATATTGAACACTTCATAATTGCGTTACTTGCATGCGGACACCTTTTTATTTTTATTCTTTTCTATATCTATACACCTTATAACAAAAGAAAAGAGATTTTCTCAACTCATACTTCAAGTAACAACATTAGCAGGGATATTAGAACACTCCGAAAAAAACGTTTCTTTTTTTATTTTAACGTGTTTAAATATCGAGACCCATTGCGTCTGTAAAGTTTCGCTAGCTAATTTAATGTGACCCTGTATAAAAGAGATCATACTCTATCTATTTTTAGCCATACAGTCTACTACTCTAATTCTAGAGAAGGATGCAACTGCAATAGATCCTGTACTTAGACTCTTTATATAGCAGTCCGGTGCAGTAACCACTAACTCGGTAAGATTTTTATTAACAAATTCGCGCGACGCGAAGTTTAGCTGTGTGACATACGGGCGGTTAGAACGGCGAGCTTGAATATTTATTTTTATTTGAATTTAAAAAAAAACCTAAAATGTTACATTATTTAAACAATAATTATGGCAGTAGTGTATTATAGTCGAACATTGTGAACAGAAATGGTCTTTGGTAGATAAAAACTTAATTATAGGTTCAAAACATAAATATAGATTTAGGTTTGTGAACCAAAATTCCTTGTCTTTGTATCTTATTTGTGTGCGATAATTTTAATAATTAAATTATCCAAACTGTCGTTGATTTTACACACAGCAAATCAAAATAAGACAAAAGTGCCATCATGCTGGTTCCCTGTATCTGTCATATACCTAGCTATTGTCGTCGCTCCAAAATATCATTACTCCCAGTACGGCTAGAAGCAGAATGTCTTAATTTAAAGAACAACAATCACTCCAATCTGCGTCATAGTTATCTCCCATCTCGTCGACTGCAAAGAAGCCATGTTAATTCTTCTATCGTCTTTGATCTTTTGCGATATTATCGCATATCCTCATAATCCACTAGTATCAATCATTTAAAAGTATTATCAGTGTTAATTGTATGCATGCTTTCAGAACAATTAACAATCATGATTCATATTCATCATGATTTGTTATCGTTTGTCTTTAGCAGAATCAGCAGAATGTGTTCACGTGACATTATCATTTGTCAAAAATTTAAGTTTTCACTCTAAATTATAGCGTCTGTCTTGGTACTTCGCCATCATGTCACCGACATGACAGTTATTCAAAATTTGTAGGCCAATATCTTTGCTACTTCCACAGTGTTATCGGTGGTAGCGCACAGGTCCTTTGGCTGCGTCTTTCGGGGCCGTTCCGTCGAGGTAGCGGCGGATGTACACCTTCCCACATGGGCTCGGAGACGGTCAGGGACGTACCCAGTATTGTTACACTCCTGCTAGTACACAGAACCTACTTAATTTATATACCATTGTATAGATGATAAAATGGAGATTAATACTGTACTTTTTAACAATTGATTTAATGCAGCAGAAATGGAAAAAGCATCAAAATAGTTGAAAAAAAATTCCTGTCCGTCAATTTATGAACCCTGAAAACATTGTAGCTTGCGATAAAATCAATTAATTGAGTCAATTTTTTTTTTGTACATTCGTTTCATCCGTAGAAGGAACCCTATTGAAAATGGCTCTTTTATTCAAAGTAGTTTAATTATAATTAATAAAATACTAACTAAAATATAATATCTTTATATATATATTTCCAACCTTTGTCCGTAAGTTGCCTAGCAACCGCCAAGTAAACATCTTTGTCAGTCTTTGACATTACGACTTCATGAAAAGTGATAAATTGTTCATTTTTGTTAAAAACTATGTTTTGAATTTCTTTTTCGTTTATGAATGAGTGTTATGTATGAGGCGTGCACTTTTGGATTTTCCAAACTATTTTTCATTTTCTATAACTGACACATAGCAAAAAGCCCTGCCTCACATACGAGTACATCAAAGATTAAGTCATTCGTTATCAACAAAAATATTTTGTTCTCTCAGATTAAGTAAAGTATGTAAGCACATTATAGGAATTAGGTGCGGATATTGTTAAAGATAATAAGGTATTAATATAATCGTAAATCGTTACGTATGAATGACGAAGCGTCTGTCGAATAAAGTGCAATGTATGTCTTTGAAAATTAACATAATATTGTAAGAGCTTTAGGTACAGCAGATGTTTTAACAACGAAAATCTGAAATAATTTATACCAAAACTCATTTGACATGATAATAGAAGAGAGCGAACCAGAACGTACGTAAATAAATTTGTCACGCCCAGGGCCTTAAAGTATATAGTTTTTCAAACACTATGGTGGGGTACCCATAAGTAAGTCGAACAACAAAATTTTACTTCTCTGTTGTTCTATATGTTTACTTTTAATAGTTACAATTGGTATTTTAGTATCCGACTCGAAGGACCAAAAATTTATCAATTGCTCCTACTTGTGACTAAATCTCAATACTAATAAGGGCTTATTAATTACGTATAATTTAATTTAGATAACGAAAAGAGCACATTTTGAAATGTATGAGATGGAAAAGGCTATTAATAAGTGTGATTTTAATTTAAGAAATTTTTAGATAAATCAACACTTCAAGACAACTGGATACCTTCAAAGTCCAGTGAAAAAAATGTGTTTTTATAATGAAAGATCAAACTTCGCGATAGTTAACACAGCGGTTTACTGTTTTTTGTTCCTTTTATTATTATCTCTATATTATTTAGTGGCCATAGACACACACTCTGTGAAAATATCAAGTGTCTACCTATTATGGTCCAAAAGCTGACAAACTGACAGACGGACGGGCGGACGGACAGCAGAGCCTCAGTAGTAGGGTCCCGTTTCGTTGACACACTTTGGGTTCGGAACCCTAAAAACGACTAAAATATTAAGCGCGAAAATTCAAACCACAACAAGAAAGCTACAAGGACTAAGGAACTTTAATTGGTCCACATTATATCTTTGAGTTTCTGAAAACACTGAGGCCTATATTTCTCAAGATAACATTAATAATATAGATAACATTTAATTTAATAATTGCCTGTAACGGCCTGTATTTTAATTTAATATTTTTTTTCATTTTATTTTCTATTTAATTTAATTTAAAAAGGTACAATTAAGGCCAAAGTATCATTATAAAATGACGAAGGGATTAATGGCTGAAAACTCAAGAGCAATTCAGTATTAAATCGCTGGTAAGTCTCTGGATGGGTTTTAAGCGCAAATCTTAGAGTTAAGTAGCGTTTGAGTGTTTGGGGGTGACAAGATAAGCAGTAGTACCTATCAGTGTGCGAATGATAAATCTGTCAGTGTGTTGTTTAAGGATGAATTTCACCGATGAAATGCGAACAGCACACCTAAACTGCGTTCAAGAGCTATCAGTGCCGTCATTATTGGGGAATATTGACATGTGCTGATCGCGTTCAGCATGTATAAAACCAGTCATAAGAAGAACTTATTCTCGATCTGGAACACCATACAATATCTAATAGAAGACCTAATTGTCCACTTCTTCATGTCTGCTGTACAGAAACTGTGAATAAGAAAACAGTGACAGTTGATGGTATAAACCAAACACTGAAAGTCTGATAATGTAACAGCAGTTCTGCTTCTTGTTTTATCAAGTAAATAAACATCACCATGCTTGGTCAATGAATTGTTGATAGGAATTTTATGTTCTCACAAGATAACGAATGGGTTCTGCTGCCTATCCATCTTAAAGCCAACTCCCACGGTGCGCCATATCGCGGACGCGCACCAGCCCGCACGAGGACGCACCGCCACGCACGCGTACAACGCGCGTCTGCGCTACCACGCACGCTAGGTTTCCCACGGTGCGTCGTGCGCGTGCGTCCGCGATATGGCGCACCGTCGGAGGGCGGCTTTACAGATCTCCTTGGTAAAAACTTAACCGTCTTTGCTATTGTACAGTCAGGTAAAATGATACTTACATAAAGAAGGATCATAGTCTTTCTATTTTTAGCCATACTGTCTACTATTACTCTAATTGTAGAGAAGGATGCAACTGCAATTTGATCCTGTACTTAGACTATTTTATATAATAGAAGGCCCGTGCAATATCCACTAACTCGGTAAGATTTTTATTAATAAATTAGGTGACCTGCGCGCGACGCGAAGTTTAACTGTGTGACATACGAGCCTTTAGAACGGCGAGCTTGATAAGTAGTTTTTATTTTTTAAGATATTTGAAAAAGCTAGTATTTATTGTTGATTGTGTGGCTGCTGGTTCAAAAATGTTACATTATTTTGACAATATAGCTATACTGGATGTGTAGTGACACATTGCGTACAAAAATGGTCCTTGTCATATTGTTGGTACATTATGTTTTGATGGCAATTAAAAACATAGTTATCAGTTTGTCAAACAAAAATAAAACCAACTGTCATTGATTTTACTCACAGAAAATGGAAATGGAACAAAAGTGTTGTAATTATACTTCTCTGTAACTGTCGTAATAACCTACCTACTACTACTATAGGTAGGTTTTTACGACAGTTACAGAGAAGCATAATTACAACACTTTTGACTTTTGACAAGAGATCTTGTCATCGTCCTAAATGTCATTACTCCCCGTATGGCTAGAAGCAAAAAGTATTAATTGCAACAACAATAATCATTCCAAACTGCATCTTATCTTCCACCTCTTCGACTGCAAAGAAGCTGTTAATTCATAGATATTTACCGATATCATTGCATATCCAAATAATCTAATATGTGACGGATAACGTTTACGTGGTAGAGATAATGTGAGACCATGCAAATTGTCATGTAAAACTAGGGAGTAGGTAAGTTTATGGTCACAAAATTCGCTTCTCCTGGCTCAACCTGGTGTGACGATGACCGCAGCGGGCGTGCCACGCTGCAGACACCACGGATGGTGACGCTCGGAGGATGATCTCGACAAACCCGTAGTACAGATGATCGATGCTCGACTTGCTTAACGCGAAACGTAAGTGCACAACCTCATATATGTAGAACTGCAGTTCAAAGAATTTACCTTGGATATCTGGAGACTGCTCGCCATCCAGGAGGACTACAAAACCGGGTTACTACAGCTCGACAAGATCGGTTTATCTTTAGCACCAGCCTGCGAAATCGTCACCTGACATCAGTAGGTCCAAGAACAGATTCGAGACTTTCATGGACTGACAGTTTGCGCTCGAACTGTTAGAAGGAGACTCAAACAACGTGGCCTGAAACCTCATAAGCTAGCCAATGGTCCCAAACTGACACGAGCTTACAGAATGGCGCGTCTACAGTTTGCACACGAACATTTGCATTGGACTCAACGTCAATAGAGTCAGGTTATTTTTACGAATGAAATCAAGATTATGCTGTACTAGCTGCACCCCGCGGTTTCAACCGCATAAGACTCGATCCAGTGGGAATATTGAGATAAAAGATCCTTTGTCCTTCTCCAGGTCATGGTCTACTCATGTGCCAAATTTCATCCAAATCCGTTCAGCCGTTTTAGCGAGAAAGCGTAACAAACAAACTCACTTTCACTTTTATAATATTAGTTTTAAGACTTTTGACTTGACAAAGCTTTTAAATTACGTAAATATTAAATATGTTGGAAATAAGGGAAAAAAACTAAAATAAAATAAATAAGGAAAAAAAACTTCTTATAGTTCGGCCGTCAAGAGAATGTCTTCCAGACACCCGCCAGTTGGAATTTTTTTAGTAGTAATAAGGATCAAATACACTACCTATACTATTTTCCAACCGTTTATTTACATTTTGACTTATACACGCTTATAAAAACCAAAGTGAAAAAATGCAATGCTTTATGGTACTTTGTTTTTTTTATCGAATTATGAATTCGATGATAATATTATTTCAATATAATTCTAATGATTATTTAAATTCGATTAAATTCATCATGAATTTCGAAATCGAGTCAGAAATACAATTTGGACTACTTTACTTTAGCTGTCAAAAATTAAATAAATGGTTGAAAGATTAAAAACTGAAAGATAATAAACATATTTCTTACTAGTTTGAAACTGTACATATTTCTTACTAGTTTGAAAAAGTTGGAAAGATAATAAACATATTTCTTACTAGTTTGAAACTGATAGGTATCCAGAACGATTCTCTCGACGGTCGCACTGTAGTACTTGAAATACTAACTAGGTATTGAAAAATTTACCTACTACATGAAATACTTAGGTCCTACTTGAAATACTTACTTCCCATTACTATTTTAAAACATGATAGATAGTATGTTTGAAATTATTTTGTTTTCTAATGCATAGCAAAAAAAGAACTGCCTTACAGTACCCATCAATGATTAAGTATTTCGTTATCAACAAAAATATTCTGTTTTCAGATTAGTGCTCATACACACGAGCGGCACGCGTAAACTATAGACACAACTTCAGCCGCCGACGACGTGCGTCGACGGCAGTCATCGACAACGTGTCGTTCGTGCCCACGTAAGCAAAGTAAGTACATATTAGGAATTAGGTGCGGACATTGTTCAAGATAATAAGGTATTGATAACAAATCGTTACGTATGAATGACGAAGCGTCTGTCAACGAAAAGTGTTATTTATATCTTAAAAAATTAACATAATATTGTAGGTACAGCAGATGTTATAACCACAAACATCTGAAATAATTAATACCAAAACTAGTTTGTGATGATAATAGAAGAGAGGCGACCAGAATATACTATGGTTAATTAATTAGCCATGCCAAGGGCCTTAAAGTATGTACCATAAGCAACTATCAAGTAATTACTTAATAAGTAATAGAAAAGAATAAGAGGGAAAATAAATATTTAAAAAAAAAATCTTTTAACATTTATTAATTACAAAATACTGAAATACAGCATCCGACTCGAAGGACCAAAATCTTACCAACATACTGATTAAATATCAATGAAATTAAGAATAGTCTCGTCAATTCCATATGTTTTTTTTTATAAACTATAAATGATATACAATGACGGAAGCACCACCTGCTAATAAAATACTACACCTTAAAAGGTAAATGTAAAAAATATTATTGACTGTTAATTACATTGTGAAAGATCAAACTTCGCGATTTCAAAGGGAACACAAACCGATTCAACTTGATATAAAAATCCCAGACAAAGAGTTGTTGATTTACAATTAAAAACAGAATAATTGATGGACAAACGTTTATCATGAAACAAGTAATTAAGTTATCGGTGCAGCCCAGCTTTGTTAATTTAAAAATGCATTTTTTTAAGATTAGTAATGGAAAACCGTCTAACACAATACCCCTTTTATTGTGTTACCCAGTTGAGTTGTGGAAGTCAGATAGTTGCTCCATGTAAAATACATAAATTCAGCTGCATCCGGTTAGACTGCAAGCCGACTCCGACGAAGTTTAGAAAAGGCTAAGTAGATGGTTTTATAGAAAACAGAAAACATTAAAACAATAAACATTTGGTTGTGTGGTTGTGTGGACAACCCGGAAAGTAAACAATCTGTTTGTTGACCTATTTTATTGTGACTTTTGGCTTCCATGTTTTGAAACGTCACAAGATGTTAAGATTTCATCTTTTTTTTTCGAGTCTCCTAAGTCAGGTTTGATGGCATTCTTCATTTCAGAGATTTCTTATTTACATTTTTATATATTCTTCCATTGCATTTTTGTATAAGTAGCTAGTTATTGTTATTATAGGTCATCATTTACGTATCTAGAATATTGTCAGGTTCCAATCCTTTCAGATAATACCTATTTGACAGGACCAAATATCGGACGATGAAAATTATTGTGATTATTTTCTGGCTTTCGATCACCTGAACGCTGATCGTAATCTTCCGATACATTATGATTGTCCCTAAATTACCCTAGGGTGATAAAATTTTCGATTTTGCTAATTATGTTAATATTTGTGCTACGGTCGGCTTCCCCTAATCACCGCACAGTCAGCATCTCCATAATTACCACACTTGCAAAGGTATAATAATGGCAATATTATAATTTTACGCCTAAGATAATGATACCACTTTATTTCCTTGCTTTAACGACATTCACAAAAATAACCCATATTCAGCAGAAAATATCCACCTGCTGATATCAAAACAAACCTCAATTTCCACATTTTAGCATTATTTCTCGCCGCGCATGCCCAGTATTGACCAATAACAGTCGCGGCACGCGCCACGCGACAGTTGACCGTCGTTCCCGACCGTATGTCACGAACGTACCTATTATCACTTAACGCTAAGTACGACCGTCTGTCAGTTGGCGGGACGAGGCGCACGGTGCAAGCGCCCGATAAAAAAACATGTTCAAAACAAAAAAAAATGTATAAAACATGGAGGTGTTCAAATTTTCAAATTAGTCCCAAAGCGTGGGTGTGAGAGTGAACTATAGTTCCAATGAATTTCAATTCAAATTAATCCATAATTATTTTTAGTAAACAAACAAATAGCAAGTGCAATAAATATTTTTTTTTTAAGGAATTTTTAATTCAATTTTGAAAAATGTTTGCGTTATTTGTGTTGTTTGTGGTCAGTTTTGCAGGTGGGTTTGCAATAATTTTAAAATGTTATTTTTGTGCGTGTAAAAAAATAATACATAAAAATATATTTAAAAAGAAAAACTTTTACCAAAGCTTTTAGCAACAACTTGTGTATTTTGAAACTTATAGGGCCTTATTTCAAATTTCCGGAAATTTTGGCCATAATCATGGTCATCTTCATTACGATTATTCAGTTATTTGTAGTAGGTATATCGCCATAGTAACTAGAAAATAAAAATTCGCATGTGTTAGTTTGTGATTGTTTACACAATAACCTACACATACACTTTTTGTAAATAAACAAAGTATTGCGGATCATTAAATTTTTGGTCCTTCTTATTATAAACTACTGTGAAAAAAAATAAAAATCATTCATCCATAAAACAATGTTGGTACATACATAATTTAATTTTCATTTTCAATATGGACATGACATGTAGACTCAAAATTATCTATTTTCCCGCCAATACCTTTCCATTAATTTTAATACAGTGGTTTTTCTTTTCTAACTATGATTTATTTTCTTTTCCGACATTTCATATAACTTTTATTTTCATAAAACTTTCTGCAAATCTACCATTTTATATCATTGTTTCAGACTTGACTCTGCAGGCGGAATGGTCATATGGCGGTAAGTATTTTTTATCATAAATTTTATAATTAATAAGAAAGAGTAAGTAATTAAAATTCTTACCTACGTACCTACCTACATCAAAAGAACTACATAAGTATATAATTATTATCGGTACTACGTACACTAAGTACATAAAAACATGACAAAAAAATGGACGGAATCTTATTTTCTAATAATTATTTAAATTAGGTTTAATAAATAAAATACATTTTAATTTGTTAAGAAATATTTGAACAGCTTTTAATTAGATTTTAAAACTATAATTAGAAATTACTAGATAGCATTTTTTTTTCTTTTCTAGAAAACTCGGAACTTTGGAGAGGGGTCCATTCAAATCTGTGTGGTTCTTTCCTCAAAACACCATTTCAGACACTCATCTACATGGTCTTCACATGATCTGACCAATATTAAGTCTGGTCTGCCCTCTGAGTTAGTTTCGGTTTTTTTCTCAAAGTAGTCGGATATAAAACACCGAACTCATATAGTTTTACAACATCATTTATTATTGACGTGTAAAAGTCTTTGTAAAATCCTAATAAAAGAAATAAAATCATTTATCATTAAAAGTTATTAAAAACTAAGATTTTTGAATGAGCTCTTAATTCTAAAAATAGTTTCACAGTATGGCGGCGCCAAAAAGATAAGTTGTCATTAATTAAATCAAAACAAATGAATCATTACTTGAAAGTTAATAACATAGGTAGATTGATTTTATCAAATTTTAATAATAACTTATGTAGGTAAGTATAATTGTATGAAGGTACTGCATGTATAGCAAAAAATGTGTGTATTTGTTTAGGGTATCTAGAGCGACATTTATTACACCTATACATATAAGGTGTTAAAAAATTAACTTTAGAAACTTTAAGAGGCGCTTTAGACCATGAAACTAAATACCTTTTACTATGGGACCAACATTGAAAACGCGAAAAAAAAAACAGCTGTCCCATACATTTAGAGCAGTAGGTATTAAACTTTACTATGGAACAGCTGATTTATTTTTCGCAATTTCCGCGATGCCCGCGACTTCGTCCGCGAGCCTATAACCTTCCTCAAGGATTGGGCTATCCAATGCAAAAAGAGTTTTTCAAATCCGGCTGGTAGTTCCGGAGATTACCCCCTACACACAAACTTACAAATTTTACCTGTATAATATTTGTATTGATCACTTCTTTGAAGATGGTTCTTCAAATTGTGTAATAGGTAGAATACTATTCTTTGTATAGGAATCAAACCTGCCACTGTTTCACCTAGAAAACCAGTCACGAAATAATTTAACTCTGAGCAGGTGTTCAGAGGTGTTCTGAAATATCAAACACCTTATTTTTGGTCCTTTAGTAAAAGTTGTTTCAATTCATGAGTAATTCACCCCCTGGAAGGGTGCCAATGAATTTAAAGTAAGCCGATATTGTACTCGGGAAAGTAGAAAACCGAAAAAATGTTAATCGGACTCTCACACCTTGGGTGCCGTTTTTCTTGTTTTCAAAATAACGCATAAACGAAAAAACTGTTGATATTTTTTGGTTTTGCAAGGGCTTTATTTAGAGCTTTGGGCTTTTCATTCTGATTACTATTTCCCATAATTAATCTCTATGTCAATGAAAACTCAAACTCAAAACTCAAACTCAAAGCATTTATTTCAAATAAACCAATTACAGGCACTTTTGAATTGTCAAGGGGTCGGTCAGTCAGAAAGATGAAGCTAGTTGCCCATTCCAAAGCGTAGTAGGTTCCTATGGAGAAGAACGGGCAAGAAACTCCACGGACACTCTTTTAAATCAAAATATTGTTACAAAATATTGGTTACATCATTCATGTTGAAATTAAACATGTGAGAACAATGTAGAAAGACGTGCAAGTTAAAAGCGTCCGTAATAAAAACAATTCAAAAATTAAAAATTAAAATAAGCCATGGCAGCTAAGAGATGACCAGTCCCTACTGACGGCGCCCGTTCACGAACATGACGCATGGATCAGCACCATTTAGCTCAACCATTTTGAAGGGAACTTAATGATCCAACACACACGCCACCACCAGCGAGACACTTAAGTGAGTATGACATACTCTCAGCCATCAGGGCTCATTCAAGTCAATGAAAGACATACCCAGTAAATGGTAGTTTTGTAAAATGGTCACAGTGCTCACACATGTGCTATGCAATTATACAATACTAAGAGATTGAATTTATACAATGCAAAGATAGTTTTTGCAATCTTCAGCGGCTCCAACAATATTTTCGATGCTAATCAACTAGTTTATGCGCCCTTGTGGAGCTGGACCAGCGTTGAGCCAAGCATTTTTGTCAGCGATGTAATCCCCCAACTTATAATATGCTTGGCAGCATAGTGTGCGTTTTATACAAGATTTAAATTTGGTTTCATTTAGTTCGAGTATGTGGGGAGGTATTTTATTGTAACATTTTAAACAGTACCCCATGAAGGATGAGTCTACTTTAGCCAGTCTGAAACCAGGTTGAACTAATTTGTCCCTATTTCTAGTACTATAATTGTGCCTTTCACCTCTTTTACTGAAAAGATTAAGATTTTTCCTAACGTACATGATGTTTTCGTATATATATTGACAAGCTACTGTCATGATGTTAATATTTTTAAACAGCTCCCTAAGAGAATCGCGCCTACGGAGACCATATATTGCTCTGATGGCTCTTTTCTGCAGAATAAAAATAGAATCGATGTCTGCAGCTCGTCCCCATAGTAAAATACCGTAAGACATGATACTATGAAAGTAACTGAAATAGACTAGCCTCGCGGTATCTACATCAGTAAATTGACGAATCTTTCTTACAGCATATGCTGCTGAACTTAGCCGTCCTGCAAGAGAGGTTAAATGAGGACCCCATTGCAGCCTGGAGTCGAGCGTAATCCCCAGGAAAACAGTTTTATCAACGAATTCTAGTTTCTCCTTATTCAAAAAAAATATAATCAACAAAATTGCTGTTCCGGTACTAAAAAACACACACACTAAGACACACTATGGATTCTATACCGTACCTATGAAGGTAGTTTTCATGATAAAGTAGAACATAAAAATTTAATAAAAACTTTTTACAAAAAAAGAACAACCGACTTCCAAAAAAGACACTACAAAGTCAAAAATAACTTTAATTTCGGAAGTCGGTGTATTTGGTTTTGAACTTTCGTTTTTTGCCACCGACTTCCGAAATTAAAGTTATTTTTGACTTTGTAGTGTCTTTTTTGGAAGTCGGTTGTTCTTTTTTTGTAAAAAGTTTTTTTTTGCACTTTTTAGTTGTGGTACCTACCCCATACAAATTCGAATACCAATAACCTGCTATGTAAATAACAGTGATTGGAAGTTATCATTATATCATCCATATAAACTAAGTGAGAAAAATACGTATTATTGAATCTAACTCAAAAACTATCCAAGTAAAGTTAATAAAATTTATATGGGACCACCTCGGGAGCATATCCTTTCAAACAAAAAAACAATTTTCAAAATCGGTCCACAATTGACGGAGAAATCGCGTAACAAACATACAAAAAAAAAAAAAAAAAAAAAAAAAAAAAAAAAAAAAAAAACATACAGACGAATTGAGAACCTCCTCCTTTTGGAAGTCGGTTAAAAAATGAATTTTGGGACGAAACGGACGCTTGGGCTTTATTTAGATTACTTGTTATTTCCGACAATATCGACCATAATTACACGGACTCTATACAACAAGCTCACGATGGCGGTTCTAAAGATATGCCCTGTGTATGACACAAACAGTGTAGGCTTAGTAAAAGGATCCCGTTGGCCCCCTTTGTGTACGGTACCCTAAAAACGGGGCGAGTTCACGGGCGATGGGACGATAAGTGCTGCACTGCAGCTACTGGTATTTACTAATCATAACATCAGACATCGATTACAAGATTATCTGATGAGATAGTCAAAAAACTCATCAATGTTAAAGTTAGGTACAAATTGATAACTTGATTGCAATTATAACACTGAATTTGAGTCAGAATAAATGCTCTTATCCCAATTTATTTGCTGTCGATGAAACATGTTTTGGATTGACAACATGTCACTATTCACGCCTTTCTATATATATAAACTCATGCCTTCTTCCCTTGGGGGTAGGCACAAACTACAGAACGCCACCTGCTACGATCCTTAAATACTCCTTTTGCCTCGTTTACGTTCATACATCCGGTCATACGCATAAACAAATTATCAAGTAAAAAAAAAAAAATTCTATACAGAATAAAGTACATCGTTGGTGCCTGTCATCGTCAGTTTCCCACTGCTGGGACACAGGCCTCCTCTCGGTGAGAGGGAGTGGGCCGTAATCCACCACGCGGGCCCAGTGCGGGTTGGTAGATGTCACATGTCTTCGAATTTTTGGTTCTAAGACATGCCGGTTTCCTTACGATGTTTTCCTTCACCGTTTTGAGAGCAGTGGTGATGAAATTATTTACACAAAGTAAAGCGCCTGCTTGGGTTCGAACCCACGACCTACACCTCGTAAGTCGGGGCCGATACCACTGGGCCACCACTGCTGTTGGTGCCTGTACTAATGAAAAATCATTGTATCACAGACACCGCAGCGCCTTCCAAAATAGGTTACATAAAAGCAAAATTAAATCGGACGGAAAACGTAAAACAAAGTGAACTCGTAAAAAGTGTGTATACAATAAAAATTAAATAAAATAGAAAGTAATTTATGTAGAAATTCTAAACTTAAAAATTATAATTTAAAAAAAATTGCTACTACCTATTTATTATATTATATGTATACTCGTAGGTATTACGAGTATATAGGGCACACCTCTAACTAACCCTTCCCACCAGACGTGAGCCATGATGATATGTCAAAATCCATCTATAATTTCTTTGATCATCCTCTACCCCTATATACCACCTTCTCAAAACTAAAGTATAGTATGTTCTAACCCAGGTCATGGTCTACTCATTTGCCAAATTTCATCCAAATCCGTTTAGCCGTTTAACACGAAACGTAACAAACAAAAATATAATTTAAAAAAAAAACGCCTTCCAAAAAGATACTGACCACCGACTTCCGAAATTAAAGTAATTTTTGACTTTATAGTGTCTTTTTTAGAAGGCGGTTTTTTTTTTGTATTTTTTTTAATTTTTTTTCTTTTTAGTTGTGGTAGGTACCTACCTCACACAAATTCGAATACCACTACCTCCTATGCAAATAACAGTGACAGGAACTTATCATCATAATCATCCATAGAAACTAAGTGGAAAAATAGGTACGTATTGTTGGAGCTAACTCAAAAACTATCCAAGCAAAGTTAATAAATATGGGACCACCTCGGGAGCATACCCTTTCAAACGAAATTTTTTTTGTTCAAAATCGGTTCACAATTGACGGCGAAACGCGTAACAAACCTATAAATATAAATAAATAACAGTCGAATTGAGAACCTCCTCCTTTTTAAAGTCGGTTAAAAAATCTAATATTTTCTCTGTATTATATTAGTTTAGATAATAAAACCACTTTTCTCCACACAGACGAATCGGCATGGCCAGGAGTGTGCACCGTCGGCAGGCTGCAGTCTCCGATCAACATCATGACGCAGGAGACAGTGCTGGACAAGAACCAGGTCCACATCCGAGGACCGCTGGTCTTCCGAGGGTACACGGACGTGGAGCTGTCTGCTAGTAATAATGGACATACGCGTGAGTTTGTGAATATTGTTTTATAAATTTTGTTGTCGCATGAGGCGACCACACTTTTGGGCCTGTGCACACCACGTTTTTTAAACTTCCGTCGACGCGCGTTTTAGGAACGTGCGTCAACGGCGCGCTTTTATCTTACAGAGCAGTTTATAAAGTCTACAGGCTGCGTCTGACTTGCGTGCGTATCGCGTCTGTATCGCTACAAACGCGCCGTTAAAAAACGTGGTGTGCATAGGCCCTAAAGGCTCCCGACCTGCGACGCGACTCTAATAGTACAAATTTTATGAAAACTTCATGGAAATTGTTCTACCAGAATAGCGTCGCACCGTCACGTCGCGCCTGCCTACGGGAGCCTCTAGGTTGAATGTTATTTACACGTCATAAAATTAAAAGGTCTGGTTTTGCTTTCGAGACTAATAAGACAGTTACGAGTAAATAGTTTCTACCTAAGTGATTTTTTTATTTTAAAGAGAGTAATCGCTTAGTGACGCTCGCTTAGCGGGCAGAACACTCGCTGAGAGACTCACTCTTGGTACATACGCACCGTGACCGTCGCACAATCGCTGCTCCTTACTCGCCAACTCGTTTTTAGTTGGTAGTTCTACTCGGTGGGACAGGTGTCTACAGCAATCATGAGGTCAACTTTACTATACCTATTCGATCCATAGTGTGCTAAACTACTTGATGGAAAGCTGTTTCCCGCCAAATAACAGATTATGGTGTGCCGGAAAACTTACAGCTACAGGGACTAAGCTTGGCTAGGTCTAAAGTTTTCAATTACAGTTCGCGTCAAATAACTTTGCCGCTCTGAAGTTGACTACAAATGACTGCGCAGTAGTCAATCTTGCTTAAAAAACAGTAGCTCGCATGCCAGCACGCATGCGCAACTTAACTTCAGAGCGGCAAAGTTATTTGACGCGAACTGTACTGTGTGTAAAAAACATAAAAAGTTTGATAGAAAAATTAAGTAGCTACCATATAAATCCGTCCATCCTTGCAGGAAATACAATGTGATGTTTTTTTATGGAAGGAAAATCATAATGTCGGACTACTTAGGCCAAGCATAATCAGCATATAATGTTCCCACTGCTGGGACACATGCCTCCTCTCATCGGGAGGGAGTGGGCTGTAATCTACCACGCGGGCCCAGTCCGGATTGGTAGATGTCACATGTCTTAGAATTTTTGGTTCTAGGACATGCCGGTTTCCTCACGATGTTTTGAGAACAGTGGTGATGAAATTATTTAAACTATTATAATTATCTCTATTTATTTATTTACACTTAATGTCAGCTTACTTATCATACAGAAAAGGGTGAGGAATAGGAAGGAAGGGAAAGGAAATTAAATGGAAATTAAGTTCCGCGACAGGAAACGCTAACGCGAACCTTTCAACCCTTCTTACAGCTTCCGGTCTTAGCTGTGACCCTACTCAAAACCTGACATGTATGATATTCGTGTATATTTCATACATCTAATAGAGTTAGTAGATTTCCTGCCTTATAAATTAAATTAAATATTTGTTTATTTATGGCAACTAGGCCCAAATTGTCAGTAACAAAACTATTGTTAGTAAACAAACATAGAAACAAAAATAAAATTTTAAGGTTATAAGGTCCTTACCTTATAACCTTAAAATTTTATTTTTGTTGTGGGGTCTTCTGACCAGCACCTCCACAGCGTGCGACCACCAAGGTGCAAGGTCCAAGGTGCGTCGTACTTTTCTATCAACATAATTACTTTTTAAAGTTTTTCATGTAGGTAGTTGCAATCTCCATGGGCCCATACGCCTTTAGGCTGACTGTCCACTGGAGCGGAAAGGAGAGGAGCGGAGCGGAGCTGCGCCCATATTAACCAATGGAATTGCATAAAATCTCCGCTCCGCTTCAGTGGACAGGGATTTGCGAACTAGTTAAAAAATTCCTACAAAACCGGGAAGCGGAGGGAGGAAGCGGAGCGGTGAAGCGGAGCGGGAAACTGATCTGAATGATCGTGAATTGAGCCATAATGTTTCTACTTGTGGGAGTCCGGCCTACTCTCTGTGACAAGCAACCTACCACGCGAGCCCATTGCGGGTTGGTGAACCAACGTGGCAGACGTCATCAAAACAACTGAAAAACTATCTTTGTTTCAGTTGAATGGGATGAAGTCAATGGTGGTGAAGCTCGATTGACATGTATGACATACCGATATTATTATTTTCAACCCCCACAGAAAACAGAGGGGTGTTATATGTTTTATCCCCCCACGAAAACAGAGGGGTGTTATTATAAGTTTAACGTGTGTCTCTGTGTGTCTGTCTGCGGCATCGTAGCTCTCAAACGGCTGAACCGATTTTGTTTTTTTTTATGTTCTCTTTTCCATATAATTTCAATGACTCGAAGGTCGTATTACGACTTTCATTCTCAGAAATAAAAACAAAATGTTTCAATTTCAGCGACTCCTGTTAGAATTTCTGAGCAGATCAGAGATTTTATCTATTTTCACATTTCTCTAGTTATCATGTAATACAGGGTGACCCTATATTGCCATTATTCTTATTTTCGTGTGTTAGTGACTAACCTGGTGTCAGTGTTTTAAAGCCACCCAAAGGCTTATAATACAACCTTAAATTTAATTCGTTTTAATCGTCAAAATGTATGGAACAACAGATTTTTTTTTCGCGATTTCTGGTTTGGTCGCATAGTGAAAGTTGAAGGATAGGGAAAGAGGATTAAAACGAATTAAATTTAAGCTTGTATATTGCCATTAACAAGACACAAATTCAAACTTCAGGCTGAAAATCATCTTTTTTTCAGTGAAATGGGCCGGAGTCAAAGGTACTTCAGCTCCAGTTCTATCTGGTGGTCCCCTAATAGGGAACTACACGTTCCTGCAGTTCCACTTCCACTGGCTTTCGGAACACGCCATTGATGGCATGAAGTAAGTGAAATACAACTCTTTTTATTAGAACAGTGACAACCAAATTTGACAACCTTGAAACTTCTGAAAAAATTACGCAATGATGATCAAGTTTTCAGGGCAATATTATGTGGATGGATTTCATAAGTATTCCTACCTACGCTTAAACTAAGCTTACCTTTGCCTTAGCTTTTCAGTTTATCAAAAATAATTTAAAAAATATTAAGCAAAGACATAATATTGAATTTATTTGTTAACTAGCTGCTGCCAGCGGCTTCACCCGCGTGGTCTCTTTTCTGTACTATAATAATGTATGTATTATACATATAAACCTTCCTCTTGAATCAATCTATCTATTGCTGAAAACTGCATTAAAATCCGTTGAATAGTTTAAAAGATCTAAGCGAACAGACAGCGGAAGAGACTTCATTTTATATACTACTAGCTTATATCCGCGGCTTCGCCCGCGTGGATGTCGCAAAATATCCCACGGGAACGTTCTACCGGGAATACATACCTAACAGCCAAGGAAAAGATCATTGACTAACTTTCAGCGGACGCAGTGGTAGGCTACAGCGCCCGCGTTGTCAACCATAATTATTTTGTTACGCGTAATTTTGAAACTGTGATATCTCTTAAACTATTCGTTTAAATGATGTGATGTAAAGGCATATTTGAATCGAAATTGAATGCCCAATTTAAATAACCTATTTAATTGGATAAGGATTAATAAGATACCGGTCAGAATAGCTTCGGAAATAACAATGAAAATTTTATACAATTTTGAAAGATAAAAATGGTTATTGTGGGTCACCCTTAGAAGATAGACATATGCCATCGAGGACTTTTTTGTTGCAATTATTAAGATATACAATACTCTAGAACATAAATTTGATTTATCTCTCACGGCTTACGCAGCGCACGCCAGTAAAGCTCCCAGTCGGCATGATTTTTTCCGACATCTTCAACAATAATCGTCATATTTCAGCCAATTTACACAAAACTTTAATGAATTATACACTAAAACCTTCCGCATGAATCACTCCGTCCAATGGTGAAAAAACCGTTTGAAAATCCGTTCGGCAGTTTTTGAGTTTATCGCGTTCAGACAGACAGACAGACAGACAGACAGACGCGGCGGGCGACTTTGTTTTATAATATGTAAGGAAGTAAAAAAGATAAATAAGTAAATAGCCAAACTCTGAGCCGACTCAATTTTGATTGCCATCGACACTGTAAGAAGCTGTTAGTAAATAGGTGGTCAATTTTATGTTCCAAGTAAATCAACAGCATGTTGAAAGGGGAAAAAAATATTAGGCAGTCTGGAACTGCCGATTGAAGTGAACACGAAAACTGTAGCTCCATTAAAAAAAAAAACCAAAAAAATAAAACAGAGTGCGCTGTCAACAAAAACTTGAACGTCTTACGAATTTTCGATCAGGTCACGTGTCCTGACGCGAGTTTAACATTTTTTACCCATCCCAAAAAAAGTGCACCACGCCGTTAAAGAAGTTTTCACTTCAAAAAACTATTTAGTCCGTCAGTCAGATAATAAAAAAAGTTGGGGAGTAGGGGCTCGCTACGTCACAAGTCAGTATAAAATCTACCGGGGAGTGAAGTCATGCCACATTTTAACTCAATGTATTGCCGTTATCTTTTGATTACGTAAAAAAATGCGTGGCCAATATTTTTAAATAAAATACCTGACGGAAAAAAAATTGTCTACAGTCCTATTGCAAGGTCACAAAATATTTAAAAAGCTAACCAATTCAACATATGAAAGCGAATCGTTCGTCTGAGCAAAACCTTTACTTTACGAGCTTTTTTACGAGTCTTTCACAAGCCTGTATCTTTTCAGAAATCTGAGCATAAAAGGGTGACTTTTCCCATTTCGCACCTTTTCATTTCCATCTTACCCCAGCCCTTTTCTCTGCTAACGATGCCAGTACGTGACTTTGCATTCACTGACCGAACCTCCCCTATTTTCTGTTACCCTAGTCATTCAACTCAATTTTGCAATTCATTTATTTATGCAAGCCGTTGGGTAGTCAGTGTTGCCAGATCTCCGGCTCTTTATAATCGTGTCCGGCCAAATATTACACAAGTCCGGCCTGTCCGGTCTTTGTTAGGCTTTTAGTTAACCCCGCCCCGCCAAAAGATGCCTGAACATTGATTGTTTTAATTACTCTCAATGTAATGAAGAAGGCTGATTATTGATTGTTTTAGTTACTTTCAATGTAAAGAATTTAAAAATTACTTTAGTAAGAACAAAATGTGATTCAAAGATATTTTAAGAGTAGAGTAAGTCTCAAATGAATAACAGTAATAAATACACGAACAAAAGTATTATATTTTTTTTCTTTTAAAAACCAGTCTGTCAGGCTTTCTGGGCAAAATCTTCTTGTAAATATGAATCGGTGTCCGGGTTTTCTGTTTTCGGGCCTGGCAACCCTAGTTGGGTACCTATTCATTCAAAATTGTACCTAATTGTTTGTCTTACAATTTAATAATTAAATCGATTAATAATTATTTAATTTATCAATTATAGGACATGGGCAACCTATTAAATCAATTATATTAATGCATGATTGTAAAAACCCACCTCAGACCACTTTTTCCAAAATACTGTTTATTGTGGATTTATATTCTCTACGGCAAGACAAACTGTTTGAGTGTAAAAACACACCTCAGTCATGTAAGCATTCCACAGTAATAGAAGCACAAATATTTCAATGAGCGTAAAAATCCACCTTATCCTGGATGAGGTGTTTTTTTACAACCAAACATGTGGCAACACCTAAAACTGTCAGCTGTCAATATTGACGTTTTTAACGTTAGTTTGAACAACTGAGGTGACTGTAACGGATGCGAATTACTTGTATTACTCAAATTAAATTAGACAAATTAATTAAATAATTATTGCCTGAAGACGAAAAAACTAAGTTCTGGGACGAAATATTGCAATGGCCAACAGCTGAAAATGTCAAAGATGAAGAATTAGATTAATTCTGTTATTTTTTTAAGAAAATAAATATTGTTTAATATTCGTACAAATTGGACTTTGATTGTAAAAACACACCTTGTACATGATGACTGTAAAAATCCACCTCATCCCAAAACTTAAAAAAATCAAATAAAAATATCTACGAATATTTAATACTACCACTTTTTAAAATACCATATATTAAATATTTTTCCACATAAATAGTAAAAAAAGAAAAACATGGACCTAATTTTTTTTTACACCAGACAGTTTTCATTGATTTTCTGAAACTTTTGCATTTGGTCTGAGGTGGGTTTTTACAATCATGCATTTTAGTACCTGGGCGAACGAGCTCTGCGGATTTTTTGTCTATTCTTCCGTTGACAAAACCCGTAGAAAACCCGTTTGTATGGTTGTCATGATACGCGTGGTGGTGAAAATAGAGAATGCTCATTTAATAGTAAGTATAGAATAGTTCATACTAATTCCATGCTGCCATGTCATTATTCTAAGCTAGCCATCTTATTCTAAACTTTGGGCGACCGAGCTCAGCTCGGATGAAAATACGGAAAAACTAATTTTCCCAGATAAGCGACCTAGCTAGATCGATTTTTCGCCCTTGTAAACCCCTTGCAATTTTCATCGAAATCTTTAGAGCAGTTTTCGATAACGTGATTATGATTACAAATATATTTACAAATATTGCTCATTTAATAATAAAGGATTTGAATATGATACTGTTGTCTTCTTAAAACTTAAATAAAAAACAAATGAATGCATTTAGCTCTTCTATTTATACAGTCAAAACAAAACATTTCATCTATCATAGACACAATAGTTTTGGTCTTGTATTTTGACAACACGAAACTCTTCTGTCAGGATTAAGACGCCTAGAGATAGTAGAACTAGATTTTGTCTACTGACAGCCTCATTGTTTATTTCATACATCTGTTTAAGCAATAAACAATAACGCATTTACTACGTATTCAATAATCTTGATAATTATTAGGTAATCAAATTACCAGTGCGTTCACCTTCTATAACCGGTATGGATTGTCACTAAAAACCTTGGTTTTACGATAAAAATAACCGATAATAATATTAAGTAATTATACTAAATATTTTTGATATTATTTAAATGCAAGGTTTTTGTATTGTTTCTGTTATATAATGTGTGTAATAGATAATATTAAAAATTTAAATATGAGATAACATAGATAATGTAATAATGTCATTAGATAATATTTTAACTTCCGCAATAATGTCAAATGTAACGAATGTCTGCTTTTATAGAAGTACTAAAACGGTCTCTTTCAAAAGCGATAGCCGCCACATATCGTGTGTGTGACGGCCGTCATGAAAATTATCATGGCAGCGGGGTCTGACATTACGGTGTCAAAAAACGATCTAGTCTAAAACACACCAACTTATTGTACTTTCATAAAGGTCTCGGTGACGTCATTCGACGGCCACAGCAGTCCTTAGGAACAGAAAAACTTTTTTAGAAAATCTTGGGACAAGGTCATGTTGCGTTAAAGAGATATACTCAGCAAAGTTCTATGTCAGTCGTGGTGGATTCTAAAACTCCCACAAAATAATGTCAGTCGTGGTGGATTCAAAATAATATCAGTCGTGGTGGATTCTAAAACTCCCACAAAATAATTTCAGTCGTGGTGGATTCTAAAACTCCCACAAAATAATTTCAGTCGTGGTGGATTCTAAAACTCCCACAAAATAATGTCAGTCGTGGTGGATTCTGAAACTCCCAAAATCAGCATCATCATCTGCTTTTTCGCAACTCTATGTTGGAATCGCCTTCCAGTCTAACCGTATGCAGCTGAATACCAGTATTTTAAATGGAGCGACTGTCTATCTGACCTCGAGTATACTTAAAGTAAACTAAATCACAACTTCTGCTCTGTTTCGGCCGCTATTTTACTTAAAAACAGCCTCAACTAATAGCGGTACAGAACTTTAGTTTGCACGGCACTCTGCAAAGGGGCACATAGGCCCACAACCAACACATCTGACTGGTTTATCACCAACAGTCGTTGGCATGAGAGACGGTGTAACAAAGGAATGTAAATCATCACAAAACTGTCCAAAATACGGTAATCTTTGTACAAATCAAATCGCACAATATTATGTCACTTGTGATAAGTGGGTATCAGCAGCGTTTGTGTAAGGATTAGCTGTATGCTCTGTGGCGTATGAGTGACACTTATTTGTTCCCCAATTTTGGCATGTAGTAGTTACTGCCGGTTTCTTTCCACCGTCGAGAGAGGTTCAACAAAGAATTGTTTGCGTACGCGCAATTTCTGATAGTTGAATGAGATAGTATTTCTAACCAGATTTTTTTATGCTATGAGTTCAAGATGGTGAATTAATACAATACAGACTTGAATTTATCATAAAAACAAAAGAAAAACGACGAATTTGATCATGTATAATAACTTTTTATTTTGTTTTACTACCTAATCAGATAAAAACAGTAAAGTATGTAAACACGAAATAAAAGAAATGAGCTACCTTTTTCTTCAAACAAATCTAACTAAGTAGGTAGCAGAAGCAAAATATAAATACAACATGTAGTCAAAAGAAGAATGTTTTCTCGTAATACACCAATATCGGCACATACCGGTGTAAGCTGAGGTCCGATTTTATCATTGCATTTTTATCATTTTATCATTGCATCGAAGTCTGTTATAATTTTATGTGGTGTTTATAATTTTATTGTAGGTGTTTTTATTTTTGTTGTGTAATTTATTTTGTAATTTTTATTGATCGAAAAAAAGTATTACGAAAATAATCCCCAAGTGTGTTACTGGTACACAAGGCAATTCAAGGTTGTCTCTAGTGTGCAGCATAGGTGTGTATGACCTCCTACCAAAAGGGCCTGCTTGTTCGCCACACAGTATCATAAAAAGCCCTGAATTAACCAAAGGTTTTTGTCAACAGGTATCCTCTAGAAGTCCATATGGTTCACATCAAGACTGGTCTGACTATGGAGGAGGCCATGCTGAGGTCTGATGGATTGGCTGTAGTCGGTGTGTTCTTTATGGTAAGTAGAAAACTTTTATTAAAACATTTTCTTTTTTGTTTACACTCTCCTGTCTTTCATACGCCTCTTCATCAGTCATCTCAGTATTCACCCTCTTTAAAAGCCATAATTATCATCTTTTTTAAACTTCGACGCATAAAAAAAACATCCTCATTAAATGCTTGGCTGCCAGGGGAAAGTACAAAATCGTCTGTTTTCTTAAATGTTATATATTTATAGGTAAGCAACGGGTACGCGAGCGGGCATGCTTTGGAACAACTGACACCATTTGTGCCCTACATCACCAACAGCTCCCAAAACCAGACGGAGAGCCATAGAATTGATATCACGTAAGTACACACTAGGAAAAAATATTTAGGGCCTGTTTAACGGGCGCCCGGATAGGCACTGGAATTTCGGTCCACGGGCTACCACATAAGAGGTGAGACACTTCTCGATTTCTTACAGGGTTCTTTATAACTCTTTAAGAACAGTTAAGCGGATTAGGTTACTATATATACGTCGCTTATCTATATATATAAAAGGAGAAACTGATTCACTGACTGACATATCAACGCACAGCCGAAACTACTAGGACTAGGAACGTGAAATTTTCCACACAGCTTCCTTTAATAATGTAGGGGAGCACTAAGAAGGGGTTTTTGAAAATTCGACTTTTAAGGGGGTGAAAAGGGGGGATTTCGATTGTATGCAAAATCTTATTCCTTGAGTTAATAGACTTGAAACTTGGCACGAATACTTATCTAAGTAAATCATAAAGTTTGTAATTTTTAGTTTTTCTAAGCTACCCCCTAAACGGGGATTGGGGGGTGTCAAAGTTTGTATGAAAAAAATTTTAGGCAAGGTCCGAATAACTCGAAACTCAGTATTTATACTTAAAATCGAAAATAAAGAATAATGCGTATCAAGGTTTTTCAGAAACAACCCCTAACGGGGTGAAAAGGGTTAAAATATTTTAATGACGGCGGCGATTTACTCATTTTTCGTCATGGGTGTCGTTTTCGTAGTTTTAGATAGTGCTAAAGCCGATAGTGAGGTCAAAATGTAAATCCAAGATGGCGGCTGCGAAAGTTTTCTTATTTTTCGTCATGGGAGTCGTTTTCGTAGTTTTCGATGGTGCTAAAGCCGATAATTAGGTCAAAATGTAAATCCAAGATGGCGGCTGCGAATTATTTTTTATTTTTCGTCATTGGTGTCGTTTTCGTAGTTTTCAAGGGTGCTAAATCCGATAGTGACGTCAAAAAGTAAATCCAAGATGGCGGCTGTGAATATTTTCAAATTTTTCGTCATGGGTGTCGTGTTCGTAGTTTTGGATAGTGCTAAAGCCGATAGTGAGGTCAAAATGTAAATCCAAGATGGCGGCTGCGAATTCTTTTTTTATTTTTCGTCATTGGTGTCGTTTTCGTAGTTTTCAAGGGTGCTAAACCCGATAGTGACGTCAAAAAGTAAATACAAGATGGCGGATGTGAATATTTAAAATAAATCGACATGGGTGTCGTTTACATAGTTTTCTAATGTGCTTAAGCCGAAAGGGAGGTCAAAATGTAAATCGAAGATGGCGGCTGCGACAAATTTCTCATCAAAGAATAACGTGTATCAATATTTTTCGGAAACAACCCCTACCGGGGTGAAAAGGGATGAAATATTTTATTTGCATCGCACTGACCTATATCAAGATACACGCAACGACATCTATTTTTTGGAATTTGCTATTCACAATTGGGCCCGATAGGTGACGCTGCAATCGAAGTTCAAGACGGTATTCTGTTCATGACACGTGCACAATTTCTGAGCAGTACCTAAACTAACCTAACAAAAAGTACTAGGGTTTCATGAATTCACGATATAGTATTTCAATTATTAAACAATTTTAATCTGCTTAGCCTTTTCCCAATTATATTAGGGTCGGCTTCCTGTGTAACCGGATGCAGCTGAATACCATTATTTTACATGGAGCGACTGCCTATCTGACCTCCAAAACCGAGTTACTGGGTAATACGATAGCCCTTGGTAAGACTGGTTGTCAGACTTTCGGGCTTCTGACGACCCGTAACAATTGTCAAAGATCCATGAATGGCAGCCGGGACCAACGGCTTAACATGCTTTCCGAGGCATGGAGGAGTCTCGGTATGTCAAGATGGTCACCCATCCACAGACCATCCACGGCAACCGTAGCTTAACCTGATAGGTCGACCCGTGCGGCTGTTAATACTTAGTTTCAAGCTCCTCTACAATTCTTCTCTCAATTTCTATCATTAGACATCGTGCACTATTTCTGAACAGTAACCTAACAAAAAGTACAATCATTACGTTATGCTACTAATATGAATTTGTATTAGGCGACTGATAGTTTATAACCTGGACAAAGAATACTTTTTATCCCGGTAGTACGTTTCCTTGGTTTCCCGACATCTACGCGAGCGAAGCCGCGGGAAAAAGCTAGTCGTATATGAAAATGGATTTCCGCAAAGTCACTACTTTCACAATCGCAGTGCATATGCTTAATATAATGGCTTTTGAAAAACACCTGGCTGCTCTTTAAATTAACTAATTAAAGGCAAGATAATCATGAAAGCGTCTTTAACCAGGAACATTTCAAAAGGTACAAAATTCGTTCCACTACTACTGCAAACGGATAAAGGGAAGGAAGAGAATTGTGGAACTAATTATTGTTGTAGGGCGTAAGGGTGACGAAAACTATTGAAGACAATAGCAAGCGGTTTTAGTTGCGGTTAACTACTTTAATGCTCTGTCAAGGACAGACTAGTCTAAGTAGAAGAGAAAAACAAAAAAAATACCTTCCTAATATATATTTTTTCTCGTATCAGCATGGAGTTTTTTGAGGCATAAGCTGACTACCCGCTGGCCATTTCAGTATCGGCACTTTTAGAGGCTATTTTCACCCCCAAATATTTTCAATATCTCTTCTTTTTTAACAGTCGTCTGCTGAGCTATGAGCCTCAGTCCTACTACACGTACCACGGGTCCCTCACCACTCCTATGTGTCAGGAGATCGTCACCTGGATCGTCATGGATAAGCCGAACTTTATCACCGCAGAACAGGTAAGGACTCATTTTATTGCCACCTATATTTGTAAGGATATTCTGCAGTACTGCACCCTAATTACGTAATGCATTTTCAAATTTAAATTGAAACCAATTGAAAAAGATTGCCAGTCCATTGCTTCATAAGTATGAAGCAATGGACTGGCAATCTTTTTCAATTGGTGTCAATTTAAAATTGATCGTGCATTGCGTAATTGGGGGGCTGATGTAAATAAGGGCCACAGAAGACTAGCTACTTTTAGCATCGGCGATAAGTGATTTTGCGACTGCATGTAGCTTCTAAAAATCGGGTAAATCGCCAATGCTAAAAGAAGCTAATTTGTTGTGGTCCTAACTCTCTTTTCTAGAACCTGTAATGCCTGAAATAAAAGCAAAAAAATTGTTTCTTTATTGTTTTTACTGTTCAAATCACAGACAGTACACAACTTACGCTAGAGATCCACTGCCTTGCTTAAATTGCATGGAGCTATAAAATTAAACAACACTACAAATGAGTAGCTCACAAACTCAATCTCTTTTTCTCCCTCTAGTACAAAATCTTCACCAATGTGGACGTTGGTGGTGACTTCAACTACAGGAGCCTTCAGTCACCCAACAACAGGGTGGTCTACCGCTCCATCGCCTCGGCTGCCTCTATCCTCGCGCCAACAGTCCCTGGCACTCTGCTCAGCCTTCTCTCCTGCCTCTCCACGACCCTGGCTGCAGGAGTCAACAAAGGCGTTGGTGCCTACTTGAACATCAAGCGAAAACTCTTTGGAGATAGCATTAAAAAGTGCATCAAACTTGCATAATTAGACTTTGGACCCTAGGCCTACTTCAGAACCTCCTAGAAAGTTCTGGTTACATGATCTAACTGAGAATTTCACAGAAATTCTGTTCGATTTTAATTCATCTGGCGGGAACTACCCATCTGGAGAGGATTATGATAGGGCCTTATTTAATTTAGTGTATTGACGAAATTTTAGGAACTGCCAAATAAAATATTATTAGGGTGCCAAAACTGATGTGTTTCGGGGATACCTAGCTGACTTCTCTTTCTTCTTAAATGATGAAACTATTAGTTTTCATGTGCCATATTCCTACCTAATTGGTAAGGTGGTCAGCAATCATTTTCTGTGCAGTGATTTTAGAAATTTTAATGTCGCACGTAAATGGTGCGTTAGACAGACGACTATTAGAAGTTATTCAGCCAGAGGCATATACTTATGCTTTTGGCGAAAATATTGTGTAATATTATAGTTTCTTCTATAATAATCTATGTTAAATAAGTACCTACCTAATCTATTAATGTCGATCGGTGATAATGATAATGACTAATGCCAATTACTTTTCGCCATTTCATTCAATGCGGATACTTTTATCTTGCGCTAGATCCAGACGAAGATTTAGCATTAGCTATTATTAACACGTTATCATAATTCTTCGCTAATAATGTCCATTAAAGAACGGTCATAATTAAATATTATGATGTATTATCGCCGATTTCTAGTCATCAGCAATATAGATTGTTTTACTAATCTCGCTTACTTGCACGTGTTGATAAAATATTTGAGATGTAAGATTATGTGATCACATTTTGTGATTGTCACGCGATTTTGTATGAAACAAAAATTAAATTAGTTTTTAATTACTGGATTATTTTGACGTTCCGCTATTGTGACGTAGTTCTGAAACAGCATTATTGCGGGTATTACACTATACTGAATCAGGGTCCCTAAATCCTTAATAAGAGAGGTGTAATAAGAGTAAGGGTCCCTAATTAGGTTGGGCTCCCTTGGCTCTGATTCAGTGTAGTGTAAAAATGATTTTTGAAGTGTTTCTTCTTTAGGCGCGTTGAGCACTTTTTAGATGAACAAAAAGCGTGAAACTCGCGTCATCGTCACCGTACAGTTTTCACTTCTATCGGCAGTCCCCAAAGACTGGCCCATCTTTTTTTCACCATGACGGAGTCGCTGGCATAAGCTAGTATCTAATAACTAGCTTCATTGAATTTTCTTGTTTTACCATAAATATTAATATTCTATGACGCTCAGCAATACCTACAGCATCCCATTAGTGAAAGCATTTTTGAAATTGGATCAGTAGTTCTGAAGATTATCCGATACTTAAATACAAACTTACAAATGCTACCTATCTATACTTATAATATTACTAGTAAGTGATATTAACGAATCATTTGATCTTGAATCGTAAGTTTTCATTATTTTCAAAGGTAATTTTCGTATCAACTGAGTGTTTCAAAGAAATATGATAAAAAAAAAAGATAATAATCCGCAAATGAAAACTAGTTTAATTCCCATTCAGTATATTTAATTTAGATTGTATCGAATTGAAGTTAAATTACCCCATATCTTACATTTTGATATATCGCGTGCAAAAATATATAACACATGATTGGACATGTGAATAGAAGAAACCGTCGAAAAAATATCGCCCATAGATGGCATAGATACCTAATTATTTTTTTATATGGACGATTTTTTTTTGCTCTATCCAGGGTCCCATGTCAATCAATCTTCCTAGCCTTTTTCCCAACTATCTTGGGGTCGGCTTCCAGTCTAACCGGATGCAGCTGAATACCAGTATTTTACATGGAGCGACTGCCTATCTGACCTCCACAACCCAGTAACTGGGTAATACGATACCCCTTGGTAAGACTGGTGTCAGACTTTCGGGCTTCTGACGACTCGTAACGACTGTCAAAGATCCACAAATGACAGCCGGGACCAACGGCTTAACGTGCTTTCCGAGGCACGAAGGAGTCTCGGTATGTAAAGATGGTCACCCATCCACTGACCAACTCCGGCAAGCGTAGCTTAACCTGATGGATCGACCCGTGCGGCTTGTTATTACTTAGCCACGAGCTCCTCCTCGCTCCTCCTCGTGTCCCATGTAACTGAGCTAAATGCCCAATTGCAAATACTTTACGCCTTATCATAATAATATGAAATAATTTACTAATAATATTATGACATTTCTCAAAATATTATGTTCGGGTATAGGTATTTACTTTGCATAGTAATATCTTATTCATGTATGAAAAGCTAGCGGTCACCCATCATAAAGTGATTTTGCTCAACGTCACAGTCATTTCATCAGAATATTAAATTATATCTCTATTATTACAGTTATCTTAGGCTATAGGATTATCCCAATGCAATATAATACTATTACTCCAATAAATATGATTTATTGGTGTAATAATTATTTTAATTTTATTAATAGATTTATTAGGTGTTTGTGACGTATTTAATCTTAGGTGAAATCATAAATGTAAATAAATTGTAATCTTAAACGGCTTTGTTTAGTTGGAAAGTAGTCGTTATTTTATTTGCAAATATTTCCTTATTTTTCAAAGAATGCATGATAAGATTTATTCTTTTTGTAAATCATTGTCACCTATTATTATTTTAACAACTATTACAACGATAATTATTTTATAAATAAGGTTTTATTTTATGAATTAATACATAATTGGCTGTGAAATGTGAACGATTGAATAACGAGTGCGTGATAATGTGTTTCTAATAAGTTTAAAAAACTGTACAGTATATCATAAATCATAGTTATAAATATATATGACAAATGAATAGAAGTTAATTGGTTATTTTATTTCTTTATCACTACGTCCTTAATTTTCGAGAGCATAGCTATCTGAAGAGTGACCGTTTGTTGTTTTCACACCCATCTACCCTCAATTTCTGGTGATTGTACAACCAGCAGCCTAATTACGTAATGCACGATCAATAATAAATTGAAATGAATTGAAACAGATTGCTAGTCCATTGCTTCATAAGTTCGAAATGAAAATTGAGCAGATTACTTTTCGAACTTATGAAGCAATGAACTAGCAATCTGTTTCAATTCATTTCAATTTATTATTGATCGTGCATTACGTAATTAGGGTACAGGTAATTTCCCCAGTATTATCCATGCATCCATTGTCTTCAATGGAATAGATTATAATCAGCAGCTTACTCTATTAGTGGCAATACTAAAATGTATGACGGCTAGCGGGGTAATTGCGTAACACACAATCACACGCTTTCATTGTGACAGTTCAAGAACATTAATTGCGTTATTTAAGTTGCTGAGCAGACAATTTTTTGAACTTTATAAGCAACGGATTAGCAATATCCTTGAAAATCATTCAGATTGTGAAGTGTGTTACGCCTTTCTCGGAACTAGAATAATTCAATGTTTAACAACCCTCAAAGTCAGCCCTTTGAAAATGACTGACCAGACAGCCAAGCGATTCAAATGGTGAAAAAAAAATCTGCGAGCAATTTGGGTATAGCGGTCGCCGCCCGCTGACTGCCGCAGCGCTCGCTTCGCTCATTCGGCTCGCGCGCGGTTTCTCACCATCCTAACCTATTTCGCCCCTGGTTAATCGTGGCGCTGAATGACTTGGCTCGTTGTCCTTCAGCTATTTAACCAATTAAATAGCTGAAGGACAACTAGCCAAGTCGTATCCAAATACGACGTTTAATGAACGGCCTAGGCATCCCATTACCTTTATAATTTAACCAAATGTATAATTCTTCGTGTATTAGGTACAAACTTCAGGTATTTAGGTGCGTACATCAAACGAACATAATTATCATAATTTTCAATCGAAATTCATCAATCTCTCCTTATCAACATCGATATTGGCTCACAAAATTTATGAAACTGATAATTTTACCGCAAAGGTCATTAAGTCCGATGACTTCTGTACCCTGACCTAACCTAATAAAAAAGCGGGGGGCTAGCACAGAAAACTAAAAAAGGAGGCTAGCACAGGGACAGGCCATGACTGACTGGCTTGAGTTCGATTCCCAGATGAAGCAGAGTGATTGGATTCAATTTTTGGATTGAAAGGATCAATTTAACGTTAGACATACATAATTGACAAAATGGGGGTAATTGTAAGGACGGTCTTTTAACACATTTTTTTTGTAAAATAAAAATAGATGAACAAAAGGATAGTGGGCAAAAATATATGGGAGCTGGTCCCACTACGGCCACAGTTCATACCACTGTAGTTTTGAAGGCAGTACTTCTCCCTTTACTCAGGCCAAGGCGCATCAAATTCTGTCCCGGGGTTCTTGAGTTCCGACTATGTTAGGTTAGGTTAGGTTATGTTAGGTTCCCCACCGAATGTGTCTCCACGTTGTCGTCGTGGTGGGGCTTGTGCGTCTCAATGATCTTGGGGCTCTGCCGGTAGAGTTACTCATGCCGGAAAGGCCCAAGTGAGAGACCAGACTAAGAGAGATACCGGGACGGGGTCGCTCCTGATCGATCGACGATAGTCGATCGACAGATGACGTGACCATGCCACTGCGGTGCAGGCGCACCAAAGCGGCGCGTGTTTCTCTTGTTGAGGAGTAGTCTTCAACGAGAGAACTTTCGGTGGGTTCGCTGAGTCGGTTTGGCCGGACAGCGAACGAAGGCATGTCTAATGCCGCTGCCGGGGGCTTGGCTTAACTGCCTGGCCCAGAGGAAGGCTACCTCTAAGATAAAACTCCTCCAACAATGTTATGTTAGGTTAGGTTAGATAAAATACACGCAGCTCCGCTACTACACCCAGCTCGGCCACGGTTAACACCACTGTAGTTTTGAAGACATTGCTTCTCCCTTTACTCATGCCAAAGCTCATCAAAATCTGTCCCGGGGTTCTTCAGTTCCGACAATGTTAGGTTAGGTTAGGTTCAATAAAATAAACGCAGCTCCGCTACTACAGCCAGCCCGGCCACGGTTAACACCACTGTAGTTTTAAAGACATTGCTTCTCCCTTACTCATGCCAGAGCGCTTCAAAATCTGTCCCGGGGTTCTTCAGTTCCAACAATGTTATGTTAGGTTAGGTTAGATAAAATACACGCAGCTCCGCTACTACACCCAGCTCGGCCACGGTTAACACCACTGTAGTTTTGAAGACATTGCTTCTCCCTTTACTCATGCCAAAGCTCATCAAAATCTGTCCCGGGGTTCTTCAGTTCCAATAATGTTAGGTTAGGTTAGATAAAATAAACGCAGCTCCGCTACTACAGCCAGCTCGGCCACGGTTAACACCACTGTAGTTTTGAAGACATTGCTTCTCCCTTTACTCATGCCAAAGCTCATCAAAATCTGTCGCGGGGTTCTTCAGTTCAGACAATGTTAGGTTAGGTTAGGTTCGATAAAATAAACGCAGCTCCGCTACTACAGCCAGCCCGGCCACGGTTAACACCACTGTAGTTTTAAAGACATTGCTTCTCCCTTACTCATGCCAGAGCGCTTCAAAATCTGTCCCGGGGTTCTTCAGTTCCAACAATGTTATGTTAGGTTAGATAAAATAAACGCAGCTCCGCTACTACAGCCAGCTCGGCCACGGTTAACACCACTGTAGTTTTGAAGACATTGCTTCTCCCTTTACTCATGCCAAAGCTCATCAAAATCTGTCCCGGGGTTCTTCAGTTCCGACAATGTTAGGTTAAGTTAGGTTCGATAAAATAAACGCAGCTCCGCTACTACAGCCAGCCCGGCCACGGTTAACACCACTGTAGTTTTAAAGACATTGCTTCTCCCTTACTCATGCCAGAGCGCTTCAAAATCTGTCCCGGGGTTCTTCAGTTCCAACAATGTTATGTTAGGTTAGGTTAGATAAAATACACGCAGCTCCGCTACTACACCCAGCTCGGCCACGGTTAACACCACTGTAGTTTTGAAGACATTGCTTCTCCCTTTACTCATGCCAAAGCTCATCAAAATCTGTCCCGGGGTTCTTCAGTTCCGACAATGTTAGGTTAGGTTAGGTTCAATAAAATAAACGCAGCTCCGCTACTACAGCCAGCCCGGCCACGGTTAACACCACTGTAGTTTTAAAGACATTGCTTCTCCCTTACTCATGCCAGAGCGCTTCAAAATCTGTCCCGGGGTTCTTCAGTTCCAACAATGTTATGTTAGGTTAGGTTAGATAAAATACACGCAGCTCCGCTACTACACCCAGCTCGGCCACGGTTAACACCACTGTAGTTTTGAAGACATTGCTTCTCCCTTACTCATGCCAGAGCGCTTCAAAATCTGTCCCGGGGTTCTTCAGTTCCAACAATGTTATGTTAGGTTAGATAAAATAAACGCAGCTCCGCTACTACAGCCAGCCCGGCCACGGTTAACACCACTGTAGTTTTAAAGACATTGCTTCTCCCTTACTCATGCCAGAGCGCTTCAAAATCTGTCCCGGGGTTCTTCAGTTCCAACAATGTTATGTTAGGTTAGATAAAATAAACGCAGCTCCGCTACTACAGCCAGCTCGGCCACGGTTAACACCACTGTAGTTTTGAAGACATTGCTTCTCCCTTTACTCATGCCAAAGCTCATCAAAATCTGTCCCGGGGTTCTTCAGTTCCGACAATGTTAGGTTAAGTTAGGTTCGATAAAATAAACGCAGCTCGGCTACTACAGCCAGCCCGGCCACGGTTAACACCACTGTAGTTTTAAAGACATTGCTTCTCCCTTACTCATGCCAGAGCGCTTCAAAATCTGTCCCGGGGTTCTTCAGTTCCAACAATGTTATGTTAGGTTAGGTTAGATAAAATACACGCAGCTCCGCTACTACACCCAGCTCGGCCACGGTTAACACCACTGTAGTTTTGAAGACATTGCTTCTCCCTTTACTCATGCCAAAGCTCATCAAAATCTGTCCCGGGGTTCTTCAGTTCCGATAATGTTAGGTTAGGTTAGGTTCAATAAAATAAACGCAGCTCCGCTACTACAGCCAGCCCGGCCACGGTTAACACCACTGTAGTTTTAAAGACATTGCTTCTCCCTTACTCATGCCAGAGCGCTTCAAAATCTGTCCCGGGGTTCTTCAGTTCCAACAATGTTATGTTAGGTTAGGTTAGATAAAATACACGCAGCTCCGCTACTACACCCAGCTCGGCCACGGTTAACACCACTGTAGTTTTGAAGACATTGCTTCTCCCTTTACTCATGCCAAAACTCATCAAAATCTGTCCCGGGGTTCTTCAGTTCCGACAATGTTAGGTTAGGTTAGGTTCGATAAAATAAACGCAGCTCCGCTACTACAGCCAGCTCAGCCACAGTTAACACCACTGTAGTTTTAAAGACATTGCTTCTCCCTTACTCATGCCAAAGCGCATCAAAATCTGTCCCGGGGTTTTTCAGTTCCGACAATGTAAGGTTAGGTTCGATAAAATAAACGCAGCTCCGCTACTACAGCCAGCTTGGCCACGGTTAACACCACTGTAGTTTTGAAGACATTGCTTCTCCCTTTACTCATGCCAAAGCGCATCAAAATCTGTCCCGGGGTTCTTCAGTTCCAACAATGTTAGGTTAGGTTAGGTTAGATAAACCTAACCTAACATTGTCGGAACTGAAGAACCCCGGGACAGATTTTGATGCGCTTTGGCATGAGTAAAGGGAGAAGTAATGTCTTCAAAACTACAGTAATGTTAACCGTGGCCGAGCTGGGTGTAGTAGCGGAGCTGCGTGTATTTTATCTAACCTAACCTAACATTGTCGGAACTGAAGAACCCCGGGACAGAATTTGATGCACTTTGGCATGAGTAAAGGAAGAAGCAATGTCTTTAAAACTACAGTTGTTTTAACTATGGTGGAGCTGGGTGTATTTTGCCCACTATCCTAAATATTAATAAATGTGGTTTTAATTACCTATCATTATTTTATGTAATACAGGGATGTATGTCTTTTTGGAATCCTTGTTATGAGCCCTTTAATTTGATACCCATAATGCAGAAAAAGGAGATATAAAAATATTCAGTTTTATTTGCTGTTTAAAGTAATACACATTTAGTGGCTGGCCGAGCTGGGACCACTATTGCCCACCACTTTAAAGCTTAATATTTCGGAAACGGATAACTTAATCCAAAAATGGTATTCACACACTCGTAATATTTATAAACGACCTTTCCAACGACACCCCACACCAAGTGCTAGACGAGAAAAAAAAAACCCTCTTTACGAGGTAGGGGTAAAAGATACCCAAAAAAAAACAATTGTCTTGATTTTATTTTATCACTTTGTCGGCGTAATAAATATATACACCAATGCGAAATTACAACTTTCTAGTACTTTGAGTCTCTGAGCTAAGCCACAGACAAAGAAATATACTTAAGGTACACGTAGCTCGGTTCCTCCGGGATGAATTTTGATGGTGTCATAATAAAAAATATTCAGTTTTATTTGCTCTTTTAAGTAATACATATTTAGTGGCTGGCCGAGCTGGGACCACTATTGCCCACCACTTTAAAGCTTAATATTTCGGAAACGGATAACTTAATCCAAAAATGGTGTTCACACACTCGTAATATTTTTAAACGACCTTTCCAACGACATCCCACAACAAGTGCTAGACGAGAAAAAAAAATTCCCTCTTTACGAGGTAGGGGTAAAAGATACCCAAAAAAAAAACATTGTCTTGATTTTATTTTACCACTTTGTCGGCGCAATAAATATATACACCAATGCGAAATTACAACTTTTTAGTACTTAGAGTCTCTGAGCTAAGCCGCAGACAAAGAAATATACTTAAGGTACACGTAGCTCGGTTCCTCCGGGATGAATTTTGATGGTGTCATAATAAAAAATATTCAGTTTTATTTGTTCTTTTAAGTAATACATATTTAGTGGCTGGCCGAGCTGGGACCACTATTGCCCACCACTTTAAAGCTTAATATTTCGGAAACGGATAACTTAATCCAAAAATGGTGTTCACACACTCGTAATATTTTTAAACGACCTTTCCAACGACACCCCACACCAAGTGCTAGACGAGAAAAAAAAATTCCCTCTTTACGAGGTAGGGGTAAAAGATACCCAAAAAAAAAACAATTGTCTTGATTTTATTTTACCACTTTGTCGGCGCAATAAATATATACACCAATGCGAAATTACAACTTTCTAGTACTTAGAGTCTCTGAGCTAAGCCGCAGACAAAGAAATATACTTAAGGTACACGTAGCTCGGTTCCTCCGGGATGAATTTTGATGGTGTCATAATAAAAAATATTCAGTTTTATTTGCTCTTTTAAGTAATACATATTTAGTGGCTGGCCGAGCTGGGACCACTATTGCCCACCACTTTAAAGCTTAATATTTCGGAAACGGATAACTTAATCCAAAAATGGTGTTCACAAACTCGTAATATTTTTAAACGACCTTTCCAACGACATCCCACAACAAGTGCTAGACGAGAAAAAAAAATTCCCTCTTTACGAGGTAGGGGTAAAAGATACCCAAAAAAAAACAATTGTCTTGATTTTATTTTACCACTTTGTCGGCGCAATAAATATATACACCAATGCGAAATTACAACTTTCTAGTACTTAGAGTCTCTGAGCTAAGCCGCAGACAAAGAAATATACTTAAGGTACACGTAGCTCGGTTCCTCCGGGATGAATTTTGATGGTGTCATAATAAAAAATATTCAGTTTTATTTGCTCTTTTAAGTAATACATATTTAGTGGCTGGCCGAGCTGGGACCACTATTGCCCACCACTTTAAAGCTTAATATTTCGGAAACGGATAACTTAATCCAAAAATGGTGTTCACACACTCGTAATATTTTTGAACGACCTTTCCAATGACACCCCACACCAAGTGCTAGACGAGAAAAAAAAATTCCCTCTTTACGAGGTAGGGGTAAAAGAAACCCAAAAAAAAAACAATTGTCTTGATTTTATTTTACCACTTTGTCGGCGCAATAAATATATACACCAATGCGAAATTACAACTTTCTAGTACTTACGAGTCTCTGAGCTAAGCCGCAGACAAAGAAATATACTTAAGGTACACGTAGCTCGGTTCCTCCGGGATGAATTTTGATGGTGTCATAATAAAAAATATTCAGTTTTATTTGTTCTTTTAAGTAATACATATTTAGTGGCTGGCCGAGCTGGGACCACTATTGCCCACCACTTTAAAGCTTAATATTTCGGAAACGGATAACTTAATCCAAAAATGGTGTTCACACACTCGTAATATTTTTAAACGACCTTTCCAACGACACCCCACACCAAGTGCTAGACGAGAAAAAAAAACCCTCTTTACGAGGTAGGGGTAAGAGATACCCAAAAAAAACAATTGTCTTGATTTTATTTTATCACTTTGTCGGCGTAATAAATATATACACCAATGCGAAATTACAACTTTCTAGTACTTTGAGTCTCTGAGCTAAGCCACAGACAAAGAAATATACTTAAGGTACACGTAGCTCGGTTCCTCCGGGATGAATTTTGATGGTGTCATAATAAAAAATATTCAGTTTTATTTGCTCTTTTAAGTAATACATATTTAGTGGCTGGCCGAGCTGGGACCACTATTGCCCATCACTTTAAAGCTTAATATTTCGGAAACGGATAACTTAATCCAAAAATGGTGTTCACACACTCGTAATATTTTTAAACGACCTTTCCAACGACACCCCACACCAAGTGCTAGACGAGAAAAAAAAAACCCTCTTTACGAGGTAGGGGTAAAAGATACCAGAAAAAAACAATTGTCTTGATTTTATTTTATCACTTTGTCGGCGTAATAAATATAATATACACCAATGCGAAATTACAACTTTCTAGTACTTAGAGTCTCTGAGCTAAGCCACAGACAAAGAAATATACTTAAGGTACACGTAGCTCGGTTCCTCCGGGATGAATTTTGATGGTGTCATAATAAAAAATATTCAGTTTTATTTGCTCTTTTAAGTAATACATATTTAGTGGCTGGCCGAGCTGGGACCACTATTGCCCACCACTTTAAAGCTTAATATTTCGGAAACGGATAACTTAATCCAAAAATGGTGTTCACAAACTCGTAATATTTTTAAACGACCTTTCCAACGACATCCCACAACAAGTGCTAGACGAGAAAAAAAAAATCCCTCTTTACGAGGTAGGGGTAAAAGATACCGAAAAAAAAACAATTGTCTTGATTTTATTTTACCACTTTGTCGGCGTAATAAATATATACACCAATGCGAAATTACAACTTTCTAGTACTTAGAGTCTCTGAGCTAAGCCGCAGACAAAGAAATATACTTAAGGTACACGTAGCTCGGTTCCTCCGGGATGAATTTTGATGGTGTCATAATAAAAAATATTCAGTTTTATTTGCTCTTTTAAGTAATACATATTTAGTGGCTGGCCGAGCTGGGACCACTATTGCCCACCACTTTAAAGCTTAATATTTCGGAAACGGATAACTTAATCCAAAAATGGTGTTCACACACTCGTAATATTTTTGAACGACCTTTCCAACGACACCCCACACCAAGTGCTAGACGAGAAAAAAAAATTCCCTCTTTACGAGGTAGGGGTAAAAGATACCCAAAAAAAAAACAATTGTCTTGATTTTATTTTACCACTTTGTCGGCGCAATAAATATATACACCAATGCGAAATTACAACTTTCTAGTACTTACGAGTCTCTGAGCTAAGCCGCAGACAAAGAAATATACTTAAGGTACACGTAGCTCGGTTCCTCCGGGATGAATTTTGATGGTGTCATAATAAAAAATATTCAGTTTTATTTGTTCTTTTAACCTCTAAAGCCGCGCGATTCGCGATTTCGCGACAACCCGTCAAGCCGCGCGACACGCCCGCGGCGCGTCAGAGATAAGAGCTCGCTAACATAAACAAAAACTGAGAGCTTTTTGTTACGTAAATAGTCTTATCGTTAATGGTTTTGGGTTCCTGATTAGACAAAGGATTTTTTATAATACTTAGAATCTTTGTAAGCGAACGCTAGTATTGATAAATAAACATTCTTATAAGATTCTTATAAGAAATTCCGTTGTTCATTGTTTTGATTATTTATAATAAAACTACTGGTTCGATTCACATGAAATTTCGCAGGATACATTATGAATACATATACTATCGGTCAAAACCATTATTTACGCATAAACACAATAAATAAAAACACATATAATCAAAAAAGTTCAATAAATAGATAACCGTATCATTACGTAACATTATTTAGTTGACAAAAAAATATTGAACTCTTTTTTTGTCTGTATTATGCATTTTTATTATTAATTAGTTATTCAAGAATATAAAATAAATGACTTACCAGCGATTACATGCACAAAACACACACAAAACAACAAATATCACATCAACACGTTTTTTCACAAACGAGTTTGTTTACATTTTTTGATGGGTCCGTAATAGGTAATTACGATGTTATTTAGTGCAAGTATTAACTATATACGATGACGACACTACTTAATTATTGAATTATCACCATTTCCCGTCGATTTACACTTAAAAAACAATAGAAAACAAATAAATACGACGCGTAGTGCAGCGCGCTGAACGCATGCGCGGTCGCCATTTTGCCGTGCCAAAATGTTCAATTTTTACTTTTTTCTAGAATTGTTTCTGCATATTTTGACGTTTTAGTCGATGTATTTGACAAGTATATTACCAAATCCATAGAATAAAATTAACTGTAGACCATATTAGCCCCTATGCATAGTACAAATACAGTTTGAATCAGCGTGAACGTACTGGCGCTAATCGTCGACAGCCCGGCTTGACGGTATTGGCAATTATTGTCCCTAATTTTCGACGGCCCGGACTTAGAGGTTAAGTAATACATATTTAGTGGCTGGCCGAGCTGGGACCACTATTGCCCACCACTTTAAAGCTTAATATTTCGGAAACGGATAACTTAATCCAAAAATGGTGTTCACACACTCGTAATATTTTTAAACGACCTTTCCAACGACACCCCACACCAAGTGCTAGACGAGAAAAAAAAACCCTCTTTACGAGGTAGGGGTAAGAGATACCCAAAAAAAACAATTGTCTTGATTTTATTTTATCACTTTGTCGGCGTAATAAATATATACACCAATGCGAAATTACAACTTTCTAGTACTTTGAGTCTCTGAGCTAAGCCACAGACAAAGAAATATACTTAAGGTACACGTAGCTCGGTTCCTCCGGGATGAATTTTGATGGTGTCATAATAAAAAATATTCAGTTTTATTTGCTCTTTTAAGTAATACATATTTAGTGGCTGGCCGAGCTGGGACCACTATTGCCCATCACTTTAAAGCTTAATATTTCGGAAACGGATAACTTAATCCAAAAATGGTGTTCACACACTCGTAATATTTTTAAACGACCTTTCCAACGACACCCCACACCAAGTGCTAGACGAGAAAAAAAAAACCCTCTTTACGAGGTAGGGGTAAAAGATACCAGAAAAAAACAATTGTCTTGATTTTATTTTATCACTTTGTCGGCGTAATAAATATAATATACACCAATGCGAAATTACAACTTTCTAGTACTTAGAGTCTCTGAGCTAAGCCACAGACAAAGAAATATACTTAAGGTACACGTAGCTCGGTTCCTCCGGGATGAATTTTGATGGTGTCATAATAAAAAATATTCAGTTTTATTTGCTCTTTTAAGTAATACATATTTAGTGGCTGGCCGAGCTGGGACCACTATTGCCCACCACTTTAAAGCTTAATATTTCGGAAACGGATAACTTAATCCAAAAATGGTGTTCACAAACTCGTAATATTTTTAAACGACCTTTCCAACGACATCCCACAACAAGTGCTAGACGAGAAAAAAAAAATCCCTCTTTACGAGGTAGGGGTAAAAGATACCCAAAAAAAAACAATTGTCTTGATTTTATTTTACCACTTTATCGGCGTAATAAATATATACACCAATGCGAAATTACAACTTTCTAGTACTTAGAGTCTCTGAGCTAAGCCGCAGACAAAGAAATATACTTAAGGTACACGTAGCTCGGTTCCTCCGGGATGAATTTTGATGGTGTCATAATAAAAAATATTTAGTTTTATTTGCTCTTTTAAGTAATACACATTTAGTGGCTGGCCGAGCTGGGACCACTATCGCCCACCATCCTTTTAAAAAATAACCCTTAACTGCAGTGTATCAATTTAAGTAAATTATGATGATTTCTAAAAGTAGCCTTCCCACTTGCGCGTTAACAGCTAACTCGGGGTTAATCCAATAATTCTCTTTGGATTAACCCTGAGTTAGCTGTTAACCCGAGTTATTTAGCCAGCGCCGGCCCGAGAATTCTAAAGAAAATAAAAACAATAACATAAACAGATTAATTATTAATTTAAAAATACTTCTTATTACATAATGGAGAGTGTAATAATACACTTTGGGTTATTGACGCAGTAGCAGAGTTGCTAAACCAAAAAAAAAATCTTTTGAAAAATGGGAAATAAAGGAGAATTTTAAGTTGTAAAATGTACTGTATTATTTCTTCTATTTCGATGCCGTCGATTGACGCTCCCCTAATGCGAGCGCCCTAGGCGGTTGCCTAGTTCGCCTATATGGACGGGCCGGCCCTGTATTTAGCTAACCCATGAACGCGCACTATGGCCTTAGTCTAAGCAGTCTTAGATAGGAAAGTATACAGGTAGGTATTGTTCAAAAGTTTTAATTATTTTCACTTCATCAATTGACTAATCAATTCCTCGAATTGTCCAAAAGTTAAAGATAATTATAATTCATCAAGTTTATCAACACTTAATGAATCATGACTCAAATTCTGATTATTACCTTATAGATAGATGAGGACTGATTAAATGTTAATATTGTCTGAATACCTATATTAACCTTACTAATTCAACGATATTTAATTAAATTTTTTACCAAATATTTAATTTAATTTTTAATATTTTACTAAATATTTAATTTTTATTTTTTTACCAAATATTTAATTTTAATTTAATTTATTAATTATTACCAATTTATGTGATATTTTTTATTTTATTTTAAGCACATTTTTTTGTTTCATATAAATTAATTTAATTAGAAATTTTATTGGTGTTATATTACCAGATTAGCTTAGCTTATTAAAATAATGTAAAAATTAAATATATATATAGTGCATGTGGTGTTAGCCTGTAAATAACTGTTGCACTTATAATGTATATCGTGTATTTAAACGAAATGTAATGTGTAAACAGTTGTAGACCAACCTATTAATAAATAAATAAATACCTAAAATGGTTCTTAAGGAATTCAAACATTATTTTTTATTTTTTAGAAGTTCCTTAGCGATATAATTATTTAAAAAAACTATTCATTTGCGGCAGTGACCATTTTTTTTTCATCCGTTCGATGACTGGCATCGACATAATTATTAATAAAAACAATGAATTCTGTAGAACTTAGAGCTGGGAACAAATTATCGGACTCGTCCGACGCGTCCGCGGACGTTTACTGTCAGTTCGAACGTGAATTGACGTGATAGGGAACTGACAGTTAACGTCCGCGGACGTTAACTGTCGGAATTTATTAAAATATTAAATGAGAAATCTTCAGGTCAACTCTTTAGCTTTACATAAAATGCTGAATCGACCGAATTATTTTATGTCATTTAGACGAAATGTAGACAAAAAGTAATGGACTTTCGGTGCCGACCATAGGTAGAAGGTACCTACTTAAAGCCCTAATCGCAGCTAATGTACAATGGCAGTATATGTGTACACTTAGTATGTGCTAAATAAATGTATTTTCTTTCTTTCTTTCCTAATTTATATTTTTTTCTTTCTTTTACACTACTGTCCACTTAATAGCAATCATAATGAGTATAGTTAAGGACACTCAAGGCTATCTAAAACCATATCTTGGAAATCATCATTTGCCTAGCCTTTACCCAACTATGTAGGGTCGGCTTGCAGTCTAATCGTATGCAGCTGAATTCCAGTATTTTACATAGAGCTACTGCCTGTCTGACCTCCACAACCCAGTTACTGGGTAACACGATACCCCTTGGTACTGGTTGTCACACTTTTGGGCTTCGGAGTACCCGTACAGACTGTCAAAGATCTACGAATAACAGTTGGGATCAATAGGGAGGCGACCATGGTTACAGACAACTAAGATTATCTAGATATTTTTATGATTATATCTATTGGTAATGACCTAATAGTTTATCGCTTTTAATAGACATAATTATTATCATAAGGGTATTATACAATGTCGATTAAAGTTAATGATTATGATAACTGCATGGCCACTGGTTATAATCACTGAAAGCGATCAAATTCAAATAGAAGAAATTAGAAGTTTTTATAGTTCTATGCGACCATTCGACCCATAACGGAACAGTGGTGGCCCAGTGGTAACGGCCCCGACTTACGAGTTGTAGGTCGTGTGTTCGAACCCAAGCAGGCACTTTACATTGTGTAAATAATTTCATCACCACTGCTCTCAAAACGGTGAAGGAAAACATCGTGAGGAAACAGGCATGTCTTAGAACCAAAAATTCGAAGACATGTGACATCCACCAACCCCCACTGGGCCCGCGTGGTGGATTACGTCGCACTTCCTCTCACAGAGAGGAGGCCTGTGTCCCAGCAGTGGGAACATAAATAGGCTGATTATGATTATGATGATGCGAGCAGTACGAGTCTTTGAAACTGTTCAAACGCATCCGTTGTACTTGTTTTCTTTCTCTTCAAGATGAAGACAATCCTAGACATAGATTTCTAACTAGATTGCTGTTTCATAGAAAAGTACAATACCTACGCGGTCAAAATGTATGGAACAACAGATATTTTTTTTAATAACCGACGAAAAATTTCTACGCCGGGGGGTTTAAAATCATGTACTTACTGAATCCATGGTAACCGGCTTCGCGTCGATGTTCCCTGCCACCCTGGATATTAAGGCATTCATAAAATTAAAGATTCCTAAATATAGCCGTTTCTTTTCGTTATCTTCAAAGTCAGGCGTACCTACTTATTGATAAATCTATTTTTAGTTGCATAAATACTTTGCAAAACAAAGATTAACACTATAAATACATCGATTATCAAGTTAATTTCTTTGTTATCAGCCCTGAAACATTAATTAATTAACTTGGCCGCCTAATTTATTTCCATAGCGTAGGTTATGAATGAAGGCTCATAATCAGACATTTAGTTTTGTCAAAAGGATTAGTAATCGGAGTTAAAACAAAATTATCTACGGCTGGGTGAAAATCCAGAGAAAGACAATCGTATGGAGATGAGAATGATGTGTAAGAGGGATGTGTGGTGTTACGCGAATGGATAGAATAAGAAATGTGGGGACACGACATCAGGAAGGTGCGCAGAGTTGCATCTACTTATACAACTCCAACACCCTCATGAGCCATGTATGTGGCACCGAGTCATAGGCCTTCTTATAATCTATCCAGCATGTCGACATATCCTTTCGGGAACGACGAACCTGTTGGCTAATGGCCATATCAATGCGGAGTAGCTCCTTAGTACCTTTTTTTTTTTTTTTTTTTTGGGTGGGAAATCATCCAATGACTTCTCCCGCTCTGGGCGGAGCGGAAGGGCGTGTCAGACTTTTACTGACTAAAACCCACCCGTATTCCTTCCCTTGCCATGCCAGGGGCCACGATTTCCCCTTGGGACTACCCGCAACCCCAGCAGGCATCGGCCCTAACGGACCCCGTCAGTTTTGCTGACATCTCTTTGAGGCGCGCGTGGAACACGACGCGCCGTCGACCCGGGCCTGGTCCTTATCGGACGGCGAGCTGCCCTCTGCTCTCCGTCCGCAGGCCCGAGTACCTACCGCGGGACTCGTTCCTACATCCATTTTAAGAGGCAGACATGATGGAGTGGGTGTCTTATTGCACGACTCATAATGCGAAGCATTAGAGTGTGCTCTACGATCGAAAAATTTTTTTTTTGGAAAAAGCATCAAAATAGTTGAAAAAAAATTCCTGTCCGTCAATTTATGAACCCTGAAAACATTGTAGCTTGCGATAAAATCAATTAATTGAATCAATTTTTTTTTTATACATTCGTTTCAGCCATAGAAGGAACCCCCCTATTGAAAATGGCTCTTTTATTCAAAGTAGTTTAATTATAATTAATAAAATACTAACTAAAATATAATATCTATAACTAAATATTTCCAACCTTTGACTTGACGTGCGTAAGTTGCCTAGCAACCGCCAAGTAAATATCTTTGTAAATAGTCTTTGACATTACGACTTCATGAAAAGTGATAAATTGTTCATTTTTGTTAGAAACTATGTTTTGAATTTCTTTTTCGTTTATGAATGAGTGTTATGTGTGAGGCGTGCACTTTTGGATTTTCCAAACTATATTATTTTTTATTGCACGACTCATAATGCGAAGCATTAGAGTGTGCTCTACGATCGAAAAATATTTTTTGCCCCATTTCTGCAACTGTTTTTATTGTTACACTCCTGCTAGTACACAGAACCTACTTAATTTATACATATACCATTGTATAAATGGAGATTAATACTGTACTTTTTACCAATTGATTTAATGCTGCATAAATGAAAATAACATCAAAATAGTTGAAAAAAAAATCCTGTCCGTCAATTTATGAAACTTGAAAACATTGTAGCTTGCGATAAAATCAATTAATTGAGTCAATTTTTTTTTAATACATTGGTTTCGGCCGTAGAAGGAACCCTATTGAAAATGGCTTTTTTATTCAAAGTAGTTTAATTATAATTAATAAAATACTAACTAAAATATTTATAATATCTTTATCTAAATATTTCCAACCTTGACTTAACGTGTTGCCTAGCAACCCACAACGTAAATATCTAAATTTTATTAATAGTCTTTGACATTACGTAAGGATTGCGAGGTTAGAAATTTACCCTTATTGATGGGTAAAACAGCAGTCAAAACATACTTCATGAAAAGTGATAAATTGTTTATTTTTGTTAGAAACTATGTTTTGAATTTCGTGATACGAGGCGTGCACTTTTGGAATTTCCAAACTATCTTCATATTATTAATTATAGTTTTAAAATCTATAAAATTCTCGTAACAAGCTTAGCTCATCTGTTTCTCATTCGTCTGCCCGAGACGCAAACAAGTGATCTAATATTTAAACACAATTTGGTGCAGGCTCGACCCAATGCATATGAGATACCTTTCACAGTAAAGGGTTTACAGCTCTATTTAATATTTATTAAAATTTCTGATTCCACTCGTAATTATAATTTGAATTGGATTTGTTCTGACTTTTACTCAAATTATGCTTCAAATATGATGAATACATTTTTTGCTTGCCGAAAAGATAAATATATAATGTTTTTCCTGAGAGCTTCAGTCACCAGAAATATTTTGTAGAGCGCCACGAACATGTATGTTAAAAAAAATACTACGAGTACAAAAAACCCGATATCAAACGTTTCAGTCGAGTGAACGGTTCACTCGAGTGACGGTTAATTTTTATCCGACTACGGCGAAGCAAAAAAGAGGGTTATGATTTTGAACGGTATGTATGTATGTATGTATACATATATGTTACCTCATTACTTCTAAACTACTCATTATAATTTGACTAATGAGGTGTCGTTGGAAGCGTCTTGCTTGACTCTTGATGGTCCGCTGGTTATACGCTATGTGACGTCACATGAATATGGCGCCCTCTAAAAGACATAAAATAATAAACTAAAAAAAAAAACTAAAACCCAACTCAAATCTAAAAAGGTATTAACAATCACAGACAGACAAACTACTACTACTATAACTTTTCTGACTGTCTCTTAATGATACAGGCCTCCTATATAAGGGTAAGGATAAGGGTTCATTATTATTTTGTATAGGTACCTATATAGAATATTTTACAAAAATATTCTATATAGGTATATGGTGGTGACCTAAATCTTTTGTGCTCAAAGCTATAAGTATAATTATGCTCATTGTATTTCTGCCACTTTCCTTGAACTGTGTCTGTGTGTATAATAATTTTTTGGATAAATAAACAATTTTATTATTATTATTATTTTATTTTTTGTAAAATTTCATTTCTCCTTTCATTTAATTTTCGATCACTCGGTAGGCGAGTGAAAAATGCAGACTACCGAATTCCAACATCGTTGGATCGCTTCACCAATGAATTAATTTTCCTTTTTTGGCTAATTTTGAGTTCAGACATTTTACTTACTGCAAATGAATATCGGTAACAGACTAATATTCATCTGCTGTTAGGTAATTAGGTACACCACGCAAAGCAGAGTTTCGTGATCTTTAGGAAGCTCACAATAATATGTACAGCTTTGCTTTTTTTTTTGGTGATAGAAAACATAACACCCAAGTCTTAAACATTGCCATATTAAATAAAAGACATATTACACAAGTTTAAAAACTAAAACCTGACTACTGAAAAATCACGCTCTAAAAAGTATGAAACAAGAAAATGTATCGGACAGAAATCAAGACATACAAAAATGGTCAAAGTAAAGGTACGATTCCGAACCACGCTGCACGCAGCAGTGCTGCCGCGACACTACTGGTCCCCGTACAATTTCTATTGGCTTATATGAGATTACATTCCGAGCTAGGCAGCAATGTCGCGGCAGCAATGTAGCGGCAGCACTGCTGCGCGTCAGTGTCGCCCTACCGCCGCGACAGACCAGTAGTCACGCGTATGCCGCCGTATCATTGGTCATCAATCGACATCTTGTCAACTCAAAGTAAACTAACGAATACACAACAACGCATCACCACGAACAGAGCGACACTGCCGCGTTGCTCGGAATCAGCGCGGCAGGCAGCACTGCTGGGCAGCACCTTAGTGGCAGCACTGCTGCGGCAGCACTGCTGCGTGCAGCGTGGTTCGGAATCATACCTTAAAGCCGTAGTCGCATGCCATTATAATTTTGTAGCCGACAGGCATGCGACTACGGCTGTACCGGTCAAAATCATAACCCTTCTTTTTTCTTCGCCGAAGTCGGGTAAAAATATGTTGTGCCTGTTCTTTCTCTGCTTGCGATGCTGAGTACTTACATAATGTGGGACACATTTCTACACAAACGGTAAAAAAAAAAACTCGCTTTTAATTAATCTGCCAAGGCTGTTCCCAACTATTTTGGGGTCAGCTTCCAGTCTAACCGGATGCAGTTGAATACCAGTATTTTACATGGAGCGACTGCGTACCTGCTCTCCAAAACCCAACAAAAAAAAACTCGCATTATCATCAAGAAATACATTGTAACGTCAGGAGACTGATCTTACAATAGAGTAGGCATTTCTATTTATATAACCGGATCAGATCAGTAAAAGCAATTGCGATTGTCTGTGAGTGCGAGGATATGACCTAATGCCGCGTGTCCAGCGAGAGTGATACTTCCGCTATATTATAACAAATTGACTCTAGCACAGGTTGGTAAAGGAAATAGTACTTATGTGTAGTATTAGGTAAAATAAAGGACATCGCTCATTATAGCAGCACCGCTCCGACACGGCAAGTAACTTGTCTTTCTAGTTAGGATTTTAAATCAATTCAATTCAAAGAATGTAGGTAGAGTACAATAAATTGCAATATTGTGAGCCGGGTACATTCTGCCTGAGTTTTGGCATGCAAAATTTAACAAGTATTTCACCATCAATTCATCAAATGCATTAAAGTCTGTTTTACGATGGCTATACAGAATAGTGGACGGCTCGCAGCTAGTAGCGGCTCGCGAGCCGTCACACGTCGCGCCGACCGCGACAGCACGCTTCAAGCGAGGAGCTCGCTTCCCGGCAAAGATACCGCCGGCAGCGAGCGGTCGCCTTACTGACGGCGCGTAGGCAACTAGCGGTCGGCTTGCTTATGGCGCGTTGGCAACTAGCGGTCGGCTTGCTTATGGCGCGTTGGCAACTAGCGGTCGGCTTGCTTATGGCGCGTTGGCAACTAGCGGTCGGCTTGCTTATGGCGCGTTGGTCGCCTTGCTTACGGCGCGTTGGGAACTAGATTTTTCGAGGCGGAACTGGGGCGTTACTGCTTTGGAGCGGTGCTGTTATAATGGGCGATGTCCTCATTTTTTACACCGAATAAAAGTAATTGGCATCCAGTAAACACCCGAATAAGATCTACATTAATACTATAAAAAGAAAAGATTTGTATTTTTGTTAAAAGATTTAAAAAAACAGAAACTACTGGATCGATTTTAAAAAATCTTTCACCAGTAGACCCGTGCTAAGCCCCTTGCGGAAGCTAGTTTACAATAACAAGAAAAAAAAGAGAGGTACTTACTTAGAGTAAAAAAAAGAAGAAAGTTTTCTTTCCACTAATGAAGCCTTTCAGCCATATCCTAGAGAGGAATCATTTCAAAACACACACATAATAACTATACGAATTCAATTTCTGCCGTAAAGCGAATCTGCCATAAAGCGAATCTGCCGTAAAGCGAATCTGCCGTGAAGCGAATCTGTCGTAAAGCGAACAAGCGATAGAGACTGGTAAATAAGGTGGTAAGTAAATAATTCGGAAGTCGGTGTCTTTGGTACACCGAGTTCCGAGTTCCGAAATAAAAAGTTAGTTTTCACTTTGTTGTGTTTTTTTTTGTAAAAAGTTTTTGATCTATTTTGTTAACTAGGTAGTTGGTCCTTGTTGATAGGCCTACACCACTACACTGTTCTCCCATACCGTAACAGCCATTTTTATTTAAAGATGAGAAGAGGTGGAGTTTCTTGCCAGCTCTTCTCCATACGAACGCCCAATTGGAACCGTGCACCTACTTAGCTTCTGACGTTTCATAAGTGCCCATGTAGGTTTATGTGTAATAAAATATTTTGATTTGATTTGCACAACCGGAAGTTAACCCCGAGCCCTTCAGCAGTTAAACTTGCCACCACGAGACCAACGAAACAGTTAAAAGTATGGCGAAGAGACACACAAAGTTTTATTTAGGGCGAACAGATACCTCAAGGTCTAGGAGTACTTACTATCCGCTTATTTATCCTTCCATAAAAACTTTTATGTGTAATTTCATGTAAATATTTAGGTTCTACGATAGCGAAACTAAAGACCTAGATAAAACGAATGCCATATTACTGGTTTTTTTAACCTAAATACTTGAAATTTATTTCATTATTTGTACAAGACAGAAAGTTGATAAGATAGGTAAGTAGTATATTATTCTGCGTCAAGGGTATCAGTAGATAGGTACCTAGACATAGCCTGTCTCATGAAAAGACTAAGTCTGCGGGCACGACGAAATTAGCGGCGGCCGAGGCGACAACCTGACCCGGCCTAGGCGACACTAGGCGTGGGCGAACGTGCGGTAAAAGAATTCAACACTATTCTGGGGGCCTACTCCCTAAGCGAAATCCGTAGTTTCAGCCGTCATTACGGGCGCTTCGCTCTCTGTCTAACTTACGGTATGTCCATGAGACGGAGAACAAAGCGCCCCAAAGACGGCCGAGTAGGCCCCAGGTCGAACGGTCATCGAGCGGCGAAATCAAATTACTTTGTTCCTGTCGCTTGCGCCGCCACCGCCCGTGGATCGCGCGATCCGCGCCGCTCTCGCCCGTTTTGTACGCGTGACAGAATGCTATGCTTTTGTTTATGTCATCGCCGCCTCACGCCGCTCCGCTGCGCGCTGTCCCCATCGCTCAAAGGCCTCCCTCTTCTATCAAGGAGAAGACTTAAACTTAAAGAAGGCTTAAATATTACTAGGTAGGTACTTGCATTCATTCCAAGAGTTCATTGATTTGTTGATTTGAAGGACTTGGAAATGAGATACTTTCCAACTGTGTCTCAGGCGCACGACCTTCTAACCATTTGGATTGTGTTAGATACTATCCAAATCTAGGTAGTTCAAAAATACTATCTCGGCAGAGGGTAATACTTTCTCGGGGGGGTCTTGTGTATTTTTGAACTCGAAGGCAAAATCGCCAACACACAATACGGCTAGGAACTCACGGAGCCCGCCACGGTTGCGGGCCCGCAGCTTCTGTAGGATGTAGATTTATATGCAAAAAGTAAGAGCACATTTCACGACGCGTCTTACACCCGCAGCGCGCGCGGTTGTTTGCGGGTCCCGCGGCACCGGCGGGCAACTTGTAGAATCAAAACTAAGAACTCACGGAGCAGTTTTCACCCACGCCCGCCGCGTTTGCGGGCCCGCAGCTTCTGTAGGATGTAGATTTATATGCAAAAAGTAAGAAAACATTTCAAGACGCATTTTTCACCCGCGGGGCGCGCGGTTGTTTGCGGGTCCCGCGGCACCGGCGGGCAACTTGTAGAATCAAAACTAAGAACTCACGGAGCAGTTTTCACCCACGCCCGCCGCGTTTGCGGGCCCGCAGCTTCTGTAGGATGTAGATTTATATGCAAAAAGTAAGAAAACATTTCAAGACGCATTTTTCACCCGCGGGGCGCGCGGTTGTTTGCGGGTCCCGCGGCACCGGCGGGCAACTTGTAGAATCGTGCCGATCGTGCGGGCGGCGGTCACCAGCCTCCTCTGGCGGGCGACCGCAGTAGCCGGCGGGCGGGGCGGGGGGTACAGAAATCCGACGCCATTTTCGCGCCCGTCTTGCGATTATCGCCCGCCAAGTTTGCGGGTCTCTCAACCGCGACGGTTGCGTTCAGGCTAAGAACTCACGGAGCGATTTTTACCCGCAAACGCCGCGGTGGCGGCACCGCAAATACTCATACGAACACGTAGTATATGGAAATTTAGATATTAATTTTCACGACGCGGTTTATGACCGCGGCGGGCGCGGCTGAAAATTAACCTTAGCCTGCCCGCGCAAATCACCGGTCTTGTGAATTTTGAAATTAAACCGCAGATCCAAGACCGCGGCGGGCGCGGGTGAAAACCGCGCCGTGAGTTCTTAGCCTAAGCAAGCATGATGATCTAGTTCTTTACTTCTCTCTCAGAAATTGTGCTTTGCAGTAGAGGCCGAAAATAAACCAAAATTTTAGTTTTCTTCACCTTGAAAACCTCTTTTTGTATGTAATTTGACTGGCCTAATTCCATTTAAGTACTCATCTTTTCTACAACCAGAATCAGAGCACAATGCAGTATCTATTCGTCTGCTCAAGCATCCGTTAGCCAAGTTATTCTAAACCTATAAGATCTAGTCTAGATTTCCTGGCGATTACATCTAATGGTCGGGGGACGAGATGTATTATCTATTTGTGTAGATGAAGATACGACACGGCTAGATGGATGACCGGGATTTATAATCACGAAAGACGGCATCTTGATCGGAAAGACGGCATCTTGATGCAGTGTTATTGGAAGAAAATTTAAAGATGATTTATTTATTGTATGTTCACACAAAACAGAAGATCACAAAGGTATCGATAATTTAAAAAAAGGTCAGTCAAGATGTCAGATGTTACACATCGGCCTAACGTTAAGGAATCACGTTCACTCACTCGAGTTAGCTTTGGTACCTCGTAAATGCACGGGTTGCTGTCGCTGACACAGCATGAGAGTCAAACGCTGGCCGCTCGGCCGGCCTTCACCGCCAGCTAGAGCGAGGCATCATTTTCGTTTTTTGTTTTTGGTCTTGGCCTGCATCTCACCTGATGGTAAGTGATGATCAGGCTGAAGGTGGAAGCGAGCTTCACCCGGAATCCTCAAGCACAGAGGAACTGGCTATCTTACCTCTAACTGCCGAAACACAACCATACTGTTAACATTGTTGTTATGGCGACAGACCATGATAAGACAGACAGACATTAGATAAGATGGTGGTAGGTCGCCAAACCCAGCAGAAAATTTTGCCAACATTGGGAATCGAACCCGGGACCTCTGAGATAGGTCGTTTAGCGAGGCAAAAAATTCTTCCAGCTGACCAAGACAAGAGATTTGGATAGGAAACATAGACAAAGTGTGTAAAAAGACAATACCTACAGGAAATGATGTTTGATTTTAAGATAAATAGTATTCTAGATTTATCTTAAAGGTACTTAGGTGTTTTAAATCGATGTTGCCAGGATCATAATTTTTTTTGCAAAAGATTTGCAGTTGCTCTAGCTGATTTACTAACGTTTCCAATCAATCTGTCTAGCCTTTTCACAACTATGCTGGGGTCGACTTCCAGTCTAACCTGACGCTGCTGACTACCATTTCACATAGAGCGAATGCCTATCTGACCTCGACAGCCCCGTTACTGGGTAACACGATACCGCTTGGTAAGACTAGTTGTCAGACTTTCGGGCTTCTGTTGCTGTTGCTGATTTACTAACATAATATATATTATGTTAGAAAAATCAGCAACAGCAACAGTAGTATCATCATCATCATTATTTCAGCCAAAAGACATCCACTGCTGAACATAGGCCTCCCCCAAGCACCGCCACTTCGACCAATTCTGTGCTTCCCACATCCAGCGGATTCCTGCGGCTTTCGCAAGATCATCGGTCCATCTTGTGGGAGGCCTTCCAACGTTACGTCTTCCGGTATGCGGTCGCCACTCCAGAACCTTTCGGCCCTATCGGCAATCTGTTCTACGAGCAATGCCCTGCCCAATTGCCCATTGCCACTTAAGTTTGGCAATTATTCGAGCTATGTCGGTTACCTTGGTTCTGCTACGGATCTCTTCATTTCTGATTCGAACGTAAGATATAGGTAACAAAAATATGGTGGTGCTATGGCACCACCATATTTTTGTTGTCTGGGCCGCACGCAACTTACCACGAGTGTGGTATGCCACACTCGTGGTAAGTTGCGTGCGGCCCATTCACTACCACAAAGAGGCGGCCTGCATTCACAGCATTGGGAAAAGTATAGGTAGATTATATTATGTATCAAATTACAAGCTCATTCATTAATAATCTCTTCCAAAATATAGGAATCGTATCTTGATTCTCGTGACATTTTCTCAACTAATAACAATGACGATTATCTTTCGTTTGTTTTGAAAACATTATCTTTTAATTCAGCGGTGACACTAACGACATCTCATTCACAATTAGAACGTGCTGAGGAGCAGTGTCCAGGTTTTCCGCAGTGCCAATATGTACAGGATTGTCTGCTTTTTACCGTTTTTAGGTATGTACCTACTTTTTGAACTTTTATTTTTGAGTTTTGTCCAAAGGATTTTGTGTTTCGAGTGATTTGGTAAAAAATGTGAGGATATGTTTATGGAATTGTAAAAATGCAATAGATATACCGAAACCCTACTTATTTATAAACGTTGATTAAAGTTAAGTGACGTTTAAACGTAAATCATTCAACTTTAAGCATCATCACTTAACTTTAAGCAGCGTTTATGAATAAGGACGAATATCTGCAGATATCGCTTGTTGGAGCATCCAAAGTGTCACACCTGCACCTTTCAGAACAATAAAACTGCCAAAGATGCCGCGATTAACGTACCTAAGCCAAGAGCATACCTATCTACTCGAACTCGAAAAGTAGAAGAATCTTGGCAAGAAAGTTTTGAGAGTAGGGGAAGAGAAAAAGCGATCTTACGTGAATTATGTGTGATCGAGTGAATGTGAAGTGAACGTTAACTTAAGGAAGCAGGATTGACTCACCTTTGACCATTATTATCGCATCATGGTGAGCGATGGTGCAGTCGAACTCAGTCGAAGATGGCGCACGCTTGCATTCACAGGACACTTGGAAAACTCCAATATCGGGCAATACAGAGTCTCGCAGAAAATTCTCATAATCACAAAATAACTTAAAGCCGTACTTACGCACAATGAATTTGCTAAACATTTCGATATACCAAAAATTGTTGATTAGAATAACAACAATAACTCAATTCCTCACAATCGTATGCGTGGCGTATCTTATTGTTTACAAGTTTACCTGTTTACAAGTACCTACATATATTATGATATCATTGTTTCGGACAGCATTTGTCTACTTCTAAGTAGGTATTCTATTTAAAATTGTGAGCCTTTAGAAACAGCATTTAGTAGAGAATACCAGAAACTGAAAATAATTAAATTATACCTTTTATTCAGTTTTATAATCATGGCATTCCAAAATTCAAACTGCTGATGTACGTCACACGCCTGCCAAGCTTAAATGGAACTGGGCTGGTAGCATCTGTCGCATGCCGGAGGACCAATGGGCTAAAATAACCATACAATACCCTCCCAAGCATCAGCAAACGGCAATGTGGCAGGAGGCGAAGGCGGGACGAACTTGACTCTCTTCATAAAGATTGGCTACATACAGCAGGTGATAGGGATAAGTGGAAGGAGGGAAGAGAGGTATTTGCCTCGCCGTGGGACATAAACGCCGGTCCCAGAAGGAGGTTAATGTTTTTCGAATGACACTCATCCTCTATCAATCCAACCATCATTCTTCATTTTATTTATCACTAGCTGCTGTCAGCGGCTTCACCCGCGTGGACTCTGTTCTGTACTATAATATGCATGTATTATATACAGGGTGTCAGGGAAATCGACGAAAACTCGAAGCCTGTTACCATGGCTTCAGTACATGATTCTAAATCCCCTGAAATTTTTGAAAAAATGTTGAAATTTTTCGTCGGTTATTTAAAAAAAAAAACAGCCGCTCCATTGCTGCATACATTTTGATCGCGTAGATATTGCACTTTTCTATGAAATAGCTGATTTTTTTTTTTAATAACCGATGAAAAATTTCGTCGCACGGGGGGTTCAGAATCATGTACTGAATCCATGATAACAGGCTTCGCGTCGATGTCCCTGCCACCCATATACCCACGTATATAAACTTTCCTCTTAAATCACTCTATCTATTAAAAAAAACCGCATCATAATTCGTTGCGTAGTTTTAAAGTTCTAAGCATACCTATGGACAGACAGCGGGAAGCGACTTTGTTTAATACTATGTGGTGATTTCGTTGGTCTAGTGGTCGAAAATGCTACTGCTGAGCATGACCTCCTGGGTTCGATTCCCGGGTCGGACAAAGTGTTATTAGGTTTTTCCATCTGGAATTTCTCAATAGCAGCCCGGAGTCTGAATTTGTGCCCGGTTAATGGCAATAGGCTCGCCCCCTATTACATGGGACTTAAACATAACTGGCGAAATGTGGGTGAAGTATAGATACACCTCTGCCTAACCCTTCGGGGAATACAGGCGTGATGTTAATGATTTTGAAATTTAACCCAACCTGATGAATGAATGAATGAATGAATGAATGAATGAATGAATGAATGATTATTTATTTGTTTGATGGATTTTGTTGCCGTTATTTCAGAAATCGCGGCAGCGAAATGCGTAACAACTCTGGCAACGAGTACGACTACAGCTTCTACGACTACCATAGAGTCTTTTATAGACTATGAACCAGAATGGACTTACGACGGTAAGGTTTATTGTCTACTTCCAATTTATTGATGTTTTACTTTGAAACTGATTTCTGGCTATTCCCGCGGCTATGAGGATTTTCCAACAGTCAACTTTCATTACTTGTTTGTTATTCAATTGGTCGACTACTCGTAATATTCTGCTAAAATAAGACGTACTTAACGTCTTAAGCCGGGTCTGCTGCGCCATGTTTTAGTGTTTTACTAACATGAAACACCAAAATTTTACCGATTTGGGGGCGTGGTTTAACATAAAACATGCAACATGAAACATAGCCAGGTCTGGTGCGCCATGTTTTAATGTTTTATTATCATGAAACATCAAAATTGAACCGATTTGGGGGCGTGGTTTAACATGAAACTTGATAAAACATGAAACATGAAACATTAACGTGTTTGCCGCGACGAACGGATAACATCACCCGCGTTCGGTAAAAACAACAAAAAAACAAATGATGTTACATCCACTGATTCTTCTGATCTGCCAGATTCACAAAGAGTGATTATATTACAAAATGAAACCATAGTAAGCCCTGCTGCAACTACATCTACTCAAATTTAAACCACACATGACACTGATGCAGAAAAAAAACAAGCTTTTCAATACCTGCAAAACTAACGTGTACACACGGCTACACATCAAGCTATACATTTCCAGTTTATGCTGATCTCGCATTGTACAGGATTTCCGAACAATGCGAGGTCAGCTTATACTGAAAATGTATAGCTTGATGTGTAGCCGTGTGTACGTATACTGTGATGATTATTTTTAATTAATAACATGAATAATGCACAAATTGTTAAAAAAACATTTCTTTTTTCTTTATTTCAAGTTGTTTAGTTTTAAATATAATTTGGAATTTAAATCCAATATTGTTGTAATTTATTTTACAAAAAAACCTTCTCCTTTTTTTGTCAGAGCGTGCCAAAGAAATAGACGTACATACGTCATACTCTTATTCGATTTTTGAAATGAGCGATTTGTGGGCGTGGCCTTAATATTAAACACAAACATTTAACATAACATGTCGCAGCGGACTGGCTGTTTACTAAACACGTTTATTTAACATGTTTTACTAACGTGTTTTGCTAAGAACATTGGCGCAGCAGACCCGGCTTTAAGCCGGGTCTGCTGCGCCATGTTATGTTAAATGTTTGTGTTTAATATTAAGGCCACGCCCACAAATCGCTCATTTCAAAAATCGTCGAAAGAGTATGACGTATGTACGTCTATTTCTTTGGCACGCTCTAACAAAAAAAGGAGGGAAGGTTTTTTGTAAAATAAATTAAAACAATATTGGATTTAAATTCCAAATTATATTTAAAACTAAACAACTTGAAATAAAGAAAAAAAAAAAAGTTTTTTTAACAATTTGTGCATTATTCATGTTATTAATTAAAAATAATCATCACAGTATACGTACACACGGCTACACATCAAGCTATACATTTCCAGTATAAGCTGACCTCGCATTGTTCGGAAATCCTGTACAATGCGAGATCAGCATAAACTGGAAATGTATAGCTTGATGTGTAGCCGTGTGTACACGTTAGTTATAAAAAATTTGCAGGTATTGAAAAGCTTGTTTTTTTTCTGCATCAGTGTCATGTGTGGTTTAAATTTGAGTAGATGTAGTTGCAGCAGGGCTTACTATGGTTTCATTTTGTAATATAATCACTCTTTGTGAATCTGGCAGATCAGAAGAATCAGTGGATGTAGGTAACATCATTTGTTTTTTTGTTGTTTTTACCGAACGCGGGTGATGTTATCCGTTCGTCGCGGCAAACACGTTAATGTTTCATGTTTCATGTTTTATCAAGTTTCATGTTAAACCACGCCCCCAAATCGGTTCAATTTTGATGTTTCATGATAATAAAACATTAAAACATGGCGCACCAGACCTGGCTATGTTTCATGTTGCATGTTTTATGTTAAACCACGCCCCCAAATCGGTAAAATTTTGGTGTTTCATGTTAGTAAAACACTAAAACATGGCGCAGCAGACCCGGCTTTACCATCGTATTTACATGATTTAAAAACTAACAGAATTAAAATAATAATAGGTGTGTACAAGTATCACATCACAGGGCATCAAAAAATTCTTCCGCATCGCTGTTCGCTGTCAACAGGAAAAGTGCCCAAAAGGCTGGCAGCATTGCCACGTTGTATGGCAATACTGATTCTTTGGCCGAAGAATAGGCCAGCCCTCGGGTCACGTGAGCAATCGACCAGCCGCTTGGCGATGTCCCGAAATACTCGATGAGCACTCGGACCCCACGGCCCTAGTGTTTCGACCCCAAACGGCTCAAAAATATAGCTACCAATAAGGTTATTATATTGCGCAGTTTGAGGTTTTCTGAACCTGCAGCAGCCGCCTTTGCACAGCCCGCCGTGCTGAGAAGATGGGATGGCGCAAGGGTGTCGACACAAGTTGCATCCCACACCAAAAGCCGATCGCCCAAGGCATTACGGTCATTTCGTCTGGACTCTTCCCATCGTCGCGTGCCAAGCCATTGGGTTCTAAAACAGTTGGCACCCCGGCGATGACAAGAGCCCGACGGATGATGTCATAATATAGCTTGCTACTTAATGCTGATACAGATAGCTTAAACGTAACATGAAATGTAACACAAATAAGCAGTCATAATTTATGCAATGCAACATGAACAATGTAACACAACAATAGGTTAGTAGACACTTAGTAGACAGGGTAAAAAAAAAATGTCCGTCAGTCAAATTCAAATTCAAAAGTCATTTATTTAAACTAGGCTGAGAATCAGCACTTTTCGAACGTCAAAATTACATAAGACAGTCCCCCAAAAACGCCCGCTCTTCACCACTTCCTAGTGCTTTTGCTGGAGAGAAGTGGCGCAACAAACTCCCCAGCAGCACAACTGTCTGTTCAGTTAGAAAAAAACTTGATTCTATACAATAGTAGGCAAATAATTTACATTACTCAACACAAAACATTCAATAAAATATACGAAGTGTATAGAGTGCCGCGAGTTTCTTGTGGCACTCTAGTGTCACTGCCTCGGCCCAGCTAGGGTGCCGTGAGCGTTGCATTGTCACTGTCACTTGTTATTTAGGTTAGGTTAGGTTAGAACTGTGACCACACAACGCACGAGCCGAGCGAGCGTAGTGAGCGGTGCCGCGGTAGCGGCCGGCGAAGTGCCAGGGTCCGTTTAGGCACAAGAGAATGTAATGTTTTGGGAATGTGGTGTTTTACACCGATCTAACCTCGACAATCAAACAAAATACCAAGTGACGTGACTTAGTGACAGTGACAATGACAACCCAATGCTTGCGGCACTTGAGCCGGGCCGACTCGGTGTTACTAGGGTGCCTGTAGTGGCACTTTATCCGATAGGGATAGAGTGCCAATGGTGGCACTCTATACACTGCCTAAAATATATTTGCCATAATGACAGTTAGCACGCGCCAATGTACCAACAAAAAAATATCGAAATCTAAACACAAGCGAAAATAAAAACTAAAAAACTAAAAACGTAAACAGAACTTAATACCCGAATTAAAAAGCCTCCAGGCATAAAGGGCGTGCCCGCTTACTTATAGCTCATAAAGCTGTAACTCGAAGTCACAATTATGATAAACTAGGACCATCGAAGTAAAAATAAATCAACAGTTAGACAAGAATAATAAAATGATCTACTGTCGAGGTCGCTAGCTAACCACATATTGCAATACAACTCATTAAACAAAAACATTGTAATGAGTCGATTATGTCAATTATAAATGAAAATTAAATTAAAATAAATTGACTTATACAGTCAAATAAAATAAACAATTATATAACTTATATAACCTGTCAGTAGGTAAGCTAATTCTGGAGAAAGAACATAAACATTGTCTTGAATTCTGGAGAAAGAACATAAACATTGTCTTGAGTTAATCACAGACGATGTAGATTTCAGGACAAGGTTTCATTTATCGATAGATTTTTGTAGCTATGGATGTTTTGCGATGAATGATTGAAGATAAACTTGAATATTCATCAAATCGGTGTACTGTACCAATGGTCTTACGATGTGAATAGTAATAAAAATATGCCTGTTTTGTTATTTAGTACAACTTCTTTCGTAAGGTGTTAGGTACTTAATATAAATATTTGGATGCTAATTTGTAACCTTGTTTGTAATGGGTTTTTCCATCTGGAATTTCTTAGTAGCAGCCTGGAGTCTGGATTTGTGCCCAGTCGATGGCAATAGGCTCGCCCTCTATTACATGGGCCTTAAAAAACATAACTAGCGAAACGTGGGTGTACTGTAGGTACACCTCTGCCTAACCCATCGGGGAATACGGGCGTGATGTTATGTAGTTATATATGTGTAATTTGTAACCTAGTTTAAAAGCTCACACATTAGTTCCCACTAGTAATAGGACCACCCCATCATCTACCGTGAATGTTACACAAAGCGTCTACGAGATGTCGTATAAGATGGGCATGGATGAAGCAAACCTGAAATTTTGTTTGCTTACAGAAACAAGTCGACTTCGCTAATAAACCAACTTCTATTTAGTTGTTATATCGGACATTGAAACTGCTCAGTGAGTTGAATACTTCTGTGAGCATCTTTCAACCCTCTTTTTTCATGAGCAATCATCACTGCAATATTCTTATGTTTTGTAATGAGTTTTATTGAAATTCCTTTTTCACTGCGCAGAAATTGGGACCGCGATTTCTTTTCGACATATTACAACACACAAAATTTTAAAAATTACAAAGTTGTAATCACTGACTCGTTGGTCTAGTGGTCGCAAGCGCTACTGCTGAGCATGAGGTCCTGGTTTCGATTCCCAAGTCGTGCGTGTTATTGGGTTTTTCCACCAGGAATATCTCAGTAGCAGCCCGGAGTCAAGATTTGTGCCCGGTTGATAGCTATAGGCTCGCCCCCTATTAAATGGGACTTAAACATAACTGGCGAAATGTGGATGTACATCTTTGCCCAACCCTTCGGGGAACCAAGGTGAAATGTTATTAAAAAATCACCACAATTCAAATTCCACAAGCGCGACACCGAAAACATAAAACATATGATAAGACAGTATTATTAAAAAATATGCGTATGACGTTTAAACCGACAAATAAAGAATTACACAGACGCTCTTTCGATTTTAATACAAATTATGACATTTCAATTCAGTGGCATTACATTATTATACGGCTAGCTCCAATGAGGTATGTTTAGATAATTATTTGTTTAGACGCCATGACATTTTGTTTTGGTTGCTTATAAACATGGTACGAGAGCCCATGAGCAAAATTTATGATTCATCGTTTTACGAACAAAAACGTATAAAATCGATAGATTTGGTTATTCTGAATTCAACAAATCCTAATTTCCTCAATTTTCCGCATCACGTCTGACCTGCCCGCATTTTTAAATATTATGTCAAAAAAAAAACCAAACTGTTTCATAGCAATCTGTCTGATTTTCAGAATGTAGTTGAACGATAGATCTAAAGTGGGTGATAGACATGCGTACTTGGCCCGACGTCGTCGGTGACACACGTGAAACATGCTTTCTCACACTGTATCGCGATCTTTTAGAATTTTCTGAACCAAACTAAACTTACATTACACAAATGACGAAACAAAATGCTGGCTCGCGACTCGCGGCTATGACAGATGTACGAAACTACGAACCAAGGCGGGCTACGAGCAAAATTTCAAACCTGTTTTATCGCCGGCGAACTTACTCGGTGGTTTACACACGGGCGAGTAAGGTTGCCGAGCCATAAGTCGGAGACCGTGTGCTTGCTCGCACGTCTATCACCCCTTTTAGATACCTACAGAAAACACAATTTTCAGAAACATTTTATGCGCATTATGTCTAAAAACGTACTTTGTCGTAATAAAATTACGAAACCTATGTACATTTTTAATATCAGACAGTGATGAAACTGTCTGCCAAATTTTTTTGACATAGCAGAAATGGGTTCCCATAACTGTGTCGTTTCTGACCGGTACTGCCCACCGAGTCGGGTTCAGAATCATCAAAACTAACCATTATAGACGGTTTTGGCCGTAAAACGATGTGGTTATGGTTTTGGTCGTGGGCTCTCGTACTAACGAGAGTGAATGACAAGTCAGACCGGTCATATTTGTTCAATCGATGACAGATACCACAGAGTACTTTATAACGTACTGACAGATACTTCTACTCGCTTCTACTTGATGTTTGATTTAGAAACGCCTTGTTATGATCCCTCCGTAAAACGTAAACCTTTTTGACGTCTTCGTCAATTTTAACAGAACATTTCATAATGGCTCATTAAGAATAGTTTGGTGAAATCAGGTCTTAACTAAATATTTCCAACCTTTGATTCGATGTCCGCAAGTTGCCTAGCAACCGCTAAGTAAATATCTTTGTCAGTCGTTGACATTACGACTTCATGAAAAGTGATAAATTGTTCATTTTTAAACTATGTTTTGAATTTCTTTTTCGTTTATGAATGAGTGATAAGTATGAGGCGTGCACTTTTGGATTTTCCAAACTATTTATATATATATTTTCTTTTTTTTTTCCTTTTTACTTGTAGTTGACGTTCAATACAATTTTTAAGAAAACTTCACGGTATAACAATAACCGGTGTCGCGTCGCGCGACAAGTCGCGCTGGTCTGCAAAAGCCTTTATAATATGTTGTGTTGTGTGCCTTTTAGTGCAGATTTCACCAAACTGAAATTGAACGCGTTCAGCACATCTAAACGCGTTCAAGAGCTTTCAGTGTACAATATTCCTTAACAATTTTGCCACTGACAGCTCTTGAACGCGTTTTAGAAATGCTGATCGCGTTCAGTTTCATTGGTGAAATAAACCCTTCTGTGTTAAATTAGTGTATTTTCTTTATTTCTTTGTTAATGAATTAACCGAAACTTATCCACGGCTGGTAAAACATGCAACATAAATTATCTTAATTTCTTCGACAGAAATAAAAACTATAATGACCGAAGGAATTCTTGGAATGTAATTTACTCGTACATTGTCGTATGGCGGTAATTCAAGTTCTTGATCAGCTTTAGTGCCGGTGCTCCGTATCAGGAGTTTTATAGTGCGCGGTAATTATAACCGTTATTAAAGTTTTGTAATTCAAGGTGATGGTATAATACCATTAAATTTAATATATTGGCTTGGTATATCGATTGCAAGAAAATAGTTGACTTTCCCGGGGTTTTCGTTAGGTATTCAGGATCATTTTCTCCAATATATTTCTTACAGTGTTACTTTTAACTGGCTAAACCTGACTCTGGGGTGTTAACAGCAACATGGACTTATTCCTTCCGGGGTTTATGATTCATTCCGGGGCTTTCCATCAGGAATTCAGGATTTGAGGATAATTTTCTGCAACGTAGGTAGGTAGCAAAGACATTAAATTATTTGATCTCTTTGGTAGGTAGTAACCCAAACCTCCCTTTTAACTGCCCCGTTGTTCTCGTGGTCGCAAGAGCGACTGCTGAGCGTGGGATCCTCGGTTCGATTCCCTGGTTGGGCAGAGTGTTATTGGATTTTCCATAAAGAATTTCTCAGTAGCAGCCCGGAGTTTGTAAGTTGGTGGTGTGCAGCCCCCATGCTTCGGATAGCATGTAAAGCAGTTGGTTCTGCGCCTCAGTTAGATAGTTCTGTTGCTATTCATCAAACTTTACGAATTTACCACGGGGTTGGCAGTATGGAAATAAGAAATGTCGCTAACTAGCGAACTAGAATATTAATAATGAATTGCAATATTATAACACTGAATTTGATGTTGTAACCGTTTTAGGTGTAAAAAAGACATTTGGAAAGTTTCCAAATACCTTTTTTACATCTAAATCAATATTCGGTGTTAAGATATTAATTATTGCATTTCATAATCAATATTCTCGTTCGCTAGTTAGCCACATTTCTTACTTCCATACAGTAATATTGCCAAACTAATCAAAACAGGGAAATATTTGACATCTATTTGCGACGTTGTCCACTTTCAGAATAAACGGTCATAGCTCCTTCAAAAACTGATTGCTCATCAGTCCAATTTTTTCTTAAACTCATTTTCAGACGAAAGCAAATGGCCAGGCCGCCACTGCCAGAAGGGCGGCAAGAGACAGTCTCCTATTGACATCAAAACAAGAAATGTCATCCCTGATTTCACGAGTGAGTTCATCAAGTATGGACCTCTGCAGTTCACGGGGTACCATAAGGTACTCGTCTCGGGGATCAATAACGGACATACTAGTAAGTGGTTCGATCTTCTAATAACCAGCAGGGTTATTAGGTAGGCGTATTTATGGCTCGGCGACCTTACTCGCCCGTGTGTCATACTAAGTACGCGAGTAAGCACGTCGGCGATCCAACAGGTTTAAAATTTTGCTCGTAGCCTGCCTTGGTTCGTAGTTTCGTACGTCTATCATTGCCGCAAGTCATGAGCTGGCATTTTGTTTCGTAATTTTGTGTAATGTATGTTTAGTTTGGTTCAGAAAATTCGAAAACATCGCGATACAGTGTGAGAAAGCTTCACGTGTGCCACCGACGTTGAGCCGAGTAAGTTGGCGAACTTAAAAACCGCGGACTTTAAGTTCGCCTGCCTATCACCCACTTTACAAACCGATTGGCAAGCTGGAATCTTTTACTGGATCTGATGGACTCTGAACACGCAGTCATTTAGCGAGACAGTCTAGTGTGTCAGCTCCAGAGGCTTGGGCCGCTTACTGACGCGTACATGAAGCCAGTCAGATCTGAACTGCCTTCAATTATATTCGTAAACTAGGCTTGTCAAAGGCCAGCAAAGGACTGAACAAACTCGCAAACTGACCTCGTATCCGGAGGCCTTGAGTTAGGTAGGGCAAACAGTGTGTCTAGCTAGTCATCTAATGCAATTTTGACCCGAAAAAGGATTAGAGGAAAGCCACAAAGGCTAAATAAGAAACAAGACTAAAGAAGAGCCCAGTCACATCGGGATTTACGTTGGATTATAATTTAATTTTATTTATTTATTTAATTCAAGCAACTGAGGAGCTCGTGGCTAAGTAATAACAAGCCGCACGGATCGATCCATCAGGTTAAGCTAGGCTTGCCAGGGTTGGTCAGTGGATGGGTGACCATCTTCACTTACCGAGACTCCTCCGTGCCTCGGAAAGCACGTTAAGCCGTTGGTCCCGGCTGTCATTTGTGGATCTTTGACAGTCGTTACGAGTCGTCAGAAGCCCGAAAGTCTGACACCAGTCTTACCAAGGGGTATCGTATTACCCAGTAACTGGGTTGTGGAGGTCAGATAGGCAGTCGCCCCATGTAAAATACTGGTATTCAGCTGCAACCGGTAAGACTGGAAGCCGACCCCAAGATAGTTGGGAAAAAGGGTAGGAAGATTGAATTTAATTCTAGCAACGAGACTCATAGGGTCAGTAACAAAAAAAAACTTAATAAAAAAGGGTATTAAAACATTAACACCGAAACAATTTCTGACATCACTGCTGCAAGGTAACAGACCCAGCCGATACCTTGCAGCAGTGGCTCACACACAAACGCACATCCTGCTTGCTACCATAGACAGGATGCTGTTGATGCTGCCCCGCACCCTACTAACCAGGGACACCTACCATACAGCCCTACCAATTTTCTGACATTTCTAAAAACATTTGTTTTTAGAAATAGAAATAGAAATTTTCCTTCATCACCATTTTCCTTTATCGGTGCCTTTTTGCCTCGCAGTACAATTCAGTACGGAGGGTGACGATGCCATCCACCCTGTCCTGACAGGAGGTCCTCTCAAGTACCTCTATCGTCTGGAACAGCTCCACTTCCACTGGCTTTCTGAACACGCCATCAATGGTGTCAAGTAAGTTGCCTTCAAATTTTACCATTATAATTAGAGATTAGAGAGAGAGAGAGTTGATTGTTTTCTTTACTTTCATATTTTTTTTCTTTCTCAGTTAATTTTAATGATGGTCTGGCAGTTTGAGTAGTGTATGCGGCCTACCCAAATGTCATTTCTTTGGTATCGTTCGTCGAGTTTAGCTCCTTGAGTTCTGAGTTGAGCTCCACGATTACTGACAAATGCTTGCACTGACTGGACAGGTCCACTCAAATCTGTGTGGTTCTTTTCTCAAAAGACATTTTGACAATTATTGTTTCCTGTCTGAATCAAAATTATTCGTGATTACAAATATAGGCTCGTGCAGACCAGCGCGACGCGAGACGGCGCAGCGCGACACGAACAATACGATTTCTAAGAAAACTTCACAGTATAACACATAAACGGTGTCGCGTCGCGCTAGTCTGCAAGAAACTTATAGCTCGTTTAATAATAAAAGATGTCATGCATGTTTCAGATACCCTATGGAGCTACATTTCGTCCATGTCAGAACCGATCTGTCGGTAAACGAGGCGTTGGGGAGGAGGGATGGACTGGCCATCGTGTCGGTGTTTGGCAATGTAAGTACCCAACGTCACCAGGATTTAATACTTATTTATGGTTTATGAAAGGACTACGAAAAATCAATGCTATTGTCAATCAATCAATCGCCCTAGCCTTTTCCCAATTATGTTGGGTTCGGTTTCCAGTCTAACCGGATGCAGCTGTATACCAGTATTTTACACGGAGCGACTGCTTATCTGACCTCCACAACCCAGTAACTGGGTAATACGATACTCTTTGCTAAGACTGGTGTCAGACTCGTAACAACTGTGAAAGATTCACGAATGACAGCCGGGACCACGTGCTTTAATACGGACGAGGCACAGTCTCGGTATGTAAAGATGGTCCATCCACTGATCAACCCCGGCAAGCGTAGCTTAACCTGATCGATCAACCCGTGCGGCTGTTATTACTTAGCCACGAGCCCCAAAATCGTTATTGATTTATTATCTGCTCTAGTGCTCTCTAGTCAAGTGATAGGTTAGGCCTAAGTTGACTGTGATGTCCTGGGATCGAGTTTTGCTAAATATTGCCCGCCGTTTGAAAACCCCGAACCGTAATAGTTCTGGATTCTAAAGACAGCCTAGATGACTCGTTGCCTATATTAGTAAGGCTAGTCCACTCTGAAATGCACTCCACTACACACGAGTAATCTGGTAGTGAGGAAGCTGCTGTAATATCGGAAAGTAGTCTCTAGGTACGCCAAATATCTTGATTTTGCCAAAAAGATCGGATGACTAGTCAGTAATCTAGAGCAGGCAGTTAGATTTTCGGAGTGGTCTTGGTGACTACTAAAACCACTCCTCTCAGAAACTCTAACTGATCATCTTCAGAAAATCAGAACAAGGTCACAGGAGGGGAAAGCGCTCTAGAAATAAGTAGGACCTTCATAAAACATAACAAAGGTACCAAACTAGTTTGAAACATTGATATCTATATGTGCCAATTTCCGAAGTCAGCGATAAAACATGCACAAAACGCCAATCAGCTATTAATTAAGGTTTTATCATTCGAAAAAGTGCAAGAATGTTACAAATTAACACAATAAATAGTTATTGTCGCTTACGATTGCATAAGTCTGGCCTTTACGCGCCCTTAATTAACACGTTCTTCGAGGGCTTATCAGCCGAACTTGTGTTACAATTTCTTTTTGAAACTGTGTCTTTCTTTAATAACTTGGAAGTCGTACCTACTTACTCGATAAACTCAGGTTTTTGGTAAGTCAAGTCTGAGAAATAATTTTTTGAGCAAATTGACCACCAACCTAAATTCTCCATACATTCAAATCAAAGTAATTTTTTGACAGTTGTATGAAGTGGGTTTAACACGACAAATTGACTACTTCAATACAATTCGGTTAATCTTTTCCCTGGCCTACAGCCACACCGAGTTGAACTTATGACTATTTACGCACTCACAGGTCATTATTACTGGCCTACATGTGATTCCATACAATAACCTATTTCAATCGTTTTGACTTTTGAACGTGATCAGTACGTTCAAGAGATGTCAGTGTCAAATGTGTATTTTTGTGTCAAAATTGTTATGTAATAACATATTAGTGTAATAACTATGGGCATATTGTACACTGACAGCTATTGAACGCGTATAGAGTCCACTAGAATCTATAAGTGCGTCAATAGAGCACTTATAGATTCTAGTGGACTCCGGGGGTTCCCGGGACGGTTCTCCGGTTGTAGACTAGACAAAGTGCCATCAAACAAGTAATGAATACTTACCTATCCACTTTGATAAGGACTTTAATAACCTTTAACAATGTTAATCATCCTCCCGAAAAGTTCCGTGATTATAAAATCCAACCTATGGCATGTCACAGCTGTCGCAGGTCAACCTAGAAATTGTCGGCTGATTAACCAGACTATCCTGTAGATGCCTTAATAAATTTTATAAAGCCTCAAGAGCCAGGGCACTAAACTTATAAACTTAGCGACTACATGCTAAAGGCACCTGTGGGGTACGGACCTCAGATTAGGGCGTAGTCGCAGGGAGGGGATGTAACGTTTGAAATAATAACAAAAGGTCTAATGATCATATGACCTAATTTCATCCTAATATACTTTATTGTAATATAACGATGAAATGGTATGTAATATTGATATAATTTCATTTTACCAAATTTTATATGATTTAGTGGATATTTTTCTATACTGCACATTTGAATTAATATGCAATTAGTATTAAATTACAGCAACTGTAACTATAATATTCAAAATCTATAAGTAACGTTTTATTTTTGTTTCTCATTCACAACACGCCCCACACACGTCTGTCACAACATTTTATTTGATTTTGTCTGATGATTAGTATTATTATTAGTATTAATTCATTAGATCGGACACGCACTTGCCTATCTTTCATATTCAAGCGTATGGCACTCGTGGGTTGCAGCTGAAAATCAGCGTCAGGTGGTACACTTTGTGCAGCCATCTGACATTATGCTGAGCTGAGGCCCTTTTGGCATTATAATAATTGTTTTCTGTTTTTGTTCTTTTTTAGTTATAAGGTGTTTTGTTTTTATTGTAATGCCAATAAACGCATTTTTCTTTCTTTTTATAATTTAGAAACGTCTACTCTTTGTTTTCAATTTATTTTTGCAAAATTTTAAACGCCTGCCATTTTCGTGCTAGCAAAAACGCACCGCATAAATATTGCTTGTTAATAAAGTTTGCTTTTATGCGGGAGGGCGGTTTTTTTTTTTTTTTTTTTTTCCTAGATCGGATATATTTTTGTTGTTCTTAGGGCCTGTTTCACCTACGATTAAGTTCCTATTAACTTACTTGGCAGACAGTTCCATACAAATACTGTTTCATTTTTTAATTTATTCACAAAAAAAACACTGTGCTTTAACAAAATACAAATTTTAATACGCATCCTATGTCCATCATTTGATATTTCGTGTCGATGGTTCGTGTCGATAGCCGATAGTTTACCTTGGCTCAAAACTTTGCCTCTATTGGTCTAGTAATCGTAGTTGTATTGTAAGTGCGACTGCTGAGCAAGGAGTCTTGGGTTTGATTTGACCTAATTTTTGCTAACTGTTCCAGTTACCTACTGGGTGAAGGTACAGATAGTGTAGTATCTATACCTTCACCTCTGCCTATTGTTGATTTACTGGTTTTTCAAGTGTAGGCACGTGGATGGCCGAATCTAATACCCACTATAAAACAAAAATCTAATGAGCATACAGTTATAGTTTTAATCAAGTCGGCCCCGAGATTCCTTTGAGTAAACCGTGAATTGGAAAACAAATGTTATCAAGATTGTTTTATATATTTCGCATTTTTTTTAATATTTGGGTTTAATTCGTTTTTATAGTCATGAAGCTAGCTGCGCTCCGCGGTTTAACCCGATTAGTCACGATCCTTTGAGAATCTCGGGATAAAAAGTATTCTATGTCATAACTCAGGTCATGGTCTATCCATGTGCCAAATTTCATACAAATCTGTTCAGCCGTTTAAGTGGAAAGCGTAACAAACAAACAAACAAACAAACAAATAATAAAACAAACTTACTTTCGCATTTATAATATTAGTTAGGATATATGTAAGGTTTTTATATTTATTAATTTTAAAATTGATTGTACCTAAGTACCAACTAATTTGTTTATTTTGGGTAATTGAATTGACATTTTATTGAAAGATTGTGCAGACCAGCGCGACTTGTTGTGCGACGCGACACGAACAATACAATTTCTAAGAAATTTTACGGTAAAAATAACCGGTGTCGCGTCGCGCGACAGGTCGCGCTGGTCTGCAACTCTGCACAAGCCTTTATTCTCTAATTTATTCTGTTACAATATTGTGAAATTTTATTTGATGTAATTTCAGTTATACGGGTTATAGGTATACCTGAATTTAAGTTAATTTTACTTTTATTTGAAATGCTTTCGAATTTCGCCATCAGCGCATCATTTGGAAAATTCACCATAATGTGAATTTTAAATTGCTGTGTGTTACAGGTAAATGCTGAGCTTGAGGAATATCAGGAAGAGGCCTCAGAGTTCATGCAGTACATCCCCAAGCTTCTCAACACCGGGGACAGGATCAGCGGAGTACTCCTCGACATGACGTGAGTATGACAGCATGCCATTAGTCCAACGGTACATACCTACAGAATGTTTTGGCAAGTGGCCGAAATCGGAACCAATGCCGCCATCTTGTTTTTCAATACATGCAAAACTATTGGATTTTCAACTCTCGGTATTGAGCCGAGCATTGAGAATCCAACAGAGCGCCTTCAGCGTGTCAAGAAAACACACTCTTGGATATTCAACTCTCTACGCTAAGCAGAGCGTCGGAAATCCAATACGCGAAAATCGCCGCGATAAAAACACGTCCGTGCGAACCTGGGCTTATAGTTTGACCGAGACTTCTCTACCGCGCCTTAGGTTGTTGCGTGGTGAGACAGGAGAGGAGTGCAGGCCGCTCATTCGTCAACGCTCGTGACGTCCCGCCGCTCATTCGTCAACACTCGTGGCGTCCCGCCGCTCATTCATCAACGCTCGTGACGTCCCGCCGCTCATTCGTCAACGGTCGTGGCGTCCCACCGATCATTCGTCAACGCTCGTGGCGTCCTGCCGCTCATTCGTCAACGCTGGCCCCCATCTCGTCTCGCATTTCTAAGGTGCGGTACGGCAGTCTCGATGAAACTATATTATAGCAGTGTATAAAAACAGGTTATTACCAAAGTTTAGGCTAACGCTTTCGTAGGATTAATTTCTAACTAAGCTTAGGACTAGCATTCTTGGTTTATCGCTATCAGTAGGTCATTAGCAGCTATGCATATTTAGATCATAAAACACAAAATTGTAAACTAAGCAATGTAGTTAAGTATTCTTAAAGCATTTTTTCAATTAAACCAAATACTTACTACAGGCACTTAGGAATTTAGGAGGGTCTTCAATGAGATACCACAGGATGAACTCTTAGATGGAAAGGGGTTTGAAGATTTTTGTATGGAGGGTGGCCCTAACATGATGCCGCCATTTTGATTTTTTTTCAGAATCGCGGAAAAATTCAAAAGTTTTATACCTATTTAGATAGAGGACACTTATAAAAACAAAAAATGTCTTATGACATATCCTAAAGCGTCAGGTTTCGGAGTTATTCACCGAAATATAAGTTGAAAAGTGAACCCTGAAACAAGGATTCTTTTGTTTTTTTCCCTTCAGGATTGAACTATGAAAACATAATTGCATCATGTATAGGTAATATTTTAGTTAAGAGCGAAAGAGACAAAAATATATGTATACCCTCCGCCGAATGAGGACGTGTGTTATATGCTAGATGTATTATAATGGTGCATGGCATGCATGCATGCGCGCGACACTAAGAAAATCCTATTCAGCCTCCCGCTACCTTCTTGGATGATATTATTTATACCGAATATGATTAAAAAATGTTGTTTTATCCACTAGGTGTAGTCAATTAATTCATGGGAGTCATAAATAAATAAATTCGTTATAACAATTGTTATTTTTATCTTTGAATATCTCGGAAACGTGACACTTTATGATGTTAGTTATATGAAGTTTTATGTTTGTATAAGACGTGATAACCAAATATATGACATTTATTGTGCACCTCGATTTTGAAAAAAAACAAAATAGTGGCTGATATTAGGGCCAAAATCTTCAAACCCCTTTCCATGGCAGCTCCTAATGTAATTCAGCTAGAAACTCATGTCGACATGATTCAGATTTTAGCTGAAACAAAATATAGCTGCCCTAGATTTGCAGCTATCCCAAGCCTCCACAGCCCAAGACGCTGAAAGAAGGCAAACACTTAAGCAGGAAAACATAGAAACAACCACAATGTTTATATGTAAGCGAAATTTGGATTTTTTATTTACGAAATTCTCGTAACCCTAATTATTACATGAGGCATGTTTCAGTGCTCGACTCGACAGCCATTAATAGGCAGTAGGTAGACTGCTCCAGCGCCGTTAATCTACAGAACGACCAAAATATTATCTTTTTTTTAAATAATCATGTGCTTGTTATATTTTCGCCTTATTAATTAATGATTTTCACTAATTGTTAACTAAGTTTTTATCAATCATTAGAGACAATCAACAAGTTTTTTAACAAGCACGTTTACAATTAACGTGAATATTTGAAGATAGAAATTAGGAAGGAGTTAAGAATGATTGGCCTCAATATTTGGCAAGTTGATAACTCTCTTCCTTTACAAATTATCTTGTTAAGGTTACTAATTAGGCCATCATTTGAGAAATCTAGGGAAAAGCTCCGGCCATTCAGCGCTGAGCCGAGCGTTGACAATCCAACAGCACGCTTCTAAACAGGGTTAAATTAAATTAGCTAGCGAAACTTGATGAAATATTATATCTTATCGATATCTTTCTTGCAAATCTTTAGAAATACTTTTTAATCAAATCCCAAACAAGGTCAAAATATGTTCAGTAAGTTAAAGGCAGTCTTTGTTGGGTACGTAAGCTAAATATAAATGTATAGGGCTAAAGTTTTTGGCTCGCTTCGCTCGCTCTAGCATCCTACATTTGCTTTTACTCAGACTTTTCTGCGAAAGTTGACAAAGTAGCTACTATTTATATGTATACCTATGAATAAACAAAAGAAACCTTACCTATCAGGGGTGCTAACATTTTCGAGTTCACTTCGCTCGCTCTTGCATCCTACGTTCCCAAACTATTCTGAATAGGTGGACAAAGTAATTCCTATTTCTATATAAATATTCACACGAAAATTTAATTTATCCAATGTGCTAACATTTTCGAGCTAGCACCCTGTATTCGTTTAATGCTTTTCCGTATACGTCGACAAAGTATCTCCGATTTCTGTAGGTATGAAATGAAATGAAATGAAATGAAATTGTTTATTCTGTAAATAGGATATCGGAATCACTTTTACACGTCATATTTAAAAAAATGTTTAAAATAAGCTAGATGAGGTCGGCGTTTCCTAACTGACTACTCTGAGAAGAAAGGCCGAAACAAACTCAGAGGTCACAGTCTCTTTTAAAGTCCAGACATAATCTTGGTCAAGCCATATGAGAACCATGTAGATTAGTGTCTGAAATGGTCTTTTGAGGAAAGAACCACACAGATTTGAGTGGACCTGTCCAGTCAGTGCAAGCATTTGTCAGTAATCGTGGAGCTCAACTCAGAACTTAAGGAGCTCAAATCGACGAACAATACCAAAGAAAGGACATTTGGGTAGGCCGCATCAACTACTCAAACTGCCAGACCATCATTAAAACTACCTGAGAAATAAAATTTAAAGAGGAAAAAAACCCACATAGTCCTCACATTCACAATAATTAAATACTTTACAAAGTAATCATGTCATTTTGTATATAATTTTAAATAATGTCAATGTGAATATAAATCTGGTTTATTTTGATGTTTATAAGTAATAATTAAAATTTCAAGTTTTATGGTTTATCACAAGGCTTAGCAGAGCGAGCAGCTCAATCCCAAGCTTTTTTATCTTCTAAATAATCTGAAATTTTATAGTACCCTTTTTTACAAAGTTTGGTTTTATAAAAAGTCAAAAGACAACCTAACCTTTTCGAGGTAGTGTGCTAAAATTTTGAGCTCGCTCCGCTCAATCTTATATTCGTTCTTTTAGTTCTCAAAGTGTTCTACATAGCTGGTCTAGGGGCCCCCATTTATTTTACTGCCCCGAGTCCCCCGATAGGCTTAGTCAACCAATGTGAAGGTAATTTGGTTTCGTTTTCCAGTAAACTGATGAGTTCGAGCAACAGTGACACGTACTACACGTACTCCGGGTCCTTGACGTCACCTGAATGCAATGAAGCCGTCATCTGGATTGTCTTCACTGCACCAATCCATTTAACGGATGCGCAGGTAATACGCTCAACAAGCAATAAATTATAATATAAATACAATGTGTAAAAAAACCCTGTCCGATCCGAAAAGGGCACAGAGGCTGACAGAGGTGCTGCAATAACATTACCAAAAAGTAATAAAATAATCTTATTATTATTGAAAATAAAAATACTTCTTATTCTTAGCGTGTTGGAGTGATTCATCAACTCGTCCTACATGCCTACGCAGCTACGGCCCATTTGGGACGACTTGACGAAAATCTAAAAAAATAGTATTAATAGTATGTAAGAAGTTATACAATTATTCCATTTTATCTCACTGAATCAGATAATCTGGGAATACTTGTGAAAAACATTCATTAAATGTATGTCTGTCTGTCTTTTTATTCCGGCTAAACTCCGAAACGGCTGGATCGATGATGTTATAAGGAGTAACTTAGGCTTACTTTTTGTTTTGTATTAGGGCCCACGCGTACGAAGCCGCGGGCAACAGCTAATCAAAAATAACTTAATTTATGTCTGTCTGTCTTAATTTATGTCTGTAATTTTTATGGTGTACATAATAAAGAGTATTGTATCTATCTAATTTTCCATGTCTGCAGTACCGTCTATTCGGCAAGGTGGGAGTTGGTCGTCACAACTTCAGAAGTCTTCAGAAACTCAACCGCCACATGGTCTTCACGCCAGGGCATACCAAGGTCCAGGTGCCCCAGATTGCAGTCTTCTTTGGTGATGTCATCAAAGCATTCGCAGAGTTCTTCAGGAAATTTGGATCGTAAGTTGATTTTGGACTTTGTTTCTTAACCGACATGAAAAGGAGCCTCTTAATTCGTGTGTTTATTTATGTTCAAGTTATAAAAGATTACAAAAACCCAAGGGCTTAAACAAAACCTAATAAAAAAAAAAACAGAGTGGCTCTATAGCCAAACAATGAAAAAAGAAAAACGGTTGAAAACCGTTGCGTGAGTTCTAAGCCTTATTATTTTTTATTTTTTTAAGTAGCATCTCTTTGGTTTTTGGTAGGTACCTATTTACCACCAAAATTAACACCTTTGGCGAATATATTAGGTATAGTGATCGGAGACCCTCTGATGTGTCGTGGAAGGTGCTGGTGGCTTCATTTTGACAGACTTTTTAAGAAATCGTCTGATGAAATGACCGAAAATTGGGTTAGAGTTATCTTTGCACAAATTGCAATATAAAGAATATTGCAATTTTTTATTCTCTTATCAATTTTAATCAAACATTGATAATTTTTGATTAATTTTGTGATGAATTACAATAATATTTTTGTTTCAGATTTGTGATGCATACTGTCAAGAATCGATAGTGAATACGTTAATAATTTCATGTCGGTAAAGTTAAACAAAAATGAGATCTGATAAGGGATCCCCAAAGGACCGGCGCACATCTGGCAGTTGTCACTTCCAAACAAATATCGACCTTGCAAGATTGAAATAAAGTTCAGAATAAATAAACTTCCATTAGTTCGAGGGTATATCTAAGCGGAAAAAGGTGTGCGTTATTTTCGACTTTATTTTAAGACGCGCAATGTTGATATCTGTTTGGCAGTGACAACTGCGGCTCGCTAGATGTGTGCCGGCGCTAAGACTAAACTGTTGTTCTACAGTCACTGAAACCATAATACGCTATATTGCTCCAAATATAGTCATCTTAGTCGGCGAGTAAACCCAAAAAACAAATGTTCTTTACATGTTGAAGAGTAACGCGAAATTTAGAAGCAAAAGCAAGTTCAATGTACCGAATGCAACATAAATTAAATTGTTAGAATTATTTATTAAAAAGTTTTGTTATAAATATAAGATTAGGTAGCAAGTATTTTGAGGGCGCTAAAAGACCGACTTCATTGGCTCAAACTTCGTGAGAAATCGGGCGGGATCGTGTTTCCGTCGCACGCAATGTCCGAGTTCAAAGTTGCAAACGGGCATGTATTAAAATGTGAAGATGAGTTTACACCTCATCATGCTGGCAACATGGAATGTTGCAGTGTTGCTGGCAACATTTTAATGTTTCGTATTCATGCGGAAAACATGTTTGGCGATTGTTTCACAACATTATTTCCAGTGCAAACGGGGCTTCACAAAGAAGTCGATCTGTTCGCCCCCTTATGACACGGAAATGTGATATAATGATAGAATAAAATAATATAAGCGTTACATAATGTTAAATCTTTTTATTTAAATAATATTAACAGCCGTATCTACAATTTCACGCTCACAGTCATAGATTGTCAAGTTGTTCAAACTGAGTTCTGTACACAAATATTCTAAAAATTAAACTCATCTGTGATTCCCAAAGACAACACAAACCTCTTGAAAACGATTTAGAATTTAAAAAAAAATCGGCCAAATGCGAGTCGGACTTGCATACGAAGGGTTCCGTACCGTACCGATCGAGCCACCGACTGGAGTCAAGTATACCCGATTCAGCGTCATCGACACTAGCGCGACGGTTCAGTTCACTGTTCAGAAAGAGCGCAAAGTGCGCCTAAAGCAGTTTTCACTCCAAGCACCCAACGTCCTGCGTTCGGCGCTTGGCGTGCCAACACGCCATGCCTCGAAGATGCCTCGATGAGAGGTGAAGCACGTGTCGATTTCTTACAGGGTTCTTTATGATTCTTTAAGAACAGGTAAGCGGATTAGGTTACTAAATATGTATAAGTCATCTATTGTATTTTATAAGAAAATAAAAATATTTGTATACAAAAATCATAAAATTCCTCTCCAAACAGAGCACGGAGATGCCTCGGCGGCGGCTGCTAGAGGCGACGTTGTCAACACTTTCCATACAAAACAAACGTATCACCGTTTACTCGCATAAAGACACAAAAGACGTATGGAAACTTGACAGAAGTAGGCGTTCAACGCACTTTCAAAAAGGGGGGTAGACGTGCGAACAAGTACGCGTACTTATGGCTCGGCAACCTTTCTCGTTCGTGTGTCATTAAATACGCCTACTTTAAAACCGCTGAGTAAGTTCGTCGGAGATCCAGCAAGATTACAATTTTGCTCGTAGCTCCCTTTGGTTCGTAGTTTCGTACGTCTGTCATCGCCGCGAATCGCGAGCCGCCATTTTTTTTCGACATTTGTGTAGTGTTTGTTTAGTTCGGTTAAAAAAATGCGTTAAAATCGCGATACAGTGTGAGCAATCACGTGTGTCACTGACGGCGAGCCGAGTAAGTTCGTGAACTTAAAATCCGGGTACTTTCAGTTCGTACGTCTATCACCTTCTTCACACGACGAATTTCATTATAGTCCGCCGTCCCGTCTCACCGCTCACAAAGCTCAGGCAGAGACTAGCAGTCGCGCGCGGACTATAGTACTGACGTCTCTAGAAGCTTCCAACACAATGATTCCGTGCTCTGTGTCTTCCAACATTGGTTGCCCAATACATTACGTCCAATAGTCTATACACAGTTTCAACAAAATAAGTACAGGAGCTTTGGCCATCACATTGGCGTTTGTGACCAATATTGGACGTATGGTTCCATATATTCCCAGGCATCAATTGAACTAATAAATTACATTAATACGGTATGGTTCTAACACGTACGCGTGGTAACTATACATTTTAAATGATTTGCAAAATGTGAAGATAAAAAACAAATTCTCAACTCCTTTTTTTAGATTCTATAATAAAAACATGGATCAAACGCTTTCTATCTATTGCTATCTCGTTTTATTTCAAAGGAAATGACAGTGACGGAACATTAATTAATAGTTTTTGTCATGACATTACGAAAAATAACCTAATATTGCTTTGAATCTTTTAATGACAGGACCATGTCAATATTTACAAAATAACAGAATAAAAACATTGCCTGGAAGTTATGATTCCGGCTTGAAAATCACGCGATTCTGAGCCTTATCAGCGGACATAGCATATGTCCGCCAATATTTCGGTGCATCCCATTATATCGTTTTGCTAGTTACTAGCAGCGAGTACCATTAGCAACAAATTAATTATTCGTTTGGAATCGTAGGATTCATCTTTTTTTATTTACAAAACAATTATAAACAATTTTTTCAACATTTTGATTACAGTAAACCATCATTATTTGCCTGCTAACCGTACCCTTTAGTCGTACTGATTAAAAGAAAAGCTATTTTCACAGTGTCTACGTTTTCTCACCTTTCCGGGACCGTACTATGAAGTATCACTGTTTCGTTGCGAAAAGAGGATGGTGCTATTTGACCTGTAACTCTCCATCTCTCTCTCACACCGACATAAAATTGAAATATTACTACAGCGTACGCCAACGCTCGTGGCAGCTACGGTCACGAAACGCAGGAGCGAGATGACACGAGACTACAAAATATTCACTGTCCCACTCGCACTTTTCATGACCGCGCTTGCGGTGAATTTTGGCGTTTAATAGGTCCTGAGGTCTGCCCAGTTAACGAACAACATACATACATACATTAATCAATACATTATAGTACATATCTACAATAGGACTTCTACGCCTGCTCCTGATTGCTAATTATTTCCTTTAATCTCTTATCTATGTACTGCACTCTGGAGACCAGTTTGTCTTTCGGGTTGAACTCTGTGTAAGGAATCTGGAGTACTTTGAAGCCCTGGAATGTAGAAGAACAATATTTCATTACTTTGAATTGGTTGGGTAAGAATGGAAAGGTTGTCGTAAAATACAACTTTTGAACATTAGAACCTACTTAATTTTCGTCTAAGAAATGTTTAAAAGCAAAATCCATTTATGTTTTTTTTTTGAGTAAGTACGTCGAAATTGACTCATGTCGGACTAGTCACTAACATTATTGTCGAAGAAGTAGGTATGTCGTCAAAGTCGCATCATTTCCTATAGTCTAAGATCCCCCCATAGAAGGACCTTCACCGAGCTGGTTAATGGATGAAAAGTATTTTATATTCAATTAAATATGTCAATAAAAATATCGCAAATGGGTTGTCTAAACAGTCCAGAATATGATTAAATTAACATTAATTTTTTTTATTTTTTTTTACTTTGCACCGGTTTGGTTAATAGGTAAATTCCATACCAATCGAAAGTATGTAGCCCATAGAATATGCAAACGTTGGGTTGACAATTTTTTTCCCGTCACAACTCTTGGGTAGGCAGGTATAAACAGGTAAAAAAAACAAGTAACTTGCACCGGTCTGGTTAATGAATTAAAGTTAAATTAAAATAAAGATTATTTCATTACGAACACGGTGGTATAGGGTTGTCTGCGAAAAATCAGTCCAGAATTCCGGTTGTCGAGTTTTAAGAGCGTTTACGTCGTAAAGCATTTCATACAAACTTTCAAGCCCTTGTTTTTCGAAATGACTGAACCAATTTTAATGAAACTTCATACGCATATGCAGAATACAAAGGTCTTAAAATTAAGTTAAGAACATTTTCGAAATGTCTTATTTAAAAACAGATAACTGGAAATCTCTGTTTCTATGGAAAATTTAAAATCGGTCTAATTCGGCTGTAACGCTATTTTTCGAAAATGTTCTCAACTTACTTTTTAGACCTTTGTATCCTGCTTATGCGTATGAAGTTTTATTAAAATCGGTTCAGTCATTTCGAAAAGCAAGGGCTTGAAAGTTTGTATGAAATGCCGTACGTCGTAATCGCTCTTAAAAAGTCAAATATTGCTGCGAGGGAATACGTGCGACAGAGAGGTCCCAGCGAACCATCCCATGCGATAGAAGAGCACACAGAAAGAGTGCGCATGCTATATGTCCTTGAGAATGAATAGGATAGCGATATAACAAGTTGCCAAAGTCGGTTACAGAACTTAGCGATGGGAAGTTCAAAACCCACATCAAACGTGTCCTTATCAAGAAAGCATATTATAAAATTAAAGACTACGTTGAAGACAAAGAAGTTTGGCAATAATTCCTTCTGCACATGTGGCCTCCCTGGTACCTCATTAACAGCAAATATGTAAGTCTATTAACTGCTCCCAAATTACCATGTTTATATTTTTGTTTTTTTACATTCTTCCTTGACATAATCATCATATTATTTGACATTGTATACCTACCTACTATTTAATTTCAACTCTTTATTAGCTTGGCTTATTGGCTTTTGTGGACATGTTAATTATTCAGATTTGTTACAGTTGCAATAGCAATCATGTCATTTCGTTTAAAATATGTTTTATTTTTATTAATTTATTTATGTTTTAAATAGATTATTTTCTATTTTGTGAATGTGAGAACGCTTAACGCTTGTGAGGCTTAGTGGACTGTAGACTTGTTGACCATCTTCTGTTTTGTTAAGTACTTGGTACTTGTCGAAAGACCTGCACTGTCCTCGCACACCTAATAACACTGTTTTTTTTTGAGAATATTGTAAACCCAATCATTTTTAAAAGAGTAACCGTGGAGTTTCTTGCCGGCTCTTCTCCATAGGAAACGACCAATTGGAACCGTGCGTAGCTTCTGACATTTCATAAGTGCCCATGTAGGTTCATGTGAAATAAAATAATTTGAATTTGATAGACTCGTACATGCTGTGCATCATTTTGGAGTAGCTTAAATGTAAAATAGAAAACATAGTACTTATTAAAATAGAGGAATGCTTTTTTTTTTTTTTTTTTTTAATAAATTCATTATATGTGAGTGTATATATTTTTTACCAGTGTCACTCAAAAAAGGGCATTTTATTCATCGATAACAGTGAAAAAAACTGTCTTTTACTCACAAGAGAATAAAAACATTTTGAATTTGGAACAGCACGTATTTTACGAATGATGTACAAAAAACAAATGAAACGTGCTGAAAGTACCTATATTGGCTGGCTCAAAGGAGCTATTCCATAGAGCTATTAGATTAAGCCGGGCGGCTGCTGAGAAATTCCTGTTGGAAAAACCCAATAATACTTTGCCCGACCTGGGAATCAAACCCAGGACCTCATGTTCAGCGGTAGCACTTGTGACCACTAGACCAATGCGCAACGAGGCAGTCTTATAAATATTACAACTACGACAGTTTTTATATACTAATACTACTATTTACTTTCTCGCAGTCAATGGTAAAAAGTAGAGTAGGTACACAACTTGCGAATAAATTTTTAAGGTGTACAATACTGTAGTACATTATTTTGATCTATCTCGTAGAGCGTTTGCAATGTAAGTGCAAAAAAATGTGTTTATTTACGACATCACATATCAGTGTCTCTACTATGCATGTATTATACATATAAACCTTCCTCTTGAATCACTCTATCTATTAAAAAAATCCGTTGCGTAGTTTTAAAGATCTAAGTATACATAGGGACAGACAGCGGGAAGCGACTTTATTTTATACTATGTGGTGATGCTCGTGCAGCAGGCAAAAGTACACGTAGTGGCAACAAGTGTTATTTTTTATGATTTAAAATGAGTTCTTTAAAAAATAGGGCAACCACTTAAAAGTCAAGCTCACGAAATAATTTTCAATGTGCACGAGTTTATGAAGACAGGCTCAGGAGTCTAAGAAGAAAGAACACAACATTTATAAAGGATCAATTTTTGAAAATTATTGACCGAATGGCCGAAGCTACACAATCAAAATGAACAATAACGAGAGTTCTTAAAGAAAAGGATCAACAAACGTGTGAAAACACTGCGGGGCCTTCTTTTAGAACACTGAAAAAGGGTAAATTGAAAAAACTTTAGATTAAGTTTTTTCTATTGTTTACTAAATAAATACCTATTTGTGTTTATTCAATAAATCGTGCATTTTTAAATAACCTGTATTTTTAATTAAATATATTCTTGATGAAAACTGGTGGCCCGATAAAATTGGCACGAAGTATAATTGTGCGATTGAGACGAAACTAACAGCTGCAGTGTATTATGAACCTTATAGTAGTGATCTAAGGTTGATTGTAAGTTTTAAGCATTCTTTCGTTAATCTTCGGGGCTTTCTTTTCTGTGCGAACGAAAATTCAGGAAGCGCCTTATCAGTTGGGTACCATGTACGAGTCTATCGCTATCCTTTACATTTTCAAGGACAAATAATAGCATGCGCACTCTCTTTCTTTCAATAGATGAACTACACGCTGTGTAGGTACTCTTCTATCGCATGGGATGGTTCGCTGGGACGCTGTCGCACGTATTCACTCGCAGCAATATTTCATTTTTTTAAACTCGACAACCGGAATTCTGGACTGATTTTTCGCAGACAACCCTATACCACCGTGATCGTAATGAAATAATCTTTATTTTAATTTAACTTTAATTCATTAACCAGACCGGTGCAAGTTACTAGTTTTTTTTACCTGTTTATACCTGCCTACCCAAGAGTTGTGACGGGAAAAAAATTGTCAACCCAACGTTTGCATATTCTATGGGCTACATACTTTCGATTGGTATGGAATTTACCTATTAACCAAACCGGTGCAAAGTAAAAAAAAAAAAAATAATTAAATGTTAATTTAATCATATTCTGGACTGACATTTTTTAGACAACCCATTTGCGATATTTTTATTGACATATTTAATTGAATATAAAATACTTTTCATCCATTAACCAGCTCGGTGAAGGTCGTTCTATGGCGGGATCCTATACTACTAGTTAAGTTATGGAAAAAAAAAGTGCGGGGTAGTCTTTGGGGACTGCCGATAGAAGTGAAATCTAAGTAACTTGTGAATTGTATCGTACTGTAATACACAGTATAAATTAGCTCATGGGAAGCGTTCGGTGACGATGACGCGAGTTCCATGATTTTTGTTCACCCAAAAAGTGCTCAACGCGCCTCAAGAAGATTCCACTTCAAAAAAAAAAAACAAAGGTGCGCTTTGTCGGAGTACAGTAGTGTCGGCCTTAAGTTATTTCGGACTAAAGTATTGTTGAAATTAAGACGTACTGGAGTTCCATAATGTAAAAAATAAAAAATAGTCAAAATTAAGTTCGGTAGTCGCGAAATTGGCCAGCTTTTGACCTCGATCTCGCCTGGTGGAAAACAATGGATGTGTAGCAGTTACACCGCCACATACGACCTACGGAGCAAAAGACATGACGTCACACAATTCCTGCATCGCGCAGTTAGAGTTTACCGAGCGAAAAACATAGATAAGACTATCCGAAATCAACTTACGGGCAGTTGCCCGCCAGACATAACACCCGTCTGGTCGGAGGATCCTCCCTTTTCTATGGTGGATGAGTGAACTTTACACCCTGTTCCTCATCCACTAAAGATGAGGGCTATGATGGAACGAGCGTGACCAGAATGCCTGTTCACTCTTGCTTTGAAGGCTGACTGACGGGTTATCCGCTTAAGTCCCAGCGAAGCCATTTGGCTTCGGCAAAGTTAAAAAGAGTAACGGTGGAGTTTCATGCCCATTCTTCTCCATACGAAAACTACCTTTTGGTAGGGGCGACAAGTTTTTTTTTGTTGTAAATCTTTGACGTTCAAAAGTGCCTTTTATGTGCCTAATTGAAATAAATTATTTGACTTTGTATGCCTGTCCATACAAATGTGCATGCTTTGCAATATCATGCCGCAACGTGACCTAATGAGCGCCTTTAAGCTGACTATTCCAGCTGAATTTAAAGAGGAAAAGTAAGTTATCGTATTGAAACTGACCTTAAGTGTAAGTAGCCTGGTCTCGAGCTGGTTGATGCCGAGCGGCACGGCCGACTTGCGCGTCATGTCATGGTAGTCCAATCCTAGCACTGCTATCCGGTATACGCTGGAATAAATACAAGATTGTTATCTATATAAGGTGTTAAAAAATTAAATTTAGAAACTTTAAGAGGTGCTTTAGACCATGAAACTGAATAACTTTTACCATGGGACCAATATTGAAATCACGAAAAAAAAAACAGCTGTCCCATACATTTAGAGCAGTAGGTATTAAACTTTACTATGGAACAGCTGATTTATTTTTTGCAATTTCAATGTTGGTCCCATTGTAAAAGTTATTCAGTTTAACACCTTATATATGTATATAAAAATCAATTGCAAATCAAATTAGTCTCGCACAAACTGGAAAATGGCTCGACCGATTTGAATATATTTTCTTTTGTTTTGATCACAAGAATCCTGGGGCGGTTTAGGAACAAAAAAAAAATAGATAAAACCCAAAGGAACAGTCGAAAAATATATTTTTTTACAGGACTACGTCTGACGAGTTAGAATGTGTGTAAGGTTTAGTGGCAGCATCTACAATGTCGCATTGCGAAGTACACATCACACTTACGTCACGCCAAATCCTGCATCTCGCAAGCGAAGTTATCATCGCGACTAGTATACATGTTTAAAACTGAAGCGGTGAAAACCAAAAATTACCTTTTGTTGTTTACTGCTTTCTCTAAAGGTACAGGATGGCATTTGGCGTCTACTGCAAATTCCGCGTCTGTAAATACAACAACTCGTTATATTAAAGAGTGTTTATCACATTACAAGTTGGTAACGTCGCAAATAGCTGTCAAATATTTACCTGTTTTAATTAATTTGGCAATATTACTGCATGGACAACATACTAACAAAAATTTTATACAAAAAAAGGTGTTTAAATATTTACAAAAACTAAATTATGAAGAGACTGAACTTCTACTACATATAGCACAATGATCACGTTAGCATTAACTTGTATGATTGCTACTTTAAAGATTCACACAGATCACACGCATTAACTTCAAAATATTTAACTTCTCATGTATACACACACACTTACACACACCCCCTACACACCCTCTCTCAATTCACACACTCACACTTCATTTCACACAGTGAGAGGTCACCCATTCATACACATTCATACTCTACATCTATACAAATAAATAAAATTTATAATAAAATATAATATTATGTGTTACTGTTAATTATTTTGTAAAAATTAATGTTAATGGCTATGATAAATGTAAAATTATCCGAGGGGATTGGCGCTGATAGCCGAAATACAGATTTTGCCTAGTTCGGCTACAGATGCTTAACTCACTTGTACTCAAAACTAGCCTAGGTTTTTGAAAAACATTTGTAAAACAATCTAGAAATAAAAACTTTATTTATTATGTAATGTTACATAAGATTCTTGACTTTTCCTTCGAGCCAGCACAGAGCAGCCATGTGGTGAAACGAAAAAGATATATAAATAGTAAACCTTTCGATACGAGATTATTATTAAAAGTTTTTAACTTAGAATATTACTTCATTTAAAAACTTTTAGGTCAATCTAGGATAAGAAAAATAAGGAGCACATTGACTCACCGTACAAGAACCCCATCCCCGAATTACACTCCCTCTTCAAAAACGCTTCAGCAGACACTAGACTCTTGAAGGTGTCCATGATGCTCTGGACATAGAACGACTTCTCCTTGGTGTAGACCACGGGGACTCCTACTGATATGTCTTCGGGGAGTCGCACGGAGCCAGGACTGGTGAGGTTGAGGTAGGCATCTATCATCATCAGCTTTCGACGGCAAGGGATTGATATTTCTGGAGAAGATATTGCAAGATTTTAAAGTTCTGTAATGCAATTTAGTTTAGCACAGGAGTCAGGGAATCCTGCAAAATGTTTATGAAAAAAATATGTCAAAAAGTTATACATATAAAGAACAACTAAGTACAGACTCCAGCACATCAACCTACTACAATCTGTCAAATGTTCCCATTCAACATTGAACCTTATTCTTTAACGATAAAGTTGAAAACCAATTAAAGAAATTTGACAGATTGTAGTATTTTGATGTGCTGGCGGTGGCGTCTGTACACCAAACAGTTTCAGTTTGGTTACTTTTAGATAATTTCAGTCGGTTTCATTGGCAGTCAAAATCGGTTGAAAGAACTGTAAAAAAGATTTAGTGAAATGTCTAATCTTAATCCAAATGGGAGTATTAATAGGTCTATCTAAAAAACTCTTACCACCAGAAGACAGCAACTTGTCAATGAACTCAGGTTGTAGCGTAGACTCCAGGTGTTGCTTCGTGGCTTTGTTCAGGGTCAGCAGAGAGAACACCAGGTCCAGCCACGATGAGGACTTGGTCATCTCCTCCTCTTTGAGAGATAGAGCGGCCTGTGGGTAAGTCAAGGTATTTGGTTACTAAGAGACCGGTGGATTTCTGAAGCCAGTCATGTTTTTCTGAACTGAATAAAGCTTTTTTATTTTTACTATGTAACTACAATAACACAATCGCGATTTCCGGCCACCGTAGGAGCGGGCTTGCGGACGGAGAGCAATGGGTAGTTCGCCGTCCGCTAAGGACCAGGCCCGGGTCGACGGCGCGTTGTGTACCACGCACGTCTCAAAGAGATGTCAGCACAATTGACGGGGTCCACTAGGGCCGATGGCTGCCGGGGTTGCGGGAAAGTCCTAAGGGGTTACCGTGTCCCCTGGCAACGTACAGGCAACTGAAGGAACACGGGTGGGTTTTAGTCAGTAAGTGTTTGACACGCCCTTCGCTCCGCCCAGAGCAGATGTCATTAGATGACATCTGAACAAAAAAAAAAAGGTGTACTATCGCCTTATGAAATCGCTGATCGCTTTTGGACACACACGTAACCTCACGCCTGTATTCCCCGCAGGGTTAGGCAGAGGTGTACCGATAGTATAGTACATCCACATTTCGCCAGTTAAATAGTTAAAAAAAAAAACGCTCATAGACTTAACGAGGATGCGCCAAGGTAGCCTGCGATATTCAATTTCTTCAGATTATTCCAATTTGCAGTGTCAGGTTGTATCTTGATTAAAATATGTTTTGCGACCGTAACAAATAGACATACATTACAGATTAATTTTAATCATTAGAATCAGCAATACAACTTAAGTTGGCATATTGATGATTTTTATCATAATCCGTAGAAAAGAGGAAAAAGAAGAAAAAAAAGTAAAGAGAGTAAAGGATGTTATAGAATATTTATTAAAAATCTCGACTAATTCAAAAGTTATGCAACAACGCGAAATTTCTCGGGTATTCTGGTAAGACTACAATCAGTGTTGGGGGAAAATTAATTGTGAAAACAATTAACAATTAAATTGCCAGATTTACTTTCAATTAACAATTAAAATAATTAGTTGTAATTGCAATATAGACAATTAACAATTAATTAATTGTGCTTGTAAAACTTTGCAATTATAATTAATTAATTGTTTGATGCATGTTTACAATTACAGTTAATCCTGTTTGTTACTCAATCACGCAAAAACGGCTGAACGGATTTGGATGAAATTTGGCACACAGATAGTTTATAACCTGGATTCACAGATAGAATACTTTTTATCCCGGGATTACAATACCGTGCGTGAGTTTCGACATTCATAAATTAATTGTTATAATAAACAATTGACGATTAAGTTAATTGCAAATAACAATTAAAATTTTAATTGTAAACCACACTTAAAATTTTAATTGTAAACCACAATTAATAGATTTAATTGCAATTGATTTCAATTGCATCTCAAAATATAATTGAATTAAATCAATTATATTTTGAGATGAAAATTTAAAAAAAAAACAATTGCAATTAATTTAATTGCTATAAAAATTGCAATAAATTAATTGCAATAAAAATTGTTATTGTTTGCTTCTACAATAAAAAAAAAATTGAATTATGCCCAACACTGAGCACAATCATGTATGGCTCTATAGTCTCTATGTAAGAATTTCATACATAACATTGTTCTGCACTTACTTGAATCAATGCTAGCCCAGAATTCGAAGGTGGCAGACAGTCAACCGTTGCCAAGGTTACAACAGCCGACGCTATATCAGTCGCCCTGCACTGTTGTACGTGTTGCTGCAGCCAATCAGCGATCGCGGTGAGGACAGGCTCATGTCGGTACTTTAACAGGCCTAGGGAGATAGTGATGGAGTTCACCACAGCAGACTTGTCTTCGTTTGATGGGAGGCATTCTAGTACGTCGCTGGAAAGGAAGTTTTATTGTGATTTAGGATTTTTGTCTTTTCAATTTTTGTTCAAAGGCATACTATTCTATCAATGACTACTTAAGAACGCGGCGACCTTTGAATTATCCATACAAACGTAATACCTAAATCATTTCCAATTCGAGCATATTTCCACCAAATAAATTTGATATTCGGATTGAGACAATAATTATCTAGGCTTCCAATTCTTTTTTTTTTCAAAAACCTACCTCTACATGAAGTTTAAGCGAATTGCATTTCGTACATTTTTACAGCGTAAATGACTTGTTTTCATATTGTGTTTTCTTTATTATAAACAACAATATTTGTAATATTGTTTCATCACAAGCATAGCTTATATTATCAAGTTACAAATTATAGAAAAAAAATTGGAAAAACATTAAGTTTTCATTCATCATTTTTGGTATTACGGAACACATCCAAATTTCTCATAATTTCAGATAGCTAGTAGTGCTATCGCGTCAAGCAATAATTGTCAATGTGTGTGTGCTCCCTGTAGGTGTTTATCGCTCCGACAGGCACAAGGCACACTAACGCAACGTGCTTGGTTGGAGTTCGTTCATAGTATTTTTTGTCAACTTTAGACGATTAGGTACTTTACAGTGTGCTGTACCTGTACGCGCGTACTTATTTGTTTGCTAAATTGTATTGTATGTAATATTTCTGACACTCCTCTTGACTTGACCTATTTTTAACCGACTTCAAAAAAAGGAGGAGGTTCTCAGTTCGTCCGATTTATTTTTAAATGTTTGTTCCCGGAATACTCGAAGACGGCCGGACCGATTTAGAAAATTATTTTTTTGTCAGAAAGGGTATACTTCACAGGTGGTCCCATTGTCATCAAGTCAGGATTGGATGATGGAATCCTGGAGAAGTCGAGGGAACTCTTGAAATATTACAGGCGCACCTATAGCGATTTAGGTATTTTTTATAGTCACTCTTGAATTTGATCTCGGAAAGCACCATTTAGTGAAGTGGAAGTGATGATGAAGACCACAGATGGCCACCGGAACTTATCAATAATACGTATTTCACGGGTTGCGATTAGAGAAGATTACTTTAATATGGTTGCCAAGCCATTTATGCCCGTCACAATACATAGGGTGAAGTGGAGCTAATGGTGAAGTACCAGGAGAACTCCTCAACAATGAACGTCCCTGCATCGGGAAAAGCAATATTTTGTAAAAGGTGATGAGCAGTTGACATTAGGCTATTGTAACTTAGATAAATTACAAACCGACCCACTAAAAAGGAAGAAATAAAAACTTTTTCACTCCTCTTGCTCAAAAAATCCGTCATTGTAGCGTACCAAAGCGGAGATAAAATAGCATATTATCATCCTCTAGGGGAAAAAGTTTTTTTTTTTAATTTTTGTCTGTTTCCAACGAGCCTACCACCCATAAACGAAAAAGTCTTTGTTTGATCTATATATATTATATAAAAAAGAATCCCTATTTCCTTGATCACGGCATCACGCGTGAACGGCTGGACCAATTTCGCTAATTCTTTTTACCCGACTGCCCCAGAAGGAGGGTATTACCCGACTGCCCCAGAAGGAGGGTATTACCCGACTGCCCCAGAAGGAGGGTAATGTTTTTCGAGAGTATGTATGTATGTATGTATGTCTATTTCTTTGGCACGCTCTGTAGCCTAAACGGCTTGATGGATTTTGACATATGAGGTGTCGTAGATTCGTCTTAATTGTAGAAGTGTCATAGGCTATATAATATTTTTATATTGCATCTGCAAATACAAAAAAAAAGGGACGGGAAGGTTTAAAAAAAAAATTATAACAATATTGGTATCAAATAAAAGCTAGTAACGAGTCAATGCCAAATTTTGATTTTTATTAATAAAACTAAAAAGCTTGAAATAAAGAAAATTATTCAAAAAACAAAAAACCCGACTGCAAAAACACATAACTGAAAAGAGAAAAACAAGCATTATAATCTATAGAATTTTGGTATCACAGGCGGGGCAAACAAAACTTACACCATACGTATATCCGGTTATTAGTTTGCCCCGCCTGCGATACCAAAATTCTATAGATATAATGCTTGTTTTTCTCTTTTCAGTTAGGTGTTTTTGCAGTCGGGTTTTTTGTTTTTTGAATAATTTTCTTTATTTTGTTGTGTTTGTTATCTAGTAAGGAGATGGTTCTTAGGATAGGTTGGTGAAAGTAGGGTAGGTAGGTAGGTAGGTAGGTAGGTATGCAAGTAGGTAGGTATGTATCTTGGTAAAGTGGGTATGTAGGTAAGGTAGGTAGGTATGTATGTATGTATGTAGGTAAGTAGGTACCTACCTACTTACCTACATACATACATACATACATACCTACCTACCTTCCTACTTACCTACCTAGGTAGGTAGGTATGTATGTAGGTATGTGTAATTAGGGTAGGTAGGCAAACCGTAGATGAGTGCATACCCGTGCGAAGCCAGGGCGGGCAGCTAGTTACTACTATTATTCGATAGGTACCTACTTACGTGTCTAAAGAGCCTCAGCTATGGCCTCAGCGAGTATTTTGTAGTTTGTAAGTTACACAATTGACATAAAGTTCATTATGCTTTGACCCAATTTCGTGCCAAAAACTCGCTTCCATTCCGTTCTGCGCCAACGAGGTGAGTTCTGGTGAGTATTGGCCGAGACGGTATAAGCTAGTTGCTCTCCGTACGCGACGAAGCCATAGCCACCACCAAGTTGTAGTATTGTAAGTACCTACCTATCATAACGCGGTTGTACGAAGTTTTGTCATGTCATGTCACTGTTCCTTTTCTTTACTTATGTGACCGAGCGGGCGTAATTATTGTCTCAAGGACACTATTGAAAACACTGCTCGCTCTAAATTGAGTTCGCAATGTATTTGCCAAACATGTAAACAAACACGAGTTTTCCACTTAGACGAATATGAACTTTATGCTAGTGTAAATAAAGTTGATTTTAGACTGACTGGTAATGTTGAAAAAGTCATAAAAAAAATATGAAGTTGTAGCGCAAACTGAACCTTATGTGTAGTCCATTACAGTTATTTTTCCAAAAACTCGTGTTTGTTTAGATGTTTGGCAAATGAACTGCGAACGCAGATTTTTATTTGTCGGTGCAGCAGCGGTGCGACATCAGTATGTTCGGATGATAAAAATATAGGTACCGCCACCACGTGTCGCTTGCACTTACGCACATGTCGGTAAAAAATTATGCAGAGCTGCTTGTGCCGTCGTCGCAAAATAATGTCGAGTTCGCCCAGGTTCGCACCGCACGGGCTGTTATTTTCCGCGGGATTTTTTTTTCGCACACTGAATTTTCAACGGGTTTTTTTTCAACTCGCTAGGACGAGAGTGTCCCAGCGCGTTGGATTCTCAACGCTCGGCTCAACACGGAGAGTTTAAAATCCAGTGCGAGACCACCAATAAGAAGTGGAGACCACTCTAAAGGAAATAAATAAACACAAACAGACTTAAAATAAATAATGACAATAATAATACTCGTAGATACTTATCCCAATAATTTATATTTACGCGACGTGCGTATGACTACTCTAGCGTCGTCCGTCGGTCCGCCGATTTACCCACAAGTCCATGCTCGATAACGAAGTATAGGTACCTACACTTCGCGTCAAATAACTTTGGCCGCTCTGAAGTTAGGTTGCGCATGCGTACCTACTGGCATGCGCGCTACAGATTGACTACTCCGCAGTCATATAGAGTCTACTTCAGAGCGGCAAAGTTATTTGACGCGAACTGTTGGTACCTACCTACCTTATTTGTATGACGTATCTACTAGCTAGGTTTTCTCTACAAGGCCTTCTATCTTGAGATTAGTCGAGATATCCTAAAATATTGAGACATCGGCATGGTAAAGAAATTTCCAAAAAACGCATTACTAGTCTGTACATTCACTAGCGATTCCCCAAATTAGTCAACAAAAATAAAGCAAATAATGAACATACCTAATTATTACTCATAATAAGTATTTATGCTGTCGACTCGCTATGAATGAATGGCATACAGTACCTACATCTAGTATTATCCGCTCACACACACTGCGAAGCGCACCCGTAATCTGTGGCCCCGCCTTCTTTTGTCGAACAGAGATAGCGATATTCCAAACGCATTTTGCTCACGTCTCGAGTTTGCATTTCGTGCCGTAGTACGTCGGCCTCTTAAGCGATAAAAATAGTTGGTCGCTGTGATTAACTCAAGACAATGTTTATGTTCTTTCTCCAGAATTAGCTTACCTACTGACAGGTTATATGAGTTTATAGAATGTTTAATTTATTTGACTTTATTATACAATTTATTTTATTTTTATTTATTGTTGACATGATCTACTCATTACAATGTTTTCGTATGAGTTGTATTGCAATATGTGATTAGCTAGCGACCTCGACAGTAGATTATATATTATTCTTGCCTAACTGTTGATCTATTTTTGATTTATTTTTACTTCAATGGTCCTAGTTTATCATATCTAATTATGTGACTTCGAGTTACAGCTTTATTAGCTATATGTAAGCGGGCACGCCCTTTATGCCTGGAGGCTTTATAATTCGGGTATTAAGTTCTGTTTACGTTTTTAGTTTTTATTTTTGCTTGAGTTTAGATTTCGATATTTTTTTTTTGTTGGTATATTGGCGCGTGCTAGCTGTCATTATGGCATATATTTTATTGAATGTTTTGTGTTGAGTAATGTAAATTATTTGCATACTATTGTATAGAATCAAGTTTCTTTTCTAACTGAACAGACAGCTGTGCTGCTGGGGAGTTTGTTGCGCCACTTCTTCTCTCCAGCAAAAGCACTAGGAAGTGGTGAAGGGCGGGCGTTTTTGGGGGACTGTCTTATGTAATTTTGACGTTCGAAAAGTGCTGATTCTCAGCCTAATTTGAATAAATGACTTTTGAATTTGAATTTGAATTTGAATTTCAATGTGCGGTGTGTCTATAATTTTCTGTCACAATATTTGGGCTTGAACATATTCTTATTCAAGGAAAATTGCACTACCATTAAACTAGGATAAACAGAATTCAACACAACATCTCATTCACTTATATAGCAAAAGCTTGAAAGCAAAGCAATTATTATTGATTTTCATTGGTCAATTTTATTTAGTTGGGCCACACCACCCTAAATCATTTCTAGTCATAGATATTCTGTGGTGTCGTTAAAACTTATTTAATATAAGCTTTGACGCGACCCCGCTTCTTTTGCGGGTCAAAGTCTGCGAGCCGTAAGTAAGCGGCTGGCGAGCCGTCCATTATTCAGTATAGCCGTTGTAAAATAGACTTTAATACATTTGATTTAAAATCCTAACTTGAATGACAAGTTATTTGCTGTGTCGGATAGGTGCTGTTATAATGAGCGATGTCCTTTAGACTGAAAATAATATATCGTAATCTTCGATTGTTTCGTAATCTACATAATATTTGCTTGTCTTTTTTTTTGTAAGAGTTCATGTAATTTCTATTTCACTTACTTGCATATCCTATCTAATAATACTGGATCTGGGAAGTTGAGTGAGGCCATAGCATACAGTAGATCAGCTGACTTCTTGAGGTCAATGACCTCTGCCTGGTTGGTGATATTGTGTGAGAGTGCGCGAAGGAGCGGAGTGCTGCGGCGACCTTTTTGTTGCAGGGCTTTCATTACCTTAGAACAGAAGATTTTAATTCATAACTTTAAAGTTGAAAAGATAGAAATGTGGTGCTTTTCCACAAACAATAGGGCACTTAATATTGTGTCTAACATGTCCTTCTGATGCTACAAAAACTGATGGACCCTACCATGTACCAAATTCTGGGCCGACTCTATTTAGATAGCTATCGACACGCTAAGAAGTAGAAATAAAATCTGTCAAGTGCGAGTCGGACTCGCACACGAAGGGTTCCATACCATGTCGTACAAGATTTAACACTATGAATTTTTGTAATACTTTCGTAAAGGTAACAACAGAGGCGCTATAAAAAAACAAAGATTTGTAAAGTAATTGTCTAATTTTAATGAGAAAATGTTGTTGTGTTAAAATATAGGTGTAGGAGTATATTTCATTTATTTTAAGAGAAAAATATTAAGTTAACTTTATCCAGTAACATGCATTAACTAAAGTCAAAGTTATTTATTTGCTACTAACATAGTATTAGTAGGTATAAATAGGTATATATGGTAGGTAAGCAGGTAGATATGTAGGGTAGGTAGGGTAGGTAGGTAGGGTAGGTAATTAGGTAGAAATAGGTAATTAGGAAAGGTAGATGCGCCGTAGATAAGTACTTAGTGCTAACCGTGCGAAGCCAGGCCGGGTAAAGCTAGTTACTTATAAATAAAAGAATTTATCTTGCTACATCAGACTATATTGTACAAAATAGAATGTAAGTAGTACGCCAAATTTAAATTATAACTGTGCGTTTGCACTGGCGAAACATTCACAACAAAACATGTTGGAATCTCTATTTTCTGTCAATTTTTCATACAATGTTTGACAGGAACTAGAGATTTCAACATGTTTTGTCGTGATGTTTCGCCAGTGCAAACGCACGGGTCAATACAGGTATTTATTTACGTTATTTTTTATAGTCATACAGAAATCTATTATTTCTTACTTATTATTTTTACACATCCCATCGGACTATGAGAGTGAGGGAAGAGAGAGTGCACTCGTGTCTGCACACACACTTGTTCACTGCTGTAATATCTCCCGCGCCGAAGGCCAGTCTCCGTTGAGATTGGCCGCCATGACCGAATATTTATACACCAATAATTTTTCTCAATATGAAATTGTATCCACAACGGTTTAATAAATAAATAAATAAAATTTGTTTTATTCGGGACAACATGGGAACCACTTTTAAGCTAGGTAACTGAATAGTACACTGTATGTGCCAGCATTCATTTCAATGTTACTGAATATACCTATTGTCTATTGGAGTGTAGTTTTAACATAACATCAACACCGTCTAGGGATACTTTGAAAAAAGTCGATAAAGTTCTTAAACTCAAAAAATACTGGCCGGTTTTAAAATCTTGTGAAGAAAGTTTATTTTGTAGACCTTTTTGGATGATCGAAATAGTATATGCTGCCATGATAGTAGGTACTTACTAATTCCATGTCATTACTCCGACTATTAAATAGTTATCTGTGGAATTTATATCGCATAATATTAGCATGAAATACAAAATTATTACTTTAAGTTGCAGAAAATCGCCCATATCATATAAAATACGTTATGAATCGGCGTTTTTAGTATTTGTTGATTATAAACAGTATATGTTACATGATACACACAAGTTTCAAATTCCTAATTTGTTTAGTTGTTGAGATAGAGCTCGTACAAAAATGGTCTAAAACAGACAACTTCTACGGCCCCCTAATTCATCATTTTTGAAGATAAAAACAAATAAAAATTATATTTATTCTCTACTCGATGAGCTCTAGAAAATGGTACCCCACATGCCAGGGTCAGATAATTTTTTTTTCAAAATTTAATTTTTATGTATGGCGACCCCCCTTTATTTTTTAATTTTATTATTTGTTGCTCTTGCGGCAATAGAAATGCTCAATCTGTGAAATTTTCAACTGCCTACCTATTACGGTTCATGAGATAGAGCTCGCTGACAGACAGACGGACAGCGGAGGCTTATGAATAGGGTTCCGTTTGTCACCCTTCGGGTACGGAACCCTAAAAAGGCTGACGCAATAAGAGTGCACTATAGACACACCCCATTCTACACCTTGGGGAATATAAGCGCAATGTTATATTACAATTTGAGGTTTAAATAAAAACAAGAATAAAGAAAGCATATTTTCGTAAGGCTTCCTGTACATGACGCCGGAGCCGCACCGGCGCCGGACCGCCGTGTATACGAATGAATATAGCTCGTGCACCGCAACGCCCAGCGCTACTTATGACTTTACACTCCATAAGAAATATACAGATTTTTTTTTTATCTTCCGGTGTGGCGCCGGTTATACATGACACCGGCGCCGTATATAATACAGGAAGCTATAGGCTGCCTGTCTACTAGAGGTCTAGAGCAGAGAGGAGAGGAGAGGAGCGGAGATGTGCCAATATTAACCAATAGAATCTAAAGTCCGCTCCAGAGTTGCGATTCTATTGGTTAATATTGGCACATCTCCGCTCCTTTCCTCTCCTCTCCGCTCCAGTGGACAGGCAGCCTTAGTGTTTCAGTCAGGTGGCTATAGGCGGCATTAATCAATTAACATTTAAGTGTGCTGTTGACCTATTTCATACTCATCAGAATAAAATTAAAATCATATTAAGGTATGACTAATATTTCGCTGTCTTCTATATCTAAGGTCTTTCTTTCATTTTTACTAACCCGATATATTAAAATAAATAAAATTATAAATCCAAATTATAGATAATATATTTTAATATTTTTTATTTATATAAATTTTGTAGCGTAAATAGTAAGAAAATAAAAGCAACTCACTTTGATCATCTGTGGCAATGTCAAATTTGTTATAAGCCTGGCTGCCTCATCATCTCCAGTGATGCCCAACACAGTGCTTAGATCTTCAGCCATGGTCAGTGAACCTATAGCGTGGGTAGTGGTAGACCTGGCTAGGATCCGGCACAGCTTCAGGAACCGAGGGTCTTTCTCAAAGTCTGGTAGCTTGACTTTGTTACTGCTTGTCCATTCTGATAGGATCGACACCATCTGGAAATTGGGAAATAACAAAGCAATACAGTTTTAGCCAGTGCACTTGATGACCTTATGACTATGTCTGAGTTCGTAAAGCTGACTTTTGGTCAAGATATATTTGAACTTTAAAATAGGAATAAGAATTTAAATTATATATTTTTAGAATAAGAATAAATATTTTTTTGCCATTGATAGTCTTAACAAGATGAATTTACCTTACAAGGAATTTATTTATATTTACAATATAAATATAAATTAATTCTTTTTAAGGTAAATTATATACTTTATTGTACACCAGAAAATATATAGCAAAAAAAATAAATTTAACACTACAAAACATACAATGGGCGGCCTTATCGCTTTCTGCGATCTCTTCCAGGCAACCATGGAATGGACAGTGAAGGAACGTTGCCTAGAACATAACGAAAAGACGTATTCTTTTGAGACACTTAAAAATCACTAAATAAAATGCAAATTAAATCAAAACCAAAAGGTTCTTCTATCAATTAGTTTTAAAAACATAAATAGTGGATATTATTTTACTAATTACCGAGTTAATACTGCCTATTACCTCAGTTATTAGTAAAATATTATTTTAACATAATTATTATTTAAAAATCAATCAAAAAAGAATGTACCAGTGTGTCTGAAATTTTTGAAAATTTGTCTTAAAAATATACATTTATTGTTTATCAAAACTAACTTTTAGAGCATGTCTCCGTGACACAACAGGGTTCTCAGCAACAACAAGCAAGCTGTTCAGGTCCGTAGCCTTTGTTATTTGTCCATCTATCTGAGCCAGGCGACCAAACTTTGCAGATTTTGGACTCTGCTTCTTTGTACCATCAACTGTATCTATATCCTGTAGGGAAGCAAATGCTGCCGCTACTAAACCTAAAAAATTATGGTTAAGGGTAAGGGAGAAAGCAATAATTTAATAAATGAAGAATTATGTATGCATGCTGCGCTGTTATTTTTAAATCTCTCGGAAAATAATTAGCAGGGTCTTGATTTTATCTGTTATATAGGTTGAATACAGAGAGTTCTTAGTACAAATAAATTGTGGATAAGAGAGTATTGGTACAGCAGTAATCAACTATACAGTTGTCGAACAGGACAAATTTAACTGATTTATTTACAACAATAATGACTACTTTACCATTTTCCTTATCTTCTGCTGTGAGTTCTTCAATTCTTTTATCGGGTATATTTGTAGAGAGTTCTAACTTCTCAGTTTTGAATACTGTGGCACTGGGACCCGAATATTTCCTTACGGCTGCCCTTGATCCTAACCTCCAAATCACTAACCCGCTTAATTTCAACATCTATGACCAAAAGAACATTATTTATTAACACTTTCTCATACAATTTACTTTGCCTAACAACATATCAAAGTTTTTTATGTAAAAACATTGAAATTATGTATTAAAAATGCGTGAAATTCAACTTCTTACATCACGACTTAAAGTGATCTGAAATTATTTCGTTTATATTTAATATCTTCCAGAATTAGAATAATATGAGTGATAAAAGTACCTTCAAATGTTAAGGAAACAGCCTGAAAAGGAATAAAATATAGTTTTTACAGCATTTACAAAAAGCGAAATTATTTATCTTTTTGACAGTGGAATGACAATGTTCAAGTGCACAGTAAACTAAACGTATATTAAGTGACACCTCCTAAAATATGTTTCACTAGCAGTTACTAAACGTTGCCTTCGCCATTGTCTGTGACAATAGTGATGTCCGAGTACGATAAAGTTTTTTCAAAAATCTCCAGCTCCATGCTCCAAATATGGATTCAAGACAATACTATTTTCTATTTCATTTTAATGTATTCGTAATTTTTCGACAGCGAATATTTTTATATTTCTAAATGTTTCTACCTAAAACTTATTCACAATCGAGGACCAATTTAATTGAATGTTCTATGCTGAAATACATCACTAGTCTAGAAAATTGCAAACGGCGGTCGTGGGAGGAAGTTTTGTTGTGATATTCTGTTGTTATTTTATTAAAAACAGTGAAACCGATATTGAAAATCATGAAAATGGTAAGTAGACTCAGTTAAACACCTGAAATTTAAGTTATAAACAGTGCACATGTGAGAGAAACATTGAAATTGTTACCGTTTTAGACCGATGAGTCTGAACGAATTTGAAAGGGTTTCCTTTGAATTTCTTTCTTATTTTTTACTTAAATGCCTTGTTTATCGTCTTAATAATGTGAACTCTTTACCCCCTGCACGATAGCATCCTCAATTATTGTGTAAATATGGGAAAGCATGGTTTTCGTATCTGTATACATATAGGAAACGGTAATTTGTCTACCTTCAGTTATTGATAAATTATTATGTAGCCGGCGTTTCGAAGATCTTATCGCGTTTGCCCTTTTGCTACTTTCAACGTTCCATATTGCGATGTCAATAAGTTATTATTTACCAAGTGTGTTTAACTGTAGAAGACAAAGAAATGAGATAATAACAGATTTATGGAGTGAACTTGAAAACTGTTTATAGTAACAATCAATATGTTACCCTTCTGCTTATAGGAACTGTCCTTGTACATCAACATTTTAATTTCAGCAGGTATGTTAAAGCTTTGCTTGTTTTTATTCTAAGTTTATGATATACTTAATAATTTACCAATGAAATACATAAATATTGAATGAGTAGGTCAATAGGTATAATTTACCAGTGAAATACATAAATATTGAATGAGTAGTTCAATAGATATAATTATGGTTATAAGCCTGGGAATTTGTACATATTTCAGTGAAATAAATGCATGCAGTTCTCCGTCATCACACTGATGACAAATTGCCATAGTTTAATTTTCATTACTTATCATAGTTATCATACTTTTACTTAAATAAAATTATAATCTGTCTCCAATAAAACTCGTGTACTGGCTGAGCGCTTTTGGCTTTGTTGATTGTGGGTAGTGGATTGCGCTTTCAATAACAAAAAATCACCATAGTTTCATAAAAACTTTATACTATACTAAATCCCTGCTGTAGACAAATGCATTCTTAACTTCCATGCATTTCCTTTCTAAAATGGGTCTTTATGTCTAGTGCTGTAATAAATAAAGTCTCCATTTAACTTACAGCCTAGATCTAATGAAAGTTTTAATAACAAGGACCAAATTAATCTTGTTGCGACAGTGGTTTTCTGGATATGGGACTAACCTTTTACTTAACATAGCGCCTTGTTTCCTTAAAGGGTAAGACAGAGATGTACCTGTAGTACTGGCGTTTCTCCAGTTATGTTTAAGTCCCATGTCAACCAAACTTACCTGTTATAATAACCTAACAGTCTGATGATCATATGATGAATCTTCATAATAGTAAACATCCTTGTGATACAATATTTTGTTGATATAATAAGATCTCAAACATGTCTCACAAAAATAGGTGAATGCCAAATCTTATCAGTGATGTCAATCAGATCAATGATATTCAGAATTTCATGTAAACATTGAATTATCTCTATCTTGTTCACAGTTGTATCTGTAAGAATCTTGCAATGACGCACAGATTTTTGTTTATCAGTTTGTTATCTTTTTTCCTTAATTATCTGTTTATTTTTCAATAGTTCAGGCATTTTTTCCTTACTGTATTTATGCCAATAGTTCAGCTAGATTTAGTTGAAGTTAGTTCCCCACTTGTCTCCAGGACACTGCTTGTTTCCCACTTAATGTTATCATTGAGAAATGCTATAATCAGTTGGGTTTAGAAACGTGCCGCCTCGATAGAAAGAAGTGAAGTGTGAAGTTATTTGGGGGTTCTAGAGGGTCTCTTGAACCCTCCACAACTATTTTTTTTTTAAACAAAACCAAATTATTTGTAGAATATCTACTTTTTATGGATGCAAGTTTGGGGTTTACTAATCCTCCTCCCTTTACCCCCCTATCCCCTATCTAAACTTTAACCGATAATTACCTCTCAGTACAATGTTCAAAAACCAATTCCTTCGAACAAAACCATTTAGGGCCATTCAAATATTCCCATCGATTCCAGAGTCGATCCTGCGAGCCTGAGCACTAAGGTCGACATTCCATTAAGCAATAAAAATAGCAGTTACCAAGCCTAGAGGAAAACAACTAATCTGTACTCCACCCACTATTCAACCTAGCATGGAAATAATTAAAATATATGTACTTACCTGAATTACTAACAACAATAAATAAAAATAACAGCAACAGTAAAATCAAAGGGTATCCGTCAGGTCGTGCGTCATTCGTTCTGCAATCGAAAATAGCCCATGAACCTATTCTGTAACTTTTTTATTTATAGTTTGTTGACATAACTGCTTGCTTGAAGTTTGTGTGATAGAAGATGGATGGGATGGGCCATCTAATTAACGGTAGGAACCTTGATTGTCAACAGATGAAGGAATTTGGACAGTTTCCCATTTTTTTTTTTGTAAAAACATTCTTTGATGATGTAAATTCGTTTTAGAATGAAAGATGATCATTATGTTAGACATCAAAGCTTATGCTGGGTGCAATTAAAAATCTCACAAAACATAACAGTAGACTTTAATAAATCAATGGCCTGGAAATTAAGATCTACCACAGCTGGACATGGCCTGTCCCAAGTTGCGCCATTAGCTAATTAATGCGCAACAGTAATTGGTAAGATGTTAGAAGGTCCCTAGGCAGACTGGCTTTACATTATAATTAACTACATACATATTCAATATCTCTCTGCCTACAAATTTCAGTAAGTAGCTTCAGATAAAGCAAGACAAGAAAACGGAGACGGAGCAAGAAAATACCTGCTTAGGTACCAGAGAACTATTAAGGATACGCTAGTCGATCATTCTTCCATACAAACGCAGTATGGTGATAACTCGTCTGTTTGTCGGTGTACGTTCAAAACTAAAAATTATATCACTTTGTCTTGTCATTATCGAGCCCTGTATGGAAGCAGAATGGGAAAAAGATATTGGTTTTGAAGTTATGAGCGTCGAAACTACCATATTTCAACACTAATTTTAACTCGTCTTTGGGCGTATCTAAATAACATATGTAGAACGTAGTGTGTACTTATGTAGAACAAATATGCAAAATAGAAACCGTACAGGATATATAATTTATTCAAAATTCAAATAATTTTATTTTGAGTAAATGTATCCAGTAGTTTTTTCACAATTTCTATACGCACAAAGATCTTCAAATAAAATTTTACGCGGTTGTTTGCGATACAAATCATCGTCTATTTCACTAAAGAAATTAATAGATAAATAAATAAATACTTACTAAATAAATAGACTAATTAGCATGCAATATAGTCACCACCCACCGAGTTCGAGCCATCAACTAGTCCCTTAAAGTTTCGTTGATTTCCTTCCTTTCCTAGAAATTATCCATGCACACATGCAGTTATTTTTTTAAATTTAATTTATGATACCTAGGCTCTTTGGAACTATTAAACGTTTAATCAGTGGATTTCATGAGTAAAATCAACAAAACCTATCTTTACAAAAGTTTAGTTAGATACACCAGCGAAAAAAAAATTTCGTGGTGTATCTAACTAAACTAGAATAGAATACAAAAAAAGAAACAATTAATATTACTGTAGTCGACCGCCCTCGTAATTGCTATACCATTTTTGACAAAAACTGCCAGTAAAATGTAATTTCACTAGGTGAGGTAAGCATGTGTTCGTAATCTATAGTCGAAAGAAACCGAAACGGTTACCGTAGTCAAAATCGGCATGGGATATAGGATTTAAATATTTTTTATAAAACATTATCAATAATGTTTTATAAAAAATATTTATATATATTTAAAGCAAAGTACAACTCTACAAGATTCTTTTGGCGCCTGACCTGAATGACATTGACAGGGGGACGTTGTTGTTGTGAAATTTTCACAGAAATTGTAATGAATTAACATGATGGCGGCATAAGTTCCGAATTTGGCCACGCAGCTAAAGATCCTGGTACCGTTGTATGACGTGCAAGTGACATTCAACCTTCAGAGTGGTAAAAGAATTACGAGGTCGACTACACTAAAAGTCTTTAAAAAAGTTTTAACCATCACGAGTTAAGGGGGATGCGCTAAGGTAGCCCGCGGCATTTAAATTGTGTTACGTTTTTGCAATTTGCAGCTCAGTGTCAGGTTATATCTTGATTAAAATATGATTCGCGACCGTAACAAATATGAATATACAGAATTATGATCATTAGAATTAGCAATACAACACCTTCTTACCTCATCACCTTCTGCACAAATCCTTTAATGTCATGATTTCATGAAATAGTCATTCAATAGGATTTTATGAACTGAGTTGTAATAATAATATTTTTTATGATTATAATTTTATTCTATAAATCAATATTTGATACAGCCGCGAATAATAATTTAGATCAACATACAACCTGATACTGACCTGCAAATTGCAAAAAACGCGGGTTGCCCTGACGCTTTCGCCTTACAGCTGAACACTCCTTGTGACAGTTTGGGTGAGCAGTAATTAGTGTGGTATGTAACGGGATGGTAATTTCCAGGCGGGGGCTGAAGGCGCCGGTGCGGCTCGCTGAGCGCGCCCGCTCCGCGCCCCCTCCCGTCATACAACACTTCAGGTGAGTTACAAACATATTGTGAGCACAGATTTTGATAGATATTTTTTTTTTTTTTTTACCTTCTACGGAGGAGCTCTTGGCCTGCATCTCACCTGATGGTAAGTGATGACCAGGCCGAAGGTTTTTTTTTTTTTTTTTGGGTGGGAAATCATCAAATGACTTAAAGAAAGAAAGAAAATACGTTTATTTGCGGCAAACATGACGCATAGAAAGAACACAAAATAAAAAGAAGTACACAAGTTAAGGGAAAATATGCGTCACATCCACGCAAAACGGCCATCGCTCAGCATAATGCTGCGACCCTATGCGAGACAGAGCCCCAGCGCTGGTTTTCAGCGACAGCCGGCGTTGACGCGTCGGAAGTATTTACTTAGTTCTCTGATAAAATTAATAACACTAATATTTTCCAACAGGTTCGCCTAAGGAGGTGTTGTTAGTGCGTCACGCATTGCTAAGGAGTTCAGATGGATCACAGACCGGCTTTTATTTATAGGTAAGTTTTAATATTAATATAACATTATTAAATAACATTCTGGGCAGGTTGCCCGAAGTTACTAACAGGGAAGTTCATGTCGGACTGTGCAGTTATCGAGATAAGCTGTACTTTTGGCTTAAGCTCTAAATTGGCTCGACTGTGGTCATCATTTGGCTGAAGCTGCCTCAAATGACCCTCAGTTGGTTTAAAGCTGAAAAGTTGCCAAAAGTTTATCCGAAGCTACCAGACAGTTCCAAAAGTTTGGGTAATGTGGACAGACATGCTGCCACACGCGTCTGACTTGCAACCTCACTGTCATTGTTATCTCGTCACTTACGAGCAAACATTTATCCATCTTCTACTTATAAAGATATGAACATAGTTTATCGATGCAGTATTCTGTAAATAAACTGCCAATATGTACTGGTTAAACAACAATATTTATTTTCATTATATTTCAATTAGTTTCGGATAACGTGCGAGTTATTGAAAACTTAAAATTAATGTAATGTTCGTGTACCTATTACATTTAATTGTCTTTTAATAAATCCAGGATGAATAAAAGTATAGATATTCATTGGTAACGGATTGGTTTCACAAATGAGTGAGATGGAAGTTTGATATAATAATATCTGCGAGCGTCTTGAGTTTTCAGAGAGATAATCGGATTACTTTATTGAACGTTGGCCGTATCAATATTTACTTGCTAAATTCCTACCCCTAACCTTAAATTATCAATAAAAATTAAAACTAGTAGGGGACCCACCCAAGTTATATTAGTTACTGGCTGTGTCGCGCGGTTTCACCCGCGTAAAGTAGTTTTTCCTTTTCATCCCAATGTTCCCGTGGGATTATAGGAATAAGAAGTAGCCTATTTTACGCCCAGTGGTCTCAGCAATCTTCTAGTGAAAGTCCCGTCAAAATCGGTCCAGCCGTTTCGGAGATTAGCCGGAACAAACAGACAGACAGACAAAAAAGTATTAATTGTTTTTGTTGTATGGATCGCATATACTTTCATATGCATTTACTAAAAAGCTTTTATTTTGACATTACAAACAGACACTTCAATTTTATTTAGGTAATAATAATAATAAAAATATATAGTATTTGTATACAACTGCAATACTTTCTTTCCAGAAACATTGAAATGAAAAGTCTTTGTGCCAAGAAACTGTTTTCTTCTTAACATTTAAAACACGGCAGTTTTTCAGTGTAGCTGTCATAGTGTTAAATTCAATGTTTCCTAAGGCAACATTTTTAACTCCAGCTAAATGTAAGTATATTTTCGCTTGCTCGCTTATCCACATCTAAAAGCTGCAGTAATTTAACAATGTCTGCAGAGTTCTAAACCTCGAACTTTGTAAGGAAGAAAATAAAACTAGAACCGTCTCCCCCGTTTCTATTCGCCATGGTGGTTTGCCGGATCGATACCGGCACCACTTCGATTCCCGACCTACACACACTCGGGTAAACATTCCCCTTGGGCGGGCTACGGGCATAGAATAAGAAAGTGTAGAAGAGAAAATTCTGCACCAATCAAAATGCCTAAAGTTAGCCTGAGACATAAGAAACGTTCTGCTCAGTCAGGTTAGGTTGTATCGTTGTTTACAACTTTGCTGCTCACTTCTCGCTCCGTGATCGATTTTCGGCAATATTGCCAGTCCTGTTTTGGCTTGGGATAATGCGGGTCGCTTCTAAAACGGTGTTTTTTGAAGTGAAAACTTCTTTAGGCATGTTAAGCACTTTTTGGGTGAACGTCATCGTCACCTAACGCTCGAACAAAAGACTGATGCCTTTTGTTCGCGAGAATGAAAAAGTTACTTAGTTTTCACTTCTATCGGCAGTCCCCAGGGACTGCCCGCTGAGCCTTTTGCGATATGTGAGGTCTACGATGGAACAAGCCTACCCAGAGGTTACTTTCTCACCTTCCTTGTGACCCGTTAGCCTTCAAAGCAACGAACGAAGGGTCATAAGTTGTAAAGGTGGTGAGGAACGGTACGTGATTATGTCGTTTCTATACTGTTTTCTTATTCTATGTACACGTAGGGGAACTTGTGATTGACATTTGGAACTTTTTTATGGTGTTAATAATGTTGGCATTAATTCGAATGCTTTAGCTTCTTGAAATTCTAAGAAATGATTATAAGAAAATCAGGCAGTATTTTTTCTAAATCTTTACGACTAAAAGGATATAATAGCTAGTTGAATTCTAGGTTAAAAGGAAAGGTCTTTCTTACCCCAGTAACTTTTATAAATCTGTGAAAATGCAGTTGAATCTCTATTTCTCTATTATCTCATTCAAACTTCACAATGTTCTTAGAAAGTTGAGTAGGTTGTACGTCTTATCCTCTATGAAAGGAGAAAACATGAGATTGTAAATCTAAGTACATAAAAATCTTAAATTCATTCATTAATTCACTGGCATACAACGCACAGATTAAACCGTTATGTCTAAAAGCATGGAAATTTATAACGAACGTCGATTCCACTATGGAAAGATTTTTGAAAATTCACCCCCTAAAGGGATTAGATAGGGGGTTAATTTTTTTTTATGAATTTCGTAATTTTTGCTGATGGATTATACCATCGGCAATATTCAATATTTATACAAACCAGAGCCTATGAAAATTATTTCCCTCTCTGCTGAATAACCCTCTTTTTGCAAAATATATGAATTCAAAGCATTTCATCTAAATAGTCACTCCAAGTAGGTAGAGGTACTGAAAACAAACATACATCAAGTTCAAATTAACATCGCACGAACCCCACACTGCCGCGTGGCGAAATAACAAATCTCACGTTTTTGTAGTAAATTAATAGTAGGATATCTGCACACGACTGGGGGGTGAATAGGGTCGGTGCAACGAAGGGGCAATGTTCCTGCAACCGCGTTGAACCCTGCCTTATGTTGTGAGCTATATTTTTAGATGAAAAATGAAGCCACTTTATCTTTTTTGTAAATTAGAAATGTCACTTTAGGCTCGTAAACTTATAATACATGACAACTATAAACATTCTTTATGGCTGGATACGAAGTGTAAGCGTATGTTTTGCATATTTGTCATAAAAGAAATTTAAGTACAACTGTATTAAGTGTAACTGTAGGTTTTTCAGTTCATCTCTGTGATGAATGTGATGAAAATTCTTGTAATTTACCAGAATTTCAATATTTAACGAAAATAGTATCTTTTTGTAAAGAGAAAGGATTAAATTTTTTGTATGTTTGTTTATCGCTTAAACGGTTGAACGGATTTGGATGAAATTTGGCACATGGATAGACCATGACCTAGGTTAGGACATAGGATATTTTTTATCCCGATATTCCTACGGGATCGTCATTTATGCGTGTGAAAACGCGGACAGCTATAGTTATCTATTTAACTCACTAGTAACCACTAGTGAGTTAAATACTAGAGGAACCCCTCTAGACATAAGAACACTACCTTCCTGCTGTATAAAATACAGCTTTAAATGATCACTAGTACTTAAATCCGACCACGCTTTTAGCCAGTCTCCCAACATTCACTATGTAAAACCAGTTCCCCCTACCCTCACCAGTGAACCTGCTAACATGTCCTCAATAGTTTCCCATATATCAACAAAGGGGTGCTAATAATGGGATCGATTCCCCTGGATGTACGATGGCTTTGTTGACAGCGCGAGGGAAATGCACTATTAATGTAAAAGAGAAATCTGTCGGCAATGTGTAGCTGTTAGCAAGTAATATGGTTGACAGTTCAATAATGACAATATTATTTCCCTTTGAAGAATACTCAAACTAAACCAAACTTTACGAACGTCTCCCCGTTCAAATGTAGACCCTCCGTTTCCTGGAAGTTCCGAAATATAAATAATAAACAATATTTCTCATTGCTTGATACAATTTCCAGTTCCCTAAACCTAATAATCATCAAATCACTTTAATATTTAAACGCTTTACTAAACCTTTACCCGCGGAAGTCATTAAGTCCCCATCATTAATAATTCACCCGCACAGTGTAACACTATTCATGTAACTAAGTTATCCTCCGAAATACTAAAAGCGCAAAATTGCAGCGCGTAGCAATAGAGAGGGAAATCTAATCTCCGTGCAATAAGTTGTAATCCCCCCCTAGAGGGATCCACGTCCGGCTGAGAAAAACGTTTGGTATATATTTTTCTCGTCTTGACTCAATGATTACTTACTGTCTGTATGTTAGGGAAGGTTTGAAACGTTAATGTGTTTCAAATAAGCGGGTGTAATTCAATAAGGAACAAAATATAAGTTATCAACACTTTATTTTCAAACAAAACTACAACAGTTTTAAGAAAAATATAAGACACCTGGATGTATTTTTCAGATATTTTTCAATTAGCAGACAGGGTCAGACAAATCGTTGGCAATGCTAGGGCTGAACAATTTTGAAGCTAGTTCTACCGTAGTCATTGACAAGATGACCAAGGTGCTATAACCCACCTGAATCTATCATTTACATCGTGAATGTTGCCATTGTGGCCCCAAAGTAGTCTGTCTCCTAACTTGTCCTGTTTCACTTCCAGTTTCAGTCCTTGTTTGTGATGAAGATTTATTATTAAGCACACCAGATCAGCATCATTTCCAATCAAAGGCTCCAAATAATATTTAAATCTGTCGTCGTCAGCATTTTCTTCATTCTTCGTCGATCCCCAACATTGTCTGTCTCCGACATAGTCCACATCATCGTCCATTCGCATAAACATATTACAATCAATGTTGTACAGTTGAAATGTGAGATCGTCATTGTTACACGCGGGGAGGAACTTCCAGCTCAGCCTTCCACTAGTTGTGGGTAATCGTTTGTCACCCCAAATGGCTCTATCATTGTTGGTTGGATCAGTGTTCGCATCTAGTTTCAAAGCTTGTAGATATTTCTTATTGACTATTGTCACAGCGCCTTCATTAATGATGTGTTGGAACGGATCGGGAAAATTAATGCGAACGACATCTTTAGCGCCACCGTGCCACAGTTTATACGCGTACGACATGACGTTTCGTGGAGCTGAGCTGATAAGTTTCTTTACAATTTCGTTGATGGCGTCACCACCACTGGCGGTAACGAGGGTTCTACTAATCTTCACAGCTCTTTCATAGTTACCCTTAATGACTTCATTGTACAAATCATCCTTAAGCCCGCGTGTATCATTGCTATTGAAAAAAGCCACGTGACTATCAAAGTATGTCAAGCCTTGAAGTTCGCTGGGCAGGGTGGCATCTTCGCAAGGAAACAGTCCTTTTTTCTTCAATTCGAGGGCGAGCTCTGAGATCTCTGGAGAGTCGCCATGCACTCCGTATACAACCACCTTGCCGTAGTCGTTGTTGACGATGCGCGCGATGTCCAGGATAACACAGCTACTGTTGATGTGTGATCCCGCGATAGTCACAGTGAGGACAGAGTTATCTTTGATGTAGACGCTGGTGTCGCAATTGTTGTAACTGAGAACTGGGATCCTGTTCGGTATCTTCCGGTCTCTGTCCGAGCCATTGCTCACCAGTCGATACTGATGATTGACATTGTAGCAGTTCGGGAAGCCACTAATGCCTCCTGTGGAGACCACCCTACCTTCACCCCAGTAGTCAACATGCTTAATCAGGTTGTTGAGGCAGACAGGTATTTTCACCAATTTGTACTCGCCTTGGTGGGGAAGATCGGAGTAAGGAAACACCTGGTCAATGTTGGTGTTGTAGTTTGGCCCATCGGCAAGCTTCCACACGGTAAAGGAATGCATTTTGAAGTTAAGTGCGTTGATGCATCTGAAAATAATAAAAAAATAAAGATGTTTAAAGCGCTGTTTAATTAGTTTAAAAATAAAACTGGCCAAGTGCTAGTCGGACCACGCACAGTGGAGACTCCCATAGTTAGGATAAACATTTACGCAGCACAGTATTTATTTTTTATCGACCGCAAAAATTTCATAGTACCTATTTATAGTTTAAAAACTTATTTTTGCGGTTGTGTTGTACTTGTTTGTTGTAACCGAATAGTATATTATGCAACTAATGAATAAAGGACGGATTTAAAGCGAGGGCCATAGATGAATCACGATCAAGTGAAGGATTCTAACGACTGAATCACGACCGTAGGGAGTGATTCAAGTGTTAGAATCCTGAGCGACGCGAGTGATTCATGGCCCTCGATATAAATCCGTTTTATTCAAGAGTTGCATACTATACTTTATACCATGACTACGAGAAAAAGAAAGATTTAAGCGCAAAAAGGACATTTAATAAGAGGTTAACACGTTCAGTGTCGGGAGCCCTCCTGGAGGGTTCACCTACTTGGATATGGGATGTCGGGAGCCCTCGCGGAGGGCTCATTTTAAATGTAGACATTCAGTGTCGGGAGCCCTCCTGGAGGGTTCACCCACTTGGATATGGGATGTCGGGAGCCCTCGCGGAGGGCTCATTTTAAATGTAGACATTCAGTGTCGGGAGCCCCCCTGGAGGGTTCACCTACTTGGATATGGGATGTCGGCAACCCTCGCGGAGGGCTCATTTTAAATGTAGACGTTCAGTGTCGGGAGCCCTCCTGGAGGGTTCACCTACTTGGATATGGAATGCCGGGAACCCTCGCGGAGGGCTCATTTTAAATGTAGACGTTCAGTGTCGGGAGCCCTCCTGGAGGGTTCACCTACTTGGGTATGGGATGCCGGGAGCCCTCGTGGACGTTGGAAGTGAAACCTCCCGGAGGTTTCTTTTCCAACTACGAATAATAAAAGTCATAGACTTTTATGGCGGAATGATGAGTTATGAGTTCTATGAAAATGGATGGAGTCGAAAGTGTTAAGGAGGTTGTATAGCATTGAGATAGAGGTCGAATACATTGGTGTGTTCTAAATTCAAACACCAAAATAGTGATTAAAAGAGCTTTTTATTCACTGTTTTCAGTGAATACAATAAGCTTTTTAGAGGGGGAATGGTATAATAGTATATTATGCAACTAATGAATAAAGGACGAATTTAAAGCGAGGGCCATAGATGAATCACGATCAAGTGAAGGATTCTAACGACTGAATCACGACCGTAGGGAGTGATTCATGATGATTGAATCACGAGCGCAGCGAGTGATTCAAGTGTTAGAATCCTGAGCGACGCGAGTGATTCATGGCCCTCGATATAAATCCGTTTTATTCAAGAGTTGCATACTATACTTTATACCATGACTACGAGAAAAAGAAAGATTTAAGCGAAAATAGACATTTAATAAAAGGTTAACACGTTCAGTGTCGGGAGCCCTCCTGGAGGGTTCACCTACTTGGATATGGGATGTCGGGAGCCCCCGCGGAGGGCTAATTTTAAATGTAGACATTCAGCGTCGGGAGCCCTCCTGGAGGGTTCACCTACTTGGATATGGGATGTCGGGAGCCCTCGCGGAGGGCTCATTTTAAATGTAGACATTGAGTTTCGGGAGCCCTCCTGGAGGGTTCACCTACTTTGATATGGGATGCCGGGAGCCCTCGCGGAGGGCTCATTTTAAATGTAGACGTTCAGAGTCGGGAGCCCTCCTGGAGGGTTCACCTACTTGGGTATGGGACGGCGGGAGCCCTCGCGGAGGGCTCATTTTAAATCTAGGTTTTTTTTAGCAAATACAGATTATAAACCGTGAAAATAAAATCTGATGTACTTACCTATATTTAAAAAAAACGTAATGCAACCCTTCCGGAGGTTTCACTTCCAACTACGAATAATAAAAGTCGTAGACTTCCAATCCACCTATTTTCCTAGAACTCATACGCCATGCCGCCATCATATATATGGCGGCATGGCGTATGAGTTCTATGAAAATGGGTGGAGTCGAAAGAGTTAAGGAGGTTGTATAGCATTGAAATAGCGGTCGAACATATTGACGTGTTCTAAATTCAAACACCAAAATAGTGATTAAAAGACCTTTTTATTCACTGTTTTCAGTGAATAAAATAAGCTTTTTAGAGGTGGAATGGTATAAAAGGTATTTTTATAAAACTCGTATACTAAAAGATTAATAATCTATATCTATATATCTATATAGGAGTCGAAAGAGTTAAGGAGGTTGTATAGCATTGAAATAGCGGTCGGACATATTGACGTGTTCTAAATTCAAACACCAAAATAGTGATTAAAAGACCTTTTTATTCACTGTTTTCAGTGAATATAATAAGCTTTTTAGAGGTGGAATGGTATAAAATATATCATATCGCAAAAACTATTAACTGAAATAGCAAAGTCACTATAAACATCATAATCTTTTTAAATATGGGATCCTACAATATCCCTATGTGCATTGATTGTTTTTTTTTTTCATCTTTAGTTTAGAGTGTACGGGGAGTGCCACCCCTAATATTTTTTTTCGTATTTCCACTAGGTATTTCCGTTGTTTATCGGTGCACAAACACTTCCAATTGTCATCGAAACATTGCAAATAGTCTCCAATTAAAAAATCTGTGTGCTCGGTTGACATAAAACAAACAAGTTGTTTTAAAACACGTATTATAAACAGTGTTTAAATAAAACAATGCTTTTTATTAAGTGTTTAAAATCACAGTAAGTATAAACAAGTTTATAATAATGTTTTAAACATTAAGAAAAAAAAACATGGTTTTAAATCGCGAATGAATGGAAATAAATAAATGAAAAATTATAATTTTTTAGGACTCGAAAAGAAATTAAAATGGTTAGATAGTTTTATACACTTCGTCACTTGTCGAAAAGAGGTTATTCCCAGCAATCATTTGGGAACTGCTTCATATTTAAATACATAATTATACTTTTGGGTAAGGAGCATCTAAGAACGAAAATCGGAATTCGCAATTTTGAACGTACAGAGTGTACTGGGTGACTGGGTGGTTCAGTCACAGATTAGATAGTTTATTAGTTAGTACTAACTAACTATAACTAGTATTACGTGGTTGTGATTATTATGTTAATATGATCGTTTTTTTGTAAATGATCCTCAGGTAAATTTTAAAATTGTCTAGAAATGAATTATATTATGCCTGATCGATTTGTGTTGAATATAAATTTGATAAATCGTTCAATGAAAAAAATAAAAATAAGACTTGTTTAAAACACTGTTTTTTTTTTCAACCCTGGCTGTACTTATGTCGTCCGGACAGACGGACATGACGAAATTAAAAGTATTCCAGTCTTTGCCATTTGGCTACTCTGGACTCTAAAAATAATAATCAAAAATAATTAAATCAACTCACCAACTTGAAGTAAAACGATGTTTGAATAAATGTGTAGCATGTGTCGAGTATTTATACTCAATGATTTAGGAATCTAGGCATACAAGTTATCAGTTCCTGTAACCGCAATAATAACACAATACACAATCGGGTTTTTGAGCCGCAATGTGATAAGAGTTTATGATAACATAATATCTAGTCGCTTTCCTGTGGAGTGGGAATTCTTCAGGATAATAGGACAATAATAAGATAATAACAATAACGGGATAATAATAGTCTACAGGTATTGTTGTCACTAGTTTGGTTTCACGAAAGGTAGGTCGACGACTGACGCAGGAGTAAATCTCATCAGTCACATTTTGGAATCTTGGGAGAAGTCCCAGGATGCTATTGGCATTTTCTGTGACCTCTCAAAAGCGTTTGACTGCGTTGACCACAATACACTAATCTGCAAATTACTCCACTACGGAATTCGTGGACAAGCTGCTAACTTTGTTCTTTCCTATCTATCAAACAGGCAGCAAAAAGTAAACGTTAATGCGGCGCCGTCCTCTGGGTCTCTACTTACAATGGGCGTGCCTCAAGGTTCAATTCTCGGCCCTTTCTTATTTCTTTACAATAAATGACCTTCCTTACATGATGGCTAAGCTATCGAATATAATTCTATTTGCTGACGACACTTCTCTTATTTTTTTAACTAGATAGCAAATATACAGATACATTTACATTTCAACGATAGTCTGGCTGTTATTTCGAAATGGTTCGCAGTTAATCACTTAATGCGAACAAAACTAAATGTATTAGGTTCTCATTACCAAATGTACCTCAAGTGGGTCTAAATCTAAAACTACTAATTTATAATATTTTAATTAAATAGATGATCGAAACTTGGTACTTACAAATAATCTAAAAGTTAATTAACGGAACACGTGTTTACGGATTTTCCAAAAAACAACCCGTATGCATTGACAGCTAGCAAGAGAGGTCTTAATGTCGTAAATAAATCTTCATCAATCAGACTTTGTTTTATAAACGTATTTTTATAAAACAAAGTCGGGCTAGTTACACCATTTATAACTTAAGAATGGCTGGACCGATTTATATGGTTTTTGATTTGTATTGTGTATTAAAATATCGGAAAATGACAGGGAAAACGAAAATGGTAGGTAGGTAGGTACGCCGTAGATAAGTACTTAGTGCTACCCATGAGAAGTCAGACCGGGAAAAGCTAATATTAGATAAATGATTATAATTATGTTAAACGTGCAAGTCAATTCGTCCCGTCCGATCCCCACACATATAAAGCAAGGCACATACTGCGGGGTGGATCAATAAGCCACGTGCCATGTATTCACGTGTGAGGTGCAACCGACCTTTTTATCAGTACCTAAAGCTGGAACATAATACTAGTAGGTAAATGAGTTTAAGACGCAGATATATTCCAGTGACCTAAAGTGGTTAGCTTGCGTGTTCTGTACTGAGCTGACGCAACGCGTCGTACGTCCAGCCAGTAATAGGACTCGCCCATCAAGAACCGCTGTCGCAAATTAGACGCATTATTGATTTATTATACATCAAGCAAAAGGTATTTTAATAAAACACATTTATACTAAAAGGTCAATATTTAAATTATCTTTAAAATAGTGAAGGTTTAATAAAAATACGACTTATAGATTTTGCGTGATACTCAGTATTTTTTGCCGCGTTAGACATAGCTTTACAAATTAATTTCACTATGTAATATAAGCATAATCTAAAATATTCATATAATTATTACCTAATTAAAAAAATACTCAAGTTTTTTTACTAATCATTAACACTTCTCGTTTAGACGTGATCTTCAGCATAAAATCATTAAAAGTTGGTTATCGTAGCCTTACAGCTAAAGCAGTGTTGAAATATAAACTTTTTTTTTTCGTTTGGCTAATTGTCGTACTTTATCCATTTTGCGTAGTTTTCAGCTGACTGAACAAGTTGCACGTGCGACCTAAATCTGGAGTTTCTACTTTTCTATCTGACTCATAAATTGTAGCTTCTTTATACAATAACTTTTCTTTTTTTCGTTTTCATTTAATATTGTTGAGAAAATAGATATTACTTAGAAAATAGATATAGAATAATACTCGTAAGACTTCATAACTATCTTCCCTTAAATCAGGTTAATAACAAACAGGTATACATTACGCATCATCAAATATTTCTACAGTAGTCTCCAAAATAAAAATACAGTGCACGACTCATAATGCACATCCAAAAGTGCACGACTTATAATGCTCATTTGAACGTATATAAAAAACAACTTTGAATAAAAGACCCATTTTCAATAGAGGTCCTCCTATGGATTAAACGAATCTATAAAAAAAAAAACAACGGGTTGCACTCCGGGAGTGCCGGCAGAAGTTAAAACTTGAACATTAACGTTCTGCATTTTTGAATATTTTGGAATGGTTAGGGAATAATTTCGCACGAATTGCTTTATTTATCAGTATAAAAGTACTATCATTTATGTGTTTAAATACGACCTATGGCTATGTGCGACCTGGTCTGTTATTGGACCAATGAGTTGTCTTTTTGAATAAATGAATTGAAATGGAATTGAATACAATATTCATTAGTAGTAGTGGTATAATTATTTATTTTCAAAATATAGTCTAGCAAAAATTAACAATTTATTTAAACACTTTTCATGAAGTATGTTTTGACTGCTTTTTTTACCCATCAATATGGGTAAAATTTCTTACCACGCAATTTTTACGTAATGTCAAAGGTTATGTCTTTGACATTACGTAAAAATTGCGTACATGTACAACACACACATGCAAACATGTACAACACACACATGTACATGTACATGTATTTGCCAAACAAACATATTATAATTACATAAAGCGTAAAATGTTAGCTTGATAGATCTTCGTTGAATGTGTTTTAGGCGCCGCCGCCTCAAAATTTGTTATTTGAAGGTCATCAATTTGTCACTAAATAGGTACATAGTTATTTTTTATTTTTCGCTTTTTTTGCAAAAAAGTTTTTATTTTTTGCTTTTCATTTTTTTTTCGTCGGTTTAATTTTTTGCAAAAAAGTTTTTTATCACTTAAAAAATTACTCAATTAATTGATTTTTCGCAAGCTACAATGTTTTCAGGTTTCAAACTTGATTGACGGGAATTTGATCAAAATTGTTTCTGCTGCAATGTCTGCAATAAATCTAATTTAAAAAAATACAGAATTAATCTCTGTTCAGTAAATAAACAAGAGTAGAATTATAAAGAGTTTATTATAGCATAAACACTTGAAAACAATATTTTTAGCCAGCTTTGCTGAGCTTTTTTGAGTCAAGAGAAATGGCTTTCTTGGAACTGAGTGTTGCCAGGCAGATGACAACTGAGAAGACAAAATGTTGTCACTAATTAAAAATACAATGCTGCTTTGTTGACATTCATGTTCAATCATGTATTGAACATAGTTGGGCGGGGCCAAAGGGAAGTTTCTTATTTTTTACATACACAATACATACACACACAATTTGACAATATTTAGGTAACTATAATATATAATGTAGCATGTATTTATACTATTTGGGCAGAGCTAAAGTTAAGTCTAAATATACAATTTTAAAGTATTTAGTAAGTATTTTTTATTTTTATTTTAGATGCTTATTTTTAATATATGAATGGATGGATAAACTGATGAATTATACAAAATTATTTTTCATAAACAGCTTTTTGAAATTTAACTTTTTACATTGAATATTAAATAATTATAAATTTATTAGTACTAAACTTAGGTATTAATGATAGCCGATCTGACTTTACATCCAGCCATTGTAGTTTTTAAATAATTATTTTACATAACAAAATCACCTTGTTTTAGATTTAAATTAACATTTTCATACTTCTATATTATCCCTTTACATAAGTAATGAGATGAAATTAAAACTGTTATACTTACTTAATAATAAAAATTACGAATTTTCATTAATTGGCAGTGGACATAATTTAGAGTATGAGCGTAGAAACACTTTGCCAGAATCAGCCATCTTTATTTCTGCAACTCTTACTTTTCCATCTGCACCAGGTATGACCTTTACAATACGGGCCATGGGCCACTCGAGAGGTGCGACATTACTCATCTTTACTATCACCAGATCCCCAACCTGTAAATTGGGTTGGTCTTGCCTCCACTTAGGGCGATTCTGTAACGTATTTAAATAATCTAATGACCATACCTTCCAGAAATCCTGTTTTAGTTTTTCACAAATTTTCCAAAATTTGAGACGGTTAATATTTGTATTAGTGTAATCTATTTCAGGATAACTAGTTAAAGGCGCACCTATCAAGAAGTGTCCAGGCGTTAGATATCTGTAATCGGATATCTCAGCACTCATTGGTAGAAGAGGCCTAGAATTCAAAACTGCTTCGATTTGAGTTACCACTGTGTACAATTCTTCAAAGGTAAGTACCAAGTTCCCTACTACTCTTTTTAAGTGATATTTTAGACTTTTAACACTGGCTTCCCATAGTCCGCCAAACTCTGGCGAATAACTAGGTATGAATTTGAATGAAATATAGTTATTGGAACAATAATTTCTAATTGTATCTGCATGTTCCTTTGATGAGTTTAACTTAAACAATTCACTTAGCTTATTGGATGCACCTTTGAAGTTTTTAGCATTATCACAAAATATTTGCCTAGGTAGTCCACGCCTAGAAATGAATCGTTTGAGACATGCCAAGAATGCTTCGGTAGTTAAGTCACTTACTAACTCTGCATGTATCGCTTTAGTAGTAAAACACACAAATATAGCTATATAGGATTTTGTAATTAACGGTTTTCTAATTCTGCTTATTTTCAGATCAAAGGGACCACAGAAGTCTACACCTGTTACTTCAAAAGGACGAGAAGCTGTAACCCTTTGTGCAGGTAAGGAACCCATTAACTGCTTGGCAGCTGTAGCCTTCAATTGGAAGCACTTCACACACTTACTTAAAAGCTTTTTTACCTCTCTTATCCCATTAACCAAGTAGTATTTCTGGCTCAATGAACTTAGAACTAATTTTGCACCCGCATGCAACAAACGCAAGTGTTCTCTTTGTATAAACAGGTGAGTAACGTGACATGACTTGGGCATGATTATTGGATGCATCTTGTCATAAGAAATATTTTTTGCATTTTGCAACCTACCTCCAGTTCTAAGTATGAGCTGTTGGTCTAAGAAAGGATGTAAAGCACTCAGACTAGTTTTAATAGGCTTATCTTTCAATAAACATTCAATTTCATTTGAAAAATACTGCCTTTGAGTTTGTCTTATTATGAGCATTAAAGCATTATTTAATTCTAGAGGTGTCAATGACCCCTTCATTTTAGAATTAGACTGTTTACTATTGTTACAGAAACGCAGCATATAGGCTACCACTCTTTGAAGCTTATTTGAATTTGAGTATTTATTAAATATTGATTCATCAGCTGTATTATTACTAGCAACATTTGCAGCTGCCTCTACATACATTTCCTCTTTTAGTCCATCAGATTTTATTTGAAAGTAGAACTCATTTTCTTTGTGCTGGTACATTGTATCAGATAGGTGTTGTGGACCGTTCCACCATAAAGTATTATTTTGTAATTTCTGAGGAGCTATACCTCTTGATAATAAATCTGCAGGATTTTCAGCACTTCTGACATAGGCCCAAGTACATCCTGATGTCAAGTTTTTAATTTGACCTACTCTCTTTGATACATATTTTCCACTCTTTAAATTACTTGAGTTGAGCCAAGCTAAAACTATTTGAGAGTCAGAGTAAAAAGTCATTTTAATTGTAAATCGGAACTGTAAAGTCTTTTGCACTCTATTTGCAAGTTCAGAGAGTAGTACTGCACTATTTAACTCCAGATTAGGTATTGTTAAGCTTTTATTGAGGGGAGCTACCCTTGACTTTGAGCATAATAAATGGACTTTGACAGTACCATCCTTATATAAGACTCTCATGTAGAGGCAGCATCCAATAGCTTTTAACGATGCATCACAGTATCCTACTAGTTCTGTGGATTTCATATCACCCTTTAGGACACCTCTGGGGGTGGAAATAGTACCCATTTCCTGCAAATCTCTTAAAAATATTTCCCAGTCTTGCAGTTGCCTCTGAGGTAATATGACATCCCAATTTATTTTTAAGGCCCATAGCTCCTGCATGAAAAGCTTTGCTTTAACTATTACAGGACCAATTAATCCCAGAGGATCAAATATTTTGCCTATGAAACTTAGAATTTTTCTTTTTGAATTTAATTTACTTTGATCATGTTTTGGACTATGAAATTTAAATAAATCCTCATTAGTGTTGTATTTGATACCAAGGGTTTTTACAGTATTATCCCCATTTAAATCTAATTCGTCAAAATATTTTTGTTCCCCCTGTAAGTCGCTAAGGATATCTTCATTATTGGAACACCATTTGTGAAGCTTAAATGTCCCTAAATCCAGTAGACTTATAAGTTCATTTTTCAGGTTGGTCAGTTCTTTTAGATCATCACAGCCAGCAATGACATCATCAACATAAGTATTATTCATGATGGCCTCTGAAGCGAGAGGATACTCATCATGGAACCGCTTAGCAAGTTCTACCAGGCATCGGGTGCTAAGGAAGGTTGAAGCTTTTAAGCCATATGTGACAGTTTGAAGCTGAAGGCAAACAATGGGATTTTGTGGATTGTCTCTCCATAATATATTTATCAATCCTACTTGACTTTTATTCAAATGTACCTGCCTAAACATTTTCTCAATATCACATATTAATGTGTACCGGTATGTTCTAAACAGGATGAGTATGTCAAACAGTTCATTTTGTACTGTAGGTCCATTATACATTTTATCATTAAGAGAGACTCCATTTTTAGATTTCTGGCTACCATTGAATACCACTCTCAATTTGGTTGTCTTACTGTGCTCATTACTGACAGCATGGTGTGTTAGAAAATAGATGGGATCATTTTTAACATCATAATCACCAAGGTCAACAACCTTGGCATGCCCCAACTCAATATACTGGTTAATAAATGTCTTATATTGTTGAAAATATTCAGGATGGTTTTTAAATTTATTTTCAAGGGAGTAAAATCTCTGAAGAGCAATTGAGAAGGAATCTCCCAGATTTAGTTGATCCATGGGAACTTTAAGAGGCATGTCAACATAAAACCTCTTATCCATTAATTGTACAGATTTCTGGAAACAATCTTCAGCTAATTGACATTCTGAGGTAACCTCTGCTTTTTCAGGGATTTTCTCCGCAAGCCAGAACTTATTCATGACTTCAGTTAAATTCTCTCTATTAGTTTGCACTACCAAGTTTGTCACCATATTGTTCTGCGTTTGAACAGTGGTGAATGATAAGCTACCACCTACTACATGTCCAAATAAAGTATTTTGCAGCACTAGACCGTTATTTAAATTAATTTTACCATTTTGTATAATTTTAAAATAAAAATCTGCACCCAGTAATAACTCAATTGTAGAAGGGACATTAAAGTCAGGATCAGCGAGCTTAACACCTACTGGCAGTTTGATAGTTGACATATCAATGTATTGTTGTGGCAGTTTTGATGTGATTGTGTCAACAATGTGGCAAGAGACAGGCAACTCTACATTATTACTAGAACACAGTACAATATTAGTGTACATATTAATCTTGTTAGGATTGTTGCAAATACCTACAACATTTGTATTTGTTTTTAATTGAGGCAAATTTAGTTTATTTGCAAGATTCTTTTCTATAAATGATGCCTGGCTGCCGGTATCAAGCAAAGCCTTTACATACATAGCCTGTCCATACCCATCAATGAGCCTTACTCTGATAGTGGGAAGTAAAATGTTTCCTGTTGACTGCTGGTTACATAGATTACCAACCTTTTCATCTTCTGGACTTTCCTCATGCATGAGAGTATTGTGATTGAGTTTGCATATTTTGCATCTAAAATTAAATTTACATTTATTTTTATGAGGCTTAAGGCATACTTTGCATAAATTTTTAGATTTTGCAAACTCAATCCGATCTCCTATGGCCGCTGTTTGAAATACAGGGCACAAATAGATAGGGTGATCTTTATTGCAATAAATACATGTTATGTTTTTGGATGTTTCTTGTGTAGCAACATTAGTAACTTTAGATGGACTAGATTTGCCCCGAGCATTCTCATATGGAGTACTTTTTAATGCGGGACTATCTTCTAGCGCGATTGCACGCCGTTCCAAATATGACACAAATTCATCCATTGTTGGTAAATTGTCAGGGTCCTGTCGGTCAAGGTGATATGCCCTGCATGTATATGAGTCTAATTTACGACTCAATATAGAGATTAATAACATATCCCATTGTTTTGTGGGCTGATCTAGATTTTTCAGTGCATACATTTGCTGTTGCACTTCAGAAATAAATGATCTTATGGTGGCTGCTGTGCCTCTTTGCATTGGGGGCAAGTCCAGAAGATGACTGATGTGGTTTGATATTAACCGAGCTTTATTGTCAAAGCGTTTCTTTAATAGGATTAATGCTTCAGGGTAGGACTCATTTACCATTGGTAAATTCACAATGACTGCCAGAGCATCTCCTATGAGATATTTTCTGAGATAGAACAGTTTTTGAATGTCAGACAATGATTTATTTTTATCAATAAGCGCTGTGAACAGATCCATAAATGGTTTAAATTTTGTAAAATCTCTGCCATCAAACGTTGAGATTTCAATATTAGGGAGTTTAGACATAGACACATTACTTTGTTCATTATTATTGGCAGTACTACAATTTTTAATTGATTCACTGAGCATAGCTAAAAGTCTATAATACTTTGACTCGACCACATCAATATTTTCGGCATCTTCCGGGTCTAGCACTAATATATCTACATTTATGTCCTCATAGTCCTTAAATGCACTTACAAGTTTGCTTCTTCGCGCCTCAAGATCTGCCGCGCCGGCAGAGGCAAAACTTACTGAGTCGTTAACATAGGTCTCTATGCGCGTGATTGTTGCTTTGAGCAAACCACGCCTGGTGCGTAAGGAACGTAGCTTTTCTTCCATGTTTGCCGCACAATGAATTCACTATACACCTTAAAACGGCACTAATACAAACCGCACTTTGTTTATATCAACAGATCAACATCACGAAATTGTACTTTTGATAGCTTGTCACTGACATAATAAGACGTCTGACAGTTCGGGCACAGATATTTCACAACCGCTACCAATCCGCGCGCCGTCGCCTCGAACCTCGAACAATACCGTGTTGCCAGTCGGTAAAAGTCGCAGTATTACACAGCTATTCGGCAAATTTTGAATTTACCGCTCTTGGTATTTTTCTTCTTATGCTGTTTCCTGAGGACCTCAGGATTCTCAGGGAACTTTCTTACTTGCAGGCAGCTTGTTTCTGGCCAAGACTGCGTACCCTGGTGCGGATCGGAGAACTTTTTTCTCCGGTCACGTAGGCACGCCAACTCTTGCAGCACTGCTTCTGACTGAGAACGTAGACTTCTCCCCTTCTCGGAATGAACTGAATCCACCTTAAATGATCGTAATGCACAGCCTTACGACTGAGAAATATGGATTTCTCGTGGATTTCTAAGTAATCGCGTAGTTTTTTCGGATCGCGCACGAGGTTAACCGCCGATCACTTGCAACAATCGCGAATATACTTCACTGAACTTACTTTATTTATCGAAGGACCACTTACTCTGTTCAGTAAATAAACAAGAGTAGAATTATAAAGAGTTTATTATAGCATAAACACTTGAAAACAATATTTTTAGCCAGCTTTGCTGAGCTTTTTTGAGTCAAGAGAAATGGCTTTCTTGGAACTGAGTGTTGCCAGGCAGATGACAACTGAGAAGACAAAATGTTGTCACTAATTAAAAATACAATGCTGCTTTGTTGACATTCATGTTCAATCATGTATTGAACAATCTCCATTAAAATTATCTATACAATGGTATATAAATTAAGTAGGTTCTCTGTACTAGCAGGAGTGTAACAATAAAAACAGTTGCAGAAAGAAGGCAAAACAAATTTTTTGATCGTAAAGCACACTCTAATGCTTCGCATTATGAGTCGTGCAATTATGTCGTCTGCTAAATCGTTCTGATTTTGCATAATAATCATAATCAGCCTATAATGTCCCCACTGCTGGGACACAGGCCTTCTCTCTGTGAGAGATCCCTCTCATTCACCACATGGGCCCAGTGTGGTTTATTTGATTTAGCAGTGGACATGTTTTTTCTCCAAACAGGTATGGTTAGATAATGCAATAATCACGCTTCACAAACTAATTGCTACTGCCTTTTACATCGATGTAATCCTCTTACAAGTCAATTTAAAGGCATCGGCTATCCAATCAAACAATTGGAACCATTTCAAGTTTTCTAAGCTGTCTTAGTTCCATTCAAAGCTTCTTATTCGAGGTTATTTATATTGTCAGCTGCGCCTGCGTCACACACTATAAGAACATAAAAAGTGTGCCTGTCCGTCTGTTTGCAAACCAATTTTAAATAATTATGGGACAACGTCATGTTGGCAAAATCGCTTATTGTCAAGTTAACCCTCGGGCTTGTTTACGATTATAATCAATTTTATCTTTCCCGAGAGCTAAGTTTATTTATTTCATTAATAATTTTATATTGCAGCGAAATGTATTACAGTAAAAACTAAAAAACATGAAGGAAGACGAATAACTTTTTTTTAATTTTATTTGGTACGTGTGTACAGGTTTTGTTGTTACAGTTTGCAAAACAAGCCGCGTCAAAAAAAACATATATTCTATTATAGTCCGCAAATCTACTGTTATGTAGTTATATCAAAAATTAAATTCAGTATCCTCCTAGTAACTAGTTGCAACCTACACCTATGTAGGTTGCCTTCAACAGACTAAAGAGTGAATAAATAGGTTAATTTTTTGCCAGCGTACCATCTTCGACTGCATCATCGCTTCCCATCATGAGAGATAACCTATCATTGCCTATCATCATCATCATTCTCCCGCCCTCCTCTTTATTTGGGCTCGGCGCAACATGTCTTTTTCTTCCATACTTATCTATTAGTCGTCATCTCGGTAGTCACCCTCTTTATTATCTTTCACACAGTCCATCCATCGTTCCTTTGGTCTTCCCCTACTCTTAATTCCAAATTTTTTCTGCCATAATTTCCAAATTTTTAATTCTAGTGCCTTTAGTTTTAAGTATTATTATGTGTGTTCACTTATTTCTGCGATTGCTGGTTATCCTGTAATTGGCGACTGTATAAGTCCGAGGCTATTGTTACAGTACTTAAGATATGTTATATACAGAAGCTGTTGGTGTACCTTTATAAATAAATAAATAAATACTCTTATAGCCATCCACATCATTGCCTACCAATTATTATTGTAAAAATAGTCTCATGTGCTCATGGCTTTATTTTCGATCTGGGCTCGTGGTAATTGGAAATCCTGCTGGTGTATTGAAGCTCGAAGTTACCGAAGTATATACGTATTCATTCAAAGTGCAAGGTGCTTATTAAAATGATTGAATGAACACGCGCGCTTGCCAGCTGGATTAATTAAACTTGATATGAGTGTTATGTGATCTAGCTTTATACATAAGATGTATATTATAGTAGATAGGAATATTGTTCGAGCAAGGCATTTTTTTTTTAATATTATAGTTTAGTGAACTGGAATACTATATATTAAGTATATTAGCTATATTTCATATTCCCATACAGTTACTACTTGAATGAACGCTCTTAAGAGCGTGCATACTTAAAGTTGGCAACGTCGTAAATAGCTGTCAAATATTTACCTGTTTTGATTAATTTTGAAATAATACTGTATGGAAATAAGAAATGTGGCTAACTAGCGAACTAGAATATTGATTATGAAATGCAATTGTAACATTGAATTTGATGTTGTACCCGTTTTAAGTTTAAAAAGGCATTTGGAAAGTGTCTTACTTTTTTTTACATCTAAAACTAAATATTCTGTGTTACGATTTTTATTATTGTATTTCATTATCAATATTCTAGTTCGCTAGTTAGCCACATTTCTTATTTCCCTACAGTATTATTTCCAAATTAATCAAAACAGGTAAATATTTGACAGCTATTTACGACGTTGCGATCTTTAGGATGCACGCTCTTAAGGGGATGCAACACGGTAGCCAGCAAAATTCAAATTTTTCTTACGTCTTTTGCAATTTGCAGGTCAGTGTGACGTTGTATGTTGATCAAAATACGATTAGCGACCGCGAAAATCACCAATACTCGTACAATCTCTAAGTTAGAATATAAGTACCTGCCTCAAATATGACGATTCACAAATATCACGATTTCATGATAGAAATCGTCATTCAATAGAGTAAAAGGTATTGATGATTTTAATTCTGCAAGTACATAAATGATAGGGTCGTCAATTTCACGGGCCACCCTGGCGTTTTCGCCTTAAGCATTGATTAGAACCTACTCATATTATAAATTAAAGACAAGCAGTTCCTTTATGCAAAGTGTTCCTTATTAACAACCTCCAACGCCTCAAATAGTTTCTCACACCCACGCATCACTCGCGAACCCTATCACTTATGCAGATCGCAACGTTTACGCCAACTAGAGACACAGTGGGGCAGTGCTTCCGTTCCTAATATTTTGTACTGCTAATTTTGTATGCCTTTTGATTACCCGCTAACTTCCACTTCTTGTGTTTTTCCAATATGGACCTGAATCAGGAACTTGATTTGGCATGCACTATCTACAACGAATGCTCTCAGCTCCTGCCGGTGGTAGCTACAGCCCTAATTATAACAAAAATTCAAAATGGAGGTTGCTGCAGTTCTTTTTGGCCCTTTTCGCGGCGCGCGCCGAGTCTTACTTTGCACTTTATACTGCATTTGCGTAATATCTATTTGACGCGTTAATTTACGCGTAACGACGAAGGTGTGGCAGAAGCATTTTGAAAGGCATACAAAGTACTAATCTGGAACCTACAACCATCTAAACCAATATTTCCACACCGACACACACTACGTCATCTACCTCGCGAATCTCATCAGACATGCAGATGGCAACATTTTACACCAGCTCGCGAAACAGTGGGGCCAAGCTTCCGTTCTTAATATTTTGTTCTGTCACATTTGTATGCGATGCCTGCTGCTTCCTTCGGGGCACGCGTCGTGAATATATTTACTTTGTGACGTATGATCGCAGTTTTGTTATTTGTTTTTACTTTGAAATGGTCTGTAAGTATTCGGGATACTGCAACAAGTTTGTACCTTTGCAATTTGTTGTTGTTGTCATCTACTCTTCTCTACGAAAGTTTCGGTGGTCCATTCAGTTTTTGTTAGCCCTTTTTCCGTTTCTTAATAAAAGTCTGCAGTTCCAGTAACTTTCATAAATGTAAATTCCTAATTCCGACTACCTTCTTCTTTTATGTTATGTCTATATATAATATAATATATGTGTTAATTATGTAATATATGTGCTTTTGTTGAAAATTTGCGTTATGAACTTATGATCCTTTAGAATATTTTGTTTTTCAACAGTCTCTGTCTCAAAGATACGCTCACAGGCACGCATAAATGCGATAATAATACGAGTTTGTTACTGAAAGACCAGAGCCAAGCTATCTTTAATATTAAAAGAGAACAACTACACTTAACTTTATTAACTTAAATACACAATGAGCAGCAAAGCATAGTATTCTCTACGACCACAGATCCACCGCTTCTAATTAAGATAAGCGACTGAAGCTCTCAGCTTTTCTTTCATTCAAATAAATTAACTACAACAAAGAAATACTCTGATTACCCTCCACACAATATTATTTTTCTCTCTATTGCGGGTACTTGTGAAATGACCCAACACCATTAAATTTTTTGTTAATTTATCCTTAGGTATACAGACGTTTTGTGGTTTTCCTTGCATTCATTATGCAATAATAATATAATTTATCCTTTGATTCATTACATATTAATCGATGTAGCGTTTCGATTTATATTGTTTTGTTTGTGGATTTAGCTCTGATCTTATTTACTATGGTCACACATCAACAATCGATGTCATACGTACACCTAGACAAGGCAATTCTTTTGGAGCCTGAATGACATTGACAGGGGGGGGGGCGTTGTTGGTAAACATTTGTGAAATTGTTACAGAAATTGTATTGAAAAAACAAGATGGCTTTTAGCCACGCACCAAAAGAAACTTGTGACGTGGTACGTGTCCTACTTTCATGAAATACTGTACTGGAACAAAATAGACTCCTTAAAATGTTAAATGCCTTAATAACGAAAAGATTGTGTGAGGAATAATCATCCTCCTCCCAACATCAGAATTTCCCATACTTATCAGTAATGGTTGTTCTGGATAGTTAATGTTTCACAGTAGTTAGTTAATGAATCCAATACGGAATTACTCTTCTCTAACGTCGTCAAATAACGCCCTTGTCCAAACATTTGCAAAGACCAACTCCCCTCCTATGGCTTGTTCAAACATTTTGTCTATCCTACTCTAATCAGAGTTCAAATGGAATTGTATCTAGTCAGTACCGAGACGTTATTATGGCACTAGCACATAAAAGTTTTGGAATGAAACTACCTCACAAAAATGACTGACGCAGCGACGCTCTACAAAGACTACGTTTTTCTCAAATTCGTTATGCCACAAAACGGCCATGTACTCTTCTACCTTGAATTTATTGATTGTGAACAAAATCCCACTCACGTGGAGGCTGCATCTGACGGCCTCACGTGTACCATGGGGGTTTGGGGTGAGATCTGTGGTCAGACGGGAGGGTGGAAAATCCCAACAGGGAGGTGACTACATTGTAAACAGCGGGGGGATCCCACATTATAAATGAGCTTCTTTGCTAAGATAAGCTCTTGAATAGAGCAATTAAAAGCTTTGCAGTTATTTCGAATGGTAGGCAATTTGTTATTCAAAAGAATGCTGAAAAAACCGCAATTAGACTTTTCCTTGCTACAGAACATTGAAAAAATACTAAATAGTGGTGTCCTAATTGAAAATAGACCTTGCTGTTGAATATGTGAGCAACATATGACCCAGAGGAGTGCTAGAACATTTCCGGATGGTTATATTGACGTGATAACAAAGTGAGTTTAATGAAAGCGCCCGGTAACAGCCCTCTAAGCGAAACAACGCCCACCCCGCGTTTATACCCCCATTCAAGTTCACTGCGACCGCGCCTCATCCCTAGCGTTTCCCTAGAATTTATCGCCAAACTAATTTCCACTTTATGCTTTCAAAATAAGCTTGATTATTGTACGTGCGCCGTAAGCTCTTGCGACGTTTTACAAATGAAAGGCACGTGTTTGGTGAATAAAAACAGTGTGGTGGAAATACGACCTTATGTGGCTAGATTGGAGGTGGAAAATAGTTTGTCTGTCGCGCGCACTTACGCAGCCTCCCCTAGGGTTGGCACGGTCGATCCTTGCAGTCGCGTCGCCGGCTCGGTCCGGACGTGTCCCGGCGCTTAACACTTTTATTTTCATAATTAAACAACAGTAACAAAACAATCCACTATTTCCTTTCCCGTGGAAGGAAAAATGTTGGATTTCTATACTTATAGCAAAATTATTTCGCGTTTTTAACTCGCGCGGTTAATTTCGTAGAGAAGCAATTTTTTTAGTATTTTTTCGTGGTGTCGATGAAAACTTGATCAGTGAATTTAACTGTCGTGCAAGTGAAATGCGAAGGATGTGAAGTGTTTTGTGCTGAAAGAAAATATTATAAATTAATGTGACGTCGATGGAGTTCGCGAATTTTCTGCAATTATATTCGAGCTTAGTTTAACAGGCTTAGTAATTAGGGAAACAGTATTATTTTTTGATTGAGGAGCCTTTTACAAAGAGGTATTGTTTGGTGATTTTCATGTATTGGATATCGTCCTGTGTCCGCTTGTAGTTAGGAATGCATTATGTGACAATGCTTTTGTCTTTGTGAGACAAATACGCTTCGGTACTGCAAATGACTACCTACAATAGTTTTGCGGTGACAATTTGATGCACTAAATTGATTGCATACAATTCAATTGGCCTAGAACTGAACACAGTAAATTCACTTCAAATCCTGTTATGAAACGCTTGCAGTGAATCATTTTCTAAATTGAAACACAAAATAAAGTCAATTTGCACCGTGAACAGACCGAGGTTTAACCGCTAAACCAAGATTAATGGTATCAGTAATAGATTCAGCTATGAAAGTTCGCGTTATAAATCGCTGACGTAATCGCTGTCTAATGGCAGTGTCAAGATAATGACGTCATCAGGTTTATTTTGATAAACAGACGAATAACGGTGAACGGTTCAGCACACAGCACGGCAAAGTGAATGCCTACATTTTGGTGTGAGCAAATATTTGTTCTAGTCATGCACTGAGGTTGTATAAACTTGAAATTTTTGTACAATGATGGAATTTGATATGACACGCAATTCGGCGATTAGATATAATATTACAGAACCTTGGTGTAATTGTTAAATTAACGAATAAAAACTAAATCCTCTATAGTTATATTATTATGACTGTGACTAACATACGAAGAGATTAACATTCCAAATGGTTGTACAGTATACGGACGAACATAAACAATTTCAATCATTATGAATGGTTCAACAATCTTAACTAGATAATCTGATAAGTCTACTACTGGTTGTAGCGTTACATAACTCCTGCACGATGCAGCCGGCACCCAACACTTTGTTCGTCGGTTTCACCAAATTAAATTACTTATTATGTGTATTTTCTCATTCTTTTTCCGGCACTATAAGTACAATCGTCACGCCCTTTTTACGTACAAATAGAATTTAATTTAATACAATGCCTCCACAAAATCTGTCAAAAGCTGCAGTATTTATTAGCTACAAAGATTCCGTGGGTGTTAACACCATTTTAAAGTGAGTAGGAGGATGGTATGTCTACGCCTGATAGCCTCCTCATTGCCCTTGCTGAGTCATAAAGGCTCCAAGATTCCAGAAATTCTTAGCTGATTTATAATGCACTATTTATCAAACACGATTCATTCGTTATTGTGCAACTAACCAGCGATGTTTAAACCTGCATGGTGCATTCAACCCACAGTATTCAAAAAGGTAAACAGGACTTCCGGGGTGAGCGTCGAACTAACCATTTTTATTTCAGGACTACGATTAATACGAACAATTTTTGTATAAATCCTTTGGAACCAAGTATAATGTAATATTACCCATACCGACTGCCATTAATAGCTCAACCAAAACCACTATATAAATCTTATTGACTCGCCATCCTTATTCGTATCCTTCAACGACTACCTATAATATGTAAACCACAAAAACTTCCCATACACGTTCCTACCCAATAAATAATGTTGCCATAAAAAAAAAGCTTGTTGAACATCGCAGCTCCAGGTTTGTCAATACGATAGTGTTTACCGACGCAATGCGCAAGTCTGCCGACGACCCTGGCTGGGCGCCAGAATATCAGCTGATTTGGACTCCAGTGGCTCGGTGGAATTTTTATATCCATTGTGGTGGTTATTTGTTATAGACTTATTGTTATCGGCTTTGGATAAATGCCTGGAATTTAAATAAATGATGTGTGGAATTATGTCAGATTATGTCACTTGATTTGGAGTCATGGGTTCCTAGACGATGGAATTTTTATATCCATTGTAGTAGTGGACAGGAATTATGTTATTGGTTATAATAAGCTTTGGACATATGCCTGGAATTTAAAAACCCAGTGCGTAGGGAATACACCTGATTTGGAGTCATTGGTAGTCGCTGGAAATTTTATGTTCAGTGTGGTGTCTTGAATGACTAATACCTAATGTATTAGCTATCCTAGATATATTATGGGTCATTTTGGACTCTTTCACGAGATGGGTACCATGGTTTATGACTTGTGATCCTGGAAATATAATGGGGATCCGGTGAAAGGTATATATGCATTTAATTAAATCTCAATATTTCAGTACCTAATAAACAAAATCTTTGCAGAGTCAATGATTGGAAACTGAATAACGATTAATATCTTGATTTCTTCCGCCTTTCTCTGTAATCACTGAAACATTACGTTCGAAGCAATATTTTTTATTCTACATTAAATTACTTTCTACATAAAGTTACCACTTTGTCGTCTTCTTTTCCATTTAGCGACACATCATTTCCTTTTTAATAGTCTTTTATAGTATGATGAAACTGCATACTTGAGTAGACTTATTTTTCATCATAAATCGTTTTCCCCCATCTATAAAAGTGCGATCGTCTGTCTGTAGTTTTTTACTGCAGCAGCGGTAATACTTCACGTCTAATAGCCATTAGTTCAACGCCCCTTGCTGGGCACGCCCGCGCCTTGTCGTAATTAAAAGTGCCTAATGTTATTATGATCGTCCTTTACTGCGATAAAAGTTTGGTATGTAGGAAGGCTTTTACTGTAAGGTATTTTTAGAAAAGCTTTTTAAAGCCTTTTTGTGACCATGAAACTTCCTCTCTCCTTTTCAAGACACGATTTAAAAAACTTGGCAAGTGAATAAGTGATGGCAGCGAACTGCCATCAGTTTCACGAACAAGGCTCTTGGCACCGCTAAACTTTTATCGAAAAACTAAACCAACATGTTCCATTAAGGTTTTCGTGCCAAAAAACTGTTAGATTAGATTTTCACACAAAAAACTACCTAACGCTAGATATATGAACGATGATATGCGAAATTAGGAATCTAGTTAATCTGGTTTAGATAATCTCCACAACAAACTCTGATTAACCTCGTATTTATGTTCAGTTAGTTTAATGTTTCTATCAGATAGTTCAAACTGTACGATTATAGTACGTCACTATAGATTTTATGATTGTACAACTAATACGGATCAATCAACCACTTGATGATTGACATGCTTCAATACTTCCTTATACATTCCAACCCACAGACTTTTTTGCGTCAGACGCCGAATAAATACCAGCTAATTATTCTATGGAAAATAATCATAATAGTACATAGATAGAAATACCTACGTACTCAGATAAATGAAGACTAGAAGCCAGGGAACCAAAAGCTGTATCGTTCATTCAAAGGATATACTGTCCAAGCCTCAAGCCAAAGGACACTTCCATTATATTTTCAACAATCGGTAGGATCTTTGATATTCTTTAGCTGTGTTTTAAAGAGCTATTTAAAATATGACCGTGTTTATTTAAAACATCCGATTTTTCAATACGTTTCTCGTTGAGTCAGGTTACATATAATATGCATACAGCAGTATCATGATGAATGTTTACCAATAGCTGTAAGATTCAGAGCGTGGCGATGTCGCGCAACCCCGATACGCGATCCACTTTGCACCTGTACTGCAATCATCTCTTCTATGGTAATGAGATACAATTTAGGAAGGCAGTAGTAAACGGGAGCAGATTTTAACATCAAAGAGCATTCTAATCAAATAACTATAGAAGAAGAAGAAGAGAGAATAGAGGAAAGAAGAGAGCACAAGCACACCCAAAGTACAAGAGATGTTGATGATGACGAATTTGAAATAGACACCAGTAAGATTTCAAAGTATGCCTTTGTTGGCAGCGTCGGCACTCGGGCAGTGACAGTAAAATTAATTTACAAATTCATAAAGGTATACATTCTAATTAACTTTGTGACTGGCTCGCTTCCCGAGTTTTCATAAAACAATTTTAGAAAGCTTTTTATATTCGCTTTGTGCCCTTGATTGAGCGAAAGCTTCTGAAAGTAAAATTCCTCTACTAGGTAAATTGCAAAAAGGAAAATGTAAATGGATTACTTAATTTCAATTTCTTTCGTAACTTCTTTGCTAGTTTTTTTTCTTCAAACAGTATTTTCCCTCTAAATTACGCAATTTTCTTCTCATGTCACGTTGCTTTTCAATTTCATCTAACTATCATTAGTTACCACAACTCCCGTATCACGTCTTGTCACAGAGAAACCGAACTAATTAATTCTATATTACAATGTAAATAACTCCTGTTTAATCGAGTCACTTCTCTAATAGCGATCGCTGATTGCATAGCAATTGCACTTAAGTCTTTAATTTGTGTCCATCGATCGCTTTCTCGTGTTACCTCACGTTACGTGACAGATTATGTTACAGATACTAATCATGGAGAATACGTTTAATTTAAATAATGGTTCTGATGTTAATTTTATTTACTGAAAGAATTTGATTAACTTTATTTATAGACTCTGCATACATGCAAGTGCTATGTGCTTGCATATATGTTATAGCGTTAAAGATTTGCGCCTGACAGGATGAAAGGGTTAAATTACGCACACAAGCACGTCCATATTATCATCCAACTTGATGTAAGCTATGTGATATTATAGGTTCCAAGTAAGCCTCTCGACTCTGTCTTCTGTTTCTATTTCGATTTAACATTGTACAGATGCACTGGTAAACGAACCCGCGTTAAGTAAACATAATTATATCGGCTGAAACAATATCCCACCATATCGGCTTGCGCATGCGGTTGCATGCACGCACGCTGCGTATGCGCCGCTCCGCGCTCAGTCTGCGCTCCACGCGGCCAATGGACGCACAACCGCCGACGTTACTTTCTACATTTGTATTTCGATGCGCGTTTGCGAATACGAAATTGTTATTGTGTATTTTTTTTGTTTTTATTGTTTTTTATCTGTGAACATGGAAAGTGACTAGACTAGTGATTTTATTCTTCAGTGCTTTTTTTATTTTTTCTATAACTTTTCGCAAACAAAGCCTCCAAAGGGTTTAATTGAATAGTAAACGGGCACGGAACGCAACGTTATCGGTGGAATGCGTAGAAATCGTTCCGCATGAACGATCCAATAGAAGACCTATCATGGAGGTAACCATCGGATAGTGAACTAGTGTACCTTCGTCGATTTCAGGCATCGCTGGCTATTGTTTCATGGCTGGTGCGTCGGCAGCCGTTAGTACGCTTCTCTATTTTTTTTTTACCACGCACTCGTGTTTACTAACAATTATTGTAATGGTCCACCGGTCCATCTTACCATATTAATGTTTAACCACCGTAATGTACGTCATTATGAATACTCATCAAAGTAGCGAACACTTACATTTCCACAAAAGGGTATTTTCCGGAAATTCACAACATTTTTCTAACAAGAAAAAGCACTTTATAGAATGAAGACATCTCGAACACGGGTTTAACTACCGGATGTTTACTGTGGGGGTGCATCTTGACATACCGCCTTCCATCTGCGTTCACCTTGTACCTTAACACATTAACAATACGGTGTATAACTCACTAGCAGGAGTGTTTTATGGGATGTCAGTCTACTCACTTCTAAATCCGTATTTTCAGGAGTTGGATATTCGGTAGTTAGGATCTATATTTATGTTTCGTTCAGGAGTGTTAATGAGTCCCTTATTGTGGGTGGTAGCCATGAAGCCGATGTTTTGAATGAAAGCGATGAATAATTTATTGATTTACAATATGTATACTGTATAGGCCATTGAACGGCTTGCTTTAATTCCCAAACAGTCTTTTAAGCTTCGAAAATGTTCAAAACTTTATTAATCGGCATTAAATAATTGAAATTAATTACCCTCGGGGTTTATGATGGTTCGAATTGTTTATGACCATAAGTGACTAACTTGGTATAATGTTTCTCGTCCAAAGAGTCCATTTTCGTATTTCAGTAATCCCTTTCTTCCATAAGTGTTCAGGGAAAGCTTTGCAAGTCTACTATACAAGTAACAATGTAAATGTGCCTTAGAATGTTTATTAGACAACGTTAATCATTAATATTTTCAAAAAAAGCATAATTGTTATGTTGTAACAACATAATACAATACAATGCCTACAGATTGAAGAGTTAACGGTTGAAAAGAACAACCTTCAAACATCGCACCTGCCCACGTTTCCACCTTAGTTAGAACACATTATGAGAACATTAAGCCCGAATCACTGTCATGAATGCTAAACAAAATAATAAATCAAACAATGAATGTTTTACAAGGATCTTCAATGATCACTACGATATGTTGTATGCTAGACAATCCTTTTGGTGACGCTATAGGCTTAGTCATAGTGAGTAAAATTGTAAAAGAAAGTGTGGCAAGTCTATAGTCAATTAAGGAAATGGAGAATACACGCCTAAAGAATTTTTAACTGTAAATGTCGGCGTCGGACATAAGGTGACCGGTAAATCTAACGCTCATTCGAAAACGGTAAATACAATATTTGATTGCAAGGTCAAGTTACAGATAAAAGACGATCCTCTCGATGAAATAGAAGACAATCAAATTGATCCAAACTACCACAAAGCACAGTAGATATATGGATATATCCATATATATATTGTGCACAAAGTCTGTGAACACAGTGCTTTGAACCGGCAAAACAGTGTCAGAAAATGAATGTGGAATTGAACACCGAAAACCTTTGACACGGAAAGGAAATAAAGACCATTACAAGAAGTGTTTAATAAATCTCCACCATTAGGGTCATCTACTTAAACATGAATAATAATGTACTGTAAATATTTTGGATTGTAGCTGAAAACCGTTTTCGTTACAATACGGAGAAGTGTTATTTAAACAATATCCAAGGTGTTCAGTTTTGAGTTTAGACAATCGATTGCGATACAAGCTCCTTAAATGAATGAAACTAGACTTTATTTAAATGCTCATACAATGCGATGTTGTTCTGTTACTGCTAAAATTGGATTGAAAAATGAGAGAGCTGCAATCTGATGTAGGGTTTCCTAATTTTTCTTTTTGCTGGTAGTGATAAAAGCATCAACATTACGAAATAACTTTTCTGCATATTCCTTATCAAGTTCTGTGTTTGATGTATCACCGATAATGACTAATAGCTATTGTTTTCTTTAATTTACATTGGCATCGTACATTCTTACATCTACTAGAGCATAGAGCCTACTTGCATCACGATCACTTCGTTTCTCAACTTGTATGATTCTCAGTATTACTGTTTATGGTGCATGTGCAATATTCATTTGTAATCTTCGTCATTTGGAGCGGTGATTGAGAGAGCTGTCGCAAAATAATATTGATGTATTCACATTAAGTAGATTTGATTACGAATTTGAACGAATAGGGTAACTAGTTTTTTATTATTGTATACGTAATAAAATTAGTAATCTTAATCTTCAAAAAACATTAGTGATCGATAATCTTAGTCTGACTATTTCTGTAAATTGAGAGAATTTGAATCAGTTAATTCAATATCTGCTGCATATCTTTCGGCTGAAATGATGATGATGAATGTATTTTTTTGAGATTAGTTACTGTTCCAGTAGTAAGTTCGCAATAAGCATTGAGTTTACCAGCATAATCAATAAAATATGGTATCCTCAGTATAATGTCATCTATCACATCATTTACATTTTCTTAGTTTCCTTTGTTTATGTTGTTGGTTCCTTTCATTGTGGTTCTTAACTGTCTCACTATTGTTCCATACAGTCAAAACATGGAACTTACGACAGATGTAGGAACTAATGTCGTCTTTTCTGACATCATCGATAGGTGCTATGTCCAAAACATCTCTTTTACAGCGTTCTTGACCTACGTTCACCTAAAAATAAATACTGAATTACCTAACTTGTTACAACCGGTCGGTGGAGTAACGACCGTGCTCGAGTAATTTTGCTTATAATTAGTACAGTGAGTCAGCTTCGGGAATAGAAGCGTGGCGCTACAGTAAACGGGTCAACGCTAGTGAACAAGGGGTAATTGCTTGGGAGAGTGCACATCTGTGCAACAATTGCTTATGTGTTACACTTTTTATTAACGCCTCATTAAATTCAAGAGTTTCTATTACGAGTTGTACCATTACCATTTGACATGTGGCTCAAATTAGTTTGTAAAGCTGAAGAATTTTGTTAGTGTTTTTGTTAATATGTTGTTTGGTTTTCGTTGAACGCCTCAGTAAAAACTGATCAGGATTAGATAGAAGACCATGGGTACTAAAAATATTACATGGTCATAGCTTTAATATATATATCTCCACCACAGTGGAATATTGGTATTTGCTTTCTTTGTTGTTGGATCAAAAGAAAATCTCAAGTGAGCTAGTTAGAATGACAAGCAAGTGTAGGAAGAAAGTGGGTTATTGTGGTGCTTGTTGACAATGAGCCAGAGTAGTCTCATCTATTAGTTACCGCTACGTTACTTTCTGTATAAACGCTATTGTTACCATTTGGATCACCCTAATACTTGAGAGAAAATCAAAGTAGATCTAAATAAATTATACGATTCCTAAGTCCGGGAAAGAGTTATTTAGTATAAGGGTTACCTTTATTATTTCATTTTATCTTCGCTAATTTCACCGTATGTCTCGCGCGGAGTCGTACAGCGTTTCTGCATTTAGCTACCTTCGTTAAAAGTTTTGATATGTTTATACCTTGCAAGCTTTTTGTTTTTTTTTTTTCTAATGTGCACTTACATACCTTTCAGCAGCTTCAGTTGCACAGCGACATCTGTTCAAAGTTGATTGTATAAACTAAGTTTATTAGAACCTCATATTATTGTCAAGACTCTCAAGAGCAATAGCCGCAACGTGTAGCTCATCTCCTTCTAATTTTCATTGTAACGTGTGATCTAAACACAGTGGAGGCCATCCATCATCAACGTGTTCTTCAAAAGCGTCCAAAACAGAGCGGAACACACCGATGATTTAAATAGAATTCTCTAAAATATAATTTTGGAAGAATTGTTTTTCTGTTCTATATTTCGCTTAACATTTTAAAAGGAGCATGGAACTTTCCCATCTTTCTTCAAAACTAATGAACCACAAATGTGACTTGTTGCGAGTCTTGCATCATCTCCTGTACCGCTCGAACAAAGGAAGCTTACCGTTTGATATTTTCATTTCTCTTTGCATTTGTCTCGCCCAGATCGTTCGGTACTTCACAAAGCTCGGGCTTGCACTAAACTGCACCAATGCATACATTTACATTTTGATTATCAACTTCGTGATTTATGGTTTGTACTGGTATAGGAATATTAACAGGTGGCTGGGTTAAATAGGAACACTAGCAAGTAATTTGGTTATTTGAATACTGAGCTGGTATACTTATTATGAATCTGTTCTTTTGAATTTAACCGCCTTATTTCAATACTACCTCTGCCCAACAAACCCTTCGGATAATACATGGGATGTTATGTTATTTCCAATACTAGTGCTTTCAGCCTTTCAAATTTTTTGCTGGCCTTGTCTTTACGTATTTTCAAGTTACTACCCAGAACTATACCAGAATTTACATAACTATTTAGGTACAAATGTTAAGTTGTTGAATCGATAAAACATAAAAGCGACATTGGCAATGAAAGCCCGGAATAAACGACATCAACATTTCCATCGAACGATCACGAAACGTAAAATATGTAAATGAGTACATTTGTACTTGTAACTTTTAATTCCGTCTATTGGCTTTCTACTGATTAGAAAACTATTGGTTTTACTGTGTCTTTGATGACGGCTGTAGATGTACCATTTGCGACTTTAATTGCACTTCCTTTCTGCGGTTACTACATTTTTATTTCGCACTTCGTGTCCCTATGTCTGCTACATGCGGGTGCATGTAACATTCTTCGCTTTATGGTTTCACCTTTGTTACCAGTCTTTATATTTAAAGGGTATTAGCACATTTAGCACTAACTTGACTATGAAGCTAAAACGCAAAGCATTTTCTGAACATCCGTCATAATCAATTTTCTTTTATTTTACATTTATTTAGACTTGTACCCATACATACACAACTGGATGAGTCATATTTGAAAGCCATTAACAAACAGATGCTTTCGCTGTTTAATTACTTCTTAATTAAACGCTCTAAATGTATCAAACAGCAATCTCAACACATAAAAGCATTAAAACACATTACAGATGCAAAAAATAAAGCTAAAGCTCTAACGATGACTCACGCGCAGGTGAGTGTAGCGTCTGTGCGTCTGCGCAGACCGATGACACACAATCGTGTCAACGGACATCACTTTTTAAATCATCATTGACCTAGTCCTATATTTCAATCTCAAGCCTATCAAGATTAACTTAATTGCTACTAAATAAAAACCATTAGATACGACGTTTATGCCAAATAAAGTGTTTGTGCGATACCATCCATCAATAAGGAAATGCACTGCTTCTGCTGTCAAGTTTGATAGGTGACCATGACGGGCTCCTGATTCCTCCGCAGCTGCAGCTCTTGTAGATACCGTGTATGGGAGAGAGTAGCTCATTGTTAAACGGGATGAAGACCCACTTATACCTAATTATGACAGACAAACGTCATTGTAGCCATGTGAAAGACTAGCCTCATTTTTTTGTTACATTTTAAAATGGTTTTAGTGAACTCGTGAATGTCCGTCGTAAATTCTCGTATTTGTTTTACGATGTCTGCAGAATGTTAGTGTGCACTTTTGTTTATTATGTGCCTGTAATGTCTTCTTGGCCTGTAATTTTGACCTAGTAAGATTTTAAAGTGGTTCTCTGATTCAGTCATTGCTACCGAGATTTGTTCCACCCTAACCCACTTACCTGATAATTACAAAAAATATATAAACCTAGATGATCATTTGGTAGGTTTACCCGTGAAAAAGGTTCTGTTAAATAAAAATTAAAAAATGGTTATGATATAAACAAATACTCGAAATATTAACCGTGCATTTATGAAACTGTTGAATGCGGAGATTAAAAAATATTAGAACATTATTATAATCGATTTCAATGGTCTTCCATTCACCACATAGAAACTATTCAACTAAAACAAATTAACTTTTCAATACTTCGCAGCCGATAACAGCTACATAACTAAACTTCTCTAGATTCCAATAAATAAATCTCCGTTTCTACGTCTCCGGATCTCCTGCGATCATTCCTTACATACCTAGGAGATCAACTGGTTTTGGTTTGTCTTCTAGGCGATCGTAATTCGTAACTCATTCATTGGAATCTTTGAATACGACGATTTATTTCCTTCTTGTCAGCCGTAGGATCCGTTGCTCACTGTATATATCACTGCAAGTCTTATGTCAGTCTGTGTCAGTAATAAGTGACTACTCACACTTATTCAGCTCCATTCGCGGTTCGCTGAACGATTGTAATCACACTTATACAATTCTGCTTCTATCAGCCGCGTACAGTGTGAGTATTTCCTAAGGGTCCACCCTATAAATGAGGACTGATATCGCAGGGTATCTTGGATCATATTATTATATTCTAAACATGAATGGTTCGTGAATTTTTAAAGGGTTGGCTTCCTATACAACAACACAACACCGTTACACAGAGTACAAGTTATACAGAGTATAAAAATAGCACTGCTAGATCAGACCAACCGAAATAGAACTTCACCTCCGCAATTCAACCCTCGGGTTAAAGAGCACTGCCTTCTCTCACTTGACCAGTTTAGAGCCAGGGGTAAGCGGTGTTATATTCTTCGATGATCACATTCACATTCTATTATTATTTCAGTCCTAGGTCTGCTTGAACTGGCAGCCTGGCACCACTATTAATCTAAGACAATAACTCTTGCAAGATCAGAACAGTTTTGCCCTCAATCTGTCTGAGAATGAAAACTGGTTCAACATTTGGGTCAGTGTACCTAAGTGTTTAGATTATTTCAACGCAACGTTTATTGAAATGTATCATGGTTATTGGGTGCGTGAGATTTAAACATTATTTTTGTTAGCTCTAGTCTTCATAAAAAGTCTGCTGTTTGTACTCTCCTGGTTTCTGAATTCTGTTTCTTGTCCATAAATATGCTCTCCTATAACCTATTCTTGTTATTGTTCTTCTTAAATCATTTCTTCTCTATCGTCGATCTTGTTATTTCAATCATCCAATAACTACACCTCAATTAAAAGATGACCTCAGTTTTCTTGGTCAGAGATTCGATCAGGGGTCTGAGTCCATGAATTTACAAAGGTCTCTGCGTTGTGACTTTTTGCAAATCCGTCAAAGACTCACAAGGGAGAGTTACAACGTTTGTAAATTAGTAGTCTTGGGCCCCAGGCTTTCAGCAGAACCCAGTGGTTACTGGTTAGTCCTCTCTACTTACCTCAGTGTTGTGCGTCATGAGCGGTCACATAGTTGGCAAGCCTGTGGTATGCTGTCGTAATTAATCACTACTACTATTGTGCTCTATATTCAAGTATCAGTAATGCATTGATAAGCGATACCAGTCATACTTTGTTGGTATTACTTACTTACTTGCTGACAAACTTCCATTGTCTTTTAACCATCGATTACACTGCGTAGGTCGTCTCAAGTCAACACCAATTTCCTCTGTATCTACTTCATGAGTTTCCGGAAAGTGAATCTTAAGAACCAAATGTTTAATCATCACGGTGAAAATATTATTTGGTTCCAATGTTATAGTATGACATAGTGAATGAGTTGGTAACAATTATTACCACCATTGTAATAATCGGTGTGAATTATTCTAACTGCAGTTGCTGCAACACTGCCATGTATTTGTTACATCGACTGACATATCATTGTCTTTCCGCCCACCATAATAATATACTACCTCTAATATAATTGGAAACATAGTGCCTCGTCTGCTATAATATTGTTTGCATTGCGGGCACGAAAAGTTACCAGTCTTGATTTGACTTGGATGTAGGCGTGTTTCTGTGAACCATACATATTAACCAACTAGACCAAGGACCTAGGATTACATTGAATTGGAAGTCTATTTGCGCGAATTTATCAATTTGGTCCGTTTTAGATCGATTCGCGACTTTGCAGACAATCACACAACAATTGTCGCTGTTTACTTTAGATAAGACTAAGGATTTTCATTGTCTTGCTAACATTCTCTCTATTTACAGAATTGTCACACCCAGGACCATTAACAGTATCAGTAACAGAAGTAAATAATTGGTTACTTCAATTTAAATTTCTATTCAATTTGCAAAGACCTTCTGCAGCTACGGAATTAGCGTCTATTAACACTTTAATCCTAAGTACTTCGCTGGATACTGGGCTAGTTAAACCCTGTCGTATAAAGAAGCCCACGACACTTCACTTAATCCCTTAAAAGGCTTTACGATCCCATTTATAGTACAAGTACTTATTCGAAATATAGATACGGAATCGATGCATCGCCCACTCTTATCAAAAGCCTTTTCCTTAAGAAGTTAGTTGGCTTCCAGATCAACTAGATGCGATTGAATGTTATAGATCTGTCGTCTGCTGTCAATTAGTGTTGAAAGTAGATATTTTATCAGATAGATCATTTCCAGGTTTCTGCCTGCTTGTCGCATCATCATCCGCTCTTATCTAAGTTTATTTTACATCTCTATCAGCTGTTACCTCAGTGTTTTCTTCCTTTCTTGATTGACTATCTTTCACAAAATCCATCCTTCTATTTTTATAGCCATATTCATTTTGATTACTTGTTATTATAACTGTCACAGTTATTCGCAAGGAACCATTTTGTAGTGGCCGATCCGCCCACTCAGTGTTGTAATCGAGACATATTATCTTGGATATCGATAACCACAGGGTGTCGTGACCATGTCGTTAGCTTGATTGGCGATCATTGAGCGAATCGCTCCGAGCATCGACCGGCTTCTATAACCTGTTACCTACATGGGCTACATAGAATGGAAGCAGGCTGTAATCTAGTTTGCAGCAGATAGGAATCGATTGTTAAGTGCTGGTCAGGTGGTGGACCGGCGTTGGGGGTATTTTGTGTTGATATCTTGTATTCACTTTAAGTGCTTCCTACGTGACTGAAAGACAAGATGTTTAAGTAATGTTTTACGGCAATGTTAGAAAACTTTTAGTTCCATTTCAATTTATTTTCAAACCATATGTACCTACCATCATTGATGATGATCTGATACATTGTGCAGATTTAGATAAAGTGACTATCACACTCATCATAATCCGCAAATTTTGGAAACGAGGATTAACAAAGGACGGTGCTTTCTTTAAAACCAGGTCACTCAATTCATTACCAGCACTGTAAAAAAACAGCGAAGTCTATTGCCATATAACTGCAACACAAGAAATGTAATATTAGGTCAACTGAGCAACATTAGCCGCATACGACTGAATGCGGACGACGATCAGGCGACCAACTGTAATGGAAACCTTACACTGCTTTTATATGGCGACCCATTTTACTATGAAACCGTTTTAAATAAGAAGATTAAAGAAGGTTTTGAATTTGGGATAATGTTCCACCATTTTGATACGATTTCCGTATAAGAATCATGTTTCATAATCCAATAGATTTTCTGAGAAATCAATAAAATCTGATGAAATGAGTCCTGATTTCCGCTTTCCTGAATGAGCACTTAAAAGAAGCAAAATGAAACACTTTGCTTCTAGTAGATTTTTCTAAAGTTTTAAACTTTTATAGTCTTGTGTTTTTCATGCGTATAAAGGATAATAAAACAAAAGTAGAAAGGTTTTACGGCACGGATCTTTCAGACGATATTTCACCCAGGTTCTTGTAGATAAAAGAAACCACGCAGTATACTAGAAAATGGAAGCAGCGAGATTGGAATATGCATTAGTAATGCTAGTCTGCAAGTCACACAAGCGCTGCGGTGGCCTATTACAACCACGGTTTAATAAGTAGCTGGAACTTGCTATCGGAAATTACATGCTGTTCATATTTTCTTAAGAACGGTAGTCAGAAAATGGTCCTAATATTCTCATGACTCATAGGACCAACGCAAATGGTCTTGATTGATTTAATATGTAAATTATCGAATGGTAACGTCTAGTTATCATTTGATGTGTGCTTTTCTATTGCGGTGACACCACATTTTTTATTTGAAACCTTCTCAATGGGCGACTCTGTCAGCCTTCTCGAAATGTTTGCAACACTAAAAGTAACGTTTAGTAGAAAGGTTAGAGCCCTATTTCACGACGAAGGACTAAGTATATATTATTATAAGTAAGAAACATAAATTAAAACCTCATTCTGTCTTAACTTCAAACGAATGACATAAATGCTATACCTATCTTACGAATAACGTACCTAAATATTTAGTTGGGTGTCGTGCGATGCGAAAATTCTTAACAATCGACTAACGAATTTTCCCGATAACTTTCCAAACGATAACAAAGAACATTCCATATTGAACCTGACACCTCTTCTCAAAATTCAGCTCGATGTCCTACACGTCATGCCCAAAGTATGTCGGGTATTGTTTTAAGCACTCCACTACATTATTATTTATGAGTGAAGCGAAGCGGCGCCTACAATGAGCTATTGATTGCGTTCGGTTTTTTGTAAATTGATATGTTACTCAGGTTGTGGACTTACGCTTTGTTTTTCGAGGTCTTGATTCAGAGTAGCACTGTAAAGTTTAATACACTGATAAATAAAATAGAGCCGGTTCTACTTTCGCTTGGACATCGCCCCTGGTGTTAAGCGCAATTCTGGTCTAAAGTGATAATTTTCCAGGTTTTTAAAAATGAAATTCTCGTTTCCAAACTATTATCTTCTGGAGCAACTATAGACAGATATGCATTTTTCTTTTCTTTCTTGAGAAAATGAACAGTGAATTGTTGCCAAGCCAATTTAAACTAATGAACAATTTTAACGATATTTATCTGTCCATTATGTTCTAAAACAAACTAGTATTTATATAACAAGCATCGAATGCAATAATTTGGCTCATCCCAATGTCAAATTCAATTTACATATTGCATACTAAATGCATCATCGCACACCTACGTGCCGACGTAACATGCAGCTCGGCCTATCGTTACATCAGCGATCCAACCTGGATGACTCACGCAGTGGGCGATGGCAACCGGTCCCAGGTAGAATGTAGTCCGTTTTTATTGGCCCTATTGGGAAAATATTCTGCACGTTTTGTAATTTGCAGGCTTTGCAGATCACTAAAGTAACTTGTTTGGAAGTCTGTACCCTTATTTGTACCGTTGATCAATTATGTGTCATCAAAATTGTAATTTGACTAAAAAATTTTCGGGACTGTTGCACTTGAAGATATCTGAAGTGGATCTTCAAAAGTTAATTACGAGGGGTGTTCAATAAATAGTGAGAATTAGTAAGACGCAATTATCTTTTATTATATGTTATTTTATTTTTCGACGTAGTCACCTTTCAGGTTTATACACTTTGTATATCTTTTCTCTAATCCTAAAATTCCCTTTCTAAAAAGATCTTCTTCCTGATCCCTTAAAAAATCATTTACGGCGGCGACTACTCCGTCATCATCTTCGAATTTCTGGCCCCTGAGATGTTCCTTTAAGCGCGGAAATAGGTAGAAATCACTAGGAGCAAGGTCTGGTGAATATGGAGGATGTTCCATCAATTCGAAGCCAGCTTCTTGAATGGCAGCCATCGCAACTCTTGACTTGTGCGCAGGGGCGTTATGTTGGTGAAACAAAACAACTTTAGCGAGTTTGCCACGCCGTTTCTTGCGTATTTCCTCACGCAACTTTGTTACTTGTCCTGCGTACATAGTCCCCGTAATAGTGGCTCCATGATTAAGATATTCGATCATTACCACCCCTTGGCTGTCCCAGAAAAGAGAGCCCATGATCTTTCCGGCGGATGGAATCGCCTTCTTTGGAGTTGGAGATGACGGTCGCTTCCAAGTCATGGACTGTTGTTTCGTTTCCGGGTCATAATGGTGAAGCCATGTTTCGTCCATACTTCCATAGTTAAGAATCGAGCCAGAAATCGGTCAGGATCTTGTTGTAACAAATCCAAACAGCTTTGTGAAATTCTCAGTCGAGTTTGTTTCTGCGCGTCAGAAAGCATTCTGGGCACCCAGCGCGCTGACACTTTTTTCATACCCAAATGGTCGTTTATAATATTATGGACACTTCCTATCAAAATCTTTATTTCTTCAGCTATAAAACGAACAGTAACACGACGATCCGCCAAGACAATATTTTCAACTTTTTTAATCATTTGTTCAGTCACTGCCGATATGGGGCGTCACGTTCGTGGGTCGTCGTTAGTGGAAGTTCTTCCTCGCTTGAACTCAGCACACCAACGCGCAACCGTAGAATATGGAGGAGCATGAACCCCTAATGTTGCTCTCAAGTCTTGATTTACCTGCTCCGTAGTAAAATTTTTCAAGCAGAGATATTTTATTACCGCGCGAACATCAATTTTATCCATTTTTAAGAACACGTTCCGAAACGACGCAAACAATAGACTTCTACTTTTAAAAAACAAAAGAGAATTAATGGTTTTTTTTATTATCATCTTAACTAATGTCTGGGCTATGCCTGCCAGTATTTATTTTTGTTCTTTCCAACGAGAATGTATCGCATTCTCACTATTTATTGAACACCCCTCGTATATGAGCACAGCTCTCTTGCCCTCCTCATCATCCTCTTCATCTTCACCTTGACCAACAGGCTCGTGTTAAAATATTTGATAAAGTTATATTTTTTTATTGCTTTGGGTCTAGAATCAGATGTTCAATAACCCTACCTGCTGCGTGCGTGTGGTCTGGTGCGAACAAAATATGACCTCTGTGTCTACCGAGGTGTTTTTAGCCGTATTTGGTAAGGTCGTCACTTCAAGATGTATCCAATCCATAAACCGCTTGTGATTCATGCGAATTCTTTGTGCTTGCGAATTTCACTTTCTAAACGGCTTCAGTTTCTTTTTTCGTTTGCTTTAATTTCCAGTCGCAATGTTTCCGTATCAAAGATTACTTGTCTAGATTTCTAAACATTTTATGCTGATAAGTATTCACGGTCCAATTTTAAATCTACGTTATCTCAGCTGATTCTGATTGCGCTATAGAAACTGATATTTGCACCGTGACAAATAACTTCAGTATTGTCTTCCTTCGCGTATTGTCTGCGTATCTTTGATTACATCTGTAATCATTACGAATTCCATTCTGATTTTACTTTTTGTTACACTTACACTTTACTTTCACTAAGCAATCAATTATACGGAACGAAATGCTCGCGAAGGCCTGTCAGAATACTATGATTTATGCCATCTCCGTTGAGTGTTCCTCCAATTTTGTATTTCTTCTGTATCGTAATTTTGTAGGTATCTCATATATTTTCGGGGACTACTTGCTAACACTGTTAGACATAAAGATAAGTCCTTTCAAAAAGGTGGTAATGATTGCGTTGTGGACAAATCCATAACTGTAAGAAAATGTACCTACTTATCAGTAATAAAAGCGAGAAACTGTAAAACTAGATAAGTGCTCAAATAAAGAATATCATAAAGGATATGACAGCTGTTGCACTGTCTATTACGAAACGGACGAAGACTATTACGAAAGGGAAATAGATAACGTTAGCTACTAAGCTGTTTGTAATGATGGTCTAACGACCTGGCACACTAATGAAATAGTTAACAACAAGAAATTATTACTACCGCTACTACAAGGAAAAGTTCTTGTTTAACAACACAGGACAGTGAAGTTATATAAAAGAGAGTCAGATAACCATGTTGAAGCTGATAAATAATAGAGTTTTTAACCAACATTGCTAGTGACTAAGTGACTATACATTCTCAGAACATCTCAACCAGTCAAATGAACGAATGCAACAATTAGCTCGAGTACAGAATATGATATTAATGTCCTTTTCTACGAAACACTGGTAACAGTCAAGCATATATTATGATTGAAGAATACAGCAATTGACCTGGACGCGAAAACGAAACGCAATCTCGACCAATCTGGCGCCACTTAAGCACTTACTGCACTTAGTAACCAAATCCCTATCCTTTCCATATAATTTGGTCCTATTAGCTTTAACGTCGTAAGAGTATTGTCCTTTATTATTCGCCCACGGAGACCTAACTAAACAGTATCTTGGTCATCCCACTCCAACAATATGTGTGCTACCAAACCTCCCATTGCCTTTTACGGGGCTTAGATGAAGGCGCGTGGTCAGTTATATAAATATTTGCATACAAATATGTTAGGTTTATTTTTCCGTTGGCATTGTCGTTACCAAGTGGAGAAGAAAATTTTATAGCTTTTTTTATTGTCTTTTTGTCATAAAAGTTACAACGATATCGCTGCCCTCTGAGCTTTGTTCAGAATATCTTGTCAATTAAGACCATAATTTCCATAACCATAAGCATTTGTTATGGAAATGTATTATGTGTTTGAATATGTAGGAAAAGTACCATAAAGATTATTCCAACATAACATAACATCACGCCTTGTTTCCCCGTAGGGTTGTTCAGAGATGTTCTATAAGTAGACCCACATTTCGCCAGGTTTTTGAATCCCATGTAATAGGGGGTGAGCCTATTGCTATCAAACGTGCACAAATCCTGATTCCGGGCTGCTAGAGATTATTTCAACTTGTTTGTTATCAAAGAAGTGGGTGTTAGTTTTATTTCATTCAAGTCATCGCTAATGAGAATTGTTCTCTTGATCTCATCCTATCAATGTGCCATTCATAATCTTGACAACAATAGTTACAGCTTCGCATTGTAAACTAGCTGCACAAAACAAACAAAACGTCTCTAATTCACAACTGGGAAAAAAAATACAGCAAAACAGCAACTTATCTCCGCCCATCGATCAGCGACTTCCGAAGTCTTGAGCCCGAAATTCAGGCCGTGGTTTCCTTTCAATCTTCACAGCACATCATCGTGATTGTCCCTTGGGTACTTGACCCCGTCCGCCTCGGAAATTGCTAGTACTTCCATAGGAAGTTAAGAACTCAGGAACTGCCAACCTTTTATGGTTATTAATGAGCCAGTCTATGGTTGTCGAATTTTACTAAGATTGGTTGTTCAAACTTCCTCTAACTCAAGGTTAGTTATAATGTATTGTTTTGGAACGGGATTATGTAAGCGCTTGAAGTTTATGTAAGATTTGTAATTAATTGTTTGTTGCACGCTTCGTGCCTTTAGAAAAATATTCATATTAAGAACTTTCTTTTTACGGTAGGTACGTATAATTCTTTTCTCATGCTGTCGTTATTTTTATTTAAAATAATCATATGCCCGAAGAGTTATCACACCGAATGTGACTGTAACCTTTTTTATCTGACAAATATTAAAATTGGTAAGGTTTAATTTGATTTTAACCCACGTTTCAACCCTTTTCAATACCGTGCCTGAACCTTTTAAGCTCGTGGTCGCAGGGGTGGGGATAGCACTTACGTCACATTTGACTTTTTATGTAACCATGATATTAATTCCACTGAGCGATGACTACATACATACATTAAAAAAAACACCCCTTTTTCTTATGGAGATATGTAGAAACTACTGCATGAGCCATCCACCAGTTACGATCCATCTATACTAATTTTATAAACAAGTTCGTTTGTTTGTTTGTTTGTAAGTTTGTATGTAGGGGGTGATCTCCGGAACTAACAGTCGGGTTTGAAAAAATATGTTTGCATTGGATAGCCCAAGGTTATAGGCTTCGTGGACGAAGTCGCGGGCTGAAGCTAGTACATAATATAATTCAGACAGCAATGATTACGTTTAAAAAACAAACATACTTTCAAATAAATGACATACAATCACAGATATATACGTCTTCAATTCTTCATCATGCGTTCATACTTAGTAATTGCTGCTATTACTGTGGCTTCCATTCTATTCTATGGTGTCACTGAGGTCATGTGGTACTATCTTACTCACTTTCGTTCTGTACCTAACCAAAACCACCAATTTTATCATCAGCACCAAATCTTACTAAATTGATGTCTTCGTTTCAGGTTTATTGACAAATTGTGAATAAAAGTTACCTGTACCAAAAGACCATATTTTACATTTCCGAATTCATAAGTGCATTATTGATTATATTATATTTATGAAATTTTTTACTGCATTGTTGTTAGGTGTTACATAATTTCAGTGCACATATTTTTTCCTTCTTATGTCTGATCTGGCGGAAAATTAATGTTCATTCAAAATATTTGTTACGTTAACACATGAATGATCTCGTCTTGTCAAAACTAATTCAAAGAACATTCCTTGTGTAATATGTAAAGCGTGGGAGCACTTATCTTCTTATTATACATACGTAATACTCTGGTATTTACTTTCATTCTTAATAGCAGTGCTTACGATGCTCAAGATACTTTGTCATTTCTCATTATGAGTTTTCTCTTGTTAGTGCTAATTAGCTGGAGTGATTGTAAATAAGATGGGTTGATGACCTTGGTGAGCTGTAGGAACGTTCTAAATAGTTAATTCGATACCTTATGGTTATATTATACATATAGCAGAATTTCATCAACCGAATGTTAAGAAAGACGATTCTCTAAACAAAAAACTTGCTCTTCACAAAGTTAGCATTACTAACTTTCAAGCCAAATAATTATGATTTGGGAAACCAAAACAACTGTTTTCAAGCAGCATACGAAGGGAAAAGATGTTAAAGACAATCTGGTAACTATATGAACAAGCCATTAGAAAAATATGTTAATTCTAATTAACCATCTATCTAATTACGTAACACATTTTCGTAAACGATTCCGACTAATCTGTTTCATTTTGACGGTTCAATAATATTCATTGCGTTATTTACGTTGTTAAGCTGATTTTTTTCGAACCCATGAAGCAATGGATTTGCAATCTGTTTCAAACCGATTCAAATTCTGATTGATCGTGTATTACGCAATGAACAGGTGTATAAAATTCAATTACACCACTGCAGCACTGTGGGTGGATACAAGGCAACCAATAAATAGTCCTTGGAATTCTAACATAGTTTTTGCCGATAGTTTATAAAATATCATTTGCAATTCTATTTCTGAACTACGCAACTAATACAATTCGTAATTAGTTTGACAGGGTTCCCAAAGTTATTGTCTTTATGCACGCAATAGAAAATTACTAAATATGTACGTGAGGCTTTATTTTTTATGAATAATTAATCTCTAAAATACTGCTGCATTCACCGCATGTTAATTTGTCGCCTTCACATAAATTTCTTCAATATTTTCGGTTTTCTCTAAAAATCAATTTGTACTAGGAAGAAAGGATTCCAATTTGAAGATGAAAATCGGATCAAAAAATCATATTCCTATTCGAATTACTTCATATATACATCTGAACAATGAGCATACGTTTCCTCTATACAAAAAAATGAAAAAAATCTTCCTCTCAAACGGCATCACGGAACTTGTAATATTCAAAGAATCGCTTGTCAAACAAGATTCACATTCACACAGATAGTTTACACGTTACTGAATCATTGTTACACTTCTTATGTGTATGACAACATTGACAACTTCCTCTATATAACATTTCGTAACTTCATCATTGTTATGTCCTATTAGGTAATTCATTGTTTTCCTGCCATCTTTTTTCAGCTCTACTACGACCATTTTGTTTTTATGTGCTTTTGTTTGGCTTCGCTTACGTGTTAGTTAATTATCACCTAATTCTAGGTGGTTGAATTAAAATATTCATGTAACTTAACGACTACGAATGAGGACTAAGGGCTGATTTCACCAATGAAACTGAACGCGATCAGCATGTCTAAAACGCGTTCAAGAGCTGTCAGTGTCAAAATTGTTATGGAATATTGTACACTGACAGCTCTTGAATGCGTTTAGATGTGGTGAACGCGTTCAATTTCATTGGTGAAATCCGCACTAAACATTGAAGTACTTACTTATGCTCTACCAACGTAGGTTTTCAATTGTCCTTTCTACTCTACCACCACAATGTGCTTCGTCGTGTTCCTGCTTATCGTGATATGTCATCTTGTCTGTTCCATAGGCATATCCTGAGTTTGATTTACGAACAGTTGTGTTGGTGTCATCACGACCTTTATTATTACCATTTGTAAATATTGTTCTGAAATGTCCAAGATCAAACAGTGACGAAGAATAATATGAATCGTCTTTCCGACCTTATTATTGAAACCTCAAACCATTTGTTTTAATTAGGTAATGGGTAATTAATTCTAATAGCCCTATTTTCAGTTTCTATTGCTGAACTGTTTAGTACTAATGTCTTGTTTGCGTGAAAATGTTCGCCTCTAAGCAATTCATAATTTGGATTTTCGCTTTGAGAAAATGGTAGTAGGATTATAATAGTGTCTTTGATTAATTAGGTGAACAAAACAGTATTAATTTCCATACTGACTATAAATATGAATATGGTAATAGCAATATTTATGAACTTGAGATCAACGTACTTTAGATTTTTTTATTTACATATTTCATAATTTTTCGCCACCATGCACTGAATATTTTTTTCAATTTATATATTATATTACAGAGTTAAGTGGTAAATTAAGCAAATAAGTGTTACAAGTACGAAAAAAGTTGCAGATGAAGCCGACCATGACTTACTGGGCACTAAACCCTTGACTTTTAAAACTGCCCAGTCTGCAGAGGTCAGTTAAACATAAACATATCTATCACAACTACCTCGTAAAGACCAGCTCTATCGGAAACTCGTAAAATTTAATTATTTTCTCCGCTGAGCCGAAAACATTTCATCCGGGTATGTTCAATGACGTACGATGTCGTAAAATTCCATGTATTTCTGTCAAGATGAAATGTTTATTGAATTTTACATGAACGCTATTTGAAATTGGTTTTGAAATGAGTATTAATGAATGGATTTATGGATTGGATATAGATGAATGAATTGCGTTGAAAAATGAAGCATGAGTCGCGAATGTATTGACATGTTCTGTTATCAACTAGAGTTGCCGCGAATACTCGCTATTATTCGGTATTCGGCATTACTCGTCATTTTTTTGATATTCGTCGAATACCGAATAATAGCTAGTATTATTCGGCATTCGGCGAATAGTCGTCGAAAATAAACTTTTAACGAACAAAAGAACTAATGAGTTAAAAATAATAATTTTTTAAATTATTTTCCTTAATAAAACAATACACAATATCAATTATTATCTGCAATATGTGCCTGTGCCTATCATATTCATGAAATTAAATTAGTAAGTCTTTTTAATTAATATTTAAAATCCAACAGAGGCAGATTGTGGTGCAAAAAATCAATTTTTTCTGCACGTTCTGGAGCAAGTCGGTTTCGTTTTTCCTCGTAAATTAAACCTGCCTCGGAAAATAGTCTTTCTGAATAAACAGAGCTTGCTGGTGTGATTAAGTATCGTTTAGCAAGCTTACTACTTGTATTATATAATTGCATAGCACAGGTGTGAGTACTATGTACTAAAGAGCTACCATTCACCGGGTAATATGTCTTTCATTGACTTGAATGTGCCCTGGCGGCTGTGAGTATGTCATGCTCACTCAGATGTCTCGCTGATGGTGGCGCGTGTGTTGGATCATTTAGCTCCCTTCAAAATGGTAGAGCTAAATGGTGCTAATCCATGTGTCGTGTTCGTGAATGGGCGCCGTCAGTTGGGACTGGTCATCTCTTAGCTGCCATGGATTATTTTAATTAATTTAAATTTTTGAATTGTTCTTTATTTTTATCTTTTTATTACGGACGCTTTTAACGTGCACGTCTTTTTACATTGTTCTCACATGTATAATTTCAACATGAATAATGTAACCAATTTTATGTAACAATTTTTTGTTTAAAAGAGTGTCCGTGGAGTTTCTTGCCCGTTTTTCTCCATAGGTACCTACTACGTTTTGTATTTTTATTATATATATTTTATTATTTTCAATGTGTTTTCGGTATTTTTAATGTGTTTAATGTTTTTTTTTTTATGTCGAATAGTAATGTCGAGTTATTCGACTATTCGCCAAAGTGAATGGCGATTAATCGGTATTCGATTATTCGCTATAAACACTATTCGCGGCAACTCTATTATCAACCAGATAAGTCTGAAAGTCAAAAAATCAACCAGATATACGGTTCCTATGCAGTGCATTACTGTGGTAGAATAGTAGAAAAGAACAATATAAAGACAGCAGACAATTTAAATCAAATCCATGCTACGCATTAATTCTATAATTAATCGGTTATAAAAATAATAGGCACATATGCCAAAATAAAACTAACAATGACACGCAAAAGTAAGGACCGTCACATGCACAAAGAAGAACAAGCACATAATTAATCAAATATTTGAATTCTACCATTCAGATGAACTAAATTCTATTGTCAGATCACAATTCGTATCAATTAGCTGAATAATCTTCATCTTAAAGAATGTTGAATGGCGTGCTCTGTTCATAAAAAGCTGCTTAAAATTCCTCCATCTACGACAAACGACAATGCTTTCAGATGTAGACCATCTCAAATATGTTCTTCAGTGTGTCTTAAAAACTAATTTCTGTCGGGTTGTTATTCGGTATTGACGTTTTTATGACGACGTGGAAGCATTCCAAAATGTTGGCTTTATTGCAATGTGTAAAATCTGAAATATAGTCGTCTGAAAGTCATTGTTGGAAGATTTTTCTTCAAACTCGTCAAAATGCTCTTAAACTAATTGAAGCGGAGCTATCGATATGCTTTTAAGCTGATATACCTTTGGGTATATCTACATCGCTTGTCACAAGAGATGTCATGACCCTGGGGCTACACTGTCGCGTTATCGCGAACTTTACTTCGCCCGCTCTCTCTCGCCCCAGCATTACAACGCCAATTTTAGGAGAATTCATATTTCGGCTTGTGGCACACAGGTGTACTAGTATTTCATGCGGTCACCATCTGCGTAACCTAGTTATGACGGCAATAATCCGCCACGAAGGCTCTTTGCGGAGGTAGATATGGCCCACGGGACCATTACGGACCGGTGTTACGTAGATATTAGGTTACCTTCCATTTCAGACATTGTTATCCCAAAACATTTTCTGTAGACGGCGATAATTTTGGAAAATGTATATCTACAAGAATACATGAAAAGTTTTATCTTAATTTTAAAACGCACATTTATTTAGTTGTTAAATCTGTCGCGATCAATCATGCGACCACACTGCGCGGGCGCTCCAAATCTGCCTCGATGTGTGGTCTAGCTTTTCTATATTAATTTGTTAGCTCTGTTGTGATTGTTGTGGGAGGCAATAACATAGGCTTAATATAGCCAGTAATTTTCTTCATATTATCGACTCTTCCATTTGTTAAATATTCTGCGTTGTGCGTACGATTTAAGTTTCTCTAGAAAATCTTACTGTAGTTTCTCTTCTATTGACAGTTTTGCTGAATCGCGATCATCATTATCAGTAACAATAGTAACGTAAGCATTTTATTCGAAAGCTTTACACTTTAAACTAGATTTATATATCTGCTCCATGATATTCCACAAATTGAATGATCTTAAAATTAGGGATGCATCGATACGGCTTTTTGCCGATACGATACCGATACCGATACTCTTATAAACATATCGGCGATACCGATACCGATACCGATGCGCTTATTGAATTCAAAAATGAAAGTAAAATAAATAAAACGCATTTCAGGTTATTTTTTCAATTATTAAAATAAAAAGAACAAATAACAGGACTAACTAAATAAAACCGTTTAAAATTATAGACAGATTGAGATTAGACGCACGAGAACAGAGGGCCTAGCGCGAGTTTCATTTATCCTTCTCGATCAAACGCATCGAGCGCGTTTGGCGTTCCGATTGGATTGGATTCACCGGTGAAGGCTGGCCGGCTGCCAATCGGAGCGCCAAACGCGGTCGATGCGTTTGATCGAGACGGTAAAATGAAACTCGCACTAAGCCCTCAGTCAACCTAGCGAAATGGGATAGTTAAGCGAGTGCGAGGCCAAAGTGGGCGGGCGAAACAAAAGCGCGGGGTTTCCCCGAGCATAGTTAGTTCGTGCCTCGTTTCCAACGAAATAGAAGAGACAACACGCGCGTTTACATTACATTTTTAAAGCGCGAATTTTGAAAAGTATCGTTGTATCAGCCATAAAAATATCGCCGATGCCGATATATCGGCAAACTTCGAGTATCGCCGATATATCGGTATCGGTATCGGATGCATCCCTACTTAAAATGTAAAATATGGTCATCCACTAAAAATATGAGCTTTGAAGTTTCAATTTCTAATGCCAAACATATATTTAAACTCTGGCTATAACATTGTCTGGTTGCACAATAAAGAATTAAATTGTGCTGTTATTACAAAATGTTTCCCAGTATAAAATGGAGATAGCATTCGTTTTGAAGGTCGTCTGCCGGAGCCAAGAATACGAGTGCCGCATTGCAGCCTAGATGCACTGACCCAGCCAGTGCATTCTCAGAATTATATTTAGGCTAACTGTCGATTACCCGTGTAACCGTGTCGCAATTTCGAAATATACTAGTCAACATTTGAAAACGGGTGGGATGTATCTTCCCTAGTTTTGATAAACAGCCAAAACCTATTGTTAATTCCAATTTCACGAGAATTTATGTCCAGTTGTTTGTCAGTGTTAAATCACGCCAAAATGTCTACTAATTTTAATGATGTTTAACGCAAAAGTGAGTCACTCGACCGAATTGTTGTCGTGAATTTTCGTGGGTTGTGTGTGGAACTTCTAATAAGTTGAAATCTGAACTCATATAAAAATAAACATAACAAGAAGTTGATTGACATCTGTTAAATCTCCCAGTCATTGACACTAGCTTGAACGATTTTAGGCTCCTAAATATAGTTTCAAGTGGTTGAGTGGTGAGTGTGGTGACTTTCATCGTATGGTGTGGTCCTCCTTAGTACCGTATCATGAACGGTTTCTTTAACCTGATATCGTATGTTGTCAACAGAAATGCCATAGTCATATCTTTATTCACACTTAACAAAGGAGTAATATTTCTGCCTTTCTATTATACAATAAGTAAATGGTAACTGCTTTTCCTTATTGCCATCTAATAACTGTGAATTAATTATATTGGTTCTATTTGAAATACTGCTACGGTTTATTAGTTATACAACACCACTTAGTTTCCACTTTCCACGCTGAATCGTAGAAAAATATTGTTCCAACGTTTATCGAGTCATAACTAAATTGTAAAAGTGGACTAAGAAACTATCCATTGTCTGTAAAATGTTTATATTGAAAGACAATGCACTTAGAACTATTGCTATCTTTAAAGTTATTGAAATGGTACCATGCAGTTCTGGACTTGCACTTACCTAAATAGGTATTGAATGGACCTTTGTTTGCAGTTCTTTATCGCTATCTTCTTTAATTAAAATTAATTAAATACAGAGTTGTCTTGTTGACTATTACAGATTGTTTATCTATAAAGTAAATGTGGTAATGTTTCCCTTTGGTTTCTTCTATTTCGAATTTATGCAGGACCCAACTTTACCAACGGTCCCAACGGATATATTATTTGCAGGCTGAGCTAGAGAATATTCTTGAACTTTATCTGGTTCTCTCCAGTCCAGATAATATACTTCTACCACTATTCTTACACTTTCACTTTCTTATCACTTTGCAGGTTGCACTAGTCGTGTTTAATTAGCGTGGTAAAACGCTTTGAGAATACTTTTCATTTGATGATGTAAAAAGTATTAGTTTGGCTGAATGGCGTTTTTAAATAGCAAACGCCCATCAGAAAAGACAAAAGCAAAAAGAAAATATAAATCAAGACTTTTAAAAATTACTATAAATTATAGCACCTGCTTATACTAAGGCCCGTATTACAGAACCTCACTCAAGACTCCAACTAGTTTCAACCAATCAGAAGGCTTTAAACGAACTTGAGTTTTGAGCGAGTTTAGATATTGGCATAAAAATCTAGATTCTTGATCGTGCATCGTAGAATTTAGCTTGTCCGGATATTATATAATTTACGCATGGTCTTTATCGACGTTATCTATTAAGGTGACATTAGAGTCAAATAACTTGGCCATAACGTTAACATTGTGGAGAAAATAATTTTATTGCATGTGACCTCGAGATTACAACTGATTAATGGAAAGAAATTGAGATTCAATAACGAAACGATAACGTAGAAGTCAACGTTTAACCTTTTAAAGATGAGTGTTACAAATATTGCTATCACTTTATAGTTCGAAATGAACTAGTTTGAAGCTGCCAGCTGGTAAATTCATTAGAAGTAATTAAGTATGAAATGTAAGACGTAGATAGACTCAATTATAATCGCGTTGATTTCTAAGCACCTGCGATGTCGCTGAACGTCCCCGAGCGTTGCACCCCATCCATCAAGCTGTTCTCTGCCATCTTTGCCGACTATGCCATCTCTGCCGGTCTAGACGCACCGTCTCACTCCAATTACAATAATGGCCGGGTGCATCGCGAAATTCCATAACACTTTCACCGAGGTAAGTGGCTTTGCTTTCATGTGCCTAATGGCTAGAGAGTATGCTCTTATTTTGTGTTCTTCGAAATGATTAATGGTTGAATCTTTTTTCTCTAGTCTGTGTTACTTGGTGTTACGTCTGCTGATGAAATTATCTTTTTTTCGTTACCTTATGCGAGAATTGTTACGATGTGTTGTGTGATACCATAATTACATGCAAAGATTTCTCACGTTTGATTTACATCAATCGTGCTCGAGTAATAACATACGGAGTACCATTTTGGAAGATTCCAAATTCGATTTAAGAATTTTATTTCTGAATTCAGCTTACTAGTAAAGTCGTCTGAATCCTCAAGGCTCAAAGGACCCTCATTATTCAGTCTTATTTACAGCTTCCTCCAATGCTATTATTGCATCGTTTAAATCGTTAGCGCTTTACTTTGCGTCTTCGAAAACTAATATGCGTTCTATTTTTAACGTTCCCTCTTCCTGTACGGTTGTCACAGATCCAAATCTGTCATTTGTTCTCATACGTCTTCCTCTGTCACAATGTGGTTTTAGAAACACACCAGAAGTTATTCTACGATTGTTTGTTAAACCTTGGACGGTTAAATGACAAAAACTATCAATTTAAGTCGTTAATGATTATTTTTGGACAATCCGTGATTGTTCCTCGCCGTTGAATAATTGGATTTCGCATTTATAAATGTTTGCTGTTGTCCGGCTTCCAGTGTGTTTAATCGCGCAATGTTACTGGCCAGATTAATCAATGCAAATGAGTAAAACGGTTAAACCGTTGTTTAATCATTACTATTTGCGGCTTTGCAGTGTTTGATTTGTGCCTTTGCAGTTTTTATTGCCCGGTTTGCCATCGTACGTAACTACCAATCCACCAATGCCATCTTCTGTTATAAAATAATAATTTATCATAATGCAGAACTTCCAAAAATGGCGATCCCAGTTTCGCTGGAAAAAAATAGCTACTTATTACAATAAATCTCGTTTAATAATGTTATTTATTGCGATAGGTTTCCATAAACGTGAAATTACTCCACCACAAGGTATAATAAAGAGTTGCAAAACTGCAGTTACCGGTAAATTCCAACTTCCCAACCTATTTGTGTGTAACGACCATTCGGGTACATTGTTGATGCCGAGATTCGGGTTTTGCGGCCACTTTACAGCTTCTACACGTGTATAGAGAACCTCGTAGACGTCATCGCTCGGAACGGTCTTCGCTAATGTTTTCACTTACGCAACGCTAGTTCGACGACCCAAACGTTTTTGGTCAACTGTTTGTTTATGGTTTTTGTGTTTGGCTCTCACCTTGAATTTAACGGCTGTCTGCCTTTTTAGCCTAAAAAGTTTATTGGAAAGCAATGGGTTCAATCAATTAACTGGTAAAACCTCGCCCACCATGGCAGATAGACCGTATTTAGTAAACGCCTTGTTCGTTTTATGACTTGACTTGACTCATCCTTCCCCATTTTGGTCGGTGTTATTAGATGTGCTAACAGCAGTTAGATCAGTGTCTGCTTTGATCAATGTATACCTAACGTTTTGTCTGTGAATCACAACATACGCTGCTTCTCTAAGTACCTTTAAGATTTTCAGAGAAAATTCTCTTACTCAGAGATTAGCTAACATCCTGTCACTATTTTCACTGCAACGCGATCTTTAAGCCCAAGTTGTTTCTACATATAAACCATCATCACTTCTTATAACTAAGCTTTCAACTTCCGAAGAAAAACAAAACGTTTCCACATCATTTGTAAAGTCAGATTTTGCAACATCATCATTGATTCTCCGAAGGGGCTTCAAACCGCGAAGTAAAGAGCCATCGAAAACCGTCAAAGCTGCTCGGGAACTGGGTCGAGGGTGGTAGAAACTACCAAGATCTTAACTTACGTGATATAACACTTCACACTTAAGAACTGACTCATGGATTTGTGAGTTCCTCGAGACCTTTTGTTATGAAAACAAAATTGCTTTATACGTTGAAGTTGTTTTTGTAATTCTTCAATTTCTGAATGAATAACATTATCTTATCAAAACATGTCAAGGTTTACTTTTATTTCATACAAAACGTTTCATTCATGAATTTGCTAGTTGAAGAAAATTTCCGAATTTGTAAGTGCAATACCTACTATTATTCTGGCTGGCTCTTTGCCAGAGCTCTGTTTCAACTGAGTCGTCACTTATCTCGGACTGTGCATCATCGACTGCCTGTCGGATATTGTATCCTCCTATAATGGGTCAAGAAGTGGTTTCTGCACCGTATCTCTCATATTTAGCATTAATTTTGCTGTATCCAGAGCTGCTGTGAAAATGTAACGTCAGGTAAATTAATTATTAAACTAGTTTCGTCTGCCATTGGGTCTGCGACATTTGTGATTTGAATATAATACGGACAATTTGCTAAACGATTTATCGTAAGAATTCGATGAATCCCCTTAGTGCTTATTGTGTTAAAGACTCATTTCAGTAGCATTACCTAGTATCCCATCCCAAGGTTTCCCAGTAACTGCCGATGCCAGATGCTCTTTTTTATTATTGTTAAACAAATCAACGCAGGAAATGAGTTTAGTATCCATGTGTTGTTTTCGATCCCTAGACCTCTACCTATCTAAATTACACGAAATATATAATATTTCGTGTGTTATTTATCATCTCTGGTCGTAGATCCAAATCCGACCAATTAAGGGCAAATTAATAGAACCAAACCTTACAAACTAATGTTAGAAGCAATTAATCCTACATCTATCCGCAAGGTTATCAAATTGCACGCACTATTGATTCTTGCTGTGTGTAATACTCGTTGAATAAGGCTGGCACTTATAATAACCTACTACTACTTACCATATCCCAGTCGGTAGATTGGTGCTTATTGTTAGCAATTTTTTTTTAATAATATGCTAAGGACACCCCTCCCCCCTCCCTCTCTCTTCTCTCTCTTCCTATTCTGCTGAGCCCAACCGATGATCTCATAAAATTTTAAGTTACCACCTAAGTACACATTGTGGACTGGAATAAATTATTGAGTATTGAGAAAATAGTACTTGCAGTAAACATTTTAGGTTACAGAAGTCCTTGAAATATAAAAAAATCTGACTCTATACTTATTAGATAATTTCTTCATAATATTGATTCAGTTTATCGTAATGAAAGCACTGTCTTAATATTGTCCCGTTCATTTTTCTTAATGTATATTCTATGTAGCCTTGAGTAAGTCCAATATAAACAGATAACGCTATTTCCACAAGACATTTACGAGCAGCGTGTACTTCTGTGCGCCAAAATTTACGACTCCAATGCTAACGTGAAATGTTTATACTACGCTCAGTTTCATCCGCTCACCATCACAACAATAGAATGTAGGTAAATAATCAGATTACGGCGCTCCTAATTAACTTCACCATGACCCAATTAATACGCCACGAGAAAATCAACAGTTTTCTGTATTACTAAGACATAAAATTTCATTCACAAGATTATTTTGAGAGGATGCGTGAAAAACATCGGCTCAACTTGTATACTATACAATGATCGTCACAATCTGGCTCGCCTCCAAATAAAAAAGCAGTAGAATTACAGACCACTATAATAAAATTTAAACAAGCGTCTCCCATGAGGGCCCTTCTAAATTCGCCATACAGCTGACCCATTTCGCGTTCAATCTGCCCTGGCACGATCCAGTGGTGGTTTGTTTATTCGAGGGCAACGCTTTTATAATGGGATTTTAGTGTTCGCTACTATGATTTACGAGTACTTTAGTCTATGCGAAAAGTACACTTACTATTCGACACACGGTGGTATCCAATACATGGTATTTTCGGCTACCGACGCCAACATACTCTAATTTCGAAATATTTTAGGAGCTTTTAAACATTATGTAATAAACTGTAAAACAAAGTGCTATCAAAATGAGTTCGCGGGACTATTACAAGGTGTCTTACATGAGCAAAGGGGCTGAACGCTCCAGGCACTCGATGGACCATGACGTTCTAGACAACGACACGGAGTTCAACGCCAACCAGTTCAAACTGTACGATGACTTCACGACAGACCTTCGCATCGCCTTCAACCCTCTCAGGCGGAACTTCCACGACATTACCAGGACTGATATGATGAGGAGGAGAGGAGACCCTAACGATTCTGGTGTCGATATGGAAAATGGCAACCCTCTTGAAGATGTGTCAACCTCTAATGATAGTGACTTGGTAAGTATTCGTAGGAGTCGTCTAGTAAAATTTTGATTATCTTCGGATTTTGTTTTGAACCATTCAAAGTGTACCAGAGTGAAGAAGTGGAGAAGTGTAAGTGTTACCAGAGTTAGTTATATCGATAAATATAATACCAACATGTGTATCAATTTATGCAACCACTCATGCGCTTTAAATCATACAGCGTTAAGTTTCTCATATAACTGGTTGCTTTATCTCGCTTGGCTTCAGAAATAATTGGGTGTATACAATTTTGCAATTGGCTGGAGCTTTTCGGACTGAAATATTTGTTAATGTGATTCAGTTTAGCAGTGTATTTTTTATTTTAATGTTCAGGATTATGGCTTTGAAATCTCGCCTTTAGTATGAGCATATTTTTTCAGAAGCCGGCCGAAGTTAGCTGTGCGAAATGAAAACTATTAGGTTATTCTCAATTATATCAGAAGGCTAATTTTTTCAGCAGCCGGCCGAAGTTAGCTGTGCGAAATGAAAACTATTAGGTTATTCTCAATTATATCAGAAGGCTAATTCTCGTAGGTACTTAAAAAACGTTCACAATCAAGGCGCAATCTGTCAAAGTTGTCAAAAATGTTGGTAATTATGATAGTATTTTATTATTGATAGTATTTTTGACATATTGCGAATGATATGCGCATGCGAACGTACTTAAAAGGACGGGAACTACGGCACCTCTGGTGAGATCACAACATCACATTTATTACGATAAATCTAGATTTAAACATCCAACCAATAAATACAACAGCAATATATAAAATGCAAATCTGTGTCGTCCGGGGCAACGCGCGTCGGATCGAACACTACAAAGTACAATTAGTGATGGCCGGCGCCATCCATTGTGTCCGGCCGGACGGTAGCGCCTCGTCTAGCCATTGTCCGGCCTCTGCAATCGGCAATGGTAACTTGAGACAATGCTCTATGACACAATCACTTGATTTAGACACGAGGAAAGGGGCAATGCAAATGGTAGGGTTCGTCATGATTCAGGCAATTGAACTTAAAATAGGAAGTTTTTAAAACAATCAATATTGAAGACTTATCAAAGAAAATAAATTATATCGTCCAAGTAAGCTTCTTGTAGCATAGATTCATCTCGACCAAGAAAAATTAACATAAACACTTTATCCGAAGAACATGCGTTATTGGCAGCCGATTCCTCCAACTAACTCAATGCTTATTTTACCTACTTAAACTTCCTCAAAACAACTGTTTAAGTACAACCACCCCTCAATTAGGTAGTCCAATCAAAACAACAAAGTAGCTTATTTATGACGATTCCAAACTTGCGTGTTATAAATTCATATACCATGTCCAAACTTGTTATATTCCCATTTAACTGACCTGATTCAATCATACTCATCTTACGTTTCATGAAACTTACCATCCAAGGGGAACTCGCTAATAGGCTGTTATGACGTAAGCAGTAAGACTGTAACACTTATTACATTGTAGACTGTGACTCATTGCAGTGTTATACGCATTAGCCCCATACGGGTGGTCATACGTGACACACAGACATAACGCGACTCCATATTTGTACTAGTTAATTAAGAATCATGCTTTTATTTGGTAACATCATCCACAATGTCTGCACGATGAATCTTGTTAAATAGAGAGACAAACGTGCATATTTTTCCTTGATATAAATGATTCATTTTCCGTTAACTGCACTTTATTGAAACGCATCACATTACTTATTCAAACTCCGTTATAACTCGCCTTGTTGACTGTTAATGTATTAACCGTAGAATTTATGACGAAGGTTTATTTAATAACTTGGCACAATGACGCCCCTGCCTTGCCACTTTGGTAATTAAGGATATTGCACGCATGGTCTCGCCCCGCGCACGCGCGTTCGTTTTATCAAGCCGGGGCAACCGGTAATGTAACCCGTCCACAAATAAATACAATCTTAAGTACGCCACGGTTACACTGCAACCGACTGGCCTTGACCATACGTGTAATTTAAGTGTGCTGCACATTTCGGGCAGCATTCGTCTTAAGCTGTTTACATCATTACTTGGAGTCCTTAACCTTGACTTCTTTACCCTTAAACGGCCTGACATTTAAATGTAAATTTTCCATTTGTTGCAGTTGGAGAACGAAGTGATGGTAGATCCCTGGAGCAGCATGGACTCCTCGAATTCACCGTTAACTGACTCCGGACCCTCGGCAAGTGAAGACTGCACCCCCTCCACTTCGAGCGAACCCCCTCGCGGGCCTCTAGACGCGTCCTCCCCTCTTTCGCCCGACTCGCGCCGCTTACCCGACCCAAAAGACACCAAAACCAAGATCGTCCCCAAACACATTCCCCCAAAGACATCCGACAAGGCGCGCTCGCGAGACCTCACCCTTGATCTAGAGACCCTAGAGCCCGATCTTCTCTCTCGCCGCCCGCATTTTCTTGACGAAGATTACCAGCCGCCGTCCAAGTCGAACATCGAATGCCGAATCCCCAAGCCGCACTTCCTCGACCACTCGCCGTCGCCCGATGAATTCGACGAACGCAGTGACATCACAAATCCGAATTTCCTGGACGATGATGTCGAAGGCGACGACAGTCAAGCACAAAAGAAGGCTGGAGCCCTGCCAAAGAGGCCACAGAAAAACCAAGTTTCCACTTACTCCAGTTCAGAAGATCGACCACACAGAACAAGTTACCGAAGTACTCTACATTATGGGTTAGAAAGTGCGGCACGATCGAGTGAGCGAGACAAAAGAGCTTCCCAACTGTACCGGGGGACCTGGCCAGGAGAACGCGATGTCTGGACAGGTCATGACTCCGCCAGCGTTCGCAGTTTCTCTAGTAACGGTTCCGCAGAGGGAACGAGACCTTCGTCTAACTTAGAAAATAAGATGGAATGCGTTTGTTCCTTAATTTCGCTTTTAAGTTTATCACCAGAAAACAACGCAGACTTGAGCGGCCCTTTATTGGATATGAGCAGGTCTGTTGAAAGTTGCATCGCCATGCGGCAAGCAGGATGCATTCCGTTACTAGTTCAGTTAATACATTCGAAGGTCCCTAGAGAAACTCGAGACCGTGCGGCGAAGGCGCTTCGTAACATAATACACACACAGACTGACGACAAGGCAGGGCGAAGAGAAGCCAGAGTCTGGAGATTATTAGAGCAAGTTAGAGAATACTGTTACGTATTAGAAGACCTTGTGGAAATGAGAAAAGAAGGAAAGGAGGTAATAGAAGATGATGCGACTAAGCATCCTAGTCAGAGCGTCGCAGCTCTGATGAAATTGTCGTTTGATGAGGAGCACAGGCACGTGGTGTGTCAGCTGGGAGGACTGCAGGCGCTGGCTGCGCTAGTGAGCGGCGACCAGGCGGCACACGGGAGCAGAACTGATGACAACACGTGCTTGACCATGAGGAAGTACGCCGGAATGACGTTAACGAACCTTACCTTCGGAGATGGCAACAACAAGTCATTGTTGTGCTCCTTCAAGGACTTCATGCTAGCTCTGGTTGAGCAGCTGGAGTCACCCAATGATGATATGCGACAGGTACGTAAAGCAATATTTTGTAAAGAATCAATTGGATATAACAATTAAGAACATTAACATAGAAAATAACTTATAAGCTACTACTTTTACAGGTAACAGCAGCCGTGCTGCGAAACCTTTCCTGGAGAGCAGATACCAACAGCAAACAAGTACTAAGGGAAGTAGGAGCCGTCAAAGGTTTGACAAAAGCAGCGATGACGTGTCAAAAGGAGGCCACGCTAAAGTCGGTCCTCTCCGCCCTCTGGAACTTGACAGCTCACTGTTCAATGAACAAAGTAGCCTTGTGTTCCGTTGAAGGAGCTCTAGGCTTCCTTGTTGATATGCTCAGCTACAACTCACCCACAAAAACACTAGCGATAGTGGAGAACGCAGGTGGCATCATGAGGAACGTGTCGAGTCACATCGCCGTCCGCGAAGATTACAGGCAAATTCTCCGGGAGAGAAATTGTTTGAGTGTCTTACTGCAGCACCTCAAGTCTCCGAGTCTCACTGTGGTCAGCAACTCGTGCGGCACGCTATGGAACCTGTCCGCGAGGTGCCCACAAGACCAGCAGTTCCTATGGGACCACGGCGCGGTGCCTATGCTTAGGAGTCTTATCCACTCTAAGCATAAAATGATAGCGATGGGCTCAAGTGCCGCCCTCAAAAATTTGCTCAACTCCAAACCGGGTAAAACGCACATAATCTCCCTGGACACGACAGCTAGAAACATGAATCTACCAGCTCTACCAACATTAGGAGCTAGGAAACAAAAGGCTTTAGAGCAGGAATTAGACCAAAATTTGGCCGAGACTTGCGACAATATTGAGCCAGCAACATCTCCTTCGACAAGTAACAGAGAAGAGAAGAATCTCTTCACGGCCACGGAAAGGCAAATCGCCATGAATTTAGAAAGGCATAGGATGACGTCCAGTTCACCTCTCATGGGTACATTAACATCACAAATATCTTTAAGTCACAGCGCACATTTGGCGAGCTATTTGAGCTGCAGTAACACTTTGCTGAAGGGTGCTTTGGTCACCCGTTCAAACACAGGCAGTGCGGGTAACGTCAATAGATCAGAGAGCAAGGATTCAGTCACCAGCACTCATTCAGACTCTGTGTTTGACCGAGTCACGCGCACCGGCAAGGTGCCAGTACCCACGCCCAGAAATAAAGACCTGATGAAGAGTGAAATGACAGGCGAATCCTTCAAAGCGACCTCGAAACAACACAAAGACAACTTCCTTCGGTACCCCACGCAACCTCCAATTCCTCCGCCAAGAAGTACCACAGAAATGAGAACGAATTATACAGAATCCGGTTTTGACGTCGACCAGGATTCTTGCGACCAGCCCATAGACTTCAGCAGGAAATACTCGGAGACCAAAAACACCGAGTCCGAGGTTGAAAAACCGAAGACTGAAAACAAAAAGTATCAGAAGAAGGACAGTCCTACGACCTATGGTGATTACCAAGAGACTGATTTGGATCAGCCTACGGACTACTCCCTACGTTACGCTGAACATCAATCAGAAACTGGGTCAGATATGTCAGAGCCTGCAGGCCCATCAGTCCACGAGGATACAATCAAACACTTCGCCACAGAAGGAACTCCTTATGAGACACCAGCGATATTCTCAACAGCCACTTCAATGTCAGATCTAAGGGTAATCGGCAAAGATAATAAAAAAGCAGCGGCGACTGCCAAACCAAACCCCGAAGCGATGACGCATTCAGACGAAAAGGACACTTGTTCCATCGAGGACCCGCCGAACCATGACAACGATAGGGCAGCAACAACTCCTCAAACGTCAAGACCGGAACCTATTCCCGAAAAACGAGGAGTGTTCGATACCAAGTTCAGTTCAGGGATGATAAGCCCCGAGAAGCCAGTCAACTACTGCGATGAAGGCACTCCTGGGTACTTCTCGAGGGTCAGCTCTTTGAGCAGCCTTGGCGAACCGACTGAGGAAGACAGTCTAGCTAAGAGAAACGCTATGGCGACCATTAACGTGGACCCGAGCCCTCCCGAGCAAAGTACGAGCAGTTCTGCTAAGGACAAAGAAGGTAATCGTTTGTTTTTCATCCCAAGTAATGATGAAAATGATGTTAACGGAAAAATAAAGACACAACGGGATAACACAAAAGTGTAACCATTCTAACTTCTTCTCTACTTTCTCTAAATCCAATGCTTTATTCTTCTAATCCACATCATCATCATCTATCCTTAAACTTATAGTCAGAATCAAACTTATCTTAACATATACGACAAACTATAAATTCCATTGCAACAAAAATGCATTTAGGACTTTTTTTTGTTACTTATTACAAATTTTAATGTTCATTCAAAAATTAACTTTGACCACATAACGATAAAGAAGATAATTGAATACGTGACAATAAATGGAAATGATCTAAGATTCTGAATTCAAGTACAGTAAAGACGCCAGCACATCAAACTACTCCAATCTGTCCAATTTTCCTAATCAACATTGAACCTTATTCTTTAGCGATAAAGTTGAAAATCTATTAAAGAAATTTGACAGATTGTAGTAACTTGATGTGCTGGCGTCTGTACAAAAACTTTCACAATTATTAACGCCTTTCAAATCTTCCCAGGTTCCAAAGCAGTAACATTCGCAACAGAACCCGCGTCAGTGTGCGAGGGCTCCTCGCCCACGTCAGCCAGGACTTCGCCTCCGCCGCAGCGGTTCGTAGAGGACACGCCCCTCATGTTCTCTCGCTCCAGCTCGCTCGGCTCCCTACCAGAGTGCTCCCAGCAAGATGACCAGGGATCTGTGCTGTCTGAAGTTAGGTAAGCGATGGATCAGTTACATTATTCTTTAGAAAAAGTTTTTGTCGCGATGAATGACCCATCCAAATAGAGATGCTGAATAAGTTTTAAGGGTTTATTTCCAATAATAACTTGAAGTAACGTTCATATTAAACTCCGCTATGTATTGTTTGCGTGTGCCTGAAAGTAACGTATATGTTGTAAGTTTATAAGAGAAAAGCCACGTAAAAGATGGAACGAGCTGAACAAAACCAACAAGTAATGGTCCACATTAGCAAACGAAAAGAATTCATAGGCTTTTGCCTCGCAATGTGTTGATGCAGGCTGACGGTTACCAGTAAATCTCTTCGCAACAACACAGTTTCGCATAAACTCTCGCCTATTTCGTATGGAGGAAGACATATACAAATTAAAATTAAAATATTTCAATATAAAATTAATAATAAGAAATACCCAATGAACTAGATTATTTAGACAAGTGTGTCTGCATACTTATCCACCTTTGTAAGAGGGGAGAGTCCCACCGGTCTGAAAACACATTCAGGATGCCATTGTAGTAGGAGCGCAAGCGAACCATCATGGAAGCGCATCGCTACAGAACGCACATCAGGTCATACACGCTCGCCGGTTGCGATCACTACGCAGTACCTTTCTGAAGAACATCACCAATAAGGTCACTATCATAATGTATGCTAGATAGAGCGTCCCCTTCTCCCAGCATAAAAAAAAGACGTGTGGCACTCGGGGACTGCCCCGGCGAAGCTATTGCATAGCATTTTTTATCAACTTACGCAATTGTAAAATATTAACCCGAATACAAGAAATACATATACAATGATGACATTGACAGGAACTGTTATTCACATTTATAGTTTTTAAAACTTGACACAACGTAATGGCCGGGAACATCAAACTAATAAAAAAGGTTTTAATTTAACTATTAATAGTCAAGGATTCGTCTAAGTAAATTTTAACTTTATTGTCAAACAGTTAAACATAATTTTCAATACAACACTCTCGTATCATTCGTCTAAGTAAATTTGAACTTTGTTGTCAAACAGTTAAACATAATTTTCAATACAACACTCTCGTATCATTCGTTTAAGTAAATTTGAACTTTGTTGTCAAGTAGTTAAACATAATTTTCAATACAAAACACTCTTTTCTTAGGAAAAATAAAACACTGTTTTCGTTACGGAATTTCTGGATTAGGTCTCCACGCTCAAGGCCCGCTATAGAAGCTATGCAATAGCTTAATAAGTATAATTCTTATAATTAATTATTTATTTGCCCTGTCCCAGCCGCCTGACGTCCGGCTGCATCTCCCCGAGCGAGATCCCCGACTCGCCCGGCGCCAGCGCGCCGCTGTCGCCGCGCGCGCGGCCCGCGCCCGCCGGCGGGTCGCTCACGGCGCTGTCCACGCCGCCGCAAGGTACGAGTAGGAATCATACAATTATAACTAAATGAATTCTGGAGCAGTAAATAGTCCAATTTCATAAAAAAAATAAGTTAGACCTCATCATAACATCTGAGAGTGATACATCGAGCTTTTGAAAGAAATTATCACAGATATGAGTGACAAAGACGACGGTGACCAGCTGATTTTTCGGCCAAAAAACCTGCTTGGTTGGTTGGCTTGGTCAGCTTGATGCTTGAAAAATTTTTGCGGGCGACTGTATAGAAGGTTCGGGAAAAGTGTTAAACCGTTTCTCGCTCAATAAAAAAAACAGTCAAGATAAAACAGTTCACTAACCTGCTACAGCCACACTGTTCTTCAGATTCTTCTTCAGCAGGTCATGGCAGCTGTGCACGAATCACTCAGGCTTATTCAATGCTGTTACGAGTCCGTATTTAACAGGTTTATAGATTGTAGAAGAATTGACTTGAAACAGAGAAGTGGTTCATAATCAGCCTATTAATGTTCCCACTGCTGGGACACAGGCCTCCTCTCTGTGAGAGGGAGTGGGCCGTAATCTACCACGCGGGCCCAGTGCGTGTTAATAGATGTCACATGTCTTCGAATTTTTGGTTCTAAGACATGCCGGTTTTCTCACGATGTTTTCCTTCACCGTTTTGAGAGCAGTGGTGATGAAATAATTTACACAAAGTAAAGCGCCTGCCTGGGTTCGAAGTGTTCGAACCCACGACCTACAACTCGTAAGTTGGGGCCGTCACCACTGGGCCACCACTGCTCTCTCAGAAGTGGTTAGACATGTGCAAACGAGTACTCATCCAAATAGTAATTGGTACAAGCTACGCATATTGCGTCGCTGACAATGAACGATTTAACTGCAAACATACAACACAAAGTGAATTATCTAACCTTTTAATTTATTCTTCAGAGCCCGCATGCGCCGGTTCAGTGTTCGAAGAGCGCGTGTCCCGGTTCCTGGTGGAACATACTCCGGCGCAGTTCTCTGCAGCCACTAGTCTGAGCAGTCTCACCATTGATGATGAGCCTAAGCTGCCCAAGGTAAATCAACAATCTGTTAATGTCCGTTGGTGAACGTGAATTGCCTGTGTTTATGTCAAAAGTGAACGGACGTAATCAAGTGTCAACTATGCTCTATTAGCTGGGTATATAGAGGTATGAAGGTAAAGTTCACTCATCCTCTATAGAAAAGAGATACATTCCGTATGTGAGAACATGTTTTTCAACTACTGTTAACTTTGCTCTTGGGACATATTGATCCCATCTACGGAACCCTTCATTGTGCGTGGTCCGACAAGCACTTAGCCGGTTTTTTATTTTCTTAATTCTTCCTTTTTTTCCCTTTTTATTAAATTTCTTAATTTTTGCCTTTTTGTAACAACCAGTTTTTGTTTCCTTTCAGCAATCGCTAAAATTGTTACCAAGAGTGACTCATCAGGAAGAGATCGGCAACTCACCTCCCAGCAATAACCCTGATGACGTCATACAGGATAATAGAAATAGGTGTGTATATATTTTATCATACATACAGTTAAAATATAAAAGTTATAAAAACCGTTACAGAGAGAAAGAGGGAAATAAATTATAATATTGTATTGTTTTTTCAGAGACCAATTCCGGACATTGCCTTCAGCGAACCTCGTTGCTAATGAACCTATGAAAGGTAAGGTTTTACCCTTATAAATTGAAACAAATATTATTTCGCCCTCACAACTAATATTACTAAAAAAATAAGAACTAGAATTATAACGAATGATCAAATTCATGCTATTTCAGGAACTCAAACTCCAGGCGAGGTGTGCAAAGTATACTTCACAGAAGACACGCCCGCCATCCTATCGAAAGCGGGCAGCAACTCGAACCTGTCCGCCTTATCCATCGACTCTGCGCCCGCGCCGCCGGCCAACGACCCGCACGACGCGCACGACACGTCCGACAGTTCTAATTTGAGCGACGCGGGGGACTTGCTGGAGGAGTGCATACAGAAGGGCATCGCTAAGGTATGTCGCTGTTTGTCGTGGTGTGTTGTTGTATGTCGCACGACGAATACGACACGTCTGACAGAAGGCATCGTTAAAGTATATCACACGATATACGCCTTCTATGATGCCAGTAATATGACTCCACTGGATCTTACTACATCATGTGTCGGTCCTATATATTTTAAATGTAAATTTTACGCATTTTAACAGTAGTCTTGATTTTTTTTATAAATTAATAACATAGTTAATTAACTCAGGCGTGACTGCGGAAATCCATTATAAATAACAATAGACGACGTATATTTAGTAATCCGCTTAACTGTTCTTAAAGAGACACGTGTTTCACCTCTCAACGAGGCAGCCTCAGGATGACTATTGACTTGTTGCGAACCCAGACACGGCGTGTTGCCACGACTAGCGCCGAACGCAAAATTCGGTTCGGCGCTTGTCGTGGCAACACACGTAGGTTACTAAATATACGTCGTCTATTTTTATATTTTTATTAATAACAATGAAATGTTGAAATATGCCCACTAAACGCACGACGACATCGTGGCAGGCCGAGACGAAGATGGCGGGACGAGCTTGACTCTTACCGAAAGGACTGGGCAATACTAGCAACAGACAGAATTGTGTGGAAGAGGGAGAGGGAGGCCTTTGCCCTGCAGTGGGACAATACAGGCTAATTAATAATAATAATAACAATGAAATGTTTTGTTTTCAGGTGGTGAAGAACAAGGGTCCGTCATCTGACGTGTCTTCCATCAATCCGTACAGAGATGAAGTATATGTAAGTATTGTACAGTACTATTATTTATGTACAGTCATATCCAATATACAGTATGTTAACTAACAGAGGGCGTTCCCTTTAACCCGCAATAGTATAGCGTCCATACATGCTAGAAAAAATATTAAAATCGAAAAAAAACAAACTATTTTTATTTTTTATCATAAAATATTCACAAAAAATATTAATTTCATACGTAAAACAAACACTCTGTACACGCGCACTTGTCGCACACACTACAGAGTGTTACAATTAAGCTTAAATTTTAAAAAAATTGAGAAAATTTTATTTAACAAAAATAAAAAAAAACATTTTTTTTTTTTCAATTTTAATATTTTTTCTGGCATGTATGGACGCTATACTATTGTGGGTTAACGGGAACGCCCTCTGTTAGTTAACATACTGTATATTCGGATTGAGGGGCTTTTGGCAGCTCGGGTCGGTCGATCAGGTTAAGCTACGCTTGCCGCGGTTGGTCCGTGAATGCGTGACCTTCTTTACATACCAAGACCCCTCCGTCCCTCGCAAAGCACGTTAAGCCGTTGGTCCCGGCTGTCATTCGTAGATCTTTGACAGTCGTTACGGGTAGTCAGAATCCCAAAAGTCTGACAACCAGTCTTACCAAGGGTATCGTGTTACTTAGTAACTAGGTTGTGGACACAGATAAAAATCTAACTAGATAACGCAAGTCCCTCGCATCTGTATGAATGAAAACCAAGCGTGCCACTTTTCACACACAATTTAATTTTATTATAGTCATTGTTTTTTAGTACGTAGTGTAAATAGTTTTAATTGTGTGAAATATACAGGGTGTTAAAGTAATTGCGTGCCATAGCTTAGGGGTAGGTTCAGTATCGATTAAGGAAACTAGGAAAAATAAAATAAAAATCCAGAAAAATAATTTTAAAAAAAATATTTAAAAAAATTGCAAGGTCAACCTAATTTTCTTTGGAATCAGGTATTTACAAAGATTAAAAATCTACTTATTTACTCATGTTTTAAGTTGATTTGATTGCTATTTTAAGTTAGTAGGTACTAAATTAGGTTGACCTTGCAATTTTTATTTAATGGTTTTTTTTTAAATATTTTTTTGGATTTATTTTTTATTTTTCCTAGTTTCCTTTATCGATACTGAACCTACCCCTAAGCTATGGCAGGCAATTACTTAAACACCCTGTATATATGTATATCGTAAAATATCAATACCTATCTAAATAAATTTACAAAAAAAAAAAATAAGAATATAATTCTAATTTAAAAACAAAATTACTTACCAGGAATGAAAGAAAACATTTTCATATGCCTCGGCAAACTTTCTCTATACAGTCTTTACAGCTCAATATGGCATAAAAAGCCTTTTATTTTTAGATTTCGGTGGATTTCCGGAGCCGATTAGGCTGCCTGTCCACTGGAGCGGAGAGGAGAGGAGATGACCGGATTTGTGCCAATATTAACCAATAGAATTGCAACTCTGGAGTGGAGTTTAGATTCTATTGGTTAATATTGGCACATCTCCGCTCCCCACCTCTCCTCTCCGCTCCAGTGGACAGGCAGCCTAATGTTAAATGAAAAGCTCAGATTTAACGACAAGCTCAGCTCAGTTTTTTGACACGTGAAGTACATATAATCGCGTCATGTGGTTGTGGAAGTCAGATAGGCAGTCGACCCATGTAATAGGTATTCAGATGCATCCGGTTAGACTGGAAGCCGACCCCAACATAGTTGGGAAAAGGCTAGGTAGATGATGATGATCCAATATACATATATTCGTCACCTTAAGGGTTAAAAAGGTTTTAGGTTGATGCCAACTCCACATAAGTCAAAGGTGTATGCTATTTTGATCTTTGTTATCAAGTAATTAAATATAGATTTCTATGCAATAGTCCGCTCAGTGCCGGAGCTTCTAAAGGTATTATGTGTCCTGACTTGATAAAAAAATTAATAATTTAAAAACTGTCGAAGATTTAGAAGACTAGACCTGTACTATATGTTAATAATTTGTTTACAGAGATCACTGCCGCCATACTTGCGTTCGTCCACAGAGACTGTCAGAATGTCTCATGAATTCGCCAGGAACGTCCGTGACAGGTGAGAAACAAGGAGACAGAATTAATTAAATGGAAAGGATTATATAGATATATGCTGTTGGTGTTTTTTAATAAAATAAAATAAATAAATAGATATCTAAATGGTTACATCAAGCTTAGCTCATAGAGAACCAAAATTGTTTATCAAATGTATAGTGTAACTTTTCCGAGCTGGCTTATCTTAAATTTTATCACATCTATTAAAAAAGAGCTAGTTTATATTTCGTGAACAGGGACTAAAATAGCTTTTTAATCCCTAGGGACCAAAAGTGATTTGAATTTGGAATGTGGGTTATTGTTAATAAAAGTTCCAATCACCAAAGAGATCAATCACGATCATTGAATGAACAAGTAACAGGCTCGCCAGAGAGAGAGAGAGAAAGTGTGAATTCGAGATCAAGACGGTGGCTGCGTATAATTTTAAATTTATCGTCATGAGTGTCGATTTCAAAGTTTTCAAAAGTGCTAAAGCCGATAGTTAGGTCAATATGTAAATCCAAGATGGCGGCTGCGAAAATTTTGTTTTTGATTTAAATCATACGTGAGAAGGAACTTCGTTTCTGACGAGGTCCGGAATGCACATGTTTTTTTTTCCTCATAGAGAGTGATAAAAAGTAGAGTGTTCACCTCGGGAGCAACACTATTTTAAGCCCGAGTGACGTACTTTGAATCCCTCGCTCAGGATTCTACTTTAGACTCCTGCGCTCTGCTCTGTATTCAAAGAAACACTCTCGCCTTAAAAAAATTTATTTGATCCCTTGAGAAACAATCTACTATTTTATGCATAAGTAACAAAATGTTTTAATGTGTGTGTCGCCCGCAGCCGCTCGGCCAGCTCGTCCCGCTCGGGCGCGTCCCCGCCCCCGCTGCCGCCCAAGGTGGCGCGCCCGCCCGCCCCGCCGCGCCCGCCCGCGCCCGCCGACGGTACGTACCACGTGACACTGACATATTTACATTACCAGGCCGATGCGACACATCGAGCTTACGAAAGAGCCGTCACACAGACCAGTGACAGAAATATCGCTCTATAAACCCGAACTTTTAACTGAAAAAGTCAAATATTTTATTTCACATAAACCTACACGGACACTCATGAAACGTCAGAAGCTAGGTGCACGGTTCCGTCATTTCCTATGGAGAAGAGCCGACAAGAAACTCTACGATTACTCTTTTAAAAACTAGTAATTCTGCGAACAGTTAGACCTCGTGAGCGAGCACAGTTTTTAATGCAACTATTAATATAAGTATTACTATAGTTATTTATGCTACAAGTGCGGAAAGTAGGTGATTTCCGACGAGTGGCTTTTTATTCACGAGCGAGCAAAGCGAGCGAGTGTATAAGTCGACACGAGTCGGAAATCATCTGACGCACGTGTATCATACAACGTTTTACTATGCATTGTGCGAGGAAACAAAAAAAGTTTACCTTTACAGTAGTCTCATATGTTTAACATCTAACATATTGGCTGATATTTGATATAAATGATATAAACATCATTCATAACTTTGACTTTTTGACTTTGACTATGACTTTGACTTTGACTTTTTACTTTGACTTTGACTTTGACTTTGACTTTGACTTTGACTTTGACTTTGACTTTGACTTTGACTTTGACTTTGACTTTGACTTTGACTTTGACTTTGACTTTGACTTTGACTTTGACTTTGACTTTGACTTTGACTTTGACTTTGACTTTGACTTCGACTTCGACTTCGACTTTGACTTTGACTTTGACTTCGACTTCGACTTCGACTTTGCCATCACCATCGCCATTGTCATCGCCAACATTATCTTCACCACCAACATTATCTACAACGCCATCGCCATCGTCATCGTCATCAACATCATTATCATCATTTAATTTGTAAAATTTTTCTCAAATAATGAAAACTCTTTGCGTCGCGTCGGGCAGACGACGGATTCAAAAATTAAAAAAAAACTGAAAAGTAAAAAGCCCTAGTCAAAAAAAGGGACACTTTCCGCACAAATTGACTGCTTGGAAAACGCCCTTTTCGAGCAAATGCATTGTAAAAGTTATTAATAGTTATTTATGCTACAAGTGCGGAAAGTAGGTGATTTCCGACGAGTGGCTTTTTATTCACGAGCGAGCAAAGCGAGCGAGTGTATAAGTCGACACAAGTGGGAAATCATCTGACGCACGTGTATCATACAACGTTTTACTATGCATTGTGCGAGGAAACTAAAAAACTAGCGACCTTTACAGTAGTCTCATATGTTTAACATCTAACATATTGGCTGATATTTGATATAAATGATATAAACATCATTCATAACTTTGACTTTTTGACTTTGACTTTGACTTTGACTTTGACTTTGACTTTGACTTTGACTTTGACTTTGACTTTGACTTTGACTTTGACTTTGACTTTGACTTTGACTTTGACTTTGACTTTGACTTTGACTTTGACTTTGACTTTGACTTTGACTTTGACTTTGACTTTGACTTTGACTTTGACTTTGACTTTGACTTTGACTTTGACTTTGACTTTGACTTTGACTTTGACTTTGACTTTGACTTTGACTTTGACTTTGACTTCGACTTCGACTTCGACTTCGACTTCGACTTCGACTTCGACTTCGACTTCGACTTCGACTTCGACTTCGACTTCGACTTCGACTTCGACTCTTCGACTTCGACTTCGACTTCGACTTCGACTTTGACTTTGACTTTGACTTCGACTTCGACTTCGACTTCGACTTTGCCATCACCATCGCCATCGTCATCGCCATCGCCAACATTATCTACATCGCCATCGTCATCAACATCATCATCATCATTTAATTTGTAAAACTTTTCTCGAATAATGAAAACTCTTTGCGTCGCGTCGGGCAGACGACGGATTCAAAAATTAAAAAAAAACTGAAAAGTAAAAAGCCCTAGTCAAAAAAAGTGACACTTTCCGCACAAATTGACTGCTTGGAAAACGCCCTTTTCGAGCAAATGCATTGTAAAATGTTTTTTGTTGAAAAAATATGATAAATATCCCGTTGTAAGTAGCTTTATAACATAATCTAGTGGTGCACAGTAGCGCCATCTAGTGACCTTATTATAAAACTAATATTAATATTGGTTTTAAAGTCTCGTCTAGAAAAGCGAATCATCAATCCCTACCTTATATTTAAAGGGCCGATTCCACTGATAGAAAAATCTAAAAGTGAGCAATTTATTGCATATTTAGGAGCTATTTTGGTCACCACGCTGAAGATCCTCATCAAATTTTAATGAAACCAACTTAAAGTTAACTAATTTTCAAATAAAAAAAGAACCATCGAAATCGGATGGAGGGATTCAATCTAAAATCCCTGACGACAAAAAAAAAAATCTATAAAGTCGTAAAACGTGTACACCAACTTTCGTCCAGCACGCGTAGCATGAGCACCGCTTTGTCGACGGAAGAGTAGACAAAAATGACGTTCCGTGTAGACAGTACGACGGCAGCAAAGTAGAAAGAGTCAACTGCGCAATCAATTTTTACTGATATGATGATTTTTCAGTGTGTCGAAGTACCGTGTTTTGGAACAAATAACATTACAGTAATATTGGCCTTAACCATTTCCTTGGTAATATTAACTAAATGATGTAAAATAGGAGAAGATAGGTTTGTTCTTCTATTAGTTATCACAGTTTTGCGTTTAAAACGCTCTTCTGTAAAATTATGATTTTGTAGATAACCATGTATACTTTGTGACCATCGAGTAGAAGGTTTCACTACCTTAGACAACTGTCAGTTGACAGTGTGATTTTGACAATTTGGTATAGAAAACTTTCTTCTCAAATAGTCTACATATAAAAGGACCTAGAAAAAGATAGTTAGAAATGAAAGACAAAATGACAGATTGAAGAAAGATTTCTACGGTGCGATGTCATAAATGGAGAAAGGAAATGTCACTTTGTATAGAAAGAGCTGTCTATTCTTAGTAGACATAGAAAGCGCCATGCTACGCGTGCAGATCGGTTGTAAAATACGACCTGTAGAGTACGTACAAACTGACACATGAAAGCAAATTTTGCCAGACTTGACGTTATGCTCGCTCGGTCAATAACTGGTTTTTACAATATTTCTACATTACAATGATAAAATATAATAGGTATAAAAACACAGTGTAGGCCTGCCAACAAGTACCAGGTTCTGAAACTCCAATGTGCCATCTATCTTTATCACTCTTGAAGAATAGACAAAACAGATTGTGTAATTTATCTGTCATTTTGTCTATTCTTTCATCGACAAAACCAATTTATATTGTGGTCGGGCTAAGCGGGCAGGTCAAGGTTGTAGACTGTGTTATGAAATAAATAAAAAATTATATTACGCGAACTATGTACCACGGTGCGATGTCGCGAACACGACGTCTGCTGGGTGGCTTTGTATTGACCGAAGTGTATCTGTACTTTATAGCTATGCATGACATTGCAAAAGTGAGCGTGTTTCATGCAATGTTTTATCGCCACAGAGGCTTGCCACCCCAAGTTAGAATAAAATTTTTAGTTCAGAAGAAACTATTTGTATTCAACACAGTTTTAAATCATTTGTCTTTGTCATTTTACAGGTCGGAGGTACGAAAGTCGTCTGCCAGTTAAGGCTGAAAGACGAGACAAACCGCGTCCTGCTGCCGCTGGCAACCTCGCGCGAAACGACTCTTTGTCATCACTCAGTCTCGACTCTTTTGGCTCCACCGATCGCGAGATCTTCGAAGAGACCGTGAAGGCTGGACTGTCGAGTGTCAATCCTAGAGCTAAGTATGCCATTGATGACAGAACAAGAGCTCATTCAGCTGAAGGCGTTGCCGAGACTATAAGAAGAGATCGTGTACCTCGTTCATTGGACCGTGCGCCTTTAAGGTCCCGTGATATCGAGCCAGAGTTGCCGACCCTCGCCCGCAACAGTCGCCCGCGCCGGCGACGGTCGCGCGACCCGGACGTGCGCACGTCTTTGTCGCACGCGTCGCCGCGACTCGAGCGCAGTACGTCGCTTTCGTCGCTCAGCAACGACTCCTTTGGGTCTACTGACCAGGAGGTGTTTGAACGTAGTGTGAGAATTGGTATGTCAAGAGCCAGTGGTAGTGCGCATAGTTCTGGGGCAAGGAGACGAGGGCGTAGCGACGACAGACTTGAGGCGTCGCGACGTAGACGTGGCGGCGGAGGAGGCGGAGCTCTCGCTCGTATGGGCCCCGCACGTGCCTTACTAGAAGAAGTTATAGCGCGTGGGGCCGGGGGGGCCCGGGGGGCCGGCGGGGCCCGCGGGGCGCGGCGGCCGCCGACAAAAAACGTGTCCCCGCCGTCTGCGGCCCGCGCGCCCGCAGGCGGGGGGGGACTCATCACCCGCGCCACACCTGGCTCTGACGTCACCACACGCGGCCGCGACGTTGAATCTAATGACGTCACGGCTGACCCCGCACCCGACATGTCAGGCTCGACCACGTTGCACCGCTCCAACGAGTGCCTCGCGCCGCTATCGGCTAACACGACGCTTGAATCCGAACCGCCCGACGAACTGAACCGCTCCAACGAATCCTACGCCGATGTACTGGAAGGGGAATGGAGTGACGGCGAACATCCGCGCGACGCGTGCGACGGAGGCACTCTGACACGACACAGCAAGAACAAGAACAAACTCGAATGGACTGACATCAAGTGCACTGACATAAAACCACTAGAAGACCTTCCCTTACACATCGACGACGTATCTAAACGTAGCACCGACACATGGAACGACAACACATGTCCTGATGACGTCACGTTCCCTACCATCAGCGGCTCCGTACACATGGTGTCCTCGATACGCAGTGAGGTAGCCGATCATGCCCTGATGTTACCCGATCTACTTGAAAAGAGCGAAGCACCCTCCATGTCGTTCTCACGTCCAGATTTAACGAACAAATTGGAACTAGAGAGAAATATACCACAATCTCCGCTAGTTATGATGATGGACAGCAGATTAGAGGCCGAACGATTGATGCTGGAAAGTGTACCTGAACCGAGCTTCACATCTTTAGTGGACGATGGCCAACAGAACTTTGACTCGATCCTTTCAGCTGCTATAGAGAAAGAAGCTGCTCGACTCGCCGCGCAGCTAAAGAGTTCACACTATGGCATGGAGGCTAGCGTGACGTCATTAACATCTCTTGACCTCGATAATGTCAAACCACCGTCAAACCTTGGCAGCTTGCTATCGCTCAGCGCGTCGGGACACTGGGATGAGACCTCCCAAGTCTCGAAGAAATCACAAAAGAGTAGGAAAAAGTCGCTTCCCGTCGCGTTGATGGTCAAACGAGCTCTTAGCAACTCCATGAACCAAGGCAGCTCTGAACACCTGGACAGCAATCCAGTCAGTTTCCTCGATAACGTAAAGCCTCCTTCTGAAATGGACAACATTGACATGGAGAGCAGCATGATATCCGTCTCCAGTATAGTGTCGGAGGTGGCAGAGGTCAGGGATCGCATACCCATCGTGTTTGACTTCAAGCAGCCCGTACAAGACTTCCCTCTCTGCAGCACCTTCACTAACGTCTTCCATGACCTCGACAAGGTCAACCCGCCATCTTTGTTCGACGAAATCGCAGAATCAACGATGGAAATTGAACCAACTACTGCACAGCAGATGTATGACGATTGTGTGTCAAATACTTTGAATGTAGTCACCGATATTCCGTCGGGATCTGAAAACTGCACGCCCATACCTTCCGATATCAGCAGCGTGGAGTCAACACCAAAGCGACAGAGGGATCCGAAGTACTTGACGCCCAAAGAAAAGAGACACGTATCTAAGGACAGATATCAAACGTACACAATCACTGATACAGTAGCCGAGAGTGATGTCGTACTCGAAGTAGAAGAAGAATTCGTTACGTGGACCAAGTCAGAAAGCGACCGATCTGATGAGTACGTCACGGCGACCTCTGAGGTAAAGTCCAGAAGGAAACTCAGCGCCAAACAGAGGAGGTTGGAAGACAGAGCTAGGTACCAAACTCAAACTGTTGACGTTCACACCATCCTACCGCAAGAACCGCAGAAAGTCGTCGACCCGCACTTGGAGAGCCTAAAACGACGCCTGGCCGCCAAAAAGACAATGAAACAAAAACGAATGGAGGATGCCGAGCGATTCCGAACGCGGACGCTAAGCGAAGACATTCCTCCTTCCCCGACGTTCGTAACGAAAGACGCGAACTTCGAAAACGTCGAGACTACGACGGGCTACGACAGCTTGTCATCCACCGAGCTGAACCACCAGCAGATTTCAGACGACAGACAGGACGATGACGTGTTCTCACGGGAAACTGACAGCGGACATAATGAAGATGACTTCGAACTGAATTCCACTCAGATGCAAACTTACACAAAGAGCTTCAGGAACTACTTGCCTGTCATCGAAAGTCCAGCCGCGGTCGACATGTGCGTCGTTTACAATCTTAAGAATATAGAAATGACGGCCTCATACAAACGCACGACGCAGACGCCGTGCGATAAGAACCAGAACCCAAGTAGCAGTGACTTCGCCAGTTATGAAGGAGATAGTAATTCTGAAGATAGGGCGCATTCTGAATCAGACCCGGAGACTTCTCGACCGAAGCCGAAAATAATCAAACCAACTCGACGCGATGAGAGTCTTGACTCCAATGATTCTTTAGAAAAGGAAAATGATATCCCTAAAGCTATCAGAGGGAGAAAGAAGGCGATGTATGTGTCGCCCTACAGGCGAAACGTACCCGCCGCTGCCAAAAAGCCCGCGACCCCTCAAATTAAACCAGCACCTAAGAGTGCTCCTCCTAGGCTCACAAACCCCGTCAAAGCCCACACAAGTGCCAAAACGCCAAAACCTTCAGTTTCTAAGGCTTCAAGCGCAAACACTTCCCCTAAAAAGTCTCTTCCAAAGTCTCCCACGAAGTTGCAACAGAAACCGATATGTATTCCTCCTGTTGCCACAAAACCGATACCTCTAGAACGTCAAGGAACGTTCACGAAGGAAGAGAGTTCTGTGCCGGTTAAGGACTTACCAGTCTCAGTCCCTGACAAAAAAACTACTGTCCCTCGGCCATCTAAGGCTCCCGCACCGACCAAAAACAATACATCTCCTTCGAGACTTCCACAGTTCAATCGAACACGACCACCTCCGGCTAAACAAAGTCAGCCCAAGCCTTCCACGTCCAGGGTCACTAAGAGATCCGAGCCGGTCATGAAGAACTCTCCTTCAAACCACAGCTTGCAGAGCAATGAGAGTGGAAAGACCATCACGATAGCATCGAGAAGTTCTCGACAAGGCAGCACCTCTAGTGTCAACTCGATACAGTCTTCTAAAACGAACTCCAAAGACATAGAAAGCAAAATAGCTAGTCTATGGAAAAAAGTAGAACAAGCGAAGAAGTTGCCAGCCAAGGCTGAAAAGAAGGTTTGGATAGAACCTGATAAAACGGAACCTCCGAAACTTATTAGGAGTTCTACATTCGAAGGGCAACCGAAGGCCCAAGTGTCTTCAGCCCCTAAGCAGAAAACTGCTATAGGTATTAGAGTGTCACAAATACCCAGTTTGAGGCCAAAATCTGTGCCGGGTAAGGCCGCAGGTCCAGTGAATAGTGCTAAAAAGACGAACACAAGAGTCTTTACTAGGAAGCCTGCAAATGGACAGATCACATCGTAAATAATAAAGAAATTTTATGAGATTTTAAATGTTCTAATGGTGTTATGAGGTCCTATCGAGTGTTATCGAGACCATCCTATTAATTACGCATGAAATGTATTCAAGTATTTTGTGCAGGAACTCAATGATATGTCCCTGAATCAGTGATTAAACTAAAACACAACGTTCTATCAGAGAATAATTAATAAAATAACTTTGACCTCATGTCTTGAAAAACAGTGACGAATTATGAAAACGTATTACAATTTTGGATTATTATTGTAAGGCCTAGTACACATTGTTGTGTAAAAGACCGGTCAATTACGAAGTAATTTTGTAATATAAAAAATGTATTGATACTACTGCAAATCTGTAAACGAAACAGGAGCTTTGTAAATGTTTGAGTAAAATAATGAAAAGAATAAACGTATATCTGGTTTTTTAAATGCTTATTAACACAAAAATTTACTAACAGACTGTCAAACTCACGGTAAGTAATTTGATTGGCTGGTTTTATTCATACAATTACAGATATGAGTTTGACAGTCTGTTAGCTAGTTTTGTTGTTACTTGCCTTTAAAAAAGCGGGTGGTAAACTCACATATATGCAAAGTTCGTGTTTCGTCACAGATGCAGCAATATTTCTTGATTATCTGTGAATTGTGCCGCTAAAGTTAGCTGCCTAAGTTGACAATGATGATTTCTACTGATTAAGATATTAATTATTGAAGTTAATAGGCGAACAGTCGAATACCCACATCTTACAACTCTTACTATAGATGATTATCATTGCTTCAAACTTTTGACAAATAATATTCTTATACTAGCTTACTTATAAATGTTGTCAAAGGTTTGGGCTTAATGCAGTGGTACTCCCTTATTAGAGTCCTTGATAGTACTAACATAGCGAGGTATCATTTCATCGAAATATAAGTGCAATATTGATTAAGAGCTAAATTATTAACCAACCTTCGGGCTAGATCACATATTCGACGTAATGCGTGCACTTTGAATGACAAATCGGAGTACCACTGGTTAAATAAATATTAGAATAAAATAATTTCTTGATTGTGAACTTGTTCTCGAGTGAAAAACCAGTTAGTGACCTGTTTTCATTTCTTTTGTATATTTGTTGCATTTATTCATATTTTAGATACTATGTTTGGATAACCCTATTTCGACTGCAATTTTAGTTTTTTAAGGAGATGTATTGAAAGACATAGTCACAATTCTTTTTCTACTTGCAAAATATTTTTATTTACTGTAAATTAATTTTCGAGATCGATAAATAAACTGTACAAATATATTTTAAAGTAAACTAAAACATGACCCTAGTTGGAGTCAAGTTTTATTAAAATCTACTATATAATATATAGTTTATTGATATATCTCGATATCTATTAGCATAAGTCGCGTTCTAACTGCCCGAAAACAATTTCTTTCAATCAATGTAATCTTTTTAGTAAACCCTTTTATTCAAATTCTGGTTTCCAGTCAAAACACTGGAATTTGTAGAAAAAAACATGATGTTTTCTCACTATAAATACTATTGTGTATGACAGTTAATTGTAAATATATCCCCGCTAAATTATATTTAAGGTTACCGTTATGCAATTTGTATATTTTTTCATAAAATTTACATCGGAAATTTCATGTTCGCTTTGGAGTAAACATTGAGACAAGATGGCGCCGTTCCTTCTCGAGGGCTCAGTGCTCAGCTTACCCTGCCCGGTGTGCATCGTCTCAGTTTTACGTCTAGTCAGTTTTAATGTTAGATAAGCGGGATTAGTAAATTTGGCGTAAGAAACGTAATTTTTACACATGAAAGTGGATCGCATCGATTGTAACAGTTAACTGTAGGTTATTATTTAACTGGCTTCCTGTAGTTCGCATTTACGATTTTTACTGATGAAATATATATCATTTCTGCGGGAAAATCGTACGATACCTCAAACTTACGGATCTCTGTATGAGTCTAAATTCTTGTAATGAAAAGATTATAATCGTCAACTGTTGCTTTTCTTCCATTCAGAATATTTTATCAATAAATAGTTTGTACAAGTTAACATATTTAAGGCATTTAAGGACCCGTTTCCATGACCACGATAGCTGAAGAATTGTTCCATTACATCGGGCACGATGGAAACGCGACCTGTTATACCAACCAATAAATATAGTAATACATTATTACCTAAATAATCATGTTTAAATGTCATGATTAGTACTGATTCCTTTATTATAGATTTAGTAGTCGCATAGATAATTTTCTTTATACTATCACAAGATGTAGCGCCATCAATTTCATGTAATAAGCCAGTTTTATATAGTTAAATAAAATAGATTTAAGGTGCATAATTTGATGGTAAATAAAGGATACTTACCGCATCTCTTTGTATTATTTTGTAACCAATTTCTCCCTTTTTATAATGACAACAAAAACATCCTTTATTGGTCAGCGCAGACAGCTGCAAAATACTCGAGCAGTTTCGCAGTGATACTTTGGTAATGAACTAAGGGTGGTCGCACATCTGACGGAAGATGCGTGGGGCGTAACTTCGTTAGTACGGTCGACGCACTAACGTATCATCGGTTGAGTTTGTAAGATTGTGTGTTGTATTATCTACTTTTCCGTTCTAGCGTTACGCGACCAACGATACGCGACGCATCTTCCGTCAGATGTGTGGCCAACCTTAATTTCAACTTAGAGTTCAAATTAGCGTGCCAGAGATGCCTGCCGTTCGAGCATGCTCGCGCACATAATTTCACTAAAAAGTATTCAGCAAAGAACATGCTCGAGCATTTTGCTGCTCAGCCGGTTCTGCAACTGAAAAGCCGCATTACCGCCTGGCCACGGGACATTCGCTACAGCGAAAATTCGCGCGGTGCGAACGGCGAAGCGTCTTGCGACTATAACAAATTTATAGAAATGTTCTAGTCATGCACCGCAAGACGCACCGCCGCGCCGGTCGCGCCGCCCGTTCCGTGGCCAGGCGGTTAGAAATAAGCCTCCTACAAAGTACTTACAGGCGAGGAAAGAAAATGGCTTAATCTGAGCTATCGTTCTTTCACATCGCAGTATACCCCACCGATGACAATTAGACTCACGAATAACTATTGCTACTACTACTACTACTAGTTACTAACTTGTAGTTATCGAAGAAAAATGTTAAAAAGTTGACTTTTTAACGTAGACCGTGGAGCGAATATCCTCTACAAGTTCTGAAATGCCGTGGAGTTCTGTCTAGAACGGATAGAAGTTAGGAAAAAAATATACAAAAATCGTTATAATGCTACGGCTACACTGTCACGTTATCGCGAACTTTACTTCGCGCGCTCTCCCTCACACACCGCTCGACGTCTCGCTGAGCAACAGAGTGCGCACGAAGTAAAGTTCGCGATAACGTGACAGTGTAGCCGTAGCATAATGGACAGAAAGGTACAGTACGACACAACTTAGAACACATCGGCAAAATTCGTAAAACCGATCACCATCTGAACTGAGTGCGCCTTCAAAATCACCAATCTTTATTACTGCTTCAGGTGAAAATGATCGTTCGAAAACGCAATAACTTGTAAAATCTTATAGCCAAATACATTCGTAAAATTGAAATTAATGAATGATAATTTTCAAATCTATGCTACATCTAAGTTGTGTCGTACTGTACAATGAGTTTGATATGAAATTCAAAGTGGCAGATATTCTCACTGAAGTCCCACTGTTTATCAATACCGTAGACAAAGGTGGCTCAGTGAGCGATATATCGAGCTATATTTTTTAGTAAAACTTGTAAACCTCAGGTGTCCGTGCAGTTGGACTATGTATGAAACAGGAAAGGGACTAGCCTAGACTAGGAAAGTTTATGTTCCGAGATATAAGCTACCTAGTCTAGTCTATATGGATGACCTGTGGCCGGAAGGTATTAATTTCAGGAAATTTATTAATTTTAGAGATAAAAGTACTGAAATATTACGAGTACCCACACCTAGCAGCCATAATGAAAAAAAGTCTAGTTAAATTCGTAAGTTTCTATTAAATTTCAGAGATCTATTGACGTTGTGAGATCACTTTGCCAATCAGTTGATATATCATTGCACTTCAGGAGACGTGGCTCCTGACGCACGTCATAGCCTTCCTAGGAACTATCCATAAAGAGTTCGCATTTGCGGGCAAGTCAGCTATGGATACGTCGACCGAGATACCTACTACGCGGGCGGCCGTATGGTGGACTGGCGCTTATCTGGAGAAGGAGTTTGTTTACACAGGAGTCCGTCATTGAATGTAAAAGTGGTCGTTTAAAGCGCCTACACACGGCCCTAAAATCAGAGGCAATATCGGGAGAGTGGTGGTGGGGATGAAATCGGCTACTACTCTACACACGTCCCTGCCAGTTAGTATGTAACCCACCGCGCAGCAATGTGCTCGTCGATCCGAGATGCCACCCGTAGTACGCATGTTTTCAAGTTTTTTCTTAAAGTCGGCCATCGCAGTGTCTTTACCGACCTCTTCATTGTACACTTGTAATTAGTTGTAATAGCATTTTAAAGGCCTCCTGCCTCATATCACGGTTAAAATACTCTTTATGTTTTTTATCCCATAAATACGACAACTCCTTGAAAAGATCAATTATTTTCGTCCAGGACTCTCGCTCCTTCTCCTTCGCCATATCTCCGCATAATATAAAAAAATATTTACAAAAACACGTCCTGTTGCCACTACAGTCGCACGCAGTGCGGTGAAATCGGTTCCGATTTCGCTACACACGCACGGACAATGCTCCTTAGACGATAATCGGCCCTAAATCGTGAGCTCGCCCGTACCAATTTCTGAGTTAGGGGTAATAATAATAATACTGATTACGATTTGCCTACTCACGAGGCGATCAATGGAGCGATCTAGGGCGCTCCCCACCACTTCCCTGATATTGCCTCTGATTTTAGGGCCGTGTGTAGGCGCTTTTAGTGACAGCTAAGTTTGTAGTGGTGGGGTGAATGTTTATAGTTTTTTTCCGTTTACATGCCTACGGACTCAGTGGACAACCCACAGAACAGAAAAAAACAGTAGAAGTCGCAAGTAGGCGGGGCCCGCGTACCCCGAGTTTTGCGGAGTTCCGCAAGCGTATGCTTCCGCGCGCACATCACGCAATCAGTCTCGTTACAACCATCACGGTGACAAAAACTTGAAAAAAAAATACAAAAATGCCCTATTGTGCTGTTTTGGAATGCAAACATGATAGCAGAACCAAAAATTTATCAAATGGAGGTATATCATACCATCGGTATGTCTTATTTGATTCTATTTCGATAAATAATTGAAAAAATAAATTTTATTAAACAAGACAAGCAAAAGTTGGCTTTATGATGTTCAATTTAAGGTCTACTTTCTTTTAAACTCAAACATATTGTTCGCGAAGATTCCAACTAGTCACATGACACAGTCAGCTACTCAATTAGAGATTACCTTTATCGATAATGAGTTATCGATATTTTAATGGGAATGCCCTAAGGTAGCCCGCGAAATTCAAATAGTAGTAATATGGTGTTTTACAATTATTGTAGGTCAGTGTTAGGTTCTATGTTGATTAAAATATGATTCACGTCATTCAAGACTGTAACAAATATAGCTCTAGAGAATTATAATCATTAGAATTATCAACACAACTCCTAATGTTAGAATTGTGGTTAGAATAATCCTAAAATGTCATGATTTCATGAAATAGTCATTCAATAGGATTTTATGAACTTAGAGGTGATTATAATTTACAGGGTGGCCGGGGCATCGACGCGAAAACTTTTCCATGGATTCAGTACATGATTCCGAACCACCTTGCGTTGAAATTTTTCGTCGGTTATTACAAAAATATCTGCTGTTTCATAGAAAAGTGTAATACCTACGCGCTCAAATAGTATGGAACAGCAGATTTTTTTTAAAATAACCGACGAAATATTTCAACGCAGTGGGATTCAGAATCACGTACTGAAACCATGGTAAGAGTTTTCGAGTCGATATCCCTGCCAACCTGTATTATATTGGTGTTTTTTTTTTGTTATAAGTCTGTAAATAAATATTTGATACGGCCGCAAATCATATTTAGATCAACATATACAACCTGATACTGACATGCAAATTGCAAAAAACGTAAGAAATTTTGAATCCAGTCTCTCACAAAGGATCATAATATAACATCACGCCTTGTTTCGCCGAAGGGTTGGGCAGGGGTGTACCTGTAGCAGCTACATCCACATTTCGCCAGTTATGTTTAAGTTCCCATGTAATCGGGGGCGAGCCTATTACCATCAACCGGGCACAAATCCAGACTCCGGGCTGCTACTGAGAAATTCCCGATATAAATTACTAATATTAGTAATCGAACACATATCCATGAATTTTTCAAACCTTTTTTTTCTAATTCTACATTATCCAAGTTTGAAATCAATAAAACATGTACCTAGGTAGGTATTCGTTCACAAAGTCTCAAACCTATAAAAAAGTGGGTTTCGTATTATTTTGTGACTTCAGATTTCCTAAGGATCCAGACAGAAAAGAAAAATGGATTGAAGCGACTGGAAGGCAAAGTTGGTTTCCTGCAAAATTTAGTACAATTTGCTCGGATCACTTCGTAGAACTAGATTTTTTGATTAAAAGCGGAAAAAAATACCTAGTCGACACAGCAGTACCAAAACATAAAATTATACATTTTCAAGTAGGTACATAATATTAATTATGTTATTTCTTTGTTGTCCTAAGGACTATTGTCTGTATCAAATCCCCTTCACGGTCAAGCCCTGGTCAGCGCCATCACGCGGATCTGTCAAAGCGCATCTGTTACCCCTCAGGGGACCACCCAGAAGCGTGACCACTTGAGATTAAAACTACGATATCTCTAAAGTTTTGTATGGGAGCTGATTATACCACTTACACCGTTGGAATCAGTATAAAAAAAGCTAACACAATAGAAATGGATAGCTAAATGTTTTTTTTCGTAATATATTGTTAATTTTAATGTAAAGTCGCGAGAAGGGGGTTTTTTCCCCATTAGCGTCAAAAAGATTTTTTTTGAAAAAAAGTGAAAACGAAAATTGCAATAATTATAATTTTTTTTCATTGATACACTATTGTACATTAATAAATTAAATAAAACCCCACACCTCTGCATACATTACTTTTAAACTAAAAATAAAACAAATGCTTACCAATCATGACGTCACCGCGCCGTAACCCGACACCTCGATAACAAAGGGCTCTTATCTTTTTTGTTTCGGAGAACTCGTAACAAAAAAACCCACTTGTATAGTAGCTTATCTATTGTTTTGTCGTGGACACGTGCACACACAGTCTCAACTGATAAAATTACATGTTTTTTAACGAATTTCACAACACCATATTTACAAGTGAACGGCGAAAAAACTTCCGCTTAAACTTTGGATCACAGTTTTTATAACGATGCACTTTATTCAAATCTGAATATACATTCAGTCGTAGGATGTTATTTACTGATGGAAAAACACCAGACAAAGGCTTGTTGCCTCAAAAAACAATATCGAAATCACAAAAACAAAATGTAAACAAGAGACGTCAGCCATTTTGCAGACACTTCCCCACAGACTAAAAGAATAAATCATTCCGGCGCGAAACATTTAGTCGATGTTTAGCATGTGATGTTCTATACCTTTCCTGTTTTTTCCTCTACACTCTGTATAAGTTAGAATAAGATCGGTATAGTGTCCACAGGCAATATATGTCGTTATTTACGGCGCGAAAAAACAGGCGTGAGAACGCGGTTGACCGACACGCGAAATTTGACAATCGACTCCTGGAGTTTGCTTGACCGACGAGAGGTTTGGTAATTTTTACGGTTCCATAACATATCTTGTTGTATATAAGGTGCTATAAAAATATCTGCCACGGCTGCAATGGGAGATAGTATTGTGTTTATAGATCACAATAGTAAAGAAAAATTATTGATAATTTGTCATTTTTTTTTTCATACAAAAAATATTGGTATTGATTTATTGGCATAAAACCATCCCGTAGACGTTGCCGCACCGCACCGAATTCAATTCGCAAAACGCCGACGCCGTTCATACACTGTTGCCATTCTTATCAAACAATGCCGCTGCGCGCCGGCCACTCGCTCGTCAAAGCGCAGCCCCGCGCGCCCCCACCCTCACCCGCACTACCCCGTTGGCCCGTTCGTCGCACGCGCTAGCCGACCGCGACCTCCCGCCCGCCAGTCGCCCGCCCGCCCGCTCGGAAGTTAGTTTTGCGGTCAGCGTGCAGCGTCGGGAATATCGCGCGCGCTTTCTTTAAAAATGCCTCCCAGACGACGGTATTCCAATCAAGAATATCTTGAAATGGTATTGTGCTATCGCGAGTGTAAGTCCATAACTGCGCATGCAGTAAACTAATACCAAAGGTTTGGTGTGCGAGTGAGTCATCATACCATTCTGGATGCAGTGTTCAGATTTAGAAAACGGCCGCTTTGACCCGCCTCCGGTTGACGCAGGCAGGCCTCCATTTTCTGCCGAACTCGAAGAAGAAGTGTTGGACTTCTCCTTCTTCTTTTAAGTGTGATAGGAAGTTTATCATCTTATTTACGTCAGTTTTTTGGAAGAATGCGGTAGCTGGTAAGTAATTGCACTTTTAAAACACTTGTTTGCCTGCGTATTATTGCGTACCTACTAGATTAGATACTGACGAACTAGTCAGCTGATTTCAGTTTTCATTCACAGAACAGATGGAAAGAGATAGCAGTTGTTTTCATTGACAAAGCGACACATCGCGCGTATTTTGTGAACCACGTTATGCAAAGTAGAGTCAATGTTTATTTAACTACTTTATTTTCTAAAATCGATTTAACTGTGCCGGGGTACAAAATTTCTTCACTATTGTAATCTTTAAACACAATACTACCTCCCATTAAAGCCGTGGCAGATATTTTTATTGCACCTTATATAATAAATAAACATTTTATTGCTTTTCCCTTCCACAAAGGCGCCTTAATCGCGATTCTTCTGAGGTTCGACTATAATAACAAATATATATTTATAGAATTATAATCATTAGAATCATTAATACATTACTCTAAATTAAATTTGTTCTATTGAATGACTTTTTCATGAAATCACTTAATAAGTTTATATTGTTAATGTTTATGTATGTGAACTAATAATTGACATTATATTTACTCTTCTTATTTCGTACAGTCAGAAGCGTCGCAAAATGTTGCTAAAAGTGATGTATCAATTTATGTGGGAGCAGGACCAAGTTTGGAAGTATCCTCTCTACCTATGCAACATAAAAGAAAACACGATGATCTAACAAAATCTCCCCCTAGAAAAAAACAAATATTAGATACTACTTCACTAGCTTCCACACCTCGTAAAAGAAGGTTACAAGGAGTGCTACGGTGGAAGGAAACTAAAATTAAGAGACAGAACTTGATAATCGGTAGATTAAAAGCTAAAAACCGCAGACTAAAAAAAAAAGTAAACAAAATTGAAGACATTTTAAAGGTGTTAGAAGATAAATTCTCTATAGTTAATGAAAATATCAGCAATCTCAAAAACACTAATGTAAAGGTGAGTATCAATTTATTTTAGATTGCGTCTCTTTCACTGTTGTTAACTAGACAATTCAGTTAACAATATAATTGATTAAAATTGCATATTTGATTGATTTTTGTTAGAAATTTTAGGGTTGATGCCATTTTGTAAGCCTACGAATTAGCATGATTATAAAATGCATGATCTGTCACGCACTTAACAATTAGTTTTAACTATAATCTTTTTTCATTTTATAGGTCAAAGATTTGGTTTCTCGACAATTAAGAAATCTAGAATCGGGGGCTATTTCAAAACAACTGTACTCACCAGAACTACGCAGTTTTGCCCTCACTCTCCATTATTACTCACCTAAAGCATATAAATACGTACGTAGTACATTTAACAGTTCTTTGCCTCATCCACAAACATTAAAAAAATGGTATGCAAATATAGGCGGCGACCCAGGTTTTACGAAAGAGTCCTTTGTAGCTTTAAAACATAAAGCAGATTCATCAAGCTATCCGTTATTAGCTACATTGGTAATTGATGAAATGGCTATACGTCGAAGGCTTGAATGGGATGGACAGAAATTTCATGGATATATTGACATGGGTACAGGCTTACATGGTGACCACCTAGCAGAAGCCAAAGAAGTTTTAGTTTTTTTAATAACGGCCATAAACCATAATTTTAAGGTTCCAGTAGCCTTTTTCCTGGTAGATGGAGTCACAGGAGCACAACGCGGTGAGCTTGTTAAACAGTGCATTGAACGGGTCCACGACATAGGTATCAAAATTGTCGCATTGACATTTGATGGATGTGCAGCTAATCTATCAATGGCACATCACCTAGGTTGTTCTTTCCAGAACGGTAATGTGAAATTTGAACATCCTGTCACAAAAAAACTCATTGTCGTCATATTAGACCCATGCCATATGATAAAGCTAATACGAAATACATTGCAGACGTATGAAATATTGGTCGACAAAGAGGGAAACAAACTGCAGTGGCAATATTTTGTTGAACTTAATAAAATACAAGAAAATGAAAAGTTCCATCTGTCAAATAAACTTAGACACCGCCATATCAACTTCGAAAATCAACGAATGAAAGTTAAATTGGCAACACAGCTTTTTAGCTTAAGCGTGGCGGAGGCTATGCAATTTTGCCGTAAAGAGTTACGAATTGTGGCATTTAAAGAAAGTGAGGCCACTGAACAGTTTATATTGTTGATTAATAATATGTTTGACATCTTTAATTCACGAAATCTCCACCAGTATGGTTTTAAAAAGGCTTTAAATCAGCGCAACGCAACTCAGATTTTCGAATATTTGAATATGGCTTGTGATTACATTTCAAATTTGAAACTGGAAAATGGCGTTCTTGTAACAAATAGTCTCCGAAAAACCGGATTCCTTGGGTTCCTAGGATGCGCTGAAGCGTTAAAATATCTTTACTCAAGCCTCATCCAAGAAAGAATGATCATATACCTGCCATTTTACAAGTTAAGTCAGGATCACTTGGAACTACTATTCGGTAATATTAGGGCACACGGTGGATCAAATAATAATCCGACAGCAAGACAGTTTGTGGCAGCATATAAGAAACTTTTGGTTCATGTAGAATTGAAAGATTTCGGATCAGGAAATTGTACTGCGTTGGAACAATTGTCTATCCTGAACTGTTCATCCGCAGTAGGTCGTATAAATAAAACATCTACTGATTCAGGTTTAATACAGGACGATTGGACAGAAGACAACACAGAAGAGCAAGAAATCGGCGAACTTTTAAAAAACATTTCTGAATTTGGTTCTCAAGCAATAGCACATATTGCAGGTTACATTGCCCGAATCTTGACAAAAAAAATTAATTGCGACATCTGTGTTGGCGCTCTCATTTCAAATCAAACCAATTCATTGCATAAATTTATAGTAGCCAAAGACAAAGGTGGGCTTGTATATCCATCAAGCGACATGATCAAGATTTGTAAAGTGGCTGAACTTGTCATTCGAACTATGGATGATAAACGATTTAAAAAAGAAGAAATAATGGCCAAAATATTAAGAAAATTTATCGGAGAAAAATTGTTCGAACATATAAATTTTCATCAAATTGGAGAATTCCCTACCTCAAACCATATAACTGACTTAATAAAAGCTATAACAGAACGCTACATCAATGTGCGGATACACCATTTACTTAAAATTAACATAAAACAAACAAAAAGGCAACTTCTTAATAAGTATGTGTTATTTCAAGGCCAATAATTAGTGTATGTTTTGTCTTTATCTAAACACATGCTATAAATCCTTTAAAAAAGTTTCTGAAACAGTTAGCTTATTGCCAACACTATAACAACCAGTGTCATTGTAACCATAATATCAGCCAAACGAGTGTTATAATTTTATTCCATTATGCAACTCCTTTGCTTTTTCGATTCCTTCCAATTCATGGTATGTTTATGAATTAAAAAAAAAAACATTGTCAAGCCCGCGCGTTTCACGACCACAGAGAGAGATAATAAAAATAATAAAAACATTATACTTAATATTCGAATTCACATCGTATCCCGCTATTTTTGTTTCATATTAGTATTGCAATATTTGTCTATAGAGGATTCATATCATGGGTGTAGATAAAGTCTTGTAACTGTTGAGCTGCTCGCTCTGCTAAGCCTTATGATAAAACCATAAAACTTGATATTTTAATTATTATGTATTATCATCAAAATAAACCAGTTTTATACACGCATTGATATTGTTATACAAAATGACACGATTACTTTGTAAAGTATTATATTATTTTAATTATTGTGACTGTGAGAACTATGTGGAATTTTTTCCTCTCCAGATTAGTCAGATAGGAAACGCCGAACACCTAAACTAGTTTATTTTTAACATTTCTTAATATGACGTGTAAAAGTGATTCCGATATCCTATTTACAGAATAAACAATTTAATTTCATTTTGTACATAATTAGGTATTAAAACATTCATGCGATACTATTATCACACTCGGCTTCAGCTCGTGTGATAAACCCGCATTCGTGTTTTGATATCCCTTATTATACAATAGCTGCATAAATAAGTATTAGCTGTTTTTTTTACTTATGTAATTAATTAAACCACTATTTCAGTTTAATTTGTATTAATTAAATCTCACACTCACCAGCTTTGATCGTTTTTCAACATCAAAAGGAGTTCTAAATTTGAAAAAACTTTTCGAATTTGTACATCGTCGTTGCGACGTCTTCTTATGTGTGAAAGTCGATTTTATGAGAAAATCGATAAAAAACCGTCTAATAGAATAATTTTCAAAATCGGATCAATAGTTTGACATAACAATTCTTAATACCTATACTTTCTATAATTCAATCAATCAATCAAAGTATGTATTAAAATAAAATATTAACACTTGATTTCAAATATATTATTATTTATCGACTCGTTTGAAAATAAAACGAAATGTCGATAAATAAGTCAACGACAGTGGTACACCCCTAGAGGACGACGAATAGCAATGACCTCGTTACTCAAATATAAATCTTATCGATAACGAAATACAGCTTTAAATTGAATGCATTTATTACAGTGACATCTAGCGGCGGGTAGCGAAACTTGCTCATTAAACTGTTTCGACGGAAAAAGCAATAAATACGTAAAAAGAGTAGACAATAAACAACTCTATCGTCAATATGCTATGGTTTATTTTCAAATAAGCGATGACTGACATTATTTCCTACTTTCATACGATATTAAATTACCAATCACACCAAGGATTTCTTAGTGTTACGAAATACAATTAACTTGCATATGTGTGAGTTGGGGTACGCTGGTTCCGATACTAATGAAGCATTATACTACTTCTACTGTTGTAGTGGTTTTTTCTGTTCTGTGGGACAACCTGATTGAGTTCACAGATATACAATTGAGTTTATGGCACGGAATGTGAGAACGAACGAACGTTGAAACTGTAGGGATGCATCGATACGCCTTTTTGCCGATACGATACCGATACTCTTATAAAAATATCGGCGATACCGATACACTTATTGAATTCAAAAATGAAGGTAAAATAAATAAAGCACTAGTCAGGTTATTTTTGTAAATTAATATAATAAGAACAAATAACAGGACAAACTAAATAAAACCGTTTTAAACTACAGACAAGTTGAGATTAGACGCAGGACAACAGTCAACCTAGCGAAATGGGATAGTTAAGCGAGTGCGAGGCCAAAGTGGGCGGGCGAAACAAGATACTGAATAAAGCGCGGGGTTTTCCCGAGCATAGTTAGTTCGTGCCTCGTTTGCAACGAAAAAACACGCGCGTTTACATTACATTTTTAAAGCGCGAAATTTTAACAGTATTGGTGAATCGGCCATAAAAATATCGCCGATGCCGATATATCGGCAAACATCGAGTATCGCCGATATATCGGTATCGGATGCATCCCTAGTTGAAAGTGTATTTGTGTTGGGAGATTTTAATTCACACCCAGGTGAGCGTTTTGGTATTGAGTTACTTTAGTTTCTGTAATGAGCAAAAATGGTTATGTGCAGATATACAGAGATCGGACTGTATTCTGATACATAGCTACACATACGTACGTTAGTGACCAATGAGAATTAAACCACTTGAGAGCTGATAGACCGATTTCGTCTAGGCATACGACTCACCACTGCGGGCCGGGGGACGAAGAAAATACAGCGGTTGTGATTGGCCGGTGCAACAATGACAGGACGTATGTTTTAAAAATAGTGACCCGCAAGTCAGTTTTGCACAATAATATCGATATCGATAAAATCGACGTCTATTAATTCTATATTTTTTTAAACTTTAATTGATAGGGTGTAAGGCTGCCTGTCCACTGGAGCGGAGAGGAGAGGAGAGGAGCGGAGATGTGCCATTATTAACCAATCAAATCTAAACTCAGGGGCGGAGTCAATATTCTAATGGTTAATATTGGCACATCTCCGCTCCTCTTTTCTCCTCTCCGCTCCAGTGGACAGGTAGCCTTAAGAGGGTTTATTCTGAAAGTTGGCAACGTCGCAAATAGATGTCAAATATTTCGGTGTTTTGATTAATTTGATAATATTTCTGTATGGAAATAAAAAATGTGGCTAACTAGCGAACTAGAATATTGATTATGAAATGCAACAATTAAAATATCGTAACACCGAATTATTATTAAAAAAAGTATTTGGAAATTTTCCAAATGCCTTTTTTACACCTATCAAATTCAAAGTTGCAGTTCAATTGCAATTCATCATTAATATTCTAGTAAGTTAGTTAGCCACATTTCTTATTTCCATACAGTATTATTTCCAAATTAATCAAAACAGGTAACTATTTGACAGCTATTTACGACGTTGCCAACTTTTAGGATGCGCCCCCTTAACTGGGTGCAAATAAAACACTGACGTTACACTTCAAATTTAACTATATTCAATTAAATCAATGCTAAAATTGAATGAAGCTTATTTAATGGTCTGAAAGTATGTCTTATAAAAATAATAGCAATATTAATCCCTGTCGGATAAAACAATGAATTCTCATAATGTGAAATTCAAATTCAATTAATTTATTGTGCAAGTAGGAATCACTTTTACAGGTCATTATTTGACAAGCTAGCTGGAGTCGAGATTTCCTAACTGATAGTCATAAGGAATGTAAAACTCATTAAAGTACCTACAGAAATTAATTGGTTTGTTATCTCTGCATCACCTTAAAACGGGTGATAGACATGCGTACTTAAAGGCCGCGGTTTTTAAGCTCGACAACTTGCGCGGCTCGCCGTCGGTGACACACGTGAAGACTTCTCACACTCTATAGCGATGTTTTCGACTTTTCTGAACCAAACTAAACAAAAATTACACAAATATCAAAACAAAATGCTGACTCGCGACTCGCGGCAATGACAGACGTACGAAACTACGAATTAAGGCGGGCTACGAGCAAAATTTCAAACTGTTGGATCGCCGGCGAGCTTAGTCGGCGGTTTTAAAGTGCGCGTACTTTGGGTGAAACATGAGCGAGTAAGGTCGCCGAGCCATAAGACCACAGACCTGCTCGCCTGTCTGTCACCCCTTTAAGATAAACTAGCATAAAATGCCTAAGGCATTAAATTTCTCCTTTCTGAGTTTTTAATAGTGCATAAAATATTAAATAAATTGGCTTATTAAATAAATTTGTTTGACCTAGCCGCAAAATTCAATTTTTCATTATAGTTTTACAAATTTCATCTCTACTTGACATAGTATGTCGCTTGCGTGACAATAACGGTTAAGTAAAAACATCGCCCGCCGTTATTGTAGTGAATAGCGTTATTGACAAAATAGAGCTGAAATTTGCAAAAATCCAATGAATATTTTAATTTCGCGGTTAGGTTGGATTACATCGTACGGCATTTCATACAAACTTTCAAGCCCTTGTTTTTCGAAATGACTGAACCGATTTTAATGAAACTTCATACGCATATGCAAGATACAAAGGTCTAAAAACTTAGTTAAGAACATTTTTTAAATGTCTTATTTAAAAACAGATACCTGGATATCTCTGTTTCTATGGAAAATTTAAAATCGGGCTAATTTGGCTGTAACACTATTTTTCGAAAATGTTCTTAACTAAGTTTTTAGACCTTTGTATCCTGCATAAGCGTATGAAGTTTCATTAAAATTGATTCAGTCATTTCGAAAAACAAGGGCTTGAAAATTTGAATGAAATGCCGTACGTCGTAAACCCTTTAAACATTAAACTGAAATAATGATCTATATAATAAAATATACCAAAACAGGCAAAAACAGGGTCGGTGTTGCTGTACTAAATAAGCGGCGTCGGTTCTTTAAAGTTTCAAAGCAATCTGCAGTGAAATGCCTTGAACAAACAACGCAAATTTTTTTTGGAAACCAATTTTCCCTGTGGACTGCATTAATCCACTTTTCTTTCAGTTCCGGAATATTTGGAAATCTAAGATGTAAACATTAAGTAATGTTACTTTTTTACCAGTAGGAAACATCGTAACTTTTATCGACAATATTATATAAAGACTTTGTTTTGAAATTGTCACAACACTACAGCATTAGTAAAGATAAAAAGGGACAGATATATTGAAATACCCTAGTGAGAGAAAGGGACTTTTCAAAAAGACATCAACGCAGTGTACATTTTTGTGCCTTTTTACGTAAAGAACCAGTTCAGCTTGAGCCCTGCAATTATTCATAATCATATTTTAAAATAAATATATTTTACTTACCGATGAAAAGTTATGCCATCTTTTTTATAGCTGGATGTTCTAGACGATTTCCCACACCATTTAATAGAACAGGAACTCATAATTGTTTATAATTATGCAGACTTTTTTTTAATGTGTCAAAATAATGTGTCAAAATAACCGCGTGTGCAGAGATCCAATAACTGGTCAAAACTAAAATGGCCAGTCATATTGTCATCTAATATCAGTGCATTTTCATTTATGTGTCGTGAGCCTGAGTCGCCCGTATGAGCAGTCAAGAGGATATATAGTCATTGTTAGTGACGCTTAGGATTTGTAGGTGGCTTGACCACTGTGTGGTGTCACTCAGGCCGCTCAGCAACCTTTGTTGATGTTAAGATAGTGTGTGATGTTTTTTGGTCAGACCACTTACCACAGACCAGTAATTATTTTTACCTCTGATTTTGATTGACACTGATCTTTATTTTCGCTGCTATAAGGTTACTGAGTGTGCGTAGTCGCAGCGGAAAAGTGTCGAATTTCTTCATTTCAGTTTAGCAGATATTTAGTGTATGACGTCGTGTAATTGTGTATGGTAAGCATCCAACCATTGGAGAGCTATTCAACAAAAACTGGTTCCGCTGGGACTACGTATTCGAGCGTTAGCTCTTTATACAGGCGACGTGTCGCCGCGTCATGTCGCTGCAGTCATGATTCCGTACCCGACCGCAGGCGGCAACTGCCCGTATTCCAGTCGGTAGATAGAAGATAGAAAAACGAGACTATTGCTCGAGCGTTGGCGGCACTACTGGTCTGCGGTCGGGCTACACGTGTTTCCTGTTACTCGCCCGTAGCTGCTAACGACGTGTCGCTAGCTAGCTACGGAAGGTATTTCATAGAGACCAGTCGTGTCGCGGCGAAACGTTACCTGCAGTTGCCGCCTGCGGTCGGGTCCGGAATGGTACCTTAACCCCAAATAACCGCAACAATATTGTCTTGCATGGACTACAATTCCAACTTTACTTAGCAAAGATTTGAAGCCAATAAAAAATGTTGAATCAGGGAAACATACAGAAAATAAATAAAACATCATTTTGAACTAGTCAGATTGTATTATGTAATGTATAAGGATCAATAATTCCATTCAGATTTGAGTAGCGTCCTACATAAAACGGAAAATTATCTTGCAAACATCAAATAGTACATCTTGATTATAGCAAATCTATAACTGTAAAACCTATTTCCCTTATAATTATCTGTTTAATATAACGTACAAAATATATCAATGTGTATGTAAAGTTACTTCGCAATAATAACAAAAAAGAAATCTATAATTAGTGTTATCCATGGAGGCATGCAGAGGTAGTTCGGTACATTACTTATAAACTGAGCCGCAACAGAAAAGTGTACAAGTTCAGGCGGCCGCCGTCCGCTGCTGTAGAACATTCCAACTTCTACATTTGTCTGTTCTGGTTTTTAGTGCTAAATATATGAGCCTAAGTCTTAAAACAAATCCCGTACAGTTATCGAAGAGTAGAAAAAAATGTAACAGCGTTTTTATTTACAATTAGAAGCTTGACGCACAAAAAATACAGTTTCTTAAAAGTATACATATCATGTCAAAAGTTTAAAACATCAAATTGAAGAAACTGCATTTTTTGTGGGTCAAGGAGGTTGACGCACAAAAAAATACAGTTTCTTAGAGTACATAATTATCATGTCAAAAGTTTAAAACATCAAAGCGAAAAAAGCTGATTATCCTTTCCACCCAAAAACGCGTAGTAGTAGACCATGATTTGGCTAGAAATCACTAATACCGGAGTTTGCCATCGTTAGCTCGATGGAATCATGGCCCAACTAGTTCATAGCCTAACATCAACATGTGTTTTAGGCCGATTAAATATTTAGACGACAAGACTTGGCTTCAAATATAATATTACATCATCATTAGAGCCCTAAAAGGGTAAAAGCTTTAAAATAATTAAAGTGTCAAAACACTATTTTAAAAACCACGTCTGGCATAAATATGATTCGATAAAAATTGATCAAATAGATAAAAACAAATACATAATTTTATCTTACAATCCATTAATATAAAGTAGTCTTGCCGGCAAAATAAGTTCATAAAAATTTTATACATTATAGATGATAAAATAGGTGTCAAGGATAAAATTGATTACAGAATTATGTACAAAATATTTTCACAATACCAAAATGCGTCGCCAAATAAACCAGTAGGTACGTAACACTATGTATACTTATTATGCATTTTTACTTCTTTATAAATCTCTAAAATGAAGAATTTTGAATGAAAACGTAATTTATTTAGCTTACTACATGAAATATCGACCGGGTTTTGATAAACTTCACGACTGTGCCTTACTTTATATATTTCGAAACATTTTTATATAATATTTTTTCATTAAAATATTTATTTGAAAAATATCTGCTATTTAACTTTACTATCGGCGAATACGTTCATATCAAAATTGGCCAAACTTTAACATACTTTCAGTGTAAACACATCGTAGATGTCGTCTACTCACAACTCTGTATCAATACGATTCGTTACATTTCCTCCCACGATTGAAATGAACATAGACTGCAAAATCTGTTACCATTTTATTACAAAACGAAGTTTAAGGAATTCGTTCTACTTTATCGTAATACGTTTAGTTAAATTTATATTTATTTTATACGTATTTCTCAAAATTCGTTTTAGATAAATCCCTGTAAGTAAAATCGTAACCCGGCCTGAAAACCTTACACTTTAAGACAGATTTAGAACGGTACCTATATTGTACACATGTTGGGTATTGGGGTAGTATTATGTAGCCATCATGTTTTGGGTGCGATGTGTCGCTTACTAATCGTTTTTTAACACTTCCGTTAAAATAGAACCACAATACCCTGTGTTCGACTATAACCTAACACCTAAAAGCTAGGGACAAATACGGTCGCAAAGGGTACAATGAGACAATTTCGGGCTAGTCCGATGAACCGCTGGGCTCGCTCCGACGATCGGACACGTTGGAGGCCTACCCTCGCTAGAGCCAGCGTGTTGTTTTGAGCCCGTATTTTTTCTTATTCACTTTCAGATACTGGTCGGAACTACGGTTTAGTTTTAGCCAGTGTGTAAAGTGAATGCTTTGTTAACGCAGCTCCCTTCGAGTTACAGAGCAAGAATAAGCCTAGGCGTGTTCTGCCAATGGCGGAGAAGTATTTGAGCTAATACATTTTAAGCCATCGACCGAAGTTCATTGAACAACAGTTCAAAATTTGTATGGATCGTGGGATTGAGTCCTCGAGATTTTCTGCTTATTTCTATTAACATGGACATATTAGGATCTAGAAACGTCTAACAGTAACAAGCCTCATAAATACTTGCAGACAGTATACCACGGGAGTGCAAAACGAGCACTACGCCATGCGTCTTGTAAAGGAACTCATCTTATTCATGTAAGTAAATTTCTACCTAGTGTTAATAGACCCTAATATTAATATAATGTACTTAACTGTTTTAGTATGATACCCAGCCTTTTATTTTTCATTTATAATACAGTAACGGGTACGTTTTCCACGAAAATATACAATTGTCCCCTTTGCAACAAATTTTAACATCAAAATGGTTTTTCATGATTATAGAAGTTCGAAATAAGTACTATTTATATTGAAATAATGAAGCCTCAGGTGAGGTTTAAGACATTCTTATATTGTATGTGAGTTAATGCTATGTATATTATAACTGTCACAAGCTCGCATTGAACTGACAGCGTTGAACGAACCGCGCGGTGAAAACATTTTTTTATATTTTTTATTTATAATTTAGACATACAGATTTACAAACACCGACCACGACAAAAAGACATAGAATACTGCTATCATCGACTTGGCAAAACTTGTACAATTTAACGCCACATGAAGATTATTTAAACTATGTTTTATTTTTTTGTTTGGTCCACCGCGCAGCCGCCAAGTGAGGAACCAATCTAGCGTGGTTATTGGTCGCGCCACCACCGGCCGGACAGTTCCACTACGAGTGAAAATGCAGACAAAAATAATTTACGATCCTTGTCCGGTCGGCGTGTGCGCGTTTAATTTTCATTTTTGTAATTTTCCGAAGCATGGGATCGTGTGATCCGCTCATGCCGACTCCCGGACGCGGCCGAGAGCGCCAGCTCGTGTGTGATCGATGCAACTCTGCCCTATCCCTTCTGCAGGTGATTCGAGGCGCCAAATACTTGATTCATTGTTAATTTTGTCGTTTTCTTGTCAAAGCCTATGATTATCCGATAGCTACGCCGTTGTCTATTACATATTTTGCTTTCGTTACGTCTGACTTTATTCCGCATAAATCCCTGACTTATAAGTCGAATTTCAAGTTCAAAGAACTCATAATACCTAGCAGTCTTTGGATATCTTTATCACTAAGACCCCTCTCCTTCACACTTGTAAATAATTCTCTCCAAAATATATTTCGGAGTTAAATATTTTTTCTCTTTTTTTTAACATTTACATCAACATTTTAAGTTTGCAGCTTGATTCTGCTTAAGTAAACATTGTCAAGTTTTTTTTTTTGCTTTTGGTGTGGTTACACCTGTATCCTTCAATTTATTTAGAACGCTTGCGCATCTATTTTTTGTACCAACATCACTTCTCTATTTTCCCGTATGTACTGCGTGCGGCCCGCCTCGCCTGACCCAGCGCGCGGCGGAGTGCGGTCGTGCGACCGTCTAGATCCCGTTCCTTACGGGCGGGCCGCGTGTTCTGTCTCCGATCGCCGTAAACTCGCGATGTATAACATTGTTTGTACTCACTCGTTACGTTACACTCTCTAATCTTAACACTAAATATACATAAAAAATATCACAGCACTATCGATTCACTTACACTAAAATCACGACGCTTGGCGTCGCGACTTCCGAATAAAAAAATAACAATAATAATAAAGGAATCGAAATTCAAATGCATGAGCACACCGCCGTTGGTCTCGACGCGATACTTCAACGACAGCAGACCCTTGGAACCAGCCAGCGATACGTCTCACTCAAGTAAATGCTTGTTAGCAACTAACATATTTTAGGTCTTACACAAATCCCTGTACAATTGTACGCAACTATCATCAGTCGAAGAAGAATCTCTCAGTAGAACGTGAGGCAACACACTGATGACTACTAACTCATCTGGACTAGAAGTGACTTCAAATGTTTTCAGTGAAGTCACACGATTGCATAACTCGAGCTTTAGCTATTCAGCTGATATCCAACAAGCAGTCGAGATATATTACTTGCCTTAAATTCTACTCACTCTTATCCCCTCCACACGACCAACGGCGGCCTCAAAAAGCGTCGAAAATGCAAGTGCCGCAAGTACCAAAATATTTACAAATTTAATGTAAATAATTTGTTCACCAAATCATCTTATACTAACTTTGGATCATAATCATCGAATATAATACAATATTGGAACCGAATAGTTTAAACAGCAATTTAAAGATTTTACGGGCGTCTGTCGACCGTGAGACGGCGAGACGTGGGATAAATACAACAAGATGACGTACAGTGGGCTTGAGAGGCGCAGGCGCAAGTCGATGTCAAATATTACTACTTTAATATTCGAGTTGGGAGGCTTTCAGCCAGATTTAACGTCAATTTAAACAATCCCTTTGTGGTTTTGACATAGGTGTAACAAGGAAATAATATTTTATACATCAAAATGCCCTTCCCTCCACATTTACAAGGTCTTAAAACCATAAAACATGCCCGTAGCACGTAAGTCTATCTCAGGTTCGCCGGCTCTTCATAAAATGGCACATATAACTACATTGTGTTCTACATCTGAACGACGAGGCATACGCTTAAGCAACAATCTAAAGCGAAAAACTTAACCAACTAAATGAGGTAGCAATATTATGAATATGATTAAAGAACATTAACCAACTAATGTTTGGTGGGATCTATGTTATATAAATGTATATATCAACAGTTACATTAAAATATTTCCTATGGATTACTGAGGTATATAGTCGTTTGCCTGAGGTAGCTGTAAGGTGGCCAAACGGTTTTGATCGGACACTGGTGTAACATAACGAACAGAGCAGTGTTTACTTTTAAAGGAATACTATCTATCCAACGTGATCAAATTCGTTCGGCCGGAACAAAATACTATTTTATTATTAACATCTACGATTAATATGGTACCGCATGTTGATACAAGTGTATGCGGAGGAGCGTAAAGGGTGCAAAAAGAGCCATCACGAAGCCGTCGTCTGCGCATTCTGTGCATCAAACTGTTACGTTATGCAAAAATAATTACTAGGAAACGATTTTTATTTGTGAAAATTTGCTGTTACAGTAGTGCGCAATGTAACGCACGCAATAAACCGGTACAGGAGTTTGGTATTTAAAGTTGAAACTTTTAAAATTTGGAACTTGTTTTCGTAAAAAAACGTTGGAACTTTGACCTTCAATATCTCCGTAACCAGATGGTTCCCAGGACAAGTGACTCTCGGCTTCGTCAAGGGTATTTTTACACCGGTTATAACATGTTTAGTATATGTCGGTGTTGATGATGGAGAGTCTGTTGAGTTCGGTGTCGTTGTATACCTTGGTGATGAGCGGCTCCCAGGCCGGTGCGAGCTGCGCGGGCGGCCCGCAGCCGTCGCGGCGGATGGTGAGGCGCGGGTCGATGTGCGGCAGGTAGTGGTCGTCCAGGTCGATGACGGCGCCGGCCGCGTCGGCCAGGCCGCTCACGTTGAACTCCGGCCCGTACTCGCGCGGCACGCCCGTCGGCTGCGACGATACTGCGCTTTCTAGCTCAGATATTTCTGTAACATTTGGATGATCAATCATTATTTTTATTTTATTTTTTCATTTCATAAAACATCTGTTTTTAGCCCTGTACCCTAATTACGTAATGCACGATCAATAAGAATTTGAATCGTTTTGAAACAAATTGCTAGTCCATTGCTTCATACGTTCGAAAAAAAATCTGCTCAACAACGTAAATAACGCAATGAATATTGTTGAACTGTCAAAATAAAACAGATTAGTCGGAATCGTTTACGAGAATGTGTTGCGTAATTAGATAGCTGGTCCTTGTTCTATGAGTTCCTGTATAACGAAAGCCAGACCTCTCAATTACAAAGCTATATAAAAAAGTGCTATATTTTTTTTATTAATGACAGTTAAGCTCAACACTCACTCAAGCAGGTGCGTATCGGGCGCGGTCGGGACGGGAGTACGGCGGGCTTTTATGTATTATAATTCCATGTATTGTATGGATGACAACACACGGAACGCGTGCGCGGGTCGTGCGCTGAGCGGGTCGGAAGCAGGAACCGCGCACGTTTTTCGTGTGCTGACATCCATATAATACAAGTAATTACAATATATACAAGCCCGCGGTACTCCCGTCCCGACCCGCACCCGCTTTGAGTATAGTATATTGAGCTTTATGACATGCATTGACAGATAGGTTTAAAAAATTACGAGAAAAAAAAAATAGATTAGTGACAGGTTATTTATTCAGTATTAGGGAGCTTTTGAAGAGAAGCATCTTAACCAATGTCAGTCAATAAATCGCATCATTCTTTTGGACTCTGCTTTTCTGTTATTCACTTTCCAAATGCATGGACACTATACAGCTGCACTAAAAGACAAGTTAGTGAAATACAATAGACAATGTATATTTAGTAACTTAACCCGCTTAACTGTTCTTAAAGAGTTAGGGAACCCTGTAAGAAATCGACACGTGTTTCGCCTCTTAACGAGGCATCCTCAGGATGACAATTGACTTGTTGCGAACTCGGACACGAAGTGTTGCCACGACTCGACTTTGCGTTCGGCTCGTGTCGTGGCAACACTTCCTGTCCGAGTTCGCAACAAGTCAATCGTCATCCTGAGGATGCCCCGTACTCATACATCGTCTATGATATTTTAAGTTAGTGGGCTACAATAAGAACAATGAAAACCAACTTACCAAAATCAAATGTAGTGTTGTGTACTGGCAGCATATCTGTATATTGCAGACTATTGTCAAGAATAGAGTTTGCATTTGCGATGCACCAATCTTTCTCTTGGAGACTTTCGTCCAGGATGGAGTTTTCATTTGAGATGCACCAATCTTTTTCTATTACTAACGGATCAAGACTATCCATCGTACTGTCATCCGACTCGACGAAACAATATGTCTCTAGTGACATTTCAGAACTCGTTGAATCGATTCCCGATTCGATTTTCATTTTGGTATCGTGTTTTTCGATTACAGTAACAGGCGGTGGTGATAGCTCGGGAGCGATGACAGCTTTGTTAGTCTTATCCTTTTTGTCTTGTTTCTCGGTATTGTGCATGCGACGCATATGTTTGTGCCAGTTGGGGTAACTGGCGAAGGTTTTGGGGCACTCTGTGCACTTGTATGGTCTGAAGCCGGTGTGTATGTTGAGGTGCTGTTGAAGCATGGAGGCTTTCAGGAAGCCTTTGTTGCAGACGTTGCACTTGTGTGCGCGCAGGTCGGAGTGGGTCTTAGAGTGCTGCACGAGGCGGCTGCGCAGGTTGAACACCTTGGTAGATAGAGAGACTCTTTATTGTATGTACACCATATAAAACATAATTTTTTTAAGTTACGCGTGAGCGATCTTATAGCTAAAAGCGATTTTTTACAGACAAGTTTCAAGTTCACGCTTCCTTTTGTCTTGAGTCCGTCCAAAAAATCGCTTACCTGTAAATAATCGTTTGTTATTATTACCTTGCCGCAGACTTTGCAGACATGCAGCACACACTCGAAATGACTCGGTATGTGTTTGAGGATGAGGTACTTCTCGCGGTAGGCGCGCCGGCACACGGGGCAGGCGTAGTGCTTCTTGCGGTGCACGTCGAGGTGGCGCTCGCACGACGCGAGCGACACGAACTGCAGCCCGCACTGGCGGCACCAGTTGTCGCGGCACGAGCGGTGCGAGCGCTGGTGTAGCAGCAGCTCTTTTAGAGACTCGAATCTGACGAGAGGGAGGCTCACTGTCAAACGAGTTACGCATGGCTGGCGATATTTGCGGCATTATTACAGCCGCCAATTTATCTTGTTCCATAATGTCTGACAATCGTTATTTCAATATTCCTGCTCTTTTTCTAGCCTGCATTTGTGACCCCCAAGTTACAATACGACAAAAAGGAGGGTTATGATTTTGACCGGTATATATGTATGTTCATCTATTACCTCATAATTTCTAAACTACTGACTGTCATAATTTGACAAATGAGGTATCGTTGGAAGCGTCTTGATCGTCTGCTGGATAAAGGCTATATGAAGTCACAATTCAATTTGACGCTCTCTAGAGGACATAAAGTTCAGGACAGAATACAGTCATTGATCCATGGAGAAGTAGTTCCCCAGTCTAGATTTGTGCCCGATTTATGGCAATAATAGGTTCGTCATACTAACTAGCATTTATTGTGGGTGTACTATAGTGCGCGCGGGTAAGGTGGCGACTCATCTCGCTATTGCAATCTCATGTTCGTTTTGTCTAAACTAGCCGGAACTTTCAACGCGTGTTGCCGTCGCGAAGTACGGCGCCGGAATAAATTAAGTAAGATAAGGCGCTCAATCTATTTCTATAATAATCTTTTACCTAAGGCGCGGTCAACTAGTTCCACGCGCACTATAATACACTTCTGCAAAAACCTTTAGGGAATACTAGTGAATAAAGTTACAAATACTCACAACATATCGCAGCCGTCCTCGGTGCAGCGCATGGTGCTGGTCTCATGCACGACGCGCGTGTGCTCGCGCAGGCGGTTGGGCGACATAAAGCCGCGCCCGCACTCGCCGCATAGGAACGGCTTCTCAACCGCCCCCGACGAGTGGTAGGCCTCCGTGTGCGTCACTAAGAGCGACAGCCGAGGGAACGACTTGCCGCAGTCTGTGCATCTGTGGACCATCATACACTGTAACAACGATCTTTTGACGCTCAAATGACGTGGGGAGCGTTGTTGGTTAACATAATATTTTGTGCAATACTTTTGTGAAATGTTTTGAAAAAACACCTTTTGACCTGTCGGGCCTGATGCACCGATATTTTTTACGCGGTATCTTTAAAAAATTCGCTAGCGCAAAAGATGCAAAGAGCCTCTTGCATGATTGAGTTGGAAAAGAGAAATTGTAAAAAATAATATTCAGTCAAAATACTCACTCAAATCTACCTTTGGTCATATGATTGTAGCAATGGTCGCCGAACAAATGATATTTGTCATACTGTTTCCCACAGATGTTGCAGGAGTATACCAGCGGTTGGTCACCATGTTCTGTTGCAAAATGTGTGTCAAACTCTATTCTATTTTTGAATAATTCATCGCAGTAATTACAGAGGACTCCTCCAAGGATGTCTATGGAGCAATCTTCACCAATTTTGGAATCGGAAACGTATTCGTCAATAAGTACTTCGCCGAAGTGTTTCGTGAGATGTTTGGCAGCGTCCAATTTGTTGTTGGTGGTCTCGTCGGTGCAGATGGGGCACGAGTACAGAGCCGTGCAGTGCTCGTCGATGTGGTACTCGCACATGTCGATACTCTCGATCGTCTCCCCACATTCTTGGCAAGGGTACGGAGGTTTGTCCTTGCCGTGGATAACTTGATGTGTGTGTAGTTCCTTTTTAGATGGAAATCTACAAGTATTAAAGTTAGTTATTTAAAAATTATTTTAAAGGTAGCATTCCGTACCCGACCGCAGGCGGCAACTGCAGGCGACGTGTCACGGCGGCGTCTTGTCGCGGCGTCATGTCGCTGCAGTCATGATTCCGAACCCGACCGCAGGCGGTAGCAGCTCGTATTCCAGTCGGTAGAAAGAAGATAGAAACACGTGTTATCGCTCGAGCGTTGGCGACACTACTGGTCTGCGGTCGGACTGCACTTGTCGCCTATCACTCGACCGTAGCTGCCAACGACGTGTCGTACGGAAAGTATTTAATAGAAATTTATAGAAACCAGTCGTGTCACAGCGACACGTCACCTGCAGTTGCCTTCTGCGGTCGGGTCCGGAATGGTACCTTTATGCTAATTTCACAATTTAAAAGAAACAAATTGTTCATAAACTTACTGTTTTTGGCAAGGTTCACATTTGAAATTGTGAGTTGTGTCAATGTGACTGTTCAGAACTGACTGTTTTGAAAATGTTTTGGAGCAATGTATGCACCTGAAATAAAAGGCAGTGCAAATAACAAATCCAATTTCGAATACTTTACATTGTATTATACAATACGGCCGTTATAACTTGGCAGGACTCTGCGAACTTTCGCGCATGTTCTCTTACTCAAATTCGCCTCGAGTCACCATTTGGTTCCAAAGAAATGTTACTTATTGTATTGCACAGCCAGTGCGCGAAAGTTGGAACTGCCAAGAAATATCGGCCGTACTGTACTTTGCAACACATTTTTAACCACAGCCAAGCACAGGCCTATGCAATTAAAAACATTTAAAATGTGTTTTGTGCGCTCAGCATCTTACATTATTTATCTATGTCCTGTGTATGTAAAATTATTTTTGTACAGTTGCAGATATTACTTGATACTTGTTGAAAAAGTGGACTATGAAATTAAATATTCATTATTTTCAGGAATCATAGATTAGTTTAGAGGACTGAGGACACACTTTCTTTCAGTTCTAAAGTGGTCAGCATGAATCATACTGTGAGAATCATTGGGTGATTCAGATTCTGAGCTATTTATTTATAGCTGAATTTCTACTAAACAAAATAGAAAATCTATGAAACTTGTATCTTTGAATACGCAAGATTATTGTGCTTTTGTTATGTGAATGCCTGATTAAAGTTATAAAACTGTGTCCTATTACCATGTAAACATAAAGTTCATACTTTTAAGTTTACAAGCACTTTGATCCAAATTAATTTTTATTTTATTGGATTTATTACATAGCTCCATGTTGAATATCTCAAACAAACCACAGTTTTGTCTTTTGGGAAATCAGTCTTCACCAAAAATATATTATTATAGTGTTGCAACAGGTCATGGCAAACTTACTAATGGTGCCTATGCTGTTGCCAGAGCTCGCTATGTTGAATAAATTATACTCACTTGTGTTTGTTCTTAGCAACGTGAATCAAGTAGCAATGGTTGCGGAAGCTTGGGTAGCCGGTGAACTGTTTGCGGCACACGACACAAGTGTAGCCTATGTCTGCGTCTCCTATGTCGTGGTCCACGTAGTGAGAGTCGTAATCTTTCTTGTTACCAAATGTTGACTGACAAATGCTGCAGTATATGCCGCCAACTAAGTCTATGGAGGTGAGCTTGCGGCCCAGCACGGTCTCCGCCTGCTCCAGCCAGCCCGCGCTGTCAGGCTGCGGCGGTGAAGCCAACCCATCCGGCTGCGACGGTGAAGCCATCACTACCTCTAGGTGCTAAGTATGATCCATCTATTACGTTTACATTGGTGTCAAATGGGTGTTGGGAACGCTGCTATTGCAAACATCGTTTTGTAATTTAATTTGCGGCTACATGTTTGATGTACTTTAAGTGGCCTGAAAAAAAATGTCGGCATGAGCGATCGCTGTGACCTTGGGCTTTGTGTGTCGGTAACATCTTGCTCTTATTAGAACGATGAACAAATAACGCATTCTAGATAAATAGGTACGTAGTTATTTCAAAACTATTATTTCCGCAGCGTCTACCTTCATCGACGAATTCTAGGTTGTTCAGCCATTAGCACTGAGGAGTGAGGAATCACTAATCATCTTAGCAATGAAAATAACATGCAATACTTACAAATTTTGGATAAAAACATATAAATGAGCATCGGACAGTTACGCACACTACATTTTATATTGTAACAGCGGAAATAAACGATAAACTTTAATAAAAACGCAACGCCGGATAACAAACAACGCCAAGAAAACGTGTGGTTTTTGATTTTCTCCGCGTTCCCCTAAAATAGTATTAATTATTTAGCATTACTACAGGATAGCTTTATCCATTTTACTCAAAGAAAAGTGAAACGAGCAAAGAAATGCTTAAAGTACAACTGCGTTTGTCTCTGGAATGAAATGCAACAGACTGCCAAAAAAATCAATGAATGGAGAAATTCGTTCAAAAACGTCCTTGTACTATTCATTTAATTTGAAAAACTAAATAAATTAAATTACAACAAACATTTAAAAACTTTACAATCAACCAAAAGTTTAATTATACCTAGGTATCTGTTATTAACAATAGAATGTCATTGAATTATCCTAAAACAATAAAATTAATTCATGAATAACTTCAGTGATATTTTCTGACAAAGTGAAGTTGGTCAATGAAGTGGTCAGTCAGTGATCAATGGACTTCTTGACATTTGAATTTTTTATCAATTTACTACTTCATTTGTCAAATTTTAATAATATGACTCGAAATGCGAGGTTTTAATTAATTAGTAGTGATAGTGTATGGTTAACAATATCTCTGTACAAGTCAAGTGATTTATTAATATTATCGCAATAATTTATTCTGTTTATCAAAGAAGTGATACGTTATGCTAACGATAATTCGCGACAGTGATTGTAAGTTTTAAATGTTTACTATTGATTTTTTTCTTTTTAGTATTTATCAATAAAATAATTAAGATAAAATTGTTTCAATTGCACAAATATATACGATGTTTCTACTTAAATATATTACCGTTTGTGCGACTTCATATCAAAGTTTTTTAAATGATAAATGGATGTTATTTTTTCTTAGAAGATGCTTCATTTAACTCATAATTAACGTAACCTAGAGTTTCACACCGTAATGGTTTGTAATCAATGTCAAACAACACTATTGGCTTGATGCCAGCACTAGTCCCGAAATAGTTTACGCCGGCGTGACGATATATTCCGTTTACTCCACTCCCTGTTTTATTTAACTTCAGTAATATATTATGGATCGCCACCACCCACTTAGCGCGAGTTTCCACGGCTCCATGAGGAGTCGAGACTCTTCATCAACAGTTGGCAGTGACGCAAGAGAGAAAATAAAAGACTGTTTCAGAAAATTCATAGCTTTTATGTTTACACAAGTGGGTGTCGGCGCCCTTGTTGTTTGTTACGCGATCCTAGGCGCCGCGGGCTTCATGCACATCGAGAAGGACAGCCCTGATGAGCAGCTGGAGCAAGTGAGGCAGCTCAGACGGAACTGTGCAGAAGCTCTCTGGAACATCACAATAACTGACAACCTATTCAATGAAACTGCATGGGTGTTCAAAGTGAATGAAGTTCTCAAAGTGTTCCAAAACAACATCACAGCTGCTATTCACACTGGCTATAATGGCAGAGCAGCTGAGGATATATGGTCGTTCCCAGCAGCTCTAATGTATTCCCTCTCAGTATTCACTATGATTGGATATGGGAATATTATCCCCAAGACAGTTTGGGGCAAGATTGTGACAATAGCCTATGCCTGCTTTGGCATACCAATCTATGTTTTGTACTTCTGTAATATGGGAAAAGTGTTAGCACAGACATTTAAGTGGCTTTATATAACTGCACATGAATGTAGCCGAAGAGATGACACTTTATTTGAAGATGGGGAAATTCAGCCTGTAAAACGGAAGATTACTGTGCCATCAACAGCTTGTTTGTGGGTGATATCTTTTTATATATTAACTGGCACGATCATGTTCGGAGCCTGGGAGAAATGGAACTACTTAGACTCAACATACTTCTGTGTGATAAGTTTGTGTAAAATTGGGTTCGGTGACTTTGTGCCGGGTGCGAATATTGCTGATTCCGCTGGAGGTTCGCACTTGAAGCTGGTCATAAACTTTATTTATGTTCTGTTGGGGATGGGTCTTGTGGCCATGTGTTACAACCTCATGTGTGAGGATGTCAGGGTCAAGGTCCGGGAATTACGGGAGGACCTAAAGAACTGTCTCGATGATATCACTCTGAAGATCACTGTGTGCATGAATGATACAAAATATTACCATCAGAAGAATAGCAGAAATGTCAAATGACATGTAATATTTGGAGATTTATTTATTTGTATTTTTAGTTTTTAAATGTAGATTTTAAGTCCAATGTAGTTTTTAAATCTAGATTCTAAGTCCAATGTTGAGGAGCTCGCGGCTAAGTAATAAAAAGCCGCACGGGTCGATCCATCAGGTTAAGCTACGCTTGCCGGGGTTGGTCAGTGGATGGGTGACCATCTTCACATACCGAGACTCCTCCGTGCCTCGGAAAGCACGTTAAGCCGTTGGTCCCAGGTGTCATTCGTGGATCTTTGACAGTTGTTGCGAGTCGTCAGAAGCCCGAAAGTCTGACACCAGTCTTAGGCTGCCTATCCACTGGAGCGGAGAGGAGAAAAGAGGAGCGGAGATGTGCCAATATTAACCAATAGAATCTTGACTCCGCCCCTGAGATTAGATTTGATTAGTTAATAATGGCACATCTCCGCTCCTCTCCTCTCCTCTCCGCTCCAGTGGACAGGCAGCCTTACCAAGGGGTATCGTATTACCCAGTTACTGGGTTGTGGAGGTCGGACAGGCAGTTGCTCCATGTAAAATATTGGTATTCAGCTGCATCCGGTTAGAATGGATGCTGTCTCCAAGATACTTGGGAAAAAAAAAGGCTAGGAAGATTGATTCTAAGTCCAATGTAATATTTTATTTTAAAAATAAATACATTTAGTATTATTTTGTGTTTTCTTTTAATTTACTCTGTTATTTGATTAAAGCGGGCACATGCAGTTGTGTTTATTATTCTAGCGTATGACACTCGTGGGCTGCAGCTGAAAATCAGCGTCAGGTGGTGACCTTGTGTTGTCATCTGACATTATGCTGAGCTGAGGCCCTTTTGGCATTAAAAGCAAATTGTTTATAGTTTTAAGGTGTTTTTATTTTTATTTTTTTTGCTGTAATGCCAATAAACGCATTTTTCTTTCTTTCTTTTCTTTTATCATTAAGTATTATATTTATCTGGATTTGCAACAAAGTTAATACCAATCAAATCTTACAAAGATAGAACCCTGGACAGTGGACACAGCTGTACGTTAGGTACCTAGCAAATAGAACTGACATACGAATTGCCAGCAAAATGCATAATTAATACAAAGCATATTCTTGAACAGAATATAGCTGCATGCTTGTTGGCTAGCCGTAACTCTGTCAACAAGCATGTCATTATTAAGGGTCAGTGTAGACCGACGAGTACCAGCGAAGTGCAGCTAAATACTATTTTGACTGTTGATTCATTATTAATAAATATTTCGCAACAGTGGAGCCGCAACAATTAGTGTAAGAAGCCGCATCATGCTGCCGGTGCGTCTGCGGCGCGTGACCGGCCACGAGGGTCGCGCCAACGACGCGTTGTTCCAGCCGGCTGCGCGCGCACCGCCCGTCTCTCAACACACGCTGGTGTTCTTCGGCGGGGACGTGCAGGTGTGTAGTACAAGCAGACAACGAGATAGATAACGAGAGGTGGTGTTAAGACAGCCCATTTCTACTTGATGTTTAGGGATGCCACACATATGTTCTGCTCGGTACCTCGGTATAATGACTCGGTACAGCCGGGCGGCAAAATCAAATATATGTGGATATTATGTTCGGGGAAAATCGAGGGTAATTAATGATTAAGCGAGGCTAGATGCCGAACGAAGTTTTCCCATCCGAAAGAAAGCCGAATATGTGTAATAATTGCTTTGTGATCGCTTTGCTGTGCAACAAATACTACCGAATCGAATGTGCGGCGCCCGAACATGTGTGTAGCACCCCTGATGATCGCCACACACGGCGGCGGGCGTATTGAAATCGCGGCGATTTTTTTTTTTGCCTTGTTCAGATTACGCGAAAGTAATGTCGCGTCAAGATGGCACTTCGAGTCAGCCAGTGTCCCCAGTCCCCAATAATCAAGAAAGACTTTTCCAAAGACTTCTATAGCCTTCATCAAGTCTTCAGTCTTTTTCGTATGGTTAGTGACCAACCTGGAGTTAGTTTTTATGCCATCCATTGTCCTCTGACTTCAATCAAGATTCTCAAGATTTTTGATCAAGTATCTCTCTTCTTTATATTCTTCACATCAAAGCCTATTCCCCTCTGTTCAGGACTACCCAGAAGTGATGCAAGCCCATCGAGACAATCGGAACTACATGAAATGGAACTTAGAGAATATGGTGCGGATGCTGGGAAATAACTTCCCGACAAAACATATATTAGTTGTGAGACCTTCTAGGTAAGGTGTATTGTGTTACAGAATTTTAATGTGCCAAAGCAGGCCAAATTGACTGCCTTCAGAACTCGACAGAGCACAGTGCAATAACTACGGGTTAATCTTAAAATTTTCTTGAGTAGAATATATTACTCATTATTGTGTCAAAAAAATCTGTCTAGCCTTTTCCCAATTATGTTGGGGTCGGCTTACAGTCTAACCGAATGCAGCTGAATACCAGCATTTCATATGGAGCGACTGCTTATCTGACTACCACAACCCAGTTACTGGGTAACAAGATACCCCTTGGTAAGACTGGTTTTCTAACTTTTGGGCTTCTGAATACCAGTGACGACTGTCGAAGAATGACAGCCGAAACCAACGGCTTAACGTGCTTTCCGACGCACGGAGGGGTCTCGATATGTAATGCATGGAATCACACATCCCCTAATCGGCCGCGGCAAACTTAGCTTAAGTTTCGATCGGCCCGTTACCCGGTAACTGGGTTGCGGAAGTCAGAGACAGATTCAGCAGTCGCACCATGTAAAATACTGATATTCAGCTGCATCCGGTTAGACTGGAAACCAATCCCAACATAGTTGGGAAAAGGGTAGGCAAATTGGTTGATTTTTTTGGAAACTGTTCTAGGATTGGCAAAAAACTCAAGCGCGATTAAAATTCTAAGATTGAAATCATTTTGAAACCACCGAACTTTTCACTGTCCCTCTGACTTCTCTGTCTGTATAGTCTATCTCTCTCTAAGATCTGAGCAATCTCGTAATAATTATTATCGGTTGTTTCTTAGTTCAATGCTCATGCCTTCTCTGTAATGAGAAGAAGCCTTTGCAGTGGGCCTCTAATAGGCTGGTATTATCATATATCTTAGTAGTCATATAGTGATAGCAAAAAGGCCGAAGAGAAGAAGATTGTTCTATTATGTTCTATATTATAGAAGTAGGTACATCGGTGGTTCCAGGATAGAGTACAAGAGTTTCAGCTGCTATGACAACTTCGTGCCGAGCAACAACGCGGGCGTGCCCGAACATACGCCGACGCATGGTGCGCTGCTTCACTTAGAAAGGTAGGAAAACCTTCTTTAATTTTATTATTATTTTCATGGCAATCCTTTATCAGCTGTACTGCCTACAATCTTTCATAAAGTATCTTCCTACAGGTTCCAAGTTACATTTCTGTCAAAAATCGTCAAAGGCTTACTTAGTCGTTTTTTGGACACTCACTTTTCGCCACAAATTAGTAGGTATAGATGCACTCTGCAAAATCATTTTAATAAAAAGCGGCTCTTGCTACGACGCAATAAAGTGCAATTCAGGTCACACAGCGCTTATTACCTACAGTTATATTCACCTAGAAGTTGCCTCTCTTTCTATCGCGTAAATCTTATATCTTCTGACTACGTTACGCCTACTGAATTCGACAAGTCGAGTCCACCTCGTACCTGCTTGTAGCTTCATACCTAAAATGCGGAGAGTACCCATCTGTGTTCATCTGTGCTTTCGCATTGATTATTATATATTGTACCTATTATTAGTTTGGATCTAATTGCCAATATGCTGAACTTGATTTTCCGCCATCTTTGACCCACAACCAGTTACACATAAATAAATTAGAAAATTAAATTAAATTACAGGAACTAAGGGAATGAGGTCCTGGGTTCAATTCCCAGGTCGGGCAAAGTGTTATTGTCTTTTTCTATCTGGAATTTCTTAGTGGCAGCCCGGAGTCTGGATTTGTGTCCGGTTGATGGCAATACTCCCTATTACATGGGACTTAAACATAACTGGCGAAATATGGGTGTACTATAGGTAGCCTTCTGCCCAACCCTTCGGGGAATCATGGCGTGATGTTATGTTATATTTTGAACTAAGGTTTTTTTTTTTTAAAGCCTATGTTTTGATTACTTTGTTCTACAAAAGTAATCACTACCCAAATTATCTTCTGTTCTTACTGCAGGCTTCTACAAGGAGTAAGCAGCAGAATAAAAAGCTTTTCAACATCAGAGTTGATTGAGGCTTTCTCTCCAGTCACGTTGCCTGAAGACATCGATATTGAAGATTTGCATGTGAGTTTTTTTTTTTTTTTTTTTTCTAATAATTATAGAGCTGTAGTTTGATACGCAAGTACCTTTTCTCGAAAGCCATCATGTTGGGAATATCGAATACTTAGCGTGTATTTTTGTTTGAATACAAATATTATCATCTTCCTGTCTTTGTGCCATGTTACTTGGGAATAATAATTAATACGGTAATAACGGTGAAGGAAAACATCGTGAGGAAACCGGCATGTCTTAGAACCAAAAATTCGAAGACATGTGACATCTACCAACCCGCACTTGGCCCGCGTGGTAGATTACAGCCCACTCCCTCTCACAGAGAGTAGGCCTGTGTCCCAGCAGTGGGAACATTAATAGGCTGATTATGTATATGTTATGTAATAATTAATACAAATATCTAGGACTAGCTTCTGTCCGCGACTTCATCCGCGTGCCTATAAACATCCTCAAGAATTGGGCTATCCAATGCAAAAAGACTTTTTCAAATGCGAAATAAATAAATAAAAATCAGTTCAGACGTGAAAATGTAACAAAGAGACAGAGTTCATCATCATTATCATCAGCCTATTAATGTTCCCACTGCTGGGACACAGACCTCTCTGTGAGAGGGAGTGGGTGGCGTGAGGGGGTGGGAGTGGGCTGTATCCACCACGCGGGCCCAGGGCGGATTGGTGGATGTCACATGTCTTCGAATTTTTGGTTCTAAGACATGCCGGTTTCCTCACGATGTTTTCCTTCACCGTTTTGAGAGAGAGAGACACAGAGTTACGTTCGCATAATACTAGCTTTTGCCCGCGCCTTGGACCGCGTGGTGGTCGGAAATTATCCCATGGGAACGTACCACTGGTACCGGGATAAATATCCTATGTCCTAACCCACGCCATGGTCTACCCACCCGCTTTAGTATGAAAACCTATCAAACAAATAAACAAAGAAACTCACTTTCGCATTTATAATATTAGTTAGGATTAATATACAGGGTGGTATCAGGGACATCGACGCAAAAATTGTTACCATGGATTCAGTACATGATTCTGAACCCCCCAGCGTGGAAATAATGCGTCGGTTATAAAAAAAAAGTCTGCTGTTCCATGCATTTTGACCGCGTAGGTACTTATTACACTTTTCTATGAAACAACAGATTTTTTTTTAAATAACCGTCGAAAAATATCAACGCAGGGTTCAGAATCATGTTTCGTGTCGATGTTCCTGCCATCCTGTATTAGTATGGATATGGATGTTTAGCAAAATTCTGATATTGGCGAACTAAACAAGAAGTTCTCCTTGAGTGTGGCTTATCCGCTTTGCACAACTCAACAACAGGGATAACCAATGCCTGAAAAAGCTAAACAAAGCCACACAATACTATGTCTCTCATCTGCAATTCTGCATAAAAATGTAAATAATCATAATAGCATTCCTTTTACTTTATCAGACGGTCTTTCGACATTTACATCGCTTGATATAAATAAATGATTATGTTCCATGCAAACCGCCTCAGCTTAAACATCAGTTCTCAATAGCAAGCGATTAAATCCGAGTCGTTATCGCTAATCGCATATTAGCGTGAAGTATTTAGTTATTATCGATAGCTACGGACTACGGTGTTTGAGCTCCATGGCGAGTTCTTTTTCTGAAAGCATTTATTTATTAATCTAATAGTGTAGGTATCTACTTCTGGGTGATCGGAGTATCGATAAGTCGTATTGATTGTAATGCCTTAGAATTGAATGTAATAAAGAAAATTATTCAAAAAACAAAAAACCCGACTGCAAATACACATAACTGAAAAGAGAAAAACAAGCATTATAATCTATAGAATTTTGGTATCGCAGGCGGGGCCAAACAAAAGTTAGGTACACCATATTTCCGGTTATTATTGTTATATTATTATTGTCCCCGCCTGCGATACCAAAATTCTATAGATTATAATGCTTGTTTTTCTCTTTTCAGTTATGTGTATTTGCAGTCGGGTTTTTTGAATAATTTTCTTTATTTCAAGTTTTTTAGTTTTATTAATATATCTTAATTTGTAATTGACTCATTACCAGCTTTTATTTGATACCAATATTGTTGAAATTTAATTTAAAAAAAACCTTCCCCTCCCTTTTTTTTGTACTTGCAGATGCAATACATAAATATAATATAGCCTATGTCACTTCTACGATTAAGACGAATCTAACGACACCTCCTATGTTAAAATCCATCAAGCCGTTTAGGCTACAGAGCGTGCCAAAGAAATAGACATACATACATACATACATATATACATACTCTCGAAAAACATTACCCTCCTTCTGGGGCAGTCGGGTAAAAATATGTGCAACAACACAATGTGACAACGTTTTAACCTATTTACCGTTTGATTTTCTATAATAAATCGGCAAATAAATATCTACGACGAATAGAGTCATGCAATAAAAAAAATAAAAAATATCCCTATGGTATTTATTTTAGGCGGCACGGCAGCCACATTTCATATTTCCAAACAGTAATATTGCCAAATTAATCAAAACAGCAACAACAAATATGTGACACCTATTTGCTACGTTGCCAACTTTCAGAATGCAATTCCTTACTTTGTAGCTTGTCATTTTGCCCATGGATTAATTCATCATCATCATCAGCCTATTAATGTTCCCACTGCTGGGACACAGGCCTCCTCTCGGTGAGAGGGAGTGGGCCGTAATCCACCACGCGGGCCCAGTGAGGGTTGGTAGATGTCACATGTCTTCGAATTTTTGGTTCTAAGACATGCCGGTTTCCTCACGATGTTTTCCTTCACCGTTTTTGAGAGCAGTGGTGATGAAATTATTAACACAAAGTAAAGCGCCTGCTTGGGTTCGAACCCACGACCTACAACTCGAAAGTCGGGGCCGATACCACTGGGCCACCACTGCTCATGGATTAATTAGTAGAATATATTCTGGTGCTTAAAAAAAACACAACGAATTTTATGAGCTGTTACATGCCACCCCTATAGTAATCCAAAAAGCAGAGTCTGATAGAACAAAATAAGTCCGGGAACAGCAGCGCGAACTGTCTTTCGAGTGCAGTTTTTAGTTAGTTGCATGAAAACTACCGACTTCCAGTTCAATAAAGTATCTATATCAGTATTTACCACCGTAACAGTTGATTCTTATTTATTTATTTAAGTATTTATTGGATCTCCAACGGAGGCTACACTATTACATGCAAGTTTACAAGAAAAGGGACAAAAACTAGTGTACGCTTCCAAGCATATATATCTAGGGACTTAGGCCCTAAAACTATAACCTTTATACTACAGAACTCAGCCATCCACCCGGCCGAATCCAGCAAGTCGAACGGCACGAAGGCGACGGCCAGCGGTTCGCACAAGCCGGAACCGGCCCTGCCCTACCGCGACTTGACAGAGCACAAGCCGTGAGTAGGTTTAGTTCCAATGGATGTTGTACTGTACATATAATATACCTTTACTTTATTAAGTTTTGGGCCAAGAAAGTTATTGTTGCCCAAAGAAGATTGATTTTATTGCTGTTCAAATATTTTTTTATGGAAGACTTACAGCTTGGTTAAAAACAGAAACCGTAAGGCAGTTTCAGACATTCACTTATAAAATACCTACAGTAAGGCCGATGAATCATGGCCGGTCCCGGTCCGAGCTTTGCGCAGAAGACTGTGCAATAGCATCTTTTAGGAACGAAATGGTGATGTTGCGGTTACACCGCCACATACGGACTACGCATCAAAGACGTGACGTCACACAAATCCTGAATCGCGCAATTAGAGTTTTTTCGCGCGATAGACATAATACACAAACTCCCGACATCAACTTTCGGGCAGTTGCCCGCCAGATACGACAACCGTCTGGTCGGAGGATCCTCCTTTTTCTATGGAGTATGAGTGAACTTTACACCCTGTTCCTCATACCACTAAAGTGACATGAAGCGAATGTGAGTGACAGAACATGAGGATTTGTTTTTTGAACAGACATTTCAGTGTCGGTGTAATACAATAAAATAATGAAATGGCTATGGCCCTTCGATTAACATAGAAAAAAAAATAAATAAATAAATAAATAGGTTTTAAAGTGCTACAAGGGTGGGGACGTTTTGAGCATTGTTCTTTGTTAGTATCTAAACCAGTGTCTTTCAAGTTTCACCTTAACAAAATACCATTGATCTCAGTAATAATATCAAATATTCCTCTACTTGTAGTGAGGCGGACCCACTCTGGTGGCGGGACAAGTTCGCCCTGGACGAGTCGCAACTGACCCTGGTGGGCTTCAGCAAGGGGTGTGTGGTCCTCAACCAGCTCATCTACGAGTTCCATTACGTCAAGACATTGACTCCTGGAGACGCGCATATGATGAGGTAAGGAATGTAAGAATCTAGTTTCCCTACCGAAATTGTTAGTCGAAATGAAATAAATAGGATATCGGAATCACTTTTACACGTCAAATTAAAAAATATTATTAAATAAAAACTTTTAACAAAAAAAAACAACCGACTTCCAAAAAAAACACTACAAAGTGAAAAATAACTTTAATTTCGGAAGTCGGTGTCTTTGGTTTTGTATTTTCGTTTTTTTGCCACCGACTTCCGAAATTATAGTTATTTGTTATACAAGAGTGCAAAGTTGCTTTTTAACCGCGTGTTCAATTTTGATGACCGAGCAAGCGAAGGATTCTAAAATTGAATCACGAGCGCAGCGAGTGATTCAAAATTAGAAGCCTGAGCGTTAGCGAGGGAATCAAAAGAGCACGAGGTGAAAAATCTTTGCACTCGAGTGCAACACGTAACTTTTCATTCCACCTCAGCGAGGAAATGACTAAATGCAAAAAAAAAAAGTTTACAATCACAAGATAGGTACACTTTTATTTCAGTTTAGGTATTAATTACTACATTATAACAGGTAAGTATTACAGAATAATCTTTAAATTATAACAAAATAATACTAAGGTATAATTAAGAAAATTTTAAAGTAACGTTGCTACAGTTATTTAAATTGAGTGTAATATTTTTGTTTGGTACTGTAATATTGGTGTTAGTCACTTGTGTACTGTTTTTCGGTAAACTATCTGTCATACTTAATAGTTGTACCGATTCATCGGATTCCCTTGGCGTGAATGTTGGAGAGAGAGGGAGATGGTTAGGTGTTTCATAACGGCTTATTTTTGATGTAGAAGGGCCAGTCCAAGGATCCGATTGAGGCTCTTTCAGTGTAATGGCTCCTACGATGCCTTCACATATTTTAGACTTATTTTGGATGGAATCCTCTATGTATCCCTCTACAACTGCATTGGACTTCCAGCCTCCGTGGCGCTTAAGGGACAGGAGATCAGCTCCGGAATCAGCCAAAAGTGTGGCTGAAGTTCGTCGGAAACAATGACCCGTGTACAACAGGGGTTCTGGAAGTTCAAGAAATGTTGCTATTTCTCGTGGGATACTGCCAATTTTATTAGTACCCATAGGCTGTCTAACACACTTTCCATTGCGATACTGTAGAAAAAATCGATTGATTGGAGTGTTAGGCGGGCGTAAGGCTTGATATTTCTCAACAATCGTTACGTATTCCTTGCGAATGACGAAGTTGCGGTCTCTTTTTGTCTTTGTATTAGGTAAATTAATTAATAGTAAGTCATCTGAATGTTTCTCAATGTTTTTGACATTAAGTTGTGTTAGTTCATTAGTTCGACATGCTCCGTTTATTCCAATAATAAGAACAACCTGTAACGTAAAGAGTATTGTAGTAGATAAATGAATAAAATTGATATGAACGCATAATTATGCCTATCAACATCTACTAAGTATACTATTTAATTGAGATTAATATACTTAAGTAGATACTGAATGTGCAACTGACTTACTTTTGCCGCCAAATATACGGAATCGGGTGCTTCGTTAAGAAACTTTTCAATATCAGATACTGTGAAAACCTTCGATTTTTTTGGTTGATGACCAGATGAGGCTCTTTTTAAAAATGCCACTAATTTAGGATAGGTATCGATATGTTTGTCTTTTTTCATCTTTATTGTTGCTTTTAGCATCGAATACGTACTCCATAGAGTGCTTGCTTTCTTGTTCTCGGATAATTCTATAAAATATGCCAGCAAAACGTTTTCTGAGAAAGTTTTGGCTCCTTTTGCTAGTCGCCACGTGTTGAACATATCGTACTGTTTTAAATACTTCTCGCGTGATTGTTGAGGGAGAAAGCTCATTTGCGCATTATTAACAGTTTCAGTCAATTCTGTTGGCGTCAAGCAAACTTCCTCGTCGCTAGAATCACTCATTTTAGTTTTTTCACTTGTTTTCAAGTTTCTTGTTTTTAATAAAAGGTTTAACAATGACGTGAAAAAATGCCGCGTAAAGAACCGCGTACAAAGCAAATTGAAAAAAGAACACCAAGAAGGTTCCGAGTCTGAGTTTTTAAAAAAAATTAAAAAAAAGTTGTATGATATATTCGGCACCATAGAGGTAGCAGTAAATAGGTTTAATGTTTTTTTTAATTCACAAACTTAGTGCACACGATGTTCTAAATTCAATTTACTTTATCCTCTAGCGAATAAAAACGGCTTTTCCACTCAGATATTGAAGATTAAAAATACTCTTTCCGAGATGGTGGGATGAAAAAGTTATTTTTCACTTTGTAGTGTTTTTTTTGGAAGTCGGTTGTTTTTTTTTTGTTAAAAGTTTTTATTTTTCACTTTTTAGTTTTGGTACCTACCTACGTGTGAGTCTATCTGGCAGGCCCCAACGAGATTTATCAACAGGTGATAGGTTTACATAAGGACATTATTTTGTACCTATAGAAAATAAATAAGATATATTTTGTACCTCGACAGTTTTTGATTAAATGACGTTTCTATGAAGTGTCTAGCTAGCGGGCCGCTTATGATTATTTTTATTGTTATTATACTTTCAGATCGCCCAGTAGTGCTCGGAGTTAGAAAATATTATGTACCTTACAAATCCGAAATTTCGACTTTCTGTGAGCTATACTTTAGGAGATATTCGTTACTTCGACAAACGTCCAGCCAGCGGGCCACTTTTTAAATACTACTGTTTTATATCATACAATAGCAGTAGGAGCTTAATCCTATTATGTACCTTACAAATCCAAAATTTCGACTTTCTGTGACCTATACTTTAGAAGATATTCGTTACTTAGACAAACGTCCAGCCAGCGGGCCACTTTTTAAATACTAATAGGACTTTCTTAAAGTATACCTTTCAGATAAGAAAAGAATTTTCTAAATCGGTTCATAAATGACGCCACCCGTGAAATACTTATCATTGAGAAGTTCCGGTGGCCATCTGTGGACTTCTTCATCAGTTCCACTTCACCAAATGATACTTTCTGAATGCAAATGCTTAACTAGTTGCTGAAAATAACGAAATCGCTATGTGTATGCCTATAATATTTGAGGAGTTCCCTCAATTTGTCATGGATTCCATCATCAGAACTAAATTTTGAAAAAAATGGGACCAATCGGGAAGTATATCCTTTCAAATAAAAAAAGAATTTTCCAAATCGGTTCATAAATGACGGAGTTCTGAGGTAACACACATTAAAAAAAAAAAAAAAAAAAAAAATACAACCGAATTGAGAACCTCCTCCTTTTGGGGAAGTCGGTTAAAAATAAGCTAGATGAGGTCGGCATTTCCTAACTGACTACTCTGAGAAGAAAGGCCGAAACAAACTCAGAGGTCGTAGTCTCTTTTAAAGTCCAGACATAATCTTGGTCAAGCCATATGAGAGCCATGTAGATTAGTGTCTGAAATGGTCTTTTGAGGAAATAACCACACAGATTTGAGTGGACCTCTCCAGTCAGTGCAAGCATTTGTCAATAATCGTGGAGCTCAACTCAGAACTAAAGGAGCTCAACTCGACGAACAGTACCAAAGAAAGGATATTTGGGTTCGATTTTCTCGCAAATTATTGGTGTCCAGCTGCATTCGGTTAGACTGGAGCCGACCTCAATACAGTTGGGAAAAGGTTTCGTTATAATATGTACAGTCACAAGCACCAATATGTGTATACACTTAGCAATTTTTAAAAGTGATTTGCTCCCCCTGTGTTGATTGTTTTTTTTTGTTGTTGTTACGAATATAGTATTTTCGAACCCATATTAATATGAAGGAGCAAATCACTTAAAAAAATTGCTAAGTGTATACATATTGATGCTCGTGACTGTACTTAAAATGCGAAATATGACTGCAAATCGGTTATCAAGGTATGTCTCGGTTGTCACAATTATCAGGAGATTCTTAAATAATATAAATGGCAGCCAGTACTTATGTTCCTGAATCTAGCTTCACTGCTTAAATAGTTTACTTTTGGATCTTAATGATTAAAAAATACTTGTCCACCTCACAGTGTTTTATGAAGCCCATTTTCGGACATCACATTTTTATTAAAAAAGCTGATAGAAATAATCATTTATATGCAAGATATTGTATTCCCATTTAGCTAACATGTCTAGTTTTTGAGTAATAATTTTTTGAAAATCGACCAAGTTTCATCTCAATATTTAGAAAAAAAATAATGACGCTTAAACTATGCATGATATGAAATAATCATGTTAAGTACATAGATGGCATCTCTTATGTTGAGTATTTTGGAGTACAAATGAACCACGTAAGTTAGTTAGATCCAGATATATACGTTTTTTGGTTTTTAGGGCCGTATTGGGAAAAGTTATTTATACTGAAATAATTCTGTTTACTTCCCCAACACACCACAAAATTATGACCGCCCAAATCCATGGAAGTTAGAAACCACATCGTTTTTATAAGTTTTATCCGGATTTTACGTCGTCGGATGTCAAGATTTCAGTTATTGATTATATCCGGATCTGATTTGACTTTGCCAAAAAATTATATCTGCCTGGTAGCATTCTTGTTGGTAAAATCAGTGGTTGGAAAAACAAAAAAACAAAAATCTCGTATATATCTGAATCTAACAAAGTTACGAAGTTCATTTGTGCTCTAAAATACTAAGCATAAAAAACACCATCTTTATACCTAACAAAATGTTTCGTATCATACTTAGTTTAAGCATAATTGATTTTTTTCTTAATATCCAGATGGAAAAAGGACGAGTTTCAAAAATATATTACTCAAAAACTAGACATGATAGCTAAATGGGGATACGAAATCTTACATTTAAATGATTGTTTCTATCAGCTTTTTTAATAAAAATGTGATGTCCGAAAAATGGGCTTCATAAAACACTGTGCACCTTCCTCGCACTGGCTAATGTTTTTACCAAGACACAAGCTGTTCTTATAATAATGTTGGTGTATTGTTTTGTGGTGTCAAAAACAAGCCTTTCTGTTTATTAGTCAGACAGTAGTCTGGCAGTCGTGCCACGTGAGGTCCTGGGTTCGATTCCCGGGTTGGGCATAGTGCCACTGGGTTTTCCAACCAAAATTTACTCAATAGAGACCCGGAGTATGGATATGTGCCCGGTTGATGGCAATAGGCTCGCCCCTATTACATGGGACTACAAAATACTGGCGAAATGTGGGTGTACTATAGGTACAGCTGTGCCTAACCCTTCGGGGAATATAAGCCAGTACCCTAATTACGTAATGCACGATCAATCTGAATTTGAATCGTTTTGAAACAGATTGCTAGTCCATTGCTTTATAAGTTTGAAAAAAAAAATGAAACAGATTAATCGGAATTGTTTACAAAAATGTGTTGCGTAATTAGATAGCTGATGTCATGTTATGCGTATAACCCGATAGTTAATCTTCTCTCCAGGTTCATGTCCCGCATAGTGGATATGTACTGGCTGGACGGCGGGCACGCGGGCGGCAAGAACACCTGGATCACGTCGCGCAGTCTCTTAGAAACGCTCACGAGGCTCAGTAAGTCTATTACTACTCTTTTCAGCAGTCGGTTTATAGCAGTACACTTTACCAAATGTTAGTGATTGAAATCTAGAGTGGTCGACACCATAGAAATGCTGGATATGCAATGTATTGGTTTAGTATACCGTCAGCATCGATTTTCATCGAAGGATAAAAAAAAAGAGGATACGCCTTAAGGTCATCGCCCATTATAACAGCACCGCTCCAGCACGGCAGCGCCCCGGCACCGCCTCGAAAAATCTAGTCGTCAACGCGCCGTAAGCAAGGCGACCGCTCGCTGCCGGCACGCCACCAGCGAGGTAACAGTTTATTGTTTATTCACAAGCAAGGCGTCACCGTGCGGCCGGCGAGGTGTCACCGCGCTTACAGCGAGGCGTCACCCCGCGGACGGTGAGGCGCCGGCGAGCGGGCTCCTCGCTTGAAGCGCGCTGTCGGCCCGACGGGTGACGGCTCGTGGGCCGCTCGCTGCCGGCGAGCCGTCCACTATTTTGTTTAGCCATTGTAAAATAGACTTTAATACATTTGACTTAAAGTCCTAACTTGATTGACAAGTTAGTTGCCGTGTCGGAGGCGTGCTGCTATAATGAGCGATGACCTTTTGCCGCCTTACCGCGTCAAAAGATGATCACATTTGTGCTTAAGTTGTCATGTGTCACACAATGACGTGTACCGTCAGCATACTCGTTTTGAAAAGTGTACTTAATTTTACAAGGAGATTCTTTTGAAATAATTAAATGTTTCTTTTTATAGTCTTTATTAAATATTCTAAATATTCTAAAGAGGAGCTCGTGGCTAAGTGACAACAAGCCGCACGGGTCGATCCATCAGGTTAAGCTACGCTTGCCAGGGTTGGTCAGTGGATGGGTGACCATCTTTACATACCGAGACTCCTCCGTGCCTCGGAAAGCACGTTAAGCCGTTGGTCCCGGGTGTCATTTGTGGATCTTTGACAGTCGTTACGAGTCGTCAGAAGCCCGAAAGTCTGACACCAGTCTTACCAAGGGGTATCGTATTACCCAGTTACTGGGTTGTGGAGGTCAGATAGGCAGTCGCTCCATGTAAAATACTGGTATTCAGCTGCAACCGGTAAGACTGGAAGCCGACCCCAAGATAGTTGGGAAAAGGCTAGGAAGATTGATTTTTTTTTTTTATTAAATATTCTAAAGGCGTAAAGACTGAATGATGAAATTTTGAACTGCGCCTGTATTCGTGCTACTTCCCCTGAATTCCCTCGACGTGCAGGTGGAATCTCCATTGATTTACATCAATGGTCGACAGCACGTTTTGGTTACGTACTTGCGTATTAAAATACGTGCACTCCGTAGCATACAGCTACGGAGTGCACGTATTTTAATACGCTGTGATGTATTTTCTTTCTTTTCTTACCGTCTCCTAAAAGTAGCTTCCGAACAGAGGCAGCAGTGTGATTTAGCAGATATCGTTAGTTGTGAAAAAAATATATTACTGATCCCTGCCAACCTTTTGAACGCAAAAGCATAAACGCAAGCGCGTGCTCTGTACGCCAACGACACAAATATGTGACAAAAATGCTCAGAAATTTGTGTCGCTGGCGTACAGGGCACGCGCTTGCTTGTCACGTATATGTGACCATGGCGTTCAAAAGGTATGGACTAGGATAGAGTCTAGCTCATAAGTGGTAGGGAAAACCGTACAAAATATTAATATTGTTTCAAATACCTGATCCCGAGTACTTTCGCATTATCAATTTTCTGTGCCTTCCATAAATAATAGATGATTCTCTTGCAGATGTGAACGTGTTCGTCCACGTGAGTCCTTACCAAGTACAAGATGAGGGCAGACCCTGGATCGGCAGGGAGGAGAAAGCTTTCACTGGTCTACTTAAGAAACTTGGCGCTAAAGTAAGTAAACTAATTTAGTTCAAATAAAATTGAACCTTATGCTTGTGTAGTAAAAACTAAACTAGAAAGAAGAAAGAAAAAAAAATTGACCCAGGTTAAAGCTACCTGTCCACTGGAGCGGAGAGCAGAGGAGCGGAGATGTGCCGTTATTAACCAATCAAATCTAAACTCAGGGGCGGAGTCAAGTTTCTATTTATTAATATTGGCACATCTCCGCTCCTCTTTTCTCCAGTCCGCTCCAGTGAACAGGCAGCCTTAGGCACAAAATATTCACACAAGAACAAAATAAAGAAAACGTGTGCGTCTCGGGACGCGGCGGGGGGCTGGTGGATGTCACACGTCTTCGAATTTTTAGTTCTAGGACATGCCGGTTTCCTCACGATGTTTTCCTTCACCGTTTTGTGAGCAGTGGTGATGAAATTATTTTACACAAAGTAAAGCGCCTGTCTGGGCTCGAACCCACGACCAAGTTGTACTTGTAAGTCAGGGCCGTTACCTCTGGGCCACCACTGCTCCACTTTTGCTTACTGTACTTTAATCATGTGTTTGTGTCTTTGTCTTTAACTAATATGTTAAAATCCTCCACAGCATCTTCCCCGCATCACTGAAGTGTGTGCTATGACGACATGACTGATACAATTATATCTCTTTCAGGTAAACAGATACCTCCACGACCAACCCGGCATGGCTCACTCGCTAAACATGCACTTCGAAGTCCTGGCCAACTTCAAGAGCATGCAGGACTGCATACCAGAGGGCATGCCGGACGCTTCTGATGAGGACGCTTAAGAAACCTCGAAGATGGTTTAAAAAAGGGTTTTTTTTATAGAGGGATATTTTGGTGGCAATATTTTATCTAGACTTAAGCCTGATTGACATGGTGCAATTTATTTGCCTGTGGCATATCATAATTTGAAGCAATATTGAAAGTTACACCGTCTAAAAAATCTTTAGTTATAACTTCTGACTAAACACGATGTAGCGTATTTCCAATCTATACAAGGCCAGAACGCAGCCATAGGAAACTGCTCGCGTATACATTGTAACGCTATTATTACATTTTTGATTACAATGTATACACGAATTTTGCGTACTGCTCGTGTATAGTTTGTAACGTGGACGCGCGCGTCGTGCCTCCAAACTACACTACAGCATTTACGCTGTAGTTTAAAAAATATTGTAAAAAAAAAAAAAACTGAACTGGGTGAAGTGGAACAGATAACGGAATATGAAATGAGTTACGTTAGGTTAGAACAGTAACCAACCGCGCGCGAGCCGAGCGAGTGGTGCCGCGGCAGCGGCCGGCGGGCCCTACTTCCAAGTTGCTCGCAGCCAGGCAGGCTATTTAGCGCAAGGTGCATTACGTCGCAAACAAGTTGGATACCAGTTAACAATTTGTCGTAATCTATACACGATTAGTACGGACTAATCGTGTATAGATTGCGACAAATAAATAAGGTAGTTAATTAGGTATACGCGAGTATTTGCTTACTACTCTTGTATAGATTGGAAGACCTTAGTAAAAAAGTGATTTCCAAACTATATGCGAGTAGTTTCCTATGGCTGCGTTCTGGCCTTGAATAGAATGGAAAGGCGCCATATGTAAGTCAGTTAATTGACTCAGTCGTGACTTTGCGGAAATCCATTATAAAATACAATAGATGACGTATATTTAGGAACCTAATCCGCTTAACTGTTCTTTAAGAGTCATAAAGAACCCTGTAAGAAATCGACTCAACCAATGATCGGGTTCGCAATAAGTCAATCATCATCCTGAGGATGCCTCCTTGAGAGATGAAACACGTATCGATTTCTTACTGGCTTTATGACTCTTTTAAGAACAGTTAGCGGATTAGGTTCCTAAATATACGTCGTCTATTGTATTTTACGATGTAAGTCATTGTTTTATTTCTAGACTTTATATAGTATGCCACAAGCAAAGAACTTGCATTGTGCAAACGACGCTTTAGGGGGCGAATGCTGGACGATTTTTTTCAGAAATAGACGGGTTTTAACGCTCTGACGGACACTAAACGAAACATAGGCGTGATAACAATAAAACTTCTACTGTGTCGTTCAGTATTCTTCAACCGATTGAAACGCGTCAGCTGGAGGCGCGCTAGCCGCTATTTTGTATGTTTTCGTCCGTACTGTCCGGCGCCTGCGTCAGCTACCGCAAAACAAAACATAAAAAAGTCTTCATGAAGCAAACAAAGATCTTTACACAATGTGTAACAAAACTCTAGAGTTTGGTAATAGGTGATACGGGCTGGTGTACGCAACTTCACGATTAAGCGAGTATTTTGCGTACAGAACTCTCGGAGTTATGAACACGTTTTTATTTAATGTTTTTTTTTTGTTAGAAAGTTAAACGGGTATTACATAACACTGAATCAGGGCCCTGAATTAAGGAAGCACAACCTAACTAGGTTTTAGAGACCCTGATTCAGTGTAGTGTAATACCCTCATTATTATAATGTAAAAATGAAAACTGGCCACTAGACTGGACCAAAGATGTTGATTATCTATTTTAACGCTGCTTTTTCTAAGGGATTCCAATGATGGAATATTTGCGCTAGAATTATATTTTGGCTTGTGATAAAGAGGAGGTCAATTTCTGGACGAAGTTGAATAATTAGAATGAAGAAGGTTGTGGGGAAAAATTGTGAAAACTCAAGACTATGAGATTTGAGATATATCGAAACATTATTTATTTCTGATATTTTTGTGGGCAGGCTTTTTTTAGCCCAGACAAGCCATCTAGGCCTAGACATAAGATTATTTTTTTAAAGTGTTGATACTTTTAGTAACTTTAACTACGATAGGTTTTAAAAAGAGTTCTAAACTCAATTGCTTGTTTTGCGAGATGTCCTCTCAAGAACTGAATTTTCGTTGACTTATTTATTATATAATTATGTATTATTCATGTTATAGTTTATTGACAGTGTTTTGTGAGATTAAGTTATTGTTAAGCGGATCTAATTTGCACCTTGTCTTGTGAATTCATGAATTTTGTCATTTTAAGCCATATACCAGTTGCCAATGAAAACATTTTACAGTATTTGAACTGTAGTAGTAGGTATATAATAAAGCAAACTGCCTGCTTTTTTAATGATTATGATTTGCCGCACCCTCTCCAAGGGTCGCATTGTGGCAATCTTAGATGTAATCATTTGTAGGGACACTGACCTTCACAATACATGATTGTGATGTACTGGAGGGCTGTGTATAAGGAGTTTGGGAGTATACTTACTGATGGTAACTCCACCTAAAGCTATAGGTGTGTAACAGTAGCGGATCCAGGGGGGGCTAGGGGGCTCGACCCTCCCCCAAAAGCGTCTGAGTTCTTCCGTGACAAATATTAAAGTGAACTTGATATTAAGAGCGTGCATTCTAATCTATTCTAATTTGGAATACTGTATGGAAATAAGAAATGTGGCTAACTAACTAACTAGAATATTAATAATGAATTGCAATTATAACATTGAATTTGATGTTGTACCCGTTTTTGGTGTAAAAAAGGCATTTGGAAAGTTTCCAAATACTTTTTTTACATCTAAAACTAAATATTCGGTGTTGCGATATTAATTATTGCAATTCATTATTAATATTCTAGTTAGTTAGTTAGCCACATTTTTTATTTCCGTACAGTATTATTTCCAAATTAATCAAAACAGGTGAATATTTGACAGCTATTTACGACGTTGCCAACTTTTAGGATGCACCCTCTTAATCTAATTAAACTTTTTAGCAAAGTATTACACTACCTAAAGTAAAATTGCAAGTTTTTGTCTTATAAGATTTTTTTTTTACGCGACGAATTTTGAATCCGAGCGCCACTCACGCCCACGCTGCCCAGTTTGGTCGCCATGTATATCCACCGAGATATCTCTGGTAGTTTACAATCTAACGAAGTTATTGAGGAATGTGTGAAAAGTAATCCGAGGAGGGTTGTAGAATGTTGTGTGCTTTTTTAGTGTTTACTTTGGTAAAATCTACCCTCAGTGGGTTCAAGCCCCTCCCAAACGACAATCTTGGATCCGCCCCTGTGTGTAACTCCGAATTCTCAAACAAAAACAAACTTCAATCGTCACTAAAATGCATCTTATCTCAATGCCTCTAGGGCAGGGGTGGCGAACCAGTGGCACGCGTGCCATTGATGGCACGTAATAAAATAATTTGGGCACGTCATCCTTTCAGAATCCTAAGACTCAATTTCACCATACTCTGTTAGATATAACAGACTGTTAACTCACATGTCAACTGCTGTGATTGGCTGTTGTCATGTCAGTGAGCCAATCAAAGCAGTAACCTGAGTTTAATGACCTGTTAGCTAATTTTTGTGTTTGGTGAAATTGGGTCTTAGTCATTTAGTTTGCAACAGCAGAAGTCAAGACTAATATTTTGTTCTTTAATTTAATATAAAACTGTTGTTATTAACGTTACTGTATTATTAAGGTATTATTGACTTATACAATTTTTTCCAGGAGTCACTAAGTCAAGTTTGCTTGTTGGCACGTCATGGCAACATACAGTATTTATTTGGAAAAAATGGCACGTAGATGTAGAGAGGTTCGCCATCCCTGCTCTAGGGCCTAGAGGCAGAGAACGCCTATAGCTAGGCATTCTCTGCCAGTAAACCTAGACTGTTGAATATTTACACTGTGAAACATAGCGGCGAATTATATTTTAAATAACCTTTGAGAATTCGGACGTAAATCTATTAAGTGCAATAAATGTATTTTTATTTACTGACTTGTACTGGCTGCAAGAAAGCAATATTAACTGTATGACATGTAGTCGACCTAGGCATAAAGGCTCCTGCGGACAGACGCGACGCGACATCGGTAGAACAATTTTCGTGTAGTTTTCATAGAAATTGTTCCACCAGTCGCGTCGCGCTTGTCTGCGGGAGGCGCGGGAGTCTTTATATAACCGGTGATTTTGTTGTGTACCTAGTCATAAAATACAGTGATTACAAGTAGGAAACTTGTTTTGTGGTTAGTCCATCTTTTGAACTTCCAAAAATAAAATTTACTTTCGTATGTCGTTATTTTAAGGCTAGGCTGGGCCTACAGTCATGATTTATCAATTAAAAGACAAAATGTTTAGGATAAAAACGAATTCGTGTAATTCAATGTATAGTGTAAATAAATTGCTTTAAAATCGATAATTATTTGGATAGAATGAAATTGATCTCAATTCGATGAATAAAATTATTTTTAAAGCAAACATTGTGATTTTCGTTTTGTTACTTACTAACACTTTCGGTCCCCTGCATACCTTACATGAGTGTTAATTTCTAACTTCAGATTCGTGTTCGATGAAATTTTTTGTCATGTACAGTTCGACATGAAAGAGTGTCGTGGTGACATTTAGATAGAACTAAGTATTTTATGTAATGCAGACCTATGATAATAGCACTACTTTGCTGACCAAGTGCTAGTAGAGTTTTTGGTGCACATTTATTTTAACAGTTTCGTTTCCCATTCGAAGTGACCTAGGGGCGATAGTGGCGCCGTGGCGCCTTCATTTTAATTTTACTGTTTTTTACCAAGCTGTATGGAGAAATGGTAGCCGGCTTTGTGCTATCGAAGATCTTCATAGCTAAGCTTGAAAACAAACTACACACATCTGTTACCGCCCCGGTTCTATAGCCGGCGAGCGCTGCAAGCAAGAATAGTTCTTACGGTGTATGGTACCGTACCCACTGGGTGTACCTAGTTGTCAGGGCAGGCCTCGAGACAAGGGCGTCGCCAGTCTATGGCCCAGGGGGAGGGCAAGTTGGTGGATGGGAAAAGTATGGTAGTAGGTACAGTCAAGACCACAATTTATGAAGCTTTTTTGTAGTGCGACTCTTACCTCTACAGCACACAATGGACATTTGATGTTTAACTCGGTAGTCCCGATAGGAACTGAGAAAAATAATAATTTCCATTTTCAATGTGTGGATTGGACACGGACCTCTAGGTCGTTTTTCCCAAAACTATTCAGAACTTTTAGAGGTTAAACCTAATAGGTATTATGACTGGGCGTAACACTAAGCCTAGTGCCACACCTGCCGAACGTTCCGCGGCGGAACGCTCTGTCGCGTCATATTTCTATGGACGTAACGTTCGGCTGATGTGTCATAGGTAACTTGAAAAACATTAGGAGCGTAGTCAACCGAACGTTCCGCCGCGGAACGTTCGGCAGGTGTGGCGCTAGGCTTAGTGTTTAGACCCCGTTTAGAAGGCATGGAACTTTAACAAACCAAATAAAAGTCGTCCAAATAAACAAAATTGGCTTTATAGAATGCCTTGTGTTTTTGACTAAATGTATTCGAAGCTATTAGGGGGGGGGGGGGGCAACGGCCCCCCCTGCCCCCCCTTGGCGACGCCCATGCCTCGAGGTCGATAAAGGATAGTAATCGCTGATTGAATGATTTGAATAGATAATCGGTCCGGCCGTGGTTGGTTGAATGGTCTTTTCATACAGCGGTATACTGTATGATATAAGTTGGGATCCCTCGGATTCCCTCGTTCCGTCTGAAACTGCTATATAATCCAAATTATACACTAACCGTACAGTGAACAGACTTACGACCACTGACGGCCGGCGCGATTACTATTCAAAACAAATCGTTCAAAGTCGCGAGTTCGCGACTTAGATAATGCTACTTATGCAGGTCAATTTACAAAAATAAAAGAAGTAAGTCCTCCTTAACAGTTTAATAAGTAAATTCATTCGTATAACTAAATACAGTAACCAATGCACTACAATAAACCCGTTCGTATCGTATCCAAAACAAACATTATGCTACAAATTAACATCGAAAGGTTTCACGTCATACTGCTTGCAATGCAACCCTAAAGAAAAGGTTACAAGTAAAATAAATGTGATTTCAAAGCTTTGATTTAAAATGCATCACACGTAAAATTAAAACTTAAAAGATAAACACTATCCAATAAAGATGGAACTTAAAAGATAAATTATTTAGATTTTCTTTAAAATAAGTATCACTGGCCATATTTACACTGGCGTCATTCTATTATAACTTCAGGTTGCATTGCAAGCAATAATACTTGTTAAAATACCTAACACACAATGAAACGAGTGGACGAACACAGCCTTACTGACCTACATATACATACACATAGAGAGGAATGATTTAGTCCATCGAGCAGAACAAAATTGATTTACAAACACAGATTTCTTTATTAAGTGATATTCGTGAGTACACACGGCTACACATCAAGCTATACATTTCCAGTTTATGCTTATCTCGCATTGTGTAGGATTTCCGTACAATGCGAGGTCAGCTTATACTGGAAATGTATAGCTTGATGTGTAGCAGTGTGTACCACAATTAGTAAAAGGAAAACTAAACTACAATATCCAATATTGAAAGAGGGTCGTCGCACATCTGTCAAAGAGCTGCGAAGCAAGGTTTATCGATGATGCCAAAGAAATATCAACATAGTGCGCGTTGAAATAAAGTCGAAACTAACTATTCCGACAGCATAGAAACGAACAGAGGCGCAAGGCACACGGTCAAGTTATTTTCATCTGTATTTCAATGCACGTAATGCCGATATTTTATTGGCAGTAAATTGCCTTTGACAGATGTATGTCGGCCCTATGAAACATCTGACAAAAGAGGTTCAGCTGTTTCGATATTATTATTGTTTAGTTGCTATGTACTATAGTTTACTGGGTGAAGAGATCTATGGGGTGGCTAGCAACAACATACAGTTTGATCAGAATATACACTAACTAACATAATGCATGTTCGACGCAGAATGTATTTTATAAATGGATGCTTACATAGAATGTCCTAGCTAAGTTATTTATATTCAAACTTAATTGTGACGTCTCACTAATTTTCTCTTGCGCTTCCAGAGCCATGAAAATTATCCTATTACCATGTTATACTGTTTCGCTTCAACTGGGGCATTTAAATACTAAATTATTAAAACTTTAAATCAAAACTGAATTGCACAAATTCAATCCATTTTCATTCATGGCAACGTACCAAGGAAACTTTATCCATTCTGCATGCACTTATAAGTAATTAATTTTACAGTACCCGGGCATAATATGACACATTGAATATTTGAAAGACACCATCAAATAGGCATTCGCTTCATGTAAAATACTGGTATTCAGCTGCATCCGGTTAGACTGGAAGCCGACCCTAACATAGTTGTTACCTTAACTCGCACACTAACTTACAACTTGTTGGAATTTTAGGAAGATCATTTATTATACTTCTATACAATGTTTGTAAATATGTGAACACCATGCATCTATCACATAATGAATTTATCTGTTTTTGCTTCATTATTAATTCTTTTTACCTATTGTGGTAAGTATAGTCATTTGTTATAGGTGTATCGTCTTCACATATAATTATTGTAAACAAAGTATTGTAAAACATTTTTTGGAGTGTCTTGCCCATTTCTTTCCATATTGAAAATAAATTTTGGAAGGAGCAACTATAATCAATTCTATTATTTTGTACAGTGACGTTCAAAAGTTTCTATTTGAAATTATTTGACTTTGTTGAGAAAATCCTAGGCAGATAATGATGACTCACACAGGTATGAGCGACTACGCCGCCGAACATTTGCTAAAACTCAGTATACCATATTTACGTTCAGATACTGTATTTCATTGTACAATACCATAACATCTACTCTACCTACCAGATCCTATGTAAGCATCCACTTAAGACCTTCGCTGGTCACCTCACATGTTCTCAAACTGTCCGTCCTTGTCTAACAGTAGGATGTTAGGGTTTTCCTTCTCAAATTCCGTGGGTTTCCTCAGTCGTTGCTGGTCAGTCCACTCGCCTTCCCCTGCCCCCCACTCTCCCACCTTCTCTCCTATTACGTCGATCTCATCTTTAGCTCGCTGCTTCTCCACCTGGAAAGAAATATTGTATAATTTAGGAGTTTTGTTCGAGGAGTAAGTTCAATAAGCATGGTTAGATGAGGTTGGTTTGATGAAAATTAATGATTTTCTAGGTTAAGCTGCTTGATGCAAATCTGGAGAATAAGGGTTCAATAGACAGTTCCCATAAAATAGAAACAAGAACATTGATGTAAAAAGTGGAAGCATAAGCTAAGCCATAACAACAGATCTAGAACAAGTCCACCAAATCCTAGCCGCGGTTGCTTGCTATTTCTCGTAATATGAGAAACTAGTTCGTTGAGGGGTTCGTGGATAAATAATAACAGCCGCACGGTACCCTAATTACGTAATACACAATCAATTCGTTTTGAAACAGATTACTAATCCATTGCTTCATAAGTTCGAAAATAAATTCTGCTCTGCAACGTAATTATCGCAATGAATGTTGTTGAACTGTCAAAATGAAACAAATGATCGCTGTCGCATTGCTTCTGCAAGATAGGTAATAGCCCTGCCGGTCGTTCTTGGACAATCCATTATAAACATAACGAAACCCCTTCATACCTCGGAAAGCAGGTTAAACCGTTGGTCCCGGCTATCATACGTAGATATTTTATCTTTATATATGTATAATTCTTCGGTACGTGTGTTTGTCACCTAACTCCTCCTAAACGGCTGGACCGATTTGGATGAAATTTTGTGTGTATATTGGAGTACCCTCCCTGGATAGTTTGAAAATACAATTGGACCCGGTAGGTGGCGCTGTTCGGGCAGGACGTCTGGCAGATCCGCTAGTTATACATAAAATTCCCGTAGATCTTTCCGTAACGACTGTCAAAGATCTACGCGAATTTTTGTTCCAAAAATGACACCTAGTCTTACTAAGGGCTATTGTGTTACCCAGTTACTGGGTTGTAGAAGTCAGATCAAGCAGTCGCTCTATGTAAAATAATGGTATTCAGCTGCGATCCCAACATAGTTGGGAAAAGGCTAGAGAGTCAATAAATTGAAGTTTTAGTGGCTAAATTGATTGGATAAACTTGCTCTAGAAGTTTAGAACATTCTACTCTAAGATGAATGGCAGTGGTATGGGGATGAGCTGTGTATAATAATCTCGCGAACCTGTTACCTCCGTGTCGTGTTTAGCGAATTTGTCAAACATGTTCGCGTATAACTGCTTTTCCTTCTGCTTCTGTTTCGCGATCGTTGACTTGCAGACGATGATCTGGTTGGCGGCAGCCTGTGGAACAAATTTATAAGATTGTATTGTTGACATTGAAAACAAATATAAATAAAATTCCAACTGATACATATTTAAAATACTTATGTGTAATGCCTGTTATTGCTTTGAGTTTGAGCTTGAAAAAAAACACTATAACTTTGTTTTTTTTTTTATGTCTACCAGATGGTAACAAATTATAAATACTAGTAGACAGTTAACACATCTGCACATGGTTTGGATCACAAAACACAATTTTTTTTGGTGACATCTGCAATCAATATTTGGCCAAAACTATTGATAAACGAACTAAATTAACTCACCTTATTCTGTGGTTCAGCCTCAACAATCTTCTCGAAGTCCTTCAAAGCATGTTCGGCTTCCCCAAGCCCCAACAGAGCCTGACCTTTCCTAAACAGTCCCTTGACATTGTTCTCGTCAAACTTCAAGGCCTTGAGCGCGTGTTCCTTGGCCTCAAAGTAGTGGACTGGCGTGACCTTCAGGTAGACCAGGGATAAGTTCAGATGGGCTGATAATAGGAGCTCCTTAGCTTGGTTCCGGTTTTCTTCAGTTTCACTGGTGTCTTCAGGTAGGTCTGGAAAAATGTAACAAGTAATTTATATTAATTTCTTCATACAATACACACTGCTGCATGTCCGATGAACTGTGGGGTAACTGAACCACTCTTGGCAACTCCGCGGCAAAACAGTGCGAAGATGGCGGGACGAGCAGAGGGTTTATTCTGAAAGTTGGTAACGTCGCAAATAGTTGTCAAACATTTCGCTGTTTTGATTAATTTGATAATATTTCTGTATAGAAATAAAAAATGTGGCTAACTAGCGAACTAGAATATTGATTATGAAATGCAACAATTAATATTGTTACACCAAATAGTTAGTTTTAGATGTAAAAAAAGTGTTTGGAAACTTTCCAAATGACTTTTTTACACCTAAAACGGGTACAACATCAAATTCAATGTTATAAATTGCAATTCATTATTAGTATTCTAGTTAGTTAGTTAGCCACATTTCTTATTTTCATACAGTATTATTTCCAAATTAATAAAAACAGGTAATTATTTGACAGCTATTTACGACGTTGCCAACTTTTAGGAAGCACCCTATTAAGGCTAAGCGTATGTTAAGACGCAGGTGACGCAACACAGCACAGTACAGATTTGTCAAGGAAAGGTAGGCGAGGCAGACATAGGCTGCGACGCAGCTACACAGACACATTCGCGTCGTAGCTAGGTCATACCTCAGAGGTGGTCCTATATAAATTTTATTAACTTTGCTTGGGTAGTTTTTGAGCTAGTTTCAATAACATGTATTTTTCTCACTTAGCATAATGTGGGTGATATGATGATAATATTATGTTCCTGTCATTGTTATTTACATAGCAGGTAGTGTATTCGAATTTGTGTGGGGTAGGTACCACAAATAAAAAGTAAAAAATAAATACTCAAAAAAATAAAAAACAACTGACTTCCAAAAAAGACATTACAAAGTCAAAAATAACTTCATTTTCGGAAGTTGGTGGCAAAAAACGAAAATTAAAACCAAAGACACAGATTTCCGAAAATAAAGTTATTTTTGTAGTGTCTTTTTTGGAAGACGGTTGTTTTTTTTTTTGTATAAAGTTTTTATTTGCGTTCTTTCTTTGCTTTGTTTACCGCAAATAAACGAATTTTCTTTCTTTCGTTTTTACCGACTTCCAAAGACCTCCTCCTTTTTGGAAGTCAATGTTCGTAGTGTATGTTTTTTTGTGTACCTCGATATTTTCGTCAATTGTGGACCGGTTTTGAAAATTCGCGCAGTAAACCCATAATAATTTAATTAACTTAGCTTGGGTACTTTTTGAGTTAGCTTCAATAATACGTATTTTTCAAAAAACACATACAAACTCACCTTCAATTAACGTAGTAACTCTCTTGTACATTTTGATAGCCAGCTGGAACTTGCTTCCCTTGAAGTAATTAGTTCCCTTCTCCTTGAACATCTTAGCTTGTTCTATCTTCTCAGCACCATCCATGGACCAAGACTCTTTGGTTTTCTCGAAACTGTTCAATTTCACTACGTATTCTACTGGAGAGTTAGGTGGTACTCCTAGTTCTGCATTTCCTTCAGATTTGAAGGCGTATTTCGGCTGGATGGATAGCCGGGACTTCTCTCCTTGAGCGAACTTCTCTAGGGCTCTCTCAATGCCCTCGCACACCTTGTGTTCGCTGCCCTCTCCTAGCGGGAATGTGACTGTTCTTGTGTCGAAGACTTTGCCGTCAGCTTGCAGTCTGCCTTCCAATTCGACTGTTGAAGAAATTATTGTTTTAAAATCTGTTATTTATCTCTCCTTATTTACCAATGTAGTCGTGGCAAATCACGAGCACGAGTTTCGTGACTTTTATATTATGGACATAAGGTTTAAATTACAATGATTGTGGCGCGCTCGTGGAAAACAAAAGTATGACAAGTAAAAATTTCAGTGACTTAGCCTTGTGTTCACCAACTTCACCAACATTAAAATTAACTCCTATTAAATATGTTCTTATTTAAATACATATGGCATAAACGAACTATTTAATTCCCTAACCTGGTGGTCTGAATGTTGGTCAACTATTTTTATTTTATTGAATTATTCTATTCTGTATCAAATTTCTAGCTGGCTGTCACCGCATTCACAAACTACATTTCTTTATCATAATATTATGTATCGCTTTTCATTCTATTCAGACCGGCAAATGTGAACCTAACAACAATAAAATATCATGTTACGGCAGTGAAGTGAAATGCACGTTTTGTATTTATTTATAGCATTAAAAGCAAACCTACCTGTAAATGGGAATAAAATGAAGGGGAGAGAAAGCAGTGTAAAGTTTGTAGCATTTTGTACCTCAGACATTTGTGATAAGGTCTATTTTCATTTCTATTTCTATAGGGTAACCAACTGCTTATTTTTTTTTATAAGGAGTACACTGTTCGACAAATTTTTATACGAAAAAAGAAATAATAAAAAGCCGCCTAAGTGCGAGTCGGACTTGCATATGAAACGTTCGTACCACCGTACAATACGCAAAAAAACGCCGACATAAATAGTTTCTTGTAGTTTTAATTTTTAACATTATTATTCGTTGTTATAGCGGCAATAGAAATACGGACGGATAGCAGAGGTTTAGTAATAGGGTTCCATTTGGCAACCTTCGGGTACAGAACCCTAAAAAACTATTGGTGAAAGCAATAATAAATACAACAAACAATATAAAAACCAAAGGCATGTTATGGTCTTTCTGCTAATCTTTGTAAGTAATAGCGTGACTATTATGAACACAGGACCTGTAACTAGGCGACTAACAAAAGGTACGTAAGTACCTTTTACCGTAAGGCAAATGTGAGTGGAAACGCCGAAAGGATAAGTCTTGGTGATGATCTTCAGAAAGGTTAGGTGCGTAGTACGCGCAACCGGCGTGCGTGTTTAATAGGGTTGCCATCCCCAAATTTTGAAAACCAGGAGTAGAAGGTAAAAATACCAGGGCATTTCGGATTAACAGGACGCAGTATAAGTGCAGTAGTAGTTAATAGCAACACGCAATGAAAACAGGTTAATCGAAACCCCTTTTTCGTGCACTAGAGCTCTCTATCTAACCGTTAGATAGAAAGAGCTCTAGTGAGCGAAAATAGTAGTGAGAAAGAGAAAACAAGCAGAGTGCACGATAAACGTAAGGCTGAAGGCGCGAAATTTAAAAAACAGGACTTTACTTAAAAACTATCTAGGACATCCCAGAAAGCAGGACATGCCCTGGAAAACAGAACGATTGGCAACCCTAGTGTAGAACCACTTGACTAGATGTAGGTATAAACGTAAACAAAGCAAAAGGAGTATGTAAGGATCATAGCAGGTGGCGTTCTGCAGTTTCGGCCTACCTCCATAGAAAAAAGGCGTGTTATGTATGTATATACCTGTGACCATGGCGCCGTCATTGGGTGCGTCGGTTCCGGTACCCTGCTCGATGATGTGACGTAAGATGCCCTTGTTCTTGCTAGGAGACAGGTCTTCCACCTTCCAGTCTATCATCTCGACCTAAACAACACAATAAAGATATTTACTTATATGCGTTTCAGGATCTTACTTCTTATTTTAATAAACATACAAATGTACAACTTTTTCAACTACTCAATGAAAGGATATTGACTAGTTTTGGTCCACGGCTTCACCCATGTGGTGCATGTAGTGGTCGAAAATTATCCCACGAGACTGGAGTAAAAATTATCCTAACCTAACCCAGGTCATATTCATGTGCATCCAAATCTGATAAATTATCAGACAGAAAGTTAACTTTTGCATTAATAATATTAGTATGGATGTTCACCGTTACTTCAAAGAGTAATTATTAAAATTTGCATAATTATATTATTAAGGACAGAGGTCAGAGGTTTGATAATAATACATTCAAGGAAGTTCCTGCTACAAGTGTTGCATTATAGTCAATTGGTCAATAACTATTCATAAGTGCTCAATGCTTTTAGGGTTTATTACAATTTTGGTTAAAAATTGGGTCACAACTGATATAATTATTATATTGAAATCACCAATACTAATACTGACATAATGGAAATATTGAACTCAAGCAATGCAATGCTTTAATGACTTGTGCTATTGTGTCAATTAAAAGACTTTAGAAACCTGAAATATTTCAGTTATTCTTTCAATGTGCTGAACTGTGGCCACCAGAACATATTATAACTTTATTTAATCATAGCTAAACAGATAACAATTTCAGGATATTGTGGTGAAAAGGAGAGTGGTGAGCAAAACCACATTTCCTGTCAGAGTTTATATCACCAAGTGAATACAAAATTGTGATTCTAATTCTGGATAATATACCATTATCATTTAAAACAGTCTTACAAGTTCTTATTTGAAAATTTAAAACTCAACATGCCAAACTTTAGGGCCATGCTCACTTAGTATTGGCTTTAGATTTTTAGACCATGAACATGAGACTTATCTCCCATACATAAATTATTTGTAGGCATCATAATGTTAGCTTACCTCAAACTGCAGTGTGGAGTTCGGTGGGATCTTGGGTGGACTGCCAGCAGCACCGTAAGCATACAACGGAGCGCAGGTCAAGACGCACACCTCCCCCTTCTTCATCGTTGCCACTCCAATGTCCCATGCTTTAATGACGGAGCCTGAGAAAATGTGAAATGTGTTGTACTAGATTCCTAGAGTAAAAAATGCCATTACATTAGAATTATTTTGCCTTTTAGACTTTTTCATTGAGAAATAATAGCATCTTCACACATCATCATCCTAACGTTTGATTTTGGTCAGGGTTATTCATGAGGATAGAATGACTCAACATTAAATTTTTAAAACATCTATGCAAACATTATATCAGCTTTTTCTTATAATTTCAATGTGTTTGACGTATTTCCACTGTTTTTGCATTTAAACCAAAATGCACTCATAAAAAAAATTGTTGATAGATTCAGTAGGTAAAAAATTAAAAATTATAAAAGGGTTCGAATTCTAAATTTATTGTTCAAGAGCACGTTTACAAGTTCATAAATGCGGACTAAAATAGACTAGGCTACTGATAAATCGATCAAGGCTCCTAACCAAGAGGTCAAGAACTAAACCAATATTGAATAAAATATTACCTTTTCCCAAATTGAACTCGAAGGGCTCGTTCCTGTCTCTGCTGGAATCGAACTTGGTGCCATCAAGAAGTGTTCCTGTGTAATGCACCGTGACCTGACATCCAGGGTTGGGAGTATCAGTGCCTGTACCCTCCTTGATGATCCTCTTCAACACACCGCGGTCACCGGTCTTTGTGATATCTACGCCTTCATCGACAGTCATGTCGGATGATTTTACTTTATTATTTTACAGTAATTTAAGATTAATAAAAACTGCAACGCGACCAACACGTACGTTGCTAGGACTTATTTAAATTGATTATTTTTCCTTGGTATCTCAGAATGAGTCGCGCGCCGGTCAATCTTTTTGAATGAATTGCGCACCACAGATAAAACACGAGGAAGCGTGGTTTTCGGAATTTTCTAGATTGACTGTGTATATGTGTATCTCTTTCGTTTGTCCTAAATAGAAAGAGATGGTTAATTATTTTTTTAACTTATTATGCATAAAAAAACCTATTTAAAATCAGAGCAGTTTTTTAATTAAAAACCCTTCCTCCTACCCTCTCCTACCCCTTTTATAAGTTTTGTTTTGTTTACTTTTATTATCTGTTGCAGTCTCCGTTTCTTGTTACGCATGTAAAGCTGCCTTCACACTAGAGATGTAATGTAACATCTCATCTCCGATATTTTATATCTCGAGATAGCTCGAGATGTAATTTATATCTCATAGACTCATAGCATAGATAATACACGAAATCGCGTGCAGGAGGTTAAATACGGGACTCATAGTATGAAGGACCCAAGGAGCCTAAAGTGAACTAAGGCCTGTATTACAGAACCTCACTCAAAACTCAAGCATTACACAAAACTCGTAAAAGCCTTTTGATTGGTTGAACTTGAAACTGAAGCTTCTGTAATACGGGCGGGCCAGTTGACAAAAAATAGGTGAAAGCGTCAGGGTAGCCCGCGAAATTCAAATTTTCTTACGTTTTTTGCAATTTGCTCGTCAGTATCAGGTTGTATCAGTGGCGCATTGATATATATGTTACACTAGATTAGCAATTACCGCGCCAAGGCGTTGTCACTGGACATAAGGCCACAGCCAATAGAGTAGCTAACGTCAGTTCAGTGCTCTGTGTGGCGCCAAACGAAGTGAACCGAGTGACACGCGACACAAAATATCGCCAAAATGGGTAAATGCGTGCGGTTCAAGATCACAAAAACACAATAAATTAACCGGAATTACTTTCCACACGTAAGTTTATTTAGTTTCTGTGTTTATATCAACGTAAAAACGCAATAAAATAAATTAAATGTAGAATTTTTTAAATTATGTTCAGTGTTACCACTAAAAACTTAGTTTTAGTTTCCCACATTTGTGGGAGTTTTTAATTTATGGAATAAGTGATTTTAATAAAAAATAATAATACCGTTGCAGGGTGCCTAAAGATGAAGCACGCCGAGATAAATGGGTGGAAATAATCCGATTGCTGAGAAAAGAGACTGACTGGGTACCAACAAAATTTACTGTCATTTTTGTTCAAATCACTTCCGTGAACAAGACAGAATAGGTCTAAAAAGCGAATGCGGCCGTGTTTATTTGTCCAATGAAGCAATTCCAATGCTTATTTGAAGTAATAATTTTATGCGGTAATTAATATTATCAAATTGTTGGTGATGGTAAGGGTCAACAAAAAATGCCTTCCCATTGAATTCAAACTACATTGTGTACTGGATGCTTTTTTCAACTTAGTTTTTAGATTGTAAAAAGCTGCTTTGGTTACAAAAAAATTTACATTTTTCAGTACAACTGTTATTCTAAAGAGCAGGTGGAGCTTTCAGTAGAAAAAAATATGGATGTGGATGCTGTGGAAACCGATAAAGAGATAGACGAACTAACTGAAACGCCGCGAAAGCACAAAATGAGGAAAATTATTCACCATTTGAAAAATGTATCGGCTGGAAGACTAAGAAAAATTAAAAACATATCACAAAAAAATTAAAGATTAGAAAATAAAAATTAAAAATTTTTAAGATGTTATAGAGGACATGAAAAAAAAAACGTGTGTTGAGCGAAGAATACGAAATATAGCTAAATTTAAATGAAGAAACAGTGCAATTGATGGAAGAATTTAAAAAAACCTTCATAAAGAAAAGGACTTAAAAAAATCCATATATCCTAAAAGATCATTTATCGTCAATACAAGTGGATCATTCCCTTTTATTAATAAATGCCATTATTTATAAATACTTAAAAATAAGATTGTATCATGTAAGCAAATTATTCACTCAAACTTACAAAAAAGAGTCTATAAGGCAAAGTATACAAAACTAATGTTACATAGCGGAGTATGATTTCATTAATAATTAATAAATAAAAAATATTCAAAAAGAAAATGTCTTAATTATTTTCATTAGTGATAAACTTCTAACGTATTCCTTTAAGTGTACCAAACTGACGAATCGACGAAAACTGGCTAACACTGGAAACTGTGAAACTTGACAGTTTCCAGTGTTCGCCGTCAACTTGACAGTGTCAAGTTAACGTAACTGTCTAATCGGCAAAACTGACTAATCAACGAAACTGGCGAATTAAATAAACTGACGATTGAGCGAAACTGACCAGTGATACGCGGACTCTAATAAACATCCAATAAGAAATACAATAATCCAAATGTTTTTATAAATAATTTACTCAACGTTAAAAAAACGTTACCGTTTTTTTAAACGTTTTTATGGTTTAAAAAATTGGGCAAAATTTCGCATGGGTAGGCAACCCCATCCCGCCAGTTACTGCCATTACATGTTTATATTGCGGTCTTTGTCTAATCTAAGCGTCGGTATTATTCTTGCGACTTGTGTGAGTGAGACAGATATATGTTTACTTTTAAATGTTTAGTGGTTTCAAAGCTACGTCGTCGCGTTTAAATAGTGGCTACACTTTTTTGACACATTTTAATGAGGTTTGCTTCTCTAGTTATTTAACTCAATGCAGTGGCGTATTTTAAGATTCAGCGCCCCGGGCCTGTAAGGTTTGCCGCCCCCATAGATTAACGAAAAAAAGCAAAAACTTTTCTTATTATAATATAAAATCCCAGTGTGTGTCCATTGAATGAATTTTTTCATGAAATCATGACATTTGAGAACAAATTAATGATTTTTACGATTTTAATTCTGTAAATACATATTTTTTTCATAGTTAGCAAGGTGCTAGCTATAAAGGAGCGCTAGCAAGCAATGTTGCTAGTAGCAACATTCCTTGCTAGCGGCAGTCTATCACTATCGGATAAAAAACCGCAGCAATGGCGCTACCTAGACCCGTTTATAGTGCCGTAACTTTGCATTGTACGAAGTGGGCAAGCTCTTTGAAAGAGTCATTTCAGAGCGCCTCGTTGGCTGGTGCGGGAGGGACCGAATTTGGCAGAGAGCCAGTTTGGTTTCCGCAGGGGGAGGCCTACGGTGGACACTGCAGCGGACAGAGAATGCTGTGGACCGGGGTGGGGGTCGTCTTGGCGGTGTCTCTAGACATCGCCAATGCCTTCAATACCCTGCTCTGCAGTTGCATCAGGGAGGCATTTCGGTATCACCGGATGCCGACCTACCTCTGTCGTGTGGTTAAGGCCTATTCGACGGACGGGGCCGTCATCTATCCCAGTCACCAGGGAGAACGGAACCGGTGAGAGATGTCTTGCGATGTCCCACAGGGATCGGTCCTGGAGCCGTATCTGTGGGATATCGGATACGACTGGGTGCTGCGCGCCGACCTGCTAGCGGCGTCAGCGTGGTTTGCTACGCCGACGACAAGTTGGTCCTGGCGCAAGTCCCGGTCGCACCAGGCGCCGGCCGAACTAGCGACACGCGATATTGCGACAATCGTCGACAAGATCCGGCAATTGGAACTCGAGGTGGCCCTATACAAGTCCAAGGCCATGTGTTTTCATGGACCTCAGAACACGCCACCGACAGGTTCCCGAATAACGGTAGGAGGGGTTCACATCGGCGTCGAGTTGACGATGAAATACTTGGGTTTCGTCCTCGACAGCCGGTGGAACTTTATGGAGCATTTCTGACTTTTGGCTCCCAGACTGGAGTAGGCTGGGTCTGCCTTGAAGCAGCTCCTGCCCAATCTAGGGGGTCCAAACGCCTCCTGCCGGAGGCCTACGCGCGGGTGGTGCGGTCCATGGCCCTATATAGGGCACCGGTGTTGGCGCGTTCCTTGAAGCGGCGGCCAGACCCGGCGGTTCAACGCGTCCCAAAGGGTCATGGCCATCCGGCTGGTTCGGGGATACTGCACGGTCTCCGGTGAGGCGATCCTCCTTGCCGGATTGCCGCAATGGGATCTGGACGCATATGGGAGTGGCGTAACTCCGCTGCCGCGAGAAATCACGGCACAGCAGATATAGCTCCGGCGGGATCTCATGGCGACATGGAGACTGCGATTGTCGCAACCCAGCGCTGGGCACGCCACAATTGCGGCGATAAGTCCCCTCTTTGAGGAGTGGCTAGAGAGACGCCACGGCGTCCTCACCTTCCGCCTGAGGCAGGTCCTCACCGGACACGGTTGCTTCGTGTTCCGGATAAAGCGGGAGGAAACGCCCGGGTGTCACCATTGTGTGGATCGCCCGGAGGACACGGTGGAGCATACGGTGGAGGTCTGCTCGGCTTGGGTGGAGCACCGCTGTGTCCTCGTGGAGGCGATCGGCAGCGGTGACCTCTCGCGTCCGGCCCTGGTCCAGGCCATGGTACGGAGCGGGAGGCATGGGCAGTAGGGAGCGGAGCGCGTGAGGGAGAGGCAAATTAGGCGCCCTCGTGCCCCAAGTCGCCGCTGGAGACGCCCTGGGCGTCGGGAATCCCAGGCCGATTCCCGGCCACCGTAGGCGCGGGCTTGCGGACGGTGAGCAATGCTCGCCGCCAATAAGGATCAGGCCCGGGTCGACTGCGCGTTTTGTTCCCCGCGTACCTCAAAGAAATGTCAGCACATCATCATGTCAGCCAGGGTTGCGAAAAAGTCTGAAAGGGATACCGACGCCCCTAGCAACACACAGGCAACTTAAGGAACACGGGTGAGTTTTCATCAGTAGGTAAGTTTGACACGCCCTCCCGCTGCGCCCAGAGCGGAAGAAGTTATTCGATAATTTCCCATAAAAAAAAAAACGCATTGCATTGTCGGTGTTTTGGTTGAGTGTTGAGGTTAGCGCAATAAATCATTTTTTGTATGTACAAAATGCAATGTTACTACTCTACTACTGTTACTATAAATCTTTGATGCAAGAGCGCAGGGCCGGATTTAGAGGTCCAGAGGCCTCGGGGCAACAAAGGAGCGGAGGCCCCCTCGCCCCAAATTATTTTCCAAATAAAGTAAAAAAAATTTTTTCAGTCGAGATTTTCAATAAATAATTTATTGTGGAACCAAGTAGATTCCCTTAGTATTGAACAAATACATATAAATATAAACGGAAACAAGAATTATCTGAAATTAAATTTTAGGGTTAACGAATGGAACCTTTCGAGCTTTTTTCGCCGAAAAATCGTTGATGATTTCGTTGAAATCCACTTCTCGGAGTAAATTGCTTTCAATGCTCAGGAGAGAAAGCTTCGATAGACGGTTTTGTCCCATCGTGGTTCGAAGCCTATTTTTTATAATTTTCAGTTTCGAAAATGAGCGCTCTCCAGTGCAATTTGTTACCATCAAAACCAAATACATTCTCAATGTAATTTCGAGGTTTGGGAATGTAGCTCTGAAATTTTGATTTTCGAGAATTTGGTAGTAAAAAAGTTCCGGCGATTGATCTGTTCCATAGTCCTTTTCCTTTTTGTATGAGTCAATCAAAGACACAAATTGAACCAACTCATTACCAAGACTAGGCTCTAAATCATCCGGATACACTTTCACCAATGCCTCTGCTGCAGCGTGCAAATTTTCAGAATCCATCTTCTCGATGTGATTCAGGAATCCAAATCTCGAACGAACAGCTTCATAGGCATGCAATCTTTATATATATTTGATTGATTTATTTAAGAATTGAAGAACACCGATTGTTCATATACTTGATATACTGCAATTAATTTATATGTACATACATATATAAGAAAAAAAAAAAATTGTCGAGACACGGAATCGAATACCCAATCTCCGAGGTTGCGGGCAAGTACCACCCCACTCAGCCATTAAGCGATTGGGGTACTCCCTCAAGATGGGTAGTGAATTGGAAGTGCTTATCAGGGCCATTTGAGATTTTGATATTTCACTGATCTGATTGCCTGATTGGAGTGAACAAATATAGATCAATGATTTCTGTTATTTAAGATTAATATAATCAAATAATCATGTATGTATAAAGTACTGTAGGCTGTAGGTAAAGGTGAAAGAGCAAAACAAAACAAATATCAAAGGAAAAGATGCTTACTAGTGTTAACTAGTTGGAATTTGAAAGATTTTTTTTTCCGAAGTCTCTATTGTGGGGGCCCCCCGTTTGTGGCGGCCCCGGGGCTTTCGCCCCGGTTGCCCTCCCCTAAATCCGGCCCTGCAAGAGCGATCGAAGCGAGCTTGGTACTTGGGGCATCCTGACTCGGATAGGTTAGGCTGCTCCGCCCTTCGCAGCCTACCGCCCCGGGCCATGGCCCTTTTGGCCCTAGGGTAAATACGCCACTGGGTTGTTTTGATAATCCTTGTGATTTGGATATCTGATTTGGAAATTAAACACTGTATTTAAACGACGTGAGTTTTATTAATTCCTTGGAAGCCATTACAGTTGGGAATCTTGAATGCTACAGCGCCACCTGGCGAGACGCGGAGACATCTTACAGACTATTTGTTGCGTTCATTTCAACACCCCCCCTCAACAAATATTTTCCTTTACAAATATATAATTTTGCAATTACTTTTGTTTTATTTGTACTACTTTACTTTTACCTCAATAAACTGAAACTATAACAATTGTTTTTATGTTTAGTACCTAACTCTTATCTTGTAACTTCCCCTTAACAAAAATTGGAACTCCCTTTTGAATCTTATAGAAATAATCTTAACTTATTGGCTAGTGATGCATCATATAAGTATAGTAATTACTTTCATTTACTATTAGGTATAACAAAACCTTATTAATGCATGACCAACCATTACAATACTAATCACAATATTAAGATTCTAAAATATTAACTCAACAAACTTTTCAAATAAAGATTTGCCTAAGGGCTTAGTTAATAAATCAGCTAAATTATTTTCTGTTTTGATGTACTCTATTGATATACATTTTTCTTTTATTTTGTCCATAATGAAGTGGTACCTAATATCCAAATGCTTTAGTCTTTTATTATTTTCATAGTTGTAAACTAATTTTATTACTGACTGATTATCTTCATAAAGTGTCACTTCATTATTGACTACATCAAAATCACATAACAATTGTTTCAACCAACATGCTTCTTGAATAGCCATACTTAATGCAATATATTCTGACTCAGTGGATGATAATGATACACTTAGTTGTTTTTTAGAACACCATATTACAGTACAATCAAACATTTTAAATAGATAACCCGTTGTTGATTTTCTATCTTGGGTGTCACCAGCCCAATTTGCATCTACAAAACCTTGCAATGCTGTGTCTGTGCTGCTGTACACCAAAGAATAATCTAATGTACCTTTTATATACCGTAAAATACGTTTTAATGCCTTGTACAGCATAACACTTGCACAATGTTGGTATCTACTGAGAAAACACACTGATACACATAAATCTGGTCTTGTAGCACAAACTGCATACATGAGACTGCCTATAAGTTGTCTACACTTTTTCTCTATTTCAGGACATTCTGATTTCTCTCTTTTTAACATTTCAAACCTAAAATTTTGATCTATGGGGGTAGAGACTGGTTTGCAATTTGACATATCATAATGTTCTAGAACTTTAGTTAAATATGACTTTTGACTTATTACCGTTTTACCTTTCTTTTGTTCAATATCAATACCTAGGTAATTTTTTGCTAAACCTAAGTCTTTCATTTTAAAGTTTTTACATAACTCTCTTTTAAAATCTTCTAAAAACTTATTTTCAGAACAAAATAGAAGTATATCATCTACAAATAGCAAAACATATAGTTTATATCCATTTACTTTCCTAAAATATAAACAATGATCATTTTTTTGATTTATTGAAATTCTCTTTAGTCATGAACTCATCAAACTTTTGATTCCAATATTTTGGAGATTTTTTTAAACCGTATAATGACTTATTCAACTTACAGGTTTCACCGCTTGGTAATTTTAAGTATACCGTTTCATTTATATCACCATGTAAAAAGGCACCTACTACATCCATCTGGTGGACTGGAAGTTGCAATTTATTTGCAACTAACATAAAAATTCTAAATGTTGGCAGTTTAGCCACAGGGGAATACACTTCTAAATCACAATCTGATTGTTCAAAACCTCTTGCAACTAACCTAGCTTTATATACTTTTTCACTACCTATTTCTTTAACTCTAAAAACCCACTTACTGGAAATTATTTTATTTCCTTCTGGAACATTATTTACTTCTGTCCATGTGTTATTCTCTCGTAAAGTATTTAGTTCAACTTCCATTGCATTCTTCCACTCGTCTTTTTCTTCAGAATTCAATGCTTCTTCTAGAGTAACTGGTTCTTTTTCCATGGATGATGATTATGATACAAACCTTTTAGGTTTGTATCATAATCATCTAGCCACAATGGTTTCTTTATTTCTCTACCTCTTCTTGACTGTGTTAATTCTGGAAGTCTTTCTTCATCTTCTGTCTCTTCTTCCACACTATTTTCTTCTTCCAACTCATTTTCTGATGATTTTCTTTCTGCTTCTTGACGACTCGGTACTGCTTCTATTTGGGTTTCCAAATTTTCGACAAGACTTGGTGACTGTGCTAATTCTTCATCATCTTCTTCATAGAAACTGTGATATTCTTCTCTTAATTCATCTTGTTCTTGCTCTCCATTATCCATTTCTTCTTTTTCTGAATCTATGTCCATAAATGGAAGTGTATGACTGAGATCTTCAGAAGTATTACCTATTTTCTGATTACTAGAATTACCTTTCAAGAATGTTACCTCTCTTTTTATCAAAACATCATTTTTCTGGGGAAAATAAATCCTTAAACCTTTTGTTGTTTCACTATAACCTACAAAATATCCGATTTCAGCTTTACTATCCCATTTTTTACGATGTTGATCTGGAACATGTACACCTACTTTAGATCCAAATACTTTTAATTTGTTTATATCATATATTTCCTTTTTATACCACAGCTCATATGGAGTTACATTTTTAATTCTACTTTTACCCGTTCTGTTAATAACGAAAACAGCTGTATTTACAGCTTCAGCCCACAAAGACTTGTTCAAACCACTTGACAATAATATTGTTCTAGCGGCTTCAGTTACTGTACGCATTTCACGTTCTATGCACCCATTTTGTTGGGGCGTATAAGGCACACTAGTTTGATGAACAATACCTAAACTATCCAATAGTGACTTCATCTCTTTGTTCACAAATTCTGAACCACAGTCTGATCTTATAATTTCTACTTTATATTCTAAGTTCTTAACAACATAATTCAAGAAACTTTTTATTTTACTAACTGTTTCACATTTATTTTTCAGAAAATAAACTGTTCTATACTTTGTGTAATCATCTTTAATTAATAAATAGTACCTGGCACCACCTAATGATGTTATTTCCATAGTTCCACATAAATCTATGTGTAAACACTGACCAGGTCTTTCTGCCCTATTTACACTTAATGGAAATGGTTTTCTATGAAACTTACCAAGAAGACATGGCTCACATGTTGACTCCTCTTGTTTACTGAAATCTATGTTACATTTAAGTAACATGTTTTTTACCTGTTCTATATCTTGATGGCACATTTTTTCATGCCATTTAGACAGATTATCACTTGATTTACCAACACAAGCATTTTCTACTTTGTTAAACCTAAATTTCATAATAAACAAGTTATTTTTACGATAAGCAAATGCACAAATATTTTTAGTATCCTTTTTTGTAAAATAACAACTCTTATTATTTATTGTCATACTATAACCCTTGTCTGCTGCTGAAATAGCTGAAAATAGATTCATTTTAATATCAGGTACATGTAAAACATTATTCAATGTTGTACTTATCCATTCTTTACCATTGTATGCTTCCAATAAGATAACACCTATACCTATGGCTTGTATGACTTTACCATCACCAATAATAATAGGCCTAGGACTTTCTAACTTCTTGTAACTTTTAAATATGCTAACATCATGACACATGTGCTCTGATGCACCACTATCCATTATCCAGGAATAATTACTGTCTAGTTGACTATATAACACTGATGACAGCACAGACACAGAAAATGCATTGCTTTGACTTTTGTTTACATAAGGTTTCATATCCTCTCAACGGTCAAGCCCCCCTCAGCGCCATCACGCGGATCTGTCAAAGCGCATCTGTTACCCCTCAGGGGACCACCCAGAAGCGTGACCACTTGAGATTAAAACTACGATATCTCTAAAGTTTTGTATGGGAGCTGATTATACCACTTACACCGTTGGAATCAGTATAAAAAAAGCTAACACAATAGAAATGGATAGCTAAATGTTTTTTTTCGTAATATATTGTTAATTTTAATGTAAAGTCGCGAGAAGGGGGTTTTTTCCCCATTAGCGTCAAAAAGATTTTTTTTGAAAAAAAGTGAAAACGAAAATTGCAATAATTATTTTTTTTTTTAATTGATACACTATTGTACATTAATAAATTAAATAAAACCCCACACCTCTGCATACATTACTTTTAAACTAAAAATAAAACAAATGCTTACCAATCATGACGTCACCGCGCCGTAACCCGACACCTCGATAACAAAGGGCTCTTATCTTTTTTGTTTCGGAGAACTCGTAACAAAAAAACCCACTTGTATCGTAGCTTATCTATTGTTTTGTCGTGGACACGTGCACACACAGTCTCAACTGATAAAATTACATGTTTTTTAACGAATTTCACAACACCATATTTACAAGTGAACGGCGAAAAAAGTTCGCTTAAACTTTGGATCACAGTTTTTATTACGATGCACTTTATTCAAATCTGAATATACATTCAGTCGTAGGATGTTATTTACTGATGGAAAAACACCAGACAAAGGCTTGTTGCCTCAAAAAACAATATCGAAATCACAAAAACAAAATGTAAACAAGAGATGTCAGCCATTTTGCAGACACTTCCCCACAGACTAAAAGAATAAATCATTCCGGCGCGAAACATTTAGTCGATGTTTAGCATGTGATGTTCTATACCTTTCCTGTTTTTTCCTCTACACTCTGTATAAGTTAGAATAAGATCGGTATAGTGTCCACAGGCAATATATGTCAGGAAAAAACAGGCGTCAGAACGCGGTTGACCGTTGTTGACCGACACGCGAAATTTGACAATCGACTCCTGGAGTTTGCTTGACCGACGAGAGGTTATTACTATCTTTACCATTTTTAAACCAACAATCTTCACTTTTGTGATTATTTTTCTTACAATAGTTACAATAAATACCTTTTTGTTTTAATTTGCAGTCCTTTTTCACGTGTCCTATTTTACCACACTGAAAACACTTTCTTGCAGACCTCGATGCAAATGCTGTTGACTCTTCCTCTTCATGCTTAGAACTGGCACGCTGTTCTTCAATCAATAACCTTGCTGTTAGCTCATCCATAGTTCGCTTTTCTGCAGGCACCGATTCCCAAGCCGACACAAAGTGTTGAAATTTTGATGGGAGCGATGAAGTTATCTTTGTTATAGCCATGGTTTGGCTCACTTCAGCATTGACATTTTTCAACTTACACAGGAGACTTTCAAACCGTCCTAAGAACTGAGATACTGTTTCTTTGTCTTCAAATTTAATTGTAAAGAATTTCTGTTGGAGTATCTGCACCGACAACTCCCCACGTTGTTCATAGATTGTGTGTAATTTATCCCATATTTCTTTAGCTGTATTGCAGCTTACTATTTGAGGTATTACCTTCTCTGATATGCGTGCAACCAACATACCTTGCGCTTTCGCATCTTTCACCATCCATTTTTCGTACTCTTCCAATTTTTCTGGCAGAGGGGACGGATATGTTCCTTCGACGACACTCAGAAGATCTGCCGCCCGTAGGATGACCTTGGCTTTGAATGACCATGTGGTCCAATTTTCTATTCCTTCCAATAGCTGCTGGCTATTTACTATATTTCCGACGAAATCCATCTCGGGTTGCTTGACCGCAATACTTGTTTGTACCTTTACCGGTATTCTCACGCCGATTTCCTTTCGACCAGTTTCGGCCGTCGACGAAATCACCCGTCGCGTTGCTACTTGACCGCAGCACACCAGCGTTTTCCAAAAACCGATAATCCACCACAATTAGTGGACCATGAGCATTGCTGGGCCCATAACCTTTTGATAATCCTTGTGATTTGGATATCTGATTTGGAAATTAAACACTGTATTTAAACGACGTGAGTTTTATTAATTCCTTGGAAGCCATTACAGTTGGGAATCTTGAATGCTACAGCGCCACCTGGCGAGACGCGGAGACATCTTACAGACTATTTGTTGCGTTCATTTCAACAGGTTGTATGTTGATAGATGATTTGCGACCGTATCAAATGTTTATTGCACGACTCTTAATGCGAAGCATTAGAGTGTGCTCTACGATCGAAAAAATTTTTTTGCCCCATTTCTGTAACTGTTTTTATTGTTACACTCCTGCTAGTACACAGAACCTACTTAATTTATATACCATTGTATAGATGATTAAATGGAGATTAATACTGTACTTTTTAACAATTGATTTTATGCAGCAGAAATGGAAAAAGCATCAAAATAGTTGAAAAAAAATTCCTGTCCGTCAATTTATGAACCCTGAAAACATTGTAGCTTGCGATAAAATCAATTAATCGAGTCAATTTTTTTTTTTGTACATTCGTTTCAGCCGTAGAAAGAACCCTATTGAAAATGGCTCTTTTATTCAAAGTAGTTTAATTATAATTAATAAAATATTTTTCGATCGTAGAGCACACTCTAATGCGAAGCATTACGAGTCGTGCAATACTAACTAAAATATAATATCTTTATCTAAATATTTCCAACCGTTGTCCGTAAGTTGCCTAGCAACCGCCAAGTAAATATCTTTGTCAGTCTTTGACATTACGACTTCATGAAAAGTGATAAATTGTTCAATTTTGTTAAAAACTATGTTTTGAATTTCTTTTTCGTTTATGAATGAGTGTTATGTATGAGGCGTGCACTTTTGGATTTTCCAAACTATTTATAAAATTATAATCATAGAAATCCTCAATACAACTCTATAATTAAGTTCATGTAATCCCTTTGAATGACTATTTCATGAAAATCGCGATATTTGAGGATATAATCATAGATATCCGTGGATATAATGCTAACCTAAGGTGTTGTATTGCTGATTCTAATGCGGGCGCCAGACATAGCTTCAAAAATTTTCACATATCTTTGATGACTTTGCAAAGCATTTGAACACAGTCATATTGACGTAACCTGCCCGACTTGCTTCGCAAACATTTTTCTCCACAGTATGCTGGTAGACAACAAACAAGATGGACGACGATTTCGTAGACTCAGTGTGCCTGTATTATTTGTGTGCATGTAATTATTTTTTACATGTGCAAGAAAACAATAATTACGAGAAACCGAGAAGAAGTTCACACACAAGCACATAACCAATCCGCTTAACAACGCTCGAGCAACTGAACACTGAACAAGTGTGGCAAGCTACGCAAACATTTGAACACATTCAACTTTGAACGCTTTGATGTGTCGAAAAAGACCGACACCGCATGGCAAAGTGCAAATCTTTGTTCAAACTTTGAACACATACCCGAAGTCCCGTGCCACACTTAGCAATCAAACATGTGAAGCTAAGTCTGGCGCCGGCTTAATGATTATAATTCTGTAAACCTTTTGGTTTCAAAATTTGAATTTCGCGGGCTACCTTGGCGCATATTTTTTTAATTATACCCTTCAGTATATTACAAAGTACTCTGGACTTTTCAGACTATCCTACAGTTATGAGCACAGAGCACTATAGGTATAATACTGGTTATGTTATGACTATGAGTATGACCCTGACGGAAAGTGTAGTTCGATTCAAAGTTAATGGCGATGGCGGCCCGGAAGTTAGCTGTTCGCTGCGCAGTAACCTACCCCTCATCCCCGGCTCCCCGAGTCCCCGCTGACCCATGAATTTGTTACCCACAGAGCACTATATAATACACAGAGCACTATATAATTGTTGTTACCTACTGCGCAGCGACTCGGCTCATGTTCCGAACCGCCATTAAGTTTGAATCGGGCTGTACCAACCACTGCAAGACATCTTTTTTTAGCGTTTGTCTACGAAAAATCATAGAGATAGAAAATATTCATAAAAACACATGGATGCAGTTGCTAGTAGGCTCTGTACGACCTAAAATTAGGGCATTGGCTTTTGTTTTAGTTTCTAGACTTGTACCTTCAAATCTTAAGTTCAGGGGGGTCAGTCGTAGAGTTCTAATGAAAAAGGGAAATATTATAACAAAGATTCATATTTACAATTCATTTATTATAAGGTTTCAGTCTTTAGAAGTTAGTTTTACTGTTATGTAATGTAAGTACCTGAAGTTATACATCACAATTTAAAACCTAGACTGATAAATTCTAAGCATCATGTATGTTATCTTGCATAGTAAAGTGACTAACTTAACTTATTATAATGGTAGTTCTTTTACAGATAATAATAATAATATGTACACCTGAATAAATACAAGCTGCCCTCACCTCACCTACTTGTTACAAGTGATGTAACTTATTCTAGCAGAAGAATAGGGTTAGCGACAAAAAAAAAATAGTTTCGTCCATCAGGTAGATTATTAAAAAATACTGGACACGTCTTTTTTTCTTTTTTTACGCAATCAAAAGATTACAGCGATACATGGAGTTAAAATGTGCTAGATATGATGTCACAAGTACGTAGATTTAATACTTACTTGTGACGTAGCGACCCCCACTCCCCAACTTTAATTTGTTATATATGAGTTATTTTTTATTATTATGATGAAGCTACAAAATACGTGACTAATACTTTTTTAAGGGGGTTTACGTCGTACGGCTTTTCATACAAACTTTCAAGCCCTTATTTTTCGAGATGACTCAACCGATTTTAATGAGACTTCATACGCTTATGCAGGATACAAAGTTCTAAAAACTTAGTTAAGAACATTTTAGAAAAATTGTGTTACAGCCAAATTAGACCGATTTTTAATTTTTCATAGAAACAGAGAATTCCAGTTATCTGCTTTTAAATAAGACATTTCGAAAATGTTCTTAACTAAGTTTTTAGACCTTTGTATCTTGCATATGCGTATGAAGTTTCATTAAAGTCGGTTCAGTCATTTCGAAAAATAAGGGCTTGTAAGTTTGTATGAAATGCCGAATGACGTAAACCCTCTTAATATCTGACTGACAGACTAAATAGAATTTCTTTTTTAACCCAGGCATCATTCCTATTCAATTGTTTGTTTTTATCAAGTTCTAGAATTATCTAGACTTCTTATCAGCGCTTTTATATTTAAGTCTGTTTTATAACAACCATAAAGAACAAATCAATTAACAATTGTTAGGGCATTTAGTGACATAATATCTGTAAAACTTTGCTGAACTTTGTGATAACAGTTTATGGACTGGGTCATTTATCCATTCATCTGAACCGTCACAACAATCACAAATGCCATCATTTACTTGACTTGATGGTATTTTGTTGACGGTCACTGGCCTGCTGCCGTACTGTGTCTCACAATAGAAGGTTCCGTTCACACATGCACTTGTGCTGGGCTCGTCAGTTCCATCCTCACAATCACAGAACTCATCATTCACTTGCTCGAAAGGTATTCTTTGGTCGGATTTTAAACAAGTGAATTCGTTCATATGATTTGGTCTGTATTTCGACATATGAGAGTACAATACACCATGAATTATTCCATTTGTGTTTATAAACTTATCGGCTTCAGACCGTAAGTGTGTGTAGGTTTCCACTTTCACATGATCTAGTTCCAAATCCAACACTGGTGCAACCCTGCTATTATTACCGGCTTCTGACGTTATAGCCAAGAAAAAATACAGTTGATAGAGTATGAAACATATGACCATACACATAGTTAAGATTATGATGTTCTTCTTCTTTTTAATTCCCATTATGCTGCTCATTCAGATACACGTCCAGTCAGTGCACTCTTGTTTCAGTTTTTTTCAGTAATTTACCAATATTAAATAAATAAACACGGAAGTCGGAAACTGGTGAACATTTACATTACAAACGGTAACGCAAAATCATCCATAACCTAACCTCCTGTATTCTATCCTTTTCTTTTCAGATCGAAAAGATGTGATAGAAATAGTAACTAATGCAATAAACTACCAAAAGATATGGAATGTGCACTGTGCAGTCCTGTGCAGCCAGTCAGAAGATTCTTGTGAAATGTCCAGTGTTGCCAGACGCCGAAGGAGTGTCCTCGTACAGACGTGGTCTGAAATCTCGTATTTTGCCAACAAAACCTCGTACATACCTTAAAAATTAATAAATTGCTATTTTCTTACTAAAACTCTCTAAATTAACTTTTTTTTATGTTATAGAAATTATGAAAGATTTCATTTCATTAATTTTTCTTGTATTGTTTATGTAAGATGTTACGTTAAAACGTAGAAAATACATTATATTTTATAAAATATCTATGTCTAAGTTAATTCCGTTTATTACCCGTGGTTCGAACGCGTAGTTCTTCTAATAGGACCAAGGGTATTTTTCTTATCGGTCACTCCACGTCCACTGATATTAGATACATAAATACATAATACACCAAACCAAAATTCCGGTTGACCTACCACCTGCGACCATAGTGCATAGAGATAGACCTTAGAATATATTCTAAGAGATAGACACTAGATTGTCCAGCGCGTGTAGAGTGCGCGCAAGTTATGTCTGCGCGTGGCTGAAATTGAAATCGGAACTAATAAGCACAGAGCATGTAACTTTACTTTACTGCTAATAAGTAAGCCGCCGCCGCGCCGTCTTGTCGTTTATGTCAGGTCAATTTATCTAAAGAATTATTTAGATAATTGCAATTATTTAGAGGCGCGTTCAGAGATATGATTTGTATCAACGAATCTCGTACAAAATCGTACGAGGATGGATGTAAGCTCGTACCTCGTACCAGGACCGCTGAATCTCGTACATGTACGAGGAACCTCGTACGGATGGCAACACTGTGTCATGAAGGCATTGACATAAACGTTTCTATTCAAGTGCTCCCTGATTCAATGTTGTAGAAGGCTGCACGAGTTTTTTACAGAAAATCAAAACTCAATAAACCCGCCCGTGCTCTAGACTTACTATTTAGCTTGCTTCTTAGTTTATATTTTTGCTTTTTACAATTGGATTATTGGAAAAAGGGACTGCTTACCAGCAAATAAACTTTTTCTAAAAGCTTTAAAGCCCACCGATAAAATTACGTGAAAAGATTTTTTAGAAAACTACAAAAAAAACATCACCGTCATTCAGTCAAATGTCAATCAAAATTGACATGTTTGATGTTAAGTTACGTCACAAACGGGTAAATAAAAAGTGCTTTTAATGATGAACAATTTCTTTTGGTGCAGTAAAAAAATTAGCAAATAAACTAATTTTTACTTGTGATTAATGTCGTAAGTTATAAGAAACTCATTATGGATTTCTTGACGGTGGACCGTCAAGTATCGTCCTCCTCTGAAAAAAAGGGGGACGAATCTGAACCTAATGAAGATCTCGAGGTAGATTCTTATTGGTTTTTTACTATTTGTAGCGTTTAGTAGTGTTTATTTTTAGCAGTTTCCTCTATCAGCCAGGCCTTAAGTTTTAAACTTGAGTTTCTCAGACTAACAGCTGCTTGTTCAATAAAAAAACCCTTTGTTCCATACTGTTGGAATGTTTGTGTATAGGTATGCTATTTTCTACGAGCTCAGCCTTTTGATCGATTCATTGTATTCACTTGTATATTGACAATCATGAAAGACAGATTGATGAATAAGAAGATTATTATTTAGTCAGGAATATTTTGGTGTGCTTATCACTCTATGCATAACAAGGCTACTACTATAACTATGAACTAATTACTTGAAGCAATTAAAAGGCAGAACAATGTCTGCCAGGTTTAGTAATCTTTATATTACATTAACTCTTATTAGTTGCATGGTATCACATTGCGTGACATGCAGCAAACATGTTGAATCTAGAATTTATTGTAAAGGGTTTGCTTGTGAACCACACTGCTTTTCCAAGCATTCCTTCGAATGATTGACATACAAAAATAATTAGGAAATGGAGGATACAATACACACTGTTTTTTTTTTGGTTAAATTATCTACGTAATAAAATTATTGAATTCATTCACTGGCAGACAATGCACAGCCTTAACTGCTGGGTCAGAAGCATGCAGTATTACAAAAGTGAGGACTGAGGCTGCCATCAGACGGACTGCATTTCGACAGGACTTTGCAGTTCGACAGTCGGTTGGCAGTTTCATTGCAGTTATGCATTAAAAATAATATGCTCACAAGCATTCAAACTACAATTTTGCAGCTGGCGTGCAGTTCAAATGCAGTCCGTCTGTTTAGACCCTAAGAATAGATTATTGAAAATTAATCCTCTGAATATGAATAAATTCCAAAATAACCTCAGGCATTACAAAAGAGATGTGAACAACCTGCAATAATTTTTAGGTGGACAATTCAAAGAGTGTGCTACTAAAGATAGCAACACTTTATGCTGAGCAATTGATGAGTGATCTGATCCTAGAGGTTGGAGGTCATGGGTACCCGGCACATCGGCTAATATTGTGTGCTAGCAGTGAAGTGTTTCAGGTATGAAATTAACTTATGTAATCACCTCAATATCCCAATTTATTTGGGACTACCTTCCTCAAGATTTGGGACTAGCTTTAGCCCGCGGCTTCGCCCGCGTAGATGTCGGAAAATATCCCACAGGAACGTACCTACTACCGGGATTATATACATAGTAGCCGAGGAAAACGTCAATGACTCCTACCGCTACGCCAGCGTTGTTGTCAAACATAATTATTTTGTTACGCGTAATTTTGAATCTGCGATATCTTTTGAAGTATTCGTTTTAATGATATGATTTCAAGGCATATTTTAATCTAAATTAAATGCCCGATTTAAATAACGTATTTTATTGGATATGGATTAATATAATACAGGTCATAATAGCTTCGGAAATAACAATGCAATTTTTATTAAATTCTGAAAGATAAAAATGGTTACTGTAGCTCATCTTTAGAAGATAGACATATGCTATCACAAACTTTTTAAGGTGTACAATACTGTAGTACATTATTTTGATCTATCTCGTAGGGTTCAGCCAGCGTTCTTGTAATGTAACCGCAATAAAATGTGTTATTTCGACATCACAATAGAAACCTCTAAAATTATCAGTGTTTCTCACTCTATCTATTAAAAAAAACCGCATCAAAATCCGTTGCATAGTTTTAAAGTTCTAAGCATACATAGGGACAGACAGCGGGAAGCGACTTTGTTTTATACTATGTAGTGATAATCTGCGTCCTGTTGCCAAACACGAGTTTAAGCAAAAACAACTGTAATGCCTACACATAAGGTTTAGTTTGCGCTACAACTTCTTATTTTTTGTGACAACAGGTACTAGTCAGTCTAAAATCAACTTTGTTTACACTTTCATAAAGTTGATGTTTGTTCAGTTGAAATAATATCATTTGGAATCAAGAATTTGAATAGGCCTGGATGTGGAATGGTTTGGAATATAAATAAACTCAATCTACATCTATTTCATTCATTCCACAAGTAATATTATTTTTTGCAGATCATGTTGATGAACCGTGAGTGGAGTGAATGGAGGGAAAGCCGGATTGTGTTGCAGGAGACTCCCACAGCAGCCTCAGTGTTCCCCCACTTCCTAAAGTAAGTAGACTGGCGTATGCGATATCAAATGAAACTGAGCTCATGATAATTTACAAGCATACCATCACCAAGCTCTGGCCAAATTGAGGCGAATCCCGAGCGGGGTCGGGAAGAAATTCGCTCGACGCATGCAGTCCCATCCCCCGCGGGTTTCGCCTCAGTGTGGCCAGAGCTGTATTCTTATTATTTTTCAAGGGTATAAAGGTTATAATAATAAAGGTTTGTTTAACCTATCAAGAAATCAAGCAACCTTTGATTCGCTTTTTTCCGCTTTTCTTTCTTAGAAATATTTAAAGAACAGGTCAGTTACTTACAATTTTTACCTTGTTCCAGGTATTTTTATACTGGGCAGATTAGAATATCTCATCATACCGTGTTACCAGTGCTTTCTCTTGCTGATAAGTATAATGTTAAGGTAAAATAATAAACTAATAACATTAAAAAATAATAAACTTATACTAATGTTTCAAATTAAAATGAAAACTAGCACAGTCAAATCTTTTTTGTTAATCACATAGATTCCATGGTGAACTGATGACCTCTGTCATTGGAGCCGTCAGGATTTTGTACTATTTGTATAAATAACTCATACACCATACATCCACCTGACCTGTACCTATATACTTTTAGTAGAGAGACCTAAGATGTCACTTAGGTCCATCTTAGGTGCCTCTACTAAAAATATATTGCCACTATTCTTTTGGCGCGTGGCCAAAACCGGACCTAACGCCGCTATCTTATTTTTAGGGTTTCGTAAGTCCGTATGAAAAAACGGAACCCCTATAGGACCACTCATGTGTCTATCTGGCTGGCTATCCGTCTGTATGTCTGTCAGTCACAGCCAATTTGCTCCGAATGTACTGGAACAATTTAGTTGAAATTTGGTACACATAATAATATATTAAAATAGAATAATATTATAGAATGACGCTGCTCCTACATCTCCGCCGCGAAACCGTGGCAGCGGAACCGCAAAAATTCTGCCATGACTTGTCCGTTGTACGAAAGGCGAAACGGAAGCGAAACTGCCTACTCTATCGTACAGATTTGATTATGATTTTATCTCTTTCTCGCGTGATTTCGCCGATCTGCTGGGAAGTCGTTTACACCTCCGCGCGCAGTCCGCCGGTTTTTTGCGGTTCCGCGTTTGTTCCGCATAGAATCGCGACATAATGTGGACATGTTTCGCAGCGGAATTGGTTCAGCGGTTCCGCTGCCACGGTTTCGCGGCGGAGATGTGGGAGCAGCGTTACTGCGATCCAAACACGGAAGTGTAACGTAAATAAATGAATGTTGAATATGGGGGTGACTTTTCGGAAGCAAATAGGAAAATTAAAAACAATATTTTTCCAAACTGTACCGTATGACATTTCAAATGAAAGGGCTTACTGTCAGTGTCTCAATCTTATTTTTTTTATAATTTTTAAATAAATAGTTGTATAAGAAAATAGATGAAAATTGACTATTCCCCCCTCTCTTTATCTCCGAAATGACAGCCGAAAATTTAGTTTTTTTTTTAGAAAATCGTTCTATACTTAGTCTACAGGAAAACCTATAAAAATTCTATGGTTTTAAAATAACATGGCAAATCTCTCAATACATTCCAACTGCAAATGTAAGTTTGTACGCACAACGTACAAACTTACATTTGCAGTTGGAATGTATAGGAGACCATGTTTTTCAACTACAATGTTAAGTTTTTTCTTGGGATATTCATCCCAATTACGGAACCCTTCATTTTGCGTGGTCCGACACGCACTTAGACGGTTTTTTCAATACATTTCACAAAACCATAAACATAGAGAATTGGACTTAGCGTTAGCCTTACAAAAATGAGCACTCCCAGAAAGACACGAAGCGACAGTGTGGCCAATACCTGTAGTACTACTAGAGAGACAACTACAGGGCGCACATTCGCTTTGTCTCCCTCGTACTTTTCGATCTGTATTATAATACGGAACGCTCAGTCCACAAAACAATTGCACAAATGTTAACCAACAGCGCCCCCTATCAACGTCGTTTGAGCATTGAGCGCCAAAAGAAGCTTTTAGCATTATATCTGAAACTTGTGACTTATTCTCAGGATCTAGTCGCCCTCTGCCTGGGCTACATGTCGCAGCACATCGCGCAAGCAGCCAAGCGCGGTCAGCTCATCTCCTGGATGCAGTACACCATGGCGTGTTTTCACAATGACGTTGCTAAGGTACTACAAACTCAAACTCGAAAGCATTTAATACAATTAAACCAATTACAGGCACTTTTAAATTATCAAGGAGTCAGTCAGTCAGAAAGATTATTATAGTTGCCCATTCCAAAGTGTAATCTGCGCTCGTAATTTATCTGCCAAACATATAAACAAACACGAGTTTTCCACTTAGACAAACATCAACTTTATGCAACTTTATGTAAATAAAGTTGATTTTAGACCGACTAGTACTGTTGAAAAAGTCATAAAGAATATGAAGTTGCAGCGCTAACTGAACCTTATGTGTAGGTGTTAGAGTTGTTTTTCCTAAAACTCATGTTTGTTTACATGTTTGGCAAATAAATTGCGAAAGCAGATTAGTAGGTTCTACCTCTGATTGTGTTGTGTGAACTTGTGTGCTATTTATAAGAATAGACCCTTAAAAATTTATTTGGGCTTCAAGCTAGTATTAGTAAACTGTTTTTTTTTAAGTGAAAACTTCTTTAGCGGCGCTGTGCAGTTTTTTTGGGATGGGTTAAGAATGTTAAATTCGCGTCAGGACGTGACCGTAAGATCCGTTGCCTAGCAACCGACACAGTAAATATCAAAATACATACGTCTTTGACATTACGTAAGGATTGCGAGGTAAGAAATTTTACCCATATTGATGGGCAAAAAAAAGCAGGCAAAACAGTTTATTGTATTTGACCACATAAATTATAGTACTTTTATACTGATAAATAAAGCAATTCGTGCGAAATTATTCCCCAACCATTCCAAAATATTCAAAAATGCAAAACGTTAATGTTAAAGTTTTCATTTCTGCCGGCACTCCCGGAGTGCAACCCGTTGTTTTAAGCTATTGCATATCTTCTATCGCGGGCCTTGAGCGTGGAGACCTAATCCAGAAATTCCGTAACGAAAATGCCTAAACCTAAGGAGAGTGTTTTGTATTAAAAATTATGTTTAACTGCTTGACAACAAAGTTCAAATTTACTTAGACGAATGATCTATCGAGAGTGTTGTATTGAAAATTATGTTTAACTGTTTGACAACAAAGTTCAAATTTACTTACAAAATTTGAACTTTGATACGAGAGTGTTGTATTGAAAATTATGTTTAACTGTTTGACAATAAAGTTCAAATTTACTATTAATTTACTTAGACGAATGATCCTTGACTATTAATAATTAAATTAAAACCTTTTTATTAGTTTGATGTTCCCATTACGTTGTGTCAAGTTTTAAAAACTATAAATGTGAATAACAAACAGTTCCTGTCAATATATATTTTACAATTGCATAAGTTGATAAAAAATGCTATGCAATAGCTTTGCCGCGGCAGTCCCCGTGCCACGCGTCTTTTATCGTATATTTTTTTTGTCAATTCGCTTTATAGCTTGTATACTTACTTTTATACTCAGGCAGGAGGCCCAGGAGGCTGAACGTGTGAAATTGGCTGATATTTATTTGCACTCTTTCATAATGAGCGTCTGATAAGATAATTGACAGTTATCTGTGAGTTATCTGGAAGTGGGAGCGGCAAGTTCGCTTTAGTGGTTGCTGCGTTTCAATATAGTACGTGAATCCGTGAATTGTGATTAGACTGATAAAATACGTTGCTTAAAATGTAGTTACATAATATTTTTACTATTTATACGTTAATATACCTAGTTTTTCGATGTTTTCTGAAGTGTCTAATGAAGTGAAATGAAGAAAAAACTAAAATTCCTTGAAAAGAAACGTAGAGCGACGCTATAAAATTGACATTGACAGTGACACTGACACCTGATTGTTATTATTACGTCAATCAGGTGCAAAATAATTTTATTGATGAAATTCACGAGATTTTGAGAGAAAATATTGCGATTCTTTAGGAAAAAAGTTCAAGCGATGTAGTAATAACAACATGGAATCCAAAGCGGATAGAATAAAAACAAAACGTGAACGGAACGTTAACTATACTCGCGAGGAGAATGAAAAGTTGGTCACTCTCGTAGAATCTAAAATAAATATTATAGAAAATAAAAAAAATGATGCTGGAACCTGGCAAGAGAAAGAAAAAGCTTGGAAGGCTATCGAGATGGACTTCAACCGAGTAAGAAATGGTACAGTATTCAGGGATGCCAAGCATCTGAAGTTAAAATATGAAGCTTTGAAGAGGGAGATTAGAAAAAAGTGTCGCCTGATGTGCGCGGAAGGGAATATTACTGCTGGCGCTGGTGGTGTGGGCCCTCTGACGCCAATAGAACGGAGAGTTAAGGAAATGATTATATTGACTTTTGAAGGGAATGAGAGTTTTTCTGATCCGGATCCAATGGGTGAGTTTTACAAATTTATTAATAGGTTGCAATAAGTACATAGTAAGACTGCATGATAGACCATTCAACATTTCTTGGTTTGTTATAGTAATTATGTCATATTAGCAATTTTAAACTCTTTCAAAAAAGTCAATTATCAATTTCAATTACTTCTTAAACACTAGCTTATGCCTGTGACTTCGTCTGCTTGAAATATCTTGCTTAAACATAACATAAATCATATCCTATGACACTCGGCAATACTGTTGCCTTAGACCAAATAAAAGACAAAGAGCGAGGCCGGTTTCGTATACATGTGTGCACTTAGTGAGGTTGTCTTTTGACATTTGAATTTGTAAATGTGTGCGTGGGAGTATGCACAGAGCAGAGGAGTAGTTTTGGCATGCTGTAGCTTCCCATTTGTGAAAGAATTTTCGGAATTGGGTCAGTAGTTCCAATGATTACCCCCTTCATACAAAATCACAAGTTATTAATTTTTATAATATTAAACGTATAGATTATTTGTATTTTTATCATTTGCTATTTCTTTTAGAGATGGCTGTAAACCAGGAACCTGACTCAGGTGTTATTACAAATAACATTACAGTTTCAATCAAACAGGAAGAAAACTATTCAGATACTGATTCAGCTGACTGTAAGTATTATTAAATAAATGTAAATATGTATCATTAGTATGTATCTTTGCTCCAAGATACAGACTAACTGTCTAGTTTGGGTGTCCCCGGCAGCAACACTAATGTAACCCAGCTGTAGGTAATACAGTAAGTTATTTAACGAAAGGCGTTCCCGTTAACTCGCAATAGTAAAGCGTCCATACATGCTAAAAAAATAATACCTTAATTTTTTTTTTTTTTTTTTATAATTATAAAATATTCACAAAAAATATTAAATTGATACTTACATAAAAGAAACACTCCGTATACGCACACTTTGAGTGTATTCAGGATTAACAGGAATGTCTTTAGTTAATTAACATACTGTATATTAAGTAAACATAATGGTGGCACTTCACATCGCTATTCGGTATTCGTGTATTTTATTGTGATTTATTCGCTCATATAGTGTAGAAGTCCAAATAACTCGAACAAACCGTCCACATATCGTCATGAACAGCGAATAAGCCGAACATTCAAGAATATTTTTATCTTTTTACTAATCTGAATGCAAAGATAGATGGACGTCTTGACGGCAGCAGCGACTTATTATTTGCTGTATGTTAATTACCAATACATGTTATGCGTACATAAAACACGCACTCTACTGAGCAAGCCATGTGTGGACGGTAAACGAACTTATTCGGTATATTCGCTATCCTTTGATATGTGACCAAAAACCGACAATCGGCGGATACGAGTGTTCGTGTATTTGCGTAGTCGTCTTATTCGTGAAAAATAGGCAAATATAGGCGAATAGAGTAACTTCACATCGTCATATTTGGGCAAATAAGATGAATACGCGAACACGAATAGCGATGTGAAGTGCCACCATAATATGACAGTTTAATTTGTCTTTAACCTGTGTACCTACCTTATATCTTACCTAGATAATAAACAATTTCTATCATGGCCCAAAAGTTTAATGGATGTCACAATCCACCAACCAGCAATGGGCCAGCATGGTGGATAATAGTCCAGTCCCTCGCAGATAGAGGAGACCTGTGCCGCAGCGGTGGCTGCAGTGATTATGTTATGTGGGTATGATAGAACTACAGTTCGGCCGTTAATACAATGCATTCTAGACACCTGGGCGCCGGTCTCGACATGACCGAATGCGGTCGCAAAGTCCTAATGGCGTCCTTAGACGCGTGCGCCGCGCTTGACAAGTACGAGAAAATCACGCGCTTGACAAGCACGTCTCGCGCGTCTAGGGACACCATTAGGACTTTGCGACCGAATTCAGTTGTATAACGATCGCTATCTATGTCGAGACTCGGCCCTGTCTAGTTTCATACTAACGAATATTATGTGTTTTGCGAATTTGATCTTTATTACAACTAGAAATTTTTCAACTGACAGGTGTTACGAATGCCTTCTTTCGACAGCCTTACCAAAAAAACTCAAAACAATAAATAATATATCTTTCAGATTCCAATAACATTATGTGTGAAATGCCTGTGGAAGAACCATTACCTAAAAAAAGATGTTTACCTCATGAAAATGGCTTGCCCATAACACCAAAAGAAAACGACCAAGATCATACATGTAAGCCTTTTTTATTATATTTTCTTCAGGCTATGTTTTTTAAAGAAATAATTACTACTGGACTGCCTTGTTGGTGTATTAGTCGCAAGCGCAACTGCTGAGCATGGGGTCCTGGGTTCGATTCCCAGGTTGGGCAAAGTGTTATTGGGTTTTTCTATCTGGAGTTGCTCAGTACCAGCCCGAAGTCTGGATTTCTGCCCGGTTGTTGACAATAAACTCGCCCCCTATTACATGGGACTTAAACATAACTGGCGAAATGTGGGTGGACTATAGGTACACCTCTGCCTAACCCTTCGGGGAATACAAGCGTGATGTTATGTATGTCATTACTACAAACTAAATTGCTTCATTGTTTTTTTTTTTTTTTTTATCGTTTGTTGTTTTAGGTGAACCAACAGAAAAAAGACCTTTACCACAGTTAGCAGAAGAACAATTAGAAATAGTTAATCTGCAAAGACAGTTAATTGAAGAAGAATTAGAAGAAAGAAAATTAAAGAAAGAAATATTAAGAGAAGAATTAAAACATAAAAAACTAATGTTTGCTTTAGAAAAAGAACAAATTTTACTTAAAATAGAGATATTAAAATTAGAATTAGGAAATAAAAAAACGTTATGATATTAGATTTTTTATTCTGAAATCAGCACCATGACATCAACCACTGTTGGACATAGTCCTTCACCAACCATCGCCACAACGCCTGATCCTGCATTAACTGAATACAGTGGATTCCCGCCTCCGTAGTCCTCTCTCTCCCTCCTTCATAGTCCGTCCCCTACGATTCAAAAGTAACTAATTACTATAACTGGACACACATAGTCGTGGTCGACTTAAAAATTTAAACAGACGGGTAGTCGGAAGCCCGAAAGTCTGATATCCAGTCAGGCCATGGGATTTATTCCCTTGACGTCGAGTCCAGCCACGTCGAGTCGCCGCCACGTCTTCTTACAAAACCTCCCGCTTTTATTCCCGCGATGTCGAATCGTTAAAAAAGTCTATTTGGGGGGGTATCCAGCTTTTGGCCCAGGGGGGGGGGGGGCAAATCAGAAATTTCCCCCGCAGATATTTAACATAGCTTGATATTGCTGCTGCGTTCGCGTATTTTTAACCGACTTCAAAAAAGGAAGAGGTTCTATGTTCGTCTGGAAGTTTTTTTTAATATGTATTTTATCTATATTTTTGTCAATTGTGGTCCGATTTAGAATGATTTTTTTCTAACATGAAAAAGAATTTTCAAAATTGGTGCACAATGTAATTGACGAAAATATTGAGGAGCATTGTAAACAAAAAAAAAAACAGCCGAACATAGAACATCCTCCTTTTTTAAAGTCGGTTATAAATGCATGATATGCACAATACGAAAGGTCGCGCAGTGCGGTTTTTTGTAAAATTAATGCATAATACTAACATATTGTAATAATTGTGAAGTAAGTCTTAACGTGGATGCAACATAACTTTTATCGACAACAGTACTTAGATTCAACAGTACAAAATCCAGGGGGGAGGCAGCTGCCCTCCCCTGCCCCCCCCTGGGTACGCCCATGGGTATCGTGTTACTCAGCAACTGGGTTGTGTAGGCAGTCGCTCCATGTAAAATACTCGTATTCAGCTGCATCCCGGTTAGACTGGAAGCCGACCCCAACGTAGTTGGGAAAAGGCTAGGCATGGTGATCCAGTCCTCTTTATAGTAGGTCTTCATCAACTTGCCCCAGTCTTAACTAATCATGCTTTTTACCCGACTACGGCAAAGCCAAAAGGAAGGGTTATGATTTTAGCAGTCTTATGTATTTAGTAGAAATAATAGCCATCTTATGGTTGTGAAGAACTTTAGAAGTTACAATAATGTCTTGTAAACTTGAAACAAATCAATCCATTGATGACAAAGTTCTCAAAATATCATGGAATAACATAACAAGAACTCATAGATGATGATAATATGCATGATGATATTATACATGGATATCATTTTGTTGTCTGACAGATAATAATAACAAGCAACCACACGATTTAGCTAGCTATCTGTTAGATAGGATAACAACAAATTGATATGGCTGTGAATTTATCAGAGAGATATCTGTAAAAAGTACATTAAAATACTATTAAGTGTGCCTACACCATATACAATGGATAGGCCAAAGTGTGAAACTCCCTGCGAGCGACTGTGTGTGTGTGACTTCCACATATAACTGAGCCCAATTCGCAATTAAAATGAAAACAGCAAATTGATACAGCTGTCTGTTTATTACAACTGTCATGTCGTACGAAATAACGTATAAACGTATGAGAAGGTCTGCTTGTCAGTAAATTCCCCCTGACTGTACAAAAAAAAGAAAGAAAGAAAATAAATTTATTTGACTCAGGCTAAGGCACACAAAAAAAAAACAGAAAAATTCAAATAAAAAATAACAATAGTACCATGTGAGTCACGGCTGCGCCAAATAGGCCCAGTTCAGCATAAATGCCAGACAACTAGTGTCTGACGCTGGTACAACTAAGTAGTTTTTGAATTTATTACACACAGTTAAATAATGGGTCCTTTTGAAGATGTGTTTATTGTATTCTTAAACTTGGCAGGAATGTCAGAACTTCGTGAAGTGGAACTTGGAGTGGGTGTGGTCTGACAATGACCTCAGCGAGCTGGAGGGAGATACTCTGGTACAGCTGCTGCAACAGAGCGACCTAGTGCTGCACAACGAGATGAGTGTGTACAGGTACAGCTTTTCTATTCCATAGAATAGCATGCGCTTCGGGTATCATCGTCTATCTTCGGAAATACGAACGCGCGATGAATAGATATAACATAGAGCTATTTCAACTATGGAAGTACTTGCCTATTTTGTTGTGTATAAAATTTTAGATTAACAACTCTATGCAATTCCAAAAAAAAATTCAAAGCTTTTGAGTGACAAATGACGATCTGAGACCGGAGTAGGTAACCCAACAGAGTGCAAACTTCATACAAACGCTCAATGATAGATGCACTACTACAAAGCGTGGTCGTTCAAAACTTAGAAGCATTGCCTCTGTGGGAGGTTACTCTGTGGCGCGACGTTCGTGCTAATTCGGAAACACGAAAATTACCGAAGCGCCCTTTTCTAGTTTTCCTGTACGTTATTGAACACTCAAAAAACAACTCACTACAGTCCATTCAAAGTTATTTTACCTCTGGCAGCAGTAACCCAATTACAACCTTATTGTAACGACACTAAAAATCACTATAATTTTCACAGATTTGTCAATAGCAGCAACCCAACAGCAACCTTATTGTAACGACAATAAAGATTACTGTGATTTTGACAGTGACGTTAAATCAGAGGTAAAATAACTGTGAAAAGACTGTACTTCAACTTGCAGATTTCATCCTAAGGGCGAGGCCCCATTAGTGCGTTGCGCTGCGTTGCGACGCGTCGTCGCATGGGGCATGTCATAAAAAATATATGGAAAACGTCGCAGCGACGCGACGCAACGCAGCGCAACGCACTAATGGGGCCTCGCCCTTAATAACCCTATCAATACGTGCTATAATTGCAAGCAACTTTTTTAACAAAAAATAAACCATTTCTCTTACTTACAAAAATAAATAAATTAAGTCAATATTCAGGGTACTTTCCCTCCGAACTTTGCAGCTTCCACCCTGTAAATTGCTGAACCATACATATAAATACTAACTTTTTCCCCAGGTTCGTAGTACGGTGGCTTAACAAACAACGCGAGCGATTGACCGCGAGTGACCTCACGGAAGCTGAGTTTAAAGTGCACTGGGATTCTCTTGTCGCCGCTGTCTTCTCGCATGTCAGGTCAATATTACTATTATTATTCTTTAAAAAAACATAGAATTATAGTTCGTCGAATATCGAGTCATCGCTTTGGCAAGACTTTCGTAAAGAAAATCTTAAAAGCTGGTTGAACAGTATCAATTAAAGTATTAATACCCGGGAAGGGCCTGTGGCTAAGTAATAACAGCCGCACGGGTTGATCGATCAGGTTAAGGTACGGTTGCGGCGGTCGTTCCGTGGATGGGTGGCCATTTTTACCTACATTTTTCGAGACCCCTCCGTACTTCGGAAAGCATGCTAATCCGTTGGTCCCGGCTGTCATTCTCAAATCCTTGACAGTCGTCGACGCCTGCGGCTCGGTTATTAAACACACACTCGTGTTTTAATACCCTCATTATGCAACAGTTTCATAAAATACTATTTTAGTTCTGAAAATCAGACTTAGCTTAGCTATACTTACAATTGTGTTTAATTTACAGATTTCCGATGATGTGTCCAAACCAGCTGGCGAAGCTCCTCCTGTGTCCACTCACACAGGAACATAAAGACTTCTTCATGGAGAGGATGGCTATCGCCATGAGCTATCAGTCAGGTAACTGAATTCAGCTTATCCTAAAATTATTTTTCTAAAATAAAAGAAGCCCAAGTTACTCCGTATAACATCAGCTATCTGCTAGTGAAAGTCCCGACAAAATCAGTCCAGCCGTTTCGAAGATTAGCCGGAACGAACCGTACCGTATATGCTTTCATATAATAATACCAGCCTATTACTCCTATTTCACCACGATGGCAATCCAAAATCCACTTAAACCGGCTCTGTGCGTAGTCTCGATTAACATCGAAGGGTTCTCACAAGCAAAATCTGAAATTCTTTCTGATGTCTACCGCAAAACTCACTGCGACATTCTTTGCGTCCAAGAGACCCATCGAGACGAAACCCAAAGCCGGCCACACATACCTGGACTTACGCTTATCGCCGAGATCTGTCACCCAAAGCACGGTAACGCAGTGTTTGCTGCTCCCGGCGTAAGCATACTATCTATCAAGTGCTCAAACGAAAACGGCATAGAAATCATCACAGTCGATGTTGGTACCTGCACCATCACTTCCGTTTATAAACCACCTGGCACCTCATTTAATTTCGTTCCACCAGAGAATTTTAGCAGCCAACAAATTAAGGTTATAATCGGTGATTTCAACAGCCGTAGCACCAACTGGGGCTACAATGACACGGACTGTAGCGGAGAAGCAGTCGAGAAATGGGCTGAGACAAATGACTTGATGCTAATACACGACGCTAAACAACCGGCGTCATTTAATAGTGGCCGCTGGAAACGAGGATACAATCCCGACCTAATCTTCGCTAGCTCGTTTATCGGTTCACAGTGCACCAAAAGAGTATGTTCACCTATCCCTCGCACCCAGCACAGACCTATTATGTGCTGCATTGAACCCGCAGTCCGGCCTATAAATGTCCCCTTTAAGCGCCGATTCAACTACATCAAGGCCGACTGGGAGTCGTTCATGCGGTCGATTGAAGACGCCCTCTTGAATGTATTGCCGACCCCGCAAAACTACGATCAATTTGCTGAGATTGTGTCAACTACTTCCCGAAGACACATCCCAAGGGGCTGCAGGACTTCCTACATCCCAGGGCTGTCAACAGAGTCCAGTGAACTACTGAGCCGATACGAGTCATTATATCACACCGACCCTTTTTCAGAGGAAACCACGCTAGCTGGAGAAGTGCTGCTATCAAAACTAGGCGAAAACAGACGGGAGAGGTGGATCAACACTGTTACTAACATTGACATGACTCATAACAGCAAAAAGGCTTGGAGCACTATGAGAAAGCTAACCAATGAGGCACCTCAACCCGCCCCGCCAAGCCAAGTCACCGCTAATCAGATAGCCCACCAACTGCTCATTAACGGTAAACCAACACGCCGTTCCAGTAAAGTCCCTAAGCCACAAACACCCGATGGCGCTTGCGACGATATTAGTAAACCGTTCAACCTTTCTGATATCGTCGCAGCAATAAGGAGTCTTAAGTGTGGTAAAGCCTCTGGCATTGACGACATCTCAGTTGAGCAAATCAAACAGCTTGGTCCAGTTGCTGTGTCGTGGTTGCTGCAACTATTCAACAACTGTCTGGAATCAGCTTCAATACCCCGTCTCTGGAGGAAGTCAAAGGTCATAGCTATTCCGAAGCCAGGTAAAGCAACAGACGATCCAAAAAACTACCGTCCAATATCTCTGCTTTGCCATACGTACAAATTGTTTGAGAGACTGTTTTGCTGAACCGACTAACGAGTGTTATTGACCCGAAGCTAATTCCTGAGCAAGCTGGTTTCAGACCCGTCAAGTCTTGCTGCAATCAGACCCTCAAACTCGTTCAACACATTGAGGATGGTTTCGAGACAGGAATGGTCACAGGTGCTGTATTCGTGGACCTGTCAGCAGCTTACGATACAGTTAACCTCAAACGGTTGTTGTGGAAGGTGGAGACATTGATCAGCGATCAGAATTTTGTTCGAATACTCCGAGAACTTCTCCACAACCGCCGTTTTCAGGTCCATCTTCTTTCAGGAAAAAGTCGTTGGAGGGCGCAAAAAAACGGTCTACCTCAAGGTAGTGTCCTGGCACCACTCCTTTTTAATATTTATACCAACGACCAACCATCCAGCCCAAACACGTCCCGCTTCCTCTATGCAGATGACCTTGCCCTCACCTCCCAAGCCACCACCTTTGAGGAAGTTGAGGTCCACTTGTCAGACGCTCTTAGTGACTTAGCCTCCTACTACCTCGCTAACTCACTTAAGGCCAATCCGAGCAAAACACAGTCTTGCTTATTCCATCTCCGCAATAGAGAGGCCCGCCGCAGGCTTAACATCGTTTGGGGTGGGGTCCCCATCGAACACAGCAACTCCCCTAGATATCTTGGCGTTACTCTGGACAGGTCTTTAACATTCAGCAAAAACTGCAAGAACATCAAGCAGAAGGTGCACTCTCGCAACAGTCTTCTTCAGCGATTAGTCTCATCGAAGTGGGGTGCTTCGCCTGACGTTATGCGAACTACTGGGCTGGCTCTATCTTTTTCTGCAGGTGAATTCGCATGCCCCGTGTGGAGTCGTTCTGCCCATGCAAAATTGGTGGATACAGCATTGAATGAAACGTGCCGGATCATCACTGGTTGCCTAATACCGACCCCGGTTCAAATGCTGTACCCACTGGCAGGAATAGCGCCACCAGTGGTTCGCAGAGCGGTGGCAAGCTCCAGCGAAAGATCCAAAATGATCTCTGACAAACGACACCCTTTGCACGACAACATCCTTGTGCCACAAAGGCTGAAAAGCCGAAACAGTTTTTTAAAGTGTGTCGTCCCACTCACTGGCGAACGACCAAAAGAGAGACTGAAGCTGTGGCGAGACAGTGCTTCCTTACCCAAACCATTCGTTCCCCTTGCTGAAAGTCTCCCGCCTGGACATGAATTGCCTTGGGTAGCCTGGAAGTCTTTAAACAGACTCCGGACCCAGGTTGGCCGAAGCAAGGACAATCTGTTCAGGTGGAGATTCATAGACGACTCCGCATTGGAGTGTAAATGTGGTGCTGTTCCACAAACGATGGGACACTTAATTTCATGTCCTGCGTGTCCTGTCAGCTGCACGTTACAGGAACTGATGGACGCTAGTGATGGCGCCAAACACGTAGCCGAATTCTGGGCCGAGTCCATTTAGATTGCCATCGACACGCTAAGAAGAGAAGAAGCCTATTACTGTCCCACTGCTGGTCAAAGGTCTCTTCTCATACAGAGAAGGCACGAGCATTGATCACCACGCTTGCTCAAGACGGGTTTCCTCACGATGTTTTCCTTCACCGATGTCAGTAATGTCCAAGATAAACTCAGAAAGTACATTATGAATTGAAAAAGTCACTTTGGTACTTGCCCGGATTTGATCCCACAACCTCGTGCATGAGAAGCGAGGCCTTCACCACTGGGCCATCGTGCATTTAGTAAAAAGAAGTTATTTTGACATTAAAAACAGATACCTCTACTTTATTTGTTTAAATAGATCAGACATTGCCTCTCTAGGAAACGACAGTCAGTCGGAAATGTTGCCATTCTTTCATTTTATTTTAATCATTATCATACCCGAGAGAAAACTTTATTTAACAAATGTTCTGAAGAATTAAAGAACCTCATAGAAATGTTAACTAACAACAACCTCCAGAACTACCTGTCAACACTATCACCCACAATAGACACGAATTATTCGTTGTGAAAAGCAACCAAAGCTTTTAAGAAACCTAAAGCTCAATTATCTCCTATTAGAGATAACACAGGAGGGTGGGCAAGATCAGATAAGGAGAAAGCCAATACCTTCGCTGACCATCTAAGCACTGTCTTTCAACCATTCTCGGAGTCTGACCAGGAACACACAACAGAAGAAGTAGAAGTAGAAGAGTACCTCAACTCACCTCTGCAAATGTGCCCTCCGTTAAAAAGCGTAAATCCTAAAGAGATTTTGAGAGAAATAAGAAATCTTAAGGAAGGAAAAGCACCAGGTTACGATCTTGTCGACGCAACTCTCTTGAAAAACTTACCACACAAGGGTATCATGAGCCTGGTTAAGATTTTCAATGCCTGCATCAGGCTTGAACACTTCCCAGGACAATGGAAAATTGCTCAAGTCGTAATGGTGCCTAAACCAGGCAAACCACCTCAGGAAAGGACCTCGTACAGACCTATAAGCCTCCTACCAGTAATTGGTAAACTAATGGAAAAAATCCTTCTGAACAGAATGAAAGAGCACCTTAACAACATAATCCCCAGCCACCAATTTGGATTCCGAGAAGAACATAGTACAATTGAACAAGTACATCGCACTGTAGAAGTCATCAGTGGTTGTCTGGAAAATCGACTATACTGCTCTGCCACCTTTTTAGACATAAGTCAGACCTTCGACAAGGTGTGGCACGATGGACTGGCATACAAACTTAAAAAGTCTCTTCCGCATTCATTCTACCACATTCTCTTATCCTACCTCCACCGAAGAGGCTTCCAAGTTAAATGCAATTGTGAATATTCTGCCATATACGAGATACTTTCAGGTGTCCCTCAGGGCAGCATTCTGGGACCAGTACTATACCTGATTTATACTGCGGACCTTCCAACTATTGGGGACACAACAACTGCGACCTACGCTGACGACACTGCTGTCTTGTCAGTACATTCGAATCCAGAAACTGCTTCATCCCAACTACAATACCATCTGAACGTAATAGAGAAGTGGTTCAAACAGTGGAGAATAAAAGCAAACCAAACCAAGTCCACTCATGTAACTTTCACACTCCGAAAACAAACCTGCCCGCCAGTAAAGTTATACAGTAAAGATATTCCACAAGAAGAACACGCAAAATACTTGGGTCTACACTTAGATCGAAGATTAACTTGGCAGAAGAACATCTGGACCTAGACTTGCACAACACAGAAATGAGCTAGCACTAGCACTGAGTGGAGTAGGAGGACAACGACACACGAGGCTGAAGAGATGTGACATCCCCAGTCTCAGCGACAGATTTGCATAGAGAGATGAGAGCTACGCCACACAAATGGAAGCTCTCTCATAACAATAAATAAATAATTAGACTCGAAGTCAGACAATAAAGTGGCTTATTGTTCTAGGACAGATTGCCACGGAGAAAAAAAATATCATAAAGACTGTATTCCTTAAAGTGGTGGTCAGTCCCTTAGAGCGAGCCTATTACTACCCACCGGGCACAAATCCAGACTCTGGGCGCAACTTAGAATTTCCTGATGTAAGAACCCAATAACACTGCCTATTCTGCAAATCAAATGGTGGGTATCACACAGCCAACTTCCAACCTCCGGGCTGTTACTGAGAAATTCCTAATGGACAAAACCCAATAACACTGCCCGACCCGGGCATCGAACCCAGAACCCCACGCTCAGCAGTCGCACTTGCGACCACGAGACCAACGGGGCAGTCAGATAAATATACACAGTAAAGGAACGCGCAGTTAAAAATAAATAAATAATCCTGACCACTAAAAAAAACATGCGGGGCAGTCTGGAACTGCCGATAGTGAAAACTAAGTAACGCCATCTAACGAAAATGTCAGGAATTTATGTAGCTTGCTGTCAGTACAAGAACGAAAGCTGTAGCTCCATTAAAAAAATCCAAAAAAATAAAACAGAGTGCGCTGTCAACAAAAAAGTGTTCCACGCGCCTTCGGTGACGATGACGCGAGTTCCATGATTTTTGTTCAGACAAAAAGTGCTCAACGCGCCTAAATAAGTTTTCACTTCAAAAATTCGTCCTCCCCAGGTCAATACGAACGCGTTTCCGAAGTCCAGCAAACTGAAGCAGGGCGCATGCTGTTCACTCCTCGCCTCTACACAGAAGACACGTGGGGCTCAGTCCTGGCCGTCGACAACTTCCACTCGCTCCCCTGCTACCACACCAGAACCTTCATCTTCTCCACCAGACCTTCGATAGCTGACGTGGCTCCTCAGGACAAGTTGACAGAATGGACTGTGGACTTGTATCCTAAAGGCGTCTGGTTCAGGAAGAGTTTGCTGATTGTTTGGGCTGGGACTTATGACGTGAGTATGACTTTTTGATGTAGTAGTAGCTTTAGCTCTGGGATCTCCCGCACTACACGGCTATGACTCCGGCCAGTCTTCGGCAAGTTGGCCGGATGGCCGTTGCTACCAAGTGTGCGATTCATATCGGTTTTTATAGTTTGCCTGGTCTGGTCGTGGCCGTCCAGGGCGCCAGATCCCTAAAAGTCGAAATCTTTGGAGCCTTTTTCGGATTTATTCCCTTGATGTCGAGTCCCGCCTCGTCGAGTCGCCGCCACGTCTACTCTGAAAACTCCCCGCTTTTATTCCCGCCACGTCGAATCGTTGAAAAAGCATATTTTGTTACCGCCACGTCTACTAACCATTTTTATTTGTACAGTCGTAAAAAAAATACTCATAGTGAAACTTCCCATAAAAATTACTAGGCTTGCATGAGTTTAAGATAGTAAGTAGGTACCTATTGCAATCATTAGACGTGTACAATTTCTGAGCAGTACCTAACCTAAGAAAAAGTACTAGGCTTGCATGAATTCCCGATAGTATTTAATCATTATAGGATTTGGATGAGGCAGACAGATAGTTTATAACCATAACATAATGATTGAATACTATCGTGAATTCATGCATGCCTAGTACTTTTTGTTAGGTTACTGTTCAGAAATTGTGCACAACGTATATAATGTAATGATTGAAATACTATCGTGAATTCATGCAAGCCTAGTACTTTTTCGTCTATGGATAAGGAACAAAACATCATATTATATCCTATCTATTCATTCCAAGTAACCAACTATGAGTATATTCTTACAACTGTACAAATCAAAATAGTTAGTAGACGTGGCGGTAATAAAATAGTCTTTTTCAACGATTCGACGTGGCGGGAATAAAAGCGGGGAGTTTTCAGAGTAGACGTGGCGGCGACTCGACGTGGCGGGACTCGACATCAAGGGAATAAATCCTTTTTCGTGCAGCTTTTGTTTCTTTCATTTCTATCTTGAGGGCTAACTCCTTGACTTTTTATCCGTGGCAGGCGATCTTTGATTTTTGTGCTGTGTATTGATTTAAAATAGTGTCCATGGAGTTTCTTGCCCATTCTTCGCCATAGGTACCTACTACGCTTTGGAATGGGCAACTAGCTTCATCTTTCTGACTGACAGACCCCTTGACAACTCAAAAGTGCCTGTATTTGGTTTAATTGAAATAAATGGTTTGAGTTTGTGCGTTATGTAACTCTACGTCTTTCTTTTGTCGTTTGTTGACATATTACTCAACTTTTAGATTGATTTTGAGTGATCAAATGGTAATCCAGTTTAAAGAAATATTTTAATTTGTTTTAACTGTTGTGTTGTTGTTGTTTGTTTTAGCTTATGCGTATATTTATTTCGGCTATTACACTAAAATATAATTTTAAAACTGACCTAAGGGCTCGATCACATGTACTAGAACCACGCCACATCGCAGGGACGAAATGTGGGCAAGCAGTGGTATAGTCGCCGGCACGTAACTTGGCAAGAATCGTAGATACGCAGAATTCGCTTTAGCTTGTTCTTCTTAACAGACATGTTCAAAAATAAAATTATGGCAATAACCATAGAATAATGAAATGCAATAAAAGTATACATTTTTTTGTTGCACTAAGTGTTCAATGTTCATGCGCAAACTTACTCCCAATACGCCAAAACCTTGCCAAGTTACGTGCCAGCAACTGTATCGTGTGAATAGTGTTGCTGCATCTTCTTGCAGTTTCGATGTGGTAACTGCAAAATCAAATCAAATGGTCGATCGCGATGCAACGTTGTGTTTGCTTTGTAGTCGGCCGCTAGTGCGCGGTCTTGCTGGTGGTTGCGTTGTTTTTGACGGCCAAATCTGGTCCGTGTAAATAAACTATTCATTTTCATATAAATTAACGCCCGTTCACGTGTTATCGTTGTGATGTGCTTGTGTACGTGTGATCGGGCCCTAAATGTTCAAACGCTCGCTTGCTCTTTATTTATTTAGCTTAATTTGTTATGAAAAATAGGAGTTTAATAAACGATTTATTATTCTTCAGTCTAAAGGTAAATTTGTTTACATTGAACGAATCCTTCTTTAAATACTAGAGTGCAGTATGTGTAAATTAACCGGTTATTTCGTTTTCTTGCCCTAGCCTTTTTTCCCCCGAACGCGTCGAGGCTCAGGGCGGGTACGTACGGTCATCACAAGTAATTGTTGAGCCACCATTTTAGAATACACACCCGCGAATGACACATGCCGCTTGCCGTACGAATTTATTATATTTTATTAATCGAAATTACTAGTCGCGTCTTCAAAATCTTGCTAGTATGTAGGGCCGAATTTTTCAAATGTTTGCTTTCTCCTGTACTTTTTTATTGATGCGAAATTTGCAAAAGTTCATAGGTACCATCACGAGCATAAATATATTAGTATGGACAGTTCGGTAATAATATCTGATTTCATGATTCATCCATTTGAGATAGCCTATACAGTATCTTAACTAACAGAGGGCGTTCTCGTTAACCCGCAATAGTATAGCGTCCATACATGCTAGAAAAAATATTGAAAGTGAAAAAAAAATGTAGTGAATTTTTTTTTTTTTTGTTTAAATAAACTTTTCTATTTTTTTTTTAATTGATACGTAAATGTAATACTCTGTACACGCTCACTTGTTTTTCAACTTGGAAAGACAAGTGCAACAAATACGCGTGTACAGAGTGTTTGTTTTACGTATGAAATTAATATTTTTCGTGAATATTTTATGATAAAAAAATAAAAAAAGTTTTTTTTTTTCGATTTAATATTTTTTCTAGCATGTATGGACGCTATACTATTGCGGGTTAACGGGAACGCCCTGTTATTTAACATACTGTATATCCAGAGATTACCGTCGTGATTACTAAAGTTATTCCTTCTTCCATTCGCTGTGGTTCTGGTGTGTTCAGTAGTCCGAAATAGCCACCCTGTCCTCGAGATGAGAGCATAAATAAGTGACATCAAAGGAACACCAAAAATATCTGACGAGATAAGTGACGCCAAAATATAGGAATGTGATACAGACAAGGCACTGGCAGCATAAATATCTGAGGGTAATATTTGACAGTAGAAATGTCAATAATGAGCGTTTTTCTTATTGCCAACAGCGCCGATGTCGGATATTCTGGCAGAATCAACTATGAAATTGATAATTGCCTACTTGATTGATGGTTAATTGATACTGGCAGAATAGTCGACATTGGCTCAGTTTTCAGTATTCTAAGAGGTGACTTCAGGTGACACATGTTTTTGAAGCCGATGCAGCATCCTATATTTTGCCGTCGCTTGTCTCGTCAGACATTTTTGGTGTTCCTTCGATGTCTCATATATTTGCCGTCATTTTGACGACAGATAGTAATTCAATTCAATTCAATAATCATTTATTTTCTCTTCACAAAGCTGACTTAAAGGTAATGCGTACAAAAAATGTCTCGGCTGTATTCCACCTTTGTGAGAGACTGGTGCCTGATATAGGTTTTTGGGAAAACCTGTGTTACAGGTCACCAGGCCCCCTCCACGGCTAGAATTAGCTTTAACTAGATACCGTGCAAGAGTGTAAATTAAACAATTGCATAACAAAAATAAGAACTAAGTAGGAGTTAAAACAATAATATGCTTAAGACAAATAAAAGAAGAAGAAGCAATAACAATTAAAATTCTGCAGAGCTTATTGAGTCATGTTGTGAGACGAGACCAGATGTGTGAGTGAGTGTTTATCTTGTGTGAAGTGTTAGACTGGTAGGAGATGGATGTGAGTAATTCAGATGAGCAGTGTGTGAGTGAACGTGACTATTGTGGAGTGAGTGAAGCGAGAGTTATTTTTCAAGGAGGTGAAGAACAGTTATGTATGTGTTGGGTTGGTCAAAATTAGATTTATTTCAGAACGGACAAAAGATTCTCGGTTTTATGATAGTCTAGGGTTTTTAAGTATTTTTTTATTTCTATGATACAGCTTGATCGAGTTTTTGGATATAGGTTTAGGAATTTATTCAATTTATTGTAAAGATAGTGCCCAAGGAAGCAATAGAATCTTTTAGGGAGCGTGGATTTGAATTGAGCCGTGGGACATTCCCTACCCTTTCGTCGGTTGTCTTTGAGTAGCTTAGCGTCAAACTTCATTTGAGAGTGTTTTTTAAGTAATACACGTAGTATGAACGTTTGTCTGACGGTGAGGGTGTCCCATTCTTTGTATAGGTCGATAGTTGAAAAACGAAAGGGAAGACCAGCTCCAACCTTGAGTATTATGGCTCGCTGTGCCCTTTCAACTTCGATGAGGTGAGTTTTTGCGGCACCTCCCCATGATGTGATGCAGTAATCAATAAGTGATTGGCATAATGCATAGTAGACCATCTTAATAGTCTTTCGGTCGGCCGAGTGTCTTAGGGTTTTGAAAATGTAAATTAGTTTACGTAACCTGGTCACAAGGGTTTCGATATGTGGTTTAAAAGGAGAGAAATTGGTCAATAGTAACTCCAAGGTATTTAATATTCTCGGTCATTTCAAGGGAAGAACAAGAGCACTGAGCATTTTCAATGCCACAGGTGTGAGCAGTAATCGTTAGAGTTGAGGGTGGGAGCAAGTTAGATCTTTGAGCAAATGCTATGTACATCAAAACATTGTCTTGCAGCCAGTTACTAACACGATTTAGACCCAGTTGTGCAATATCGAAAACCTCCTCCCATCCGTCACCACTAAAGAATAGTGCAGTATCGTCAGCAAAGGTGACGATCTTTCCCTTCAGAAGTGAAAGCTGGCAGAGGTCATTAATATACAGCAGGAATAGTGTTGGGCCAATTATACTACCCTGTGGTACACCAAAATTGACCGAGAGTTCGTCACTGAGCAAGTCATTTATCCTTACTCGTTGTTTCCTACCAGTAAGATAGTCCTCCATCAGTTTCAGGGAGATTCCTCTGATACCGAACCGTTCAAGCTTTTTTTAATAGTAATAGATGAATCATGAAGTCATTGAAATCAGATATTATTGCTGAGCTGTTCAAAGTAATATATACACACATCAAAAGTGTCTAGGGATCAACATATATTTTTGCAATAACTTTTCTCCTGATTGATATTAATTAAAATTTTCTTTAAGGATTCATCAAATAAAGTGTTTTCGTTTGTCACAGTAACGATAAACCAAGTCACCTTTGCATTAATAAAGAAATTTGCCATTTTCCTAATAAAGGGATTTTTGACATTTGAACCACTAACATTAAAGTTCGAAAAAAAGACTGAAATAACAGTTTTCTTTAAAATTTTATTGGGTAACTTAAACAATTAATAATCCGTGTTTCTACCGCGAACACTAACAACACAAGAACATCGGTTTGGCATACTCAAAATGAGTTCATCCAAATCACGCTGTGGAATGGCCGCCCATGTTCGTTGCAACAACAAAAAAAGGTCTTCTTGCGACTGGATACCCTCCATATTCGGCAGAGCTCTTCTCTGTAGCATATCCCATGCATGCTCAATCGGGTTCAAGTCTGGCGACTGAGCAGGCCAGGGCAGGACATTGATGTTAGCTGCGGCGAGAGTCTGTCTTACAACTCTTGCGGTGTGCGGTCGTGCATTATCATGCATTAACTGAAATAAGGGACCGATTTGCACTTGTAGAGGAACGATGACGTCTGATACAATCGTCTCAGCATAAATTTGAGCGTTGAGGTTGCCTCTAATCCAAATCAACTCAGTTCTTCCGCCGATCCAAATACCCGCCCATACCATGATGGTTCCACCACTATAAGGATGGACTTCCTGGCAGGATTTTAATCGCTGTTGGCGTCCAGGGGTTCTCCAGTGTCGTATACGTCTTGTATCCGGTCTCATACCAAAACGAGACTCATCAGAAAAGCACACGAAACGCCATTGTTCTTCTGCCCAATTTCTGTGTTCAAGAGCCCATTGATATCGAATCCTACGATTGTGCATTGCTATAGGTGGTACCCGTAGCGGTCTTCGGGAATGAAGGTTCACTTCATGCAAGCGGTTTCTGACTGTTTGGTCGCTAATTAAGTTCCCTGAAGAGTGATGAAGCCTCACGGCTAACATCATGGCGGTTATTGTTGGAGCTCTTCGAGCTAAGATTTGAATGTATCGGTCTTGTCTCCGTGTGGTGCAGCGATACCGTCCTCCATGGCGCTCAGCCACGGTACCAGTGCTTCGGTAACGTGTCCAAAGTCGACTGATAACACTCTGACTTGTATTCAGAGCTAAAGCCACAGTACGTTGCCGGGAACCAGCTTCTATCATTCCCACGGCTCTGAGCATTTCTTCCCTGCTTAAATGACGTCGCTGCTCCATAATAACGTTGGTTTTAATCAGTAGTAGGGAAACAGTAGCACTAATAATGTCTTCAATGCGTTGTATGTTTTTATAGGGAAAATATTGACAGCTGATTTTCATCTTTTACTCGAATTTGATTCACAGTTCCTGATTCAAATTATGAAATGCACCAAAAAGGATCCATATAAATTTATAAAATCATAAATTTATTACAAAGCCACATCTCAATCTCAAGAAATCCGCATAAAAATGCTTGATCCCTAGACACTTTTGATGTGTGTATATAAACTCGTGGCTGTACTGTACATACATGCATTATTTAGAAACCATTCATTCTTTTGGAATTTTACATTGGATATTGATATGCTTTTGTAAATTGAGGCTAAGCGAAGTGAGAGTGAACTTTGTGTTGCGTCGAAACAATATATTATTAGTTCTGATTAAATTGGCCGCGCGGGAATACAAAAAAAAAACAAAATTACTAGAGGAGGATACCTGTTCTTATATAATTTCAACATTCACAATTATTAAAAAAAAATGTTCTTTTTCTTACTTCTACTCAGTAGAATTAAGAACAATTTTTTTTTATAAGTACGGAATAATACAGGCTTTTCTTATTTTATTTTAACCCAACATGCAGAATACAGCTTCGCATGAAAGAAGTAAAGTCGTATTTTTAAACATTGGCACATTTTAGAAGAATGAATGTTGGCTCAACGATTATTTGGTTCGATTGTATGTGAGGTTTTTAATTTATAGGGACTATTTACATTTCATTTATAGGGATCAGATATTTTGGGCCACTGACCAAGGGGATATTATGGATAAAAAATAAATCATCAATAAATTAGTTTTGATTTGATAAGGGTGGCAGGGACATCGCCGCAAAAATTGTTACCATGGATTCAGTACGTCATTCTGAACCCTCCTGCGCTGAAAATTTTTGTCGATAAAAAAAAATTGCATTACCTACGCGGTCAAAATGTATGGCATTTTGACCGCGTAGGTAATGCACTTTTCTATGAAACAGCATATATATTTTTTTAATAACCGCAGTAAAAAATGGTGTCAGTTCGTAAGGAAGTTCGTAATTTTTGTCGATTGAAAATGTTGTAAAAGAATAAATGACGTCAAAAAAAAAGCACGAAACATAGATATAGTTTACCTTGTAGCGCAAAAGCTTTTGAAGTTAAAAATAAAACAAAATTCTTTCAGACGGAAGATGATATATCTGGGTTTGATTTCTGGTTTAATTTAGGCATTGCAATAAAAAATATCTATAGAGAATTTAACAAAATCAAGTGTGAAAGCGAAATAAAGAGATGGAATAAAAGATGACATTTTTCTTTTGTTTTTAGTCTTTTTAGATGTCTACAGATTTTCACCATTTTCGGTATTCTCGATGAAAATCTATAGGCACAACACACAACAATCAGTACTGACTACTCCATGTCTCGTAGGTTCCCGAGGTGGTGTTGAGAACGGTTCGCATCTCGATCACGTGTCAGAACTGTCCCGAGTACACCATCAACCAGTACGGGGAGACCGAGCAGCTGGAGCCTGACGTCAGGGTCAAGGTGAGAAGTCTTTTAAGTTAGCCCAGGTTTGTACGAGCGATTTTTTGCGTGCACTGGATTTTCAACCTTCGGTGTTGAGCCGAGTGTTGAGAATCCATCGCTAAAAATTATTCGCCGGTTATACATTTTGACTGCGCAGATTTTTTGGTATTGCACTTTTTTTACCCTCAACGGGGATGCTCTTGACCTGCATCACACTTGATGGTAAGTGATGGTCAGGCTGCTCCATTCCACTTTCATAATTATGTCAATTTGTGTTTGCTCCAAAATAATAAAAAAAACGAGTGAGTCTTGCAGTAGTCGCATAATAATACGATATGTTCCTTATGACATTTTGGCTGACAGTAACCATCTGACGGTCAACTCTAGCACAGCGCTTATTAGCACTTATTGGTTAAATCAAATAGCGCGCGGTTCCCCACCTTTCTGTTACAAACTTCCGTCCCTTTTCACAAAATCACTCCCACAGATTGCAGGAAAGGGAGAGGAAAAATATGAAACATCAAGAAAAAAAACTTTTTATTAATAATTCATCGTTGACTATTCACACCGCCCAGGCGAGTACTCGCAGCGACAAGAGCTATCAAAGAGAGTACTCGCTGGGCGACGCTCGCTTGGCGGGCAGAACACTCGCCGACAGATTCACGCTTGGTACATACGTATACCCGCGAGTACCTAATCGGTCGTCGCGCCGTCGCGTACTCGGTATTTTTAAAAGCTACGCTGACTTAGAAACTAAATTAAATTAATAAATTATTATGTTTTTCAGATTGGTATCCTGGTGTGGGGGGTGCAGAAGGGAGTCGAACACGTGTCCTCAGTTGTGGAGCGAGTGCATCGCTTTTCACCACAAAACAGGTCAGTTCTTAGTTATTTATTTTATTATCTATGTACAAATAGTTAAATAAATGGTGATTCTCCTCAGGATTTTCAAGGTGTTTAGGCAATGCGAGTATCAACGGCAGCTAACGAAGTTTTAGGCCGATTTAAAAGTATATAACAAATAACACAACATCTTTGTTATTGATGCTGTTTTAATAAATAATTTTGGCTTTACGGACGAAAACGAAGCCCAAAATGATTTAGACGTTGACAAAATATTAATATTTCGGCTGTACACTGAAATCTTGTTTGTTTTTTGTATACCTAGGCAGAGAAAGAGCAAATATAGGCTTTAAAAGAAATAAAATACGATAATTCCATTAGAGAGGATACAACATTTCAAGAATTTCTTGTTGTTGATGATATTGATACATTTGATATTGCCGAGCTTTAGAGCGCTAACACACTAGGACGCCATGGCGACGTCGCTGGCTACGTTCTCATGGCTACCTACCGTAGCCAAATAAGTAGCCAGTAACACGCGGGCGTCCGTCCTGGCGATCAGTTGGCCACTGAATGAGAGACTCTCTCATTCAGTGGCCAACTGATCGCCAGGATCTCTCAGAAAGAGGCGCAACATACTTGTATACAAAATACTGACTACTTGGCTACACGTTGCCAGAGTATCCAGTCTCCTCGTAGGGGCCGGTCGGTCGTGGCTACGCGTCCACATTGGCGATGTCGCCAGTCCGTAGCCAAGTGACTTAACTGTCATACATTTCAATACGAATTGTTTGGGTGCGTAGCTGGCGACGTCGCCATAGCGTCCCAGTGTGTTAGCGCTCTTACAAAGTAGGCCGAATGACCCGCGACAATTCACGAACTTTTGATTTTCGGCTTGGCCGCATCTTCGGCTGGTTTATGGCTGAAAACGAAGCTTTTGTCTGTCACTATAAAGAAACAAGATTGGGGTTTTAAATTATTGTAATCATCCTCCCGCCTTTAAACAACTTCATTGTTTGGTGTTTTGTCTTTTTCATCAATCCATCTTAGCAGCTGTCATTTCAGCTTCTGATGCATCAAATATTGCAGGTCCACCTCTAAAATCCGGATCTGTTATAACTACCGAAATTAGCGACAAGAGCGAAGAATTTCGACAGTCGCTTTGTTCTGTTTGTTTACTGTTGAGGCAATCCCCAGGGTACTGAACATAGACGGCGCCCTGGACTTCGACGAGCTGAACACTCCGCTGTACTCGCCCGCGCCGCCCGGCGCCGCGCACGCGCGCGACGCGGCGCCGCAGCCGCTCGGCGGCAAGCTCGCGCACGGGAACAGGTAACACACGCGCCGCCAGACGTGGCGCGGGCATACAATATGAGAGAAAAAAATTAAAAAGAATAATTTAATACATTTCGACACCTGATAAGAACATCTAGTTTTTGCTAGGTTTACAGGAGAGGGCATTAATATTTTTTTTTGTTTTAATATCGTTACTACTGCTTTTAAATAAAACACTATAAGTATTAAAGTAGACGTTTTATACATATTTTTTTGCGTTCCTATAAAGATAATAACCATGTTTACGTACATCAAACAGAAACCTTTTCTTGGGGAATGTTTAAATAATTGATTATTTTAAAACAACAACATTGTATGTATAGTTATGGTCGTGTAAGTACTTAGATTATTTTTAAGTATATCAATCAATCAATCAATCAATCAATCAATCAATCATTTATTTGCAACGAATGTAGGTTACATTAAATACAGATGGAATAGATAGGAGTGAGCCATGTACATTCTGCCTGGAAATAGGCACGCAAAAGTTATAAAAATTGTTAAGTCTCTATCTAGAAATAAAATTACAAATTAAAATGTCACAGTTAGAATTATTACAATTATACATACATTAATTAATGTTGAAAAGTGTCAAATTAAAATATCACTATAGAAAAAAATAAAAAATAAAAATCATGTCAAATTAAAATATTACTAAGTATAGAAAAAAAAATAAAAAATAATGTCATATTAAGTCCATATTTCCAAAACAGTATTAATTATTTATTAAATATACACATTGCTGATTAACAAGATTTGTCAATTAGATTATTTTATTTTTCGCTATGAGTTTATTTTAAGTCAATAACATAGTAGTCAAATTATTTTTCAAATTTATTTACACTTTCTTATTAAATCAATTATAATGGCAAAAAGCTTTTTGTTATTTGAAACACAATGTTTTTAAGACCGATTTATTTCGAATTACAATGACGGCTCCCGGACTGAAAGATGCCTATTTTTTAATTTTGTATTTTTGGTATAGTTATAATAATACATTGCAAAATGAGTTACAATGTTGTTCATATCAGGTGTCGATTTATGAATAAACTTAACCCACGACTGCCACGAACATTATCTTTGCTTCTATACGTATTTTTTTTAAATAATCTTTTATTCCTTGATCTAAGATGTTATTAACCAGTTGTTTAGTTCTATTTCCAGCAAATATTGTTCCAAATGCTCGGAGACGTGCGAGATTCCCGAGCCGAGACACTTGTTGGGACCAAACAAGGATCAATTAAGGGTAAGCTTGCCACAATTTCCCAATAATGTGCAAATACGAAAACTTTATTACCCGTTGAATACAACCCATTATAAGTTGCACCATCATACTTGCTTGTTCTTTAAACCCGACTGCGCGACAGCAAAGAAAGAATTGGTTTAGCTAAACTTAATAAAAATAAGAAAACAACGTAAAATCTGCTTCTGTTTAGGGTTCTGTGCGTCCGAATGAAAAAACGGAACCCTAATAGGATCACTCGTGTGACTGTACTAAAATCACAGATTTTCTGCGCATTTAAGGTCATAGATCAACTTACGTGCCGCGATCTGTAACACATTTTCGGGTCTCAATCGAAGTATAATCGTAGTTTTACCTTCGCGAACGACCGCCATTTTGGTTCAACTTACGTGCCGCAATCTGTATAATGGTTTTAAAATAACATGACAAATCTCTGAATATTGTGCGTACGAACTTACAATTGCGGTTGGAATATATGGGAGACCATGTTTTTCAGCTACAATATTAAATTTTTTCTTAGAATAAATTCATCCTAACTACGAACTCTTTCGTTGATCCGATACGCACTGAGCCAGTTTTTGTTTTATCATGTTGCGATATCGATACCCTTACATTACGGAGTTTCGCTAAGTAATTTTATTTGACCCCGCAATTTCTAATAGAATATTTCCTTTTCCAGATACAAGTAGTAATCGTCCCCCTGACTGACTACTGCCACGTGGGCGCGGGCGACAACGCACAGGGATGACGTCGATGTGTCGCGCGTCTCTTTCGTTCTCAGCCCGAAACGGCCGCGTGAAAGAGACGCCTATACTTCTCTCTGCGTTGATGCACGCTCGAGTAAAAGTCTCGAAAGAGTTTCTTTGGTTTGTTTTAGGCCTTGATCTAAAAGAGTGATACACGATTTTGTGAATATGGCTTGTTTTAAATAACACCTTTGAAAATTCTTGGCTTATTTGGGACCTTAGGCACTACCGAAACTTACTGTCGATATTAAAATTGGTGTTTATCATTGATATATTAAAAGGAGGAAGATATGTTACGCGCTAACATTGAAATCAGAAAACTTGGGCTCAGCGCACGACTACATGCACCAAAACTCACACATCTGTGATCAGTGTGATCACAGTCGCAAACCTAAAGTTACCGATAGACAAGAACAGAGATAACAGACGGCGGCCGGCGCTGTGTGCGAGCGAATTCGCAATAAGTCTCGCAACTCGCGCATCACATGCTCTGTGTCGCGCATTATGCGTATCGTGTCTCTCACGCATGTTTCAATATCTATCTCGCTCTCACAAACATGGCGAACCAAACATGAAATATTATTATAACTTTCAACAAATTAGCATTTTTGGCTGTACTTACGAGAGTCCCGTGTGTCTTATTGTTCTTCCTTGTATTATTAAAACACTGTTAAGCTGCACAAGAAGTTATTTTGATGCGAATTTATCACAAAAAAAAAACTGTAATTATGGAGCTGTTTGCTCAACGATATGCTGTGCGCGACTGAGTGCCGACCAGTGCCGACTACGGGGAATCACGTAGTTTGATAGGACCAGGCGCTGTTACTAAGTCCCGTATCTACTGCTTTTAATACATCAATGGTGTTTATACTTTTTTTGTCAGTTTTTTGCGATCTTAGGTGCACTGCCGTGCGCCCAAAATTTTGTTAGCCTATTTATACGCTAGAATGATTTTATTAGCAGGAGAATATAGTAAAATATATGTTAGTTGATGAGGCTTGATATAAAAACGACTGTCTTTATGAAAGATCTATGTTTTAGTTTGACGTGATACAACTAATAGTTCTATTGTAGATTTGATGTCGAACTGAAGAATTAAAGAATAATGTTTATAACTATGCATAATTATAGTAACAAAGGGAGGATTTGGACTCACTAAACGTTTCAACAATATTATAACTGTACTTAAATATAATATTCCGTGTAAAGCTACCATTTCATAATAGATTTGACTGTGTATGTACAGACGCCAGCACATCAAGAATAGATTTTCAACTTTATCGCTAAAGAATAAGGTTCAATATTGATTGGGAAAATTTGACAGATTGGAGTAGTTTGATGTGCTGGCGTCTGTACTATGTAAATAATTTTAAATACATTACTGCCAGATAAACGTTGAGTTAATAAACTGCCGTTGTTATCATTTGAAGTCCTGTTAATGATAAGAAGCGTTAAGTTTTCGAGCCATTATTATTTTCATTACCAATTTAGGTAGCTAATAGTAATAATCTACATTTGTTGTCAGGATTTAATATATTGTAAGCTTTGGTGATTATATTATTAACCTTTCGTATGGCCGGGCCACACCGCGTATATAAAGCGCTGTCTGCCTCGGAATATGGTACACGCACGAGTGCGATAATAACGCGTAGATATAAACTGCACAGTCACAGTAGGCTGTCCTTCTGTAACTTATTTTGGAGCATTGATCTTCGTGTCTGGTATACGACAGGTAACCGATATTCTGGTGTTGGTGAAACATCACTTTAGAATTGTCATTTGATAAAAATAACAGTTTTGCAAAATATTTGTAGATTAGCTTCCGCTAGCGTCTTTGCCCGCGTGATATGTCTATAAATTATAGCCTATGTGAACTCAGTGATTATATAGCATTCTACTGGTGAAAGAATTATTGAAATTGGTGCAGTTGTTTTTGAGTTTGTTAATAAATTATAAAGAAAAATTCTTATCTTTTCTTTTTATAATATTAGTGTAGACAAGGAGTCTACAGTCGTTTGACAACATAATGAGATATCAATTTGGATACGATACGGAATTTGAAATAAGTACAGTCACGAAATGAATAGGTAATTTTGCACCTTAAGGTATATTTTTGCGTGCACGGTTGACGAAATGTACATAAGGTGAATTCCTTCCATTCTGAGAGTGTACGAAGTGGATGTCGGTATATTTTGTAACATTGTTATTTAATTTGTATCTATGCATCTTTAAATATTTGCCTATTTCACTTCAATATTATTATGCATCATGTTCAAATTCGAGTACTGTTAACAATGATATGGTTATTGTAATTTTTCACATGTTTTCAGACTTTCATACCAATCGAATTTTGCTTCTAAATTAGCCTTCGTACAGCGGCTGAAGTTGTCACACTTATGGCAATATTACACGGTTGAAGCATATGAAAATGTATTGCGCTGCGTATAGTTGCGGCTGTAATGTGTGCTTGGCTTTACATTGCAAATTGCTTGCTTCATCTAACTTGTAAGACTTAACAGCCATGATTCATCAGCCTTGCTGTAGGTAAACCGTGTAATTTTGCCATTACAAACAAAAGTTTAGTTTACTTCAATCTCTATTGATATGAGAATGCGTAGCTGTAGTTGAAAGCGCCATAAGTTATGATTATAATAAAATGTGATACCAAACAGAACCAATCAAACAGGTTGTATTTGCTGTAAGTCTTTCTCATTTGTCTTATAACTGTTTTCTTATTTGGCTTAGAGCATTTAAACTGGAAATTCGCACAAAATATAACATGATTTTGACAATTAATTGTTTTTATGTTATTTACCCTTTTCGTCCAAATGTATTTATATGAAGACATGCTGCGCCTACATCAACTGAATTAGAATTCATGTTTCCTGCGTTTTGTCATGCGAAACTTATCAAATAACCGATTTATGGATCTTACGGCGCTCGAATGACGTTGATAGGGTGGCGCTGTTGGTAAACATTTTGTGCAATTGTTTTGTGAAATGTATTGAAAAAACAAGAAAGCGGGTTAATTCCGATGTTGGCCACGCGCCACAAGAATCATATACAGCTATACTGTAGTTTGACCGGCTATCTAATTACGCAACACATTTTCGTAAACCATTCAGACTAATCTGTTTTATTTTGACAGTTCAACATTAATTGCGTTATTTACGTTCTTGAGCCGATTTTTATTTCAATAAACGATTCAGATTCTGGTTGGTCGTGTATTACGTAATTAGGGTACGGGCCTGCTGTTCTGCGCCGTCGGAATATGCGGCGAGGCGGGGGGCAGCGTTGACAAATGAGCGGAGGGCGGGGCGCTAAGCGTTGACGAATGTGCGGCCTGCACTGCAGCGCGGAACTGCAGTCTCGGTAAAACTATAGTGATTACTACTTCTTCTATAAATGACAGTTAATAACATAGCATCGACGCCACTCGAGTCGAGTATCAACCTCAAACAAATAAAAAATATCAACTTTATGACGATAAAGCTGATTCTAGAATGACAAACAGTTAAAATTATAAGTTAATCTTCTTATATATAAAAATCATTTGCTGTTAGTTAGTCTGGCTAAAACTCGAGAACGGCTGGACCGATTTTGCTGATTTTGGTTTTGAAATGTTTGTCGTAGTCCAGGGAAGGTTTAAACGTTGAGTAGATAAGTACTTAGTGCCACCCGTGCGAAGCCGGGGCGGGCAGCTAGTATAATATAAATTTCATATTTTAAGTGGCTGAAGTATTTCATTATCTCAAGCACTTTCCCCAGTTTGAATGCTCTGTTTCCAAGTTTATACGGTATAATGTGCAATATTTGTCTTTTGTGTACTGTTCGCTGCAGTATTATTTGTGTATTTGTTCATAAGTTGTTGTAAAGTTTGGACTTGAATATAATAAGTTGAAATATTTTGTGTATATTTTTTCTTTCCTCAGAAGACAGTGGGTGAAAATAAAAACTGTTTTTATTTATACGTATAAAGTATTTATTACACAATTGACGATACATGTAAAACGTAAAATAATACAAAGCTCTTGATAATTTCTCCGTACGTCGATAGAAATTTAATAAAAAATGCTAAGCACTAGGAATAAAATATAAACTGTAACTATAGTAATTAAAATATAACCATTTAACATTTATTGACAAGCATGGATTACATTCATGACACCCATAGTTTAAAAAAAAATTACTCAAAATTACTTACAGCAACTTGACTATAACATGACTAAGGGTTCGTTCAGATGAGCGGTTGGCACGCGTTCTGTTCGTGCGGCTTTTCAGTAAGAAACGCGCGGTGTTCAATATGGCCGATGAATCATGGTTGGTCTGAACATACATAAACATAATATACTTAATCAGTTTATTAATGTTCCCACTGCTGGGACACTGGCCTCCTCTCTGTGAGAGGGAGTGGGCCGTAATCTACCACGCGGGCCCAGTGCGGGTGGGTAGATGTCACATGTCTTCGAATTTTTGGTTCTAAGACATGCCGTAAAAATATCGTGAGGAGGCCCTCACGATATTTTCCTTCACCGTTTTGAGAGCAGTGGTGATGACATTATTTACACAAAATAAAGCGCCTGCTTGTGTTCGAACCCATGACCTACAACTCGTAAATCGGGGCCGATACCACTGCTCTGAAATTTCGCGCAGGATCTCTCACTCGCCACCTTAAAAATGACCGGCCATATTGTCCGTAAGTCGACGAAGTAAATCATGCGGCAAGCCCCATTTTGAACATAGCCCAAATACAAAATGATTATCTCAATTTTTAATTTCAAATTTATCCAAAATCATAGGCCAACAGCCAACTAATACAATTTAAGCACTTAACATTAAAACGTTGACTTTTCCTTACACTAGGCTTATCTAACGCAATATACATAGAAACCTTGTTTCGGGACTGAAGCACATTTAAAAGCGGGTAGACGAATATTTAAACAATACAGTTGCAACTCTGTGTGCCCTCTAAGGGTGGGTAGTTGTGAATCCCGACTATCTCGCATTTAGTTTCAAACTTTTTAATGTCATTTAGACCAGTTATCTATTTACGCAACACATTTTCGTAAACGATTTCGATTAATCTGTTTCATTTTGACAATTCAACAACATTCATTGCGTTATTTACGTTTGTGAGTAGTTTTTTTCAAAACGATTCAAATTCTGATTGATCGTGTATTACGTAATTAGGGTACAGTTGTGTTACTGTATACAGTTGTATTTTATACTTGCTTTTGCATTTTGAAGTCTCCAGTTATTAAGTACTTAGGTTTGAAGCGGTCTATCACTATATTTCTATCAATTCCGGTGTAATTTAATTTATCACGGAAAAGAGACTATCATACCAATTAGGCCGAGAATTTTTTCTTTACAACTTAACTATAGTTTGGCCTCGACTTGTAGAAGACGGAGGTACGCTCGTCATTACGATCTGACTTTTTATTATATAATTTCCTTAAGTAAAGGTAACGCCTAAACTTCTTATAAGATATAGTGTATCAAAGAAATATTATCCGTAAAATTATCATAAGAGAGTACAAAGAAATATACTTTAACTAAATACTTTTGCACCATCATTGAATAAAAAGGAATACTTTTAAGTACTACGCTAAGTTGAGCCTTTACTCGTAATACATTAGATACTATAAGATATAAAAACTATTTCAATTCACCTTGGATGGAATTAAATGTAGAATTTCGAAGTACAATTTTTTTAAAGAAAAGCAAAAATGATTGACTTGCTTTTTGGTATTCACAGTCTTCGATTCCTTACTAAATAGACTATGTTTAGATTTCAAATGTCGTTTAAAAATTTATTGTCACAATTTTTATAAAAAATACTTTCGGGAAGTTTTCTTTTGATCTCAAAACGTCTCACTTTTATCACAGTGTTGCATTAAAAATATAATGAAGCAATAGAAGTTAGGTCGAACATTGCTTAGAGATTATTTGCTTAATGATAGAATGGTTTGGAAAGCGACAAGCACGTTAAATGGTCGGCCACAGAAAATCTATTGGTATCCATACACTGAACACTAATATTTAAATACTACAGTGGGACTATATTGAAGACAAAAAAAAGAATCACCTTTTTTGGAATGAAGTTCCTTAACTCTGCTTGCGGTAGGAGTCGACTGGTAGAAATCGTCACGTAAGGAAAAAGCGTTGTGCCCTCTCCATGCGACTTTCTCTCTCTCTGTCTCTTTATTTTATATACAAGAAGGTGTGCGAGAGTATCGCGTAAGGAACTTCTCTCTTAATGAGTTGACTGGTTGAAATCGTCACGTAAGGAAAGGCGTTATGCCCTCTCCATGCGACTATCTCTCTCTATCTGTCTCTTTCTATTATATACGAGAGTGTGTGCGAGTATCGAGTAAGGAACTTCGCTCCTGGCGGGGGTCCCCCGACCGCACACGTTTTTTATTCTTTGCGTCAGTAAAACACATCTTGGGTCTATACTAACTATTCAAATAACATTATTGAAGTTCTACTAAACTCCTCTACATTTTACGTTATATTTGAGAAATACTTGTGACCGAATATCGCTAAAACAATCGTCGATGCAAGCGGAAACGTAATATAATATGCATTTTTTTTCCCATAATTTTCATGTTTGTAATAAAATGGCTGTTCATATAAAAGTCGGTTAGTTGTCAGGTCATAGGAGCAGCTCCTTGGGGAAGAGGTTCATGGAAGCGTAGTCTTCCAATACCTGGAAGGAAAACAAATATATTTTTGAGTTACATAGTAGAACTCTATGCAATAGTTAGAACTAAGCTGTTGACTAATATTTAATTGGGTATGTCGCCTTCAACGCCCGATTACTTTTATACGCGTAGCATGCCCGCTATAGAAACGGGTTCTGTCGAAGGAAGAATAGCTGTCATTTTGTCTATTCCTCCGTCGACAGAGGAAAAAATATAGCGGTTTGTCATATTTTCTATACAAGCTGCATATAAGGTGACAAACTTTCAATTTCATACCTCAGATAAAAGTTATCTGACGATTTAAAAAGTTAAGCAAGATTAATAAATGGCTGTAGTCCATTTGAAATAAGATTAGACATTTAACTAAACCTTTTGCACGACTCGTAATGCTTCGCATTAGAGTGTGCTCTACGATCGAAAAATATTTTTTGCCCCATTTCTGCAACTGTTTTTATTGTTTCACTCCTGCTAGTACACAGAACCTACTTAATTTATATACCATTGTATAGATGATTAAATGGAGATTAATATTGTATTTTTTAACAATTGATTTAATGCAGCAGAAATGGAAAAAGCATCAAAATAGTTGAAAAAAAATTCCTGTCCGTCAATTTATGATCCCTGAAAACATTGTAGCTTGCGATAAAATCAATTAATTGAGTCAATTTTTTTTTTATACATTCGTTTCAGCCGTAGAAGGAACCCTATTGAAAATGGCTCTTTTATTCATAGTAGTTTAATTATAATTAATAAAATACTAACTAAAATATAATATCAATATCTAAATATTTTCAACCTTGATCCGGTGCCGTTGCCTAGCAACTGCCAACGTAAATATCTTTGTCAGTCGTTGACATTACGACTTCATGAAAAGTGATAAATTGTTCATTTTTAAACTATGTTTTGAATTTCTTTTTCGTTTATGAATGAGTGATAAGTATGAGGCGTGCACTTTTGGATTTTCCAAACTATTTTACAGTCCTTTCAACCGATTTTGACTTCTATTGCGTTGGTGGCATGACAAATGGCAGCTGCATTTACTGCAGCTGCCATTTGTCAGACAGTTGGTATTGTAACCACTTTTTTATTTTTAATGCTTTCTTTATGCCTACGGTAGGTATAGAAGTCAGAATCGGTTGAACGGACTGTAAGAAAGTTTTGTTTCAAATCTTATTTCAAATGGAGATATAGACCAATACAGGGTGGAGATTTGTTGTGATATCCTTAATTATCCTTGCTAACGAGTGCACTTGTTGTAGAAAAGCTACGCAATTTGCCACCTTACCCATCCAAGCTGATGTTCAGAGAGGCACTGCTACCAACTTGTTTGCATAATATGGCGATTATGGTTTGTAGTGTCGCTGGCTCAGAAACAGAACAGGGGGCTTAGAACGGCCGCTTTGGCAGAATCATCACAAACTGACAATTCATAATATTATCTGCGAGGAATTGCTGGGAATTCAGAAAATGAATTGCTTTTAGAAGAATTGCTGAATGTGGCCGTTTTAGGTCCCCTGCTAGATTCTTCTTTTTTTTGAACCGATGATACAACATTCCTCAACTAAGATAGTTAATTGACTCAGACGGGACTTTGCGGGTTCGCAACAAGTCAATCGTCATCCTGAGGATGCCTCGTTGAGAGGTGAAACACGTGTCGATTTCTTATAGGGTTCTTTAGGTTAAGCGGATTAGGTTACTAAATATACGTTGTCTATTGTATTTCAAGTAGATTAATTTGGTTTAGCTGACACAGTTGCTTGCCGTAGTTAGTCAATAGATGGACAAATAATCATTTTTCACACACTAAAACCCTATATAACTTTGAGAGCAAGCTTACATTACGTACATTAATGCCTAGCCTATTAATGTTCCCACTGCTGGGACACAGGCCTCCTTTCTGTGAGAGGGAGTGGGCCGTAATCCACCACGCGGGCCCAGTGCGGGTTGGTAGATGTCACATGTCTTCGAATTTTTGGTTCTAGGACATGCCGGTTTCCTCACGATGATTTCCTTCACCGTTTTGTGAGCAGTGGTGATGGAATTATTTTACACAAAGTAAAGCACCTGTCTGGGTTCGAACCCAGGACTTACAACTTGTAAGTCGGGGCCGTTACCACTGGGCCACCACTGCTCATCAGGAGGTCGGAAGTTTAGAACATTGGTAACTCACCTCCCGCAACTTATCAACAGTAGGCTGTGGTACGTCCAGCTGCATGGCCGCCCGCATCTTGCTGCCGTCCAGACACAGCTGTTTGTTGAGCAGTAGTTCGGCTCCGGCGGATGGTTCCAAAGGAGTGTGGTCCAGCGAGTACTTGCGACACATCTCCGCCCAGGCCGTGAGGTGCTTGTCGTTCGCTTCCTCGGCCACTGAGGCTATGTCGGTCTGGAAGTAAAAAGTTGGTAATTAAAGTAATATGGCTTTTCAAATAATATAGAATTTAATTTGACGCCATCCTAACTAATATTATAATTGCGAAAGTGAGTTTGTTACGCTTTTACGCTAAAACGGCTGAACGGATTTGGATGAAATTAGGCACTTGGGTAGATTATGACCTGGATTAGAACATAGGATACTTTTTATCCCAATATTCTCACGGGATCCTGACTAATGCGGGTGAAACCGCGGGGCGCAGCTAGTATCTTATAAAACTGCTTTTATTACTGTGCAACCAGCCACAACAGCTAACACTAAGGTTGGCAACCAATTCACCAATCAGGTTTCCAAAAACAGGGAGGAATGGAAAATATCTCACAAGATGTACAACTCATACATAAAACAACTATATACTCTATTTGAAATAAGATTCGACATTTAAACAAACCTTTTTTACAGTCCGTTCAACCGATTCTGACTTCTATACCGTAGGCATAAAGACGGCGTTAAAAGCAAAAAAGTGGTTACAATACCAACTTTTTACTGCAGCTGCCATTTGTCATGCTGCCAACGCAATAGTACTCAAAATCGGTTGAACGAACTGTAAAAACGGTAAAAATTTCTAAACTTATTTCAAATGGCGTATAGATGCGATAAAAACTAAGAAATGCGTTGAATTCTGGCAGCAACGCAAGCAGTTTGAGGACCCGTCCTTCAATGTCTAACAAGGTTAGCAGAAACTATGATTAAAATGTTAATATTTCTGTCAATATGAAGAAAATTTACCTTAGCCAGTGTAGAGATTGCAGTCCCATAATAATCATGATTAATCTTGAAGATATCAGCAACTAACTCAGCCAGCGCCCCCTGGGTACTATTCGCTTCATCCACCACATTGTACGTCTGTTTGTTGGCTTCCGGTTTCCGGCCCAGCGTCCATATTGCCCGGCACACGTCCCGGACGTGAACCGTGTTCATCTTGAGGTCAGCTGTCCAGAGGAGCTTCATTGTTTCGTTGAGGTGTTTGTAGATACCGCCGTAGAGGAGGCGAGGGGCTGTAGGAAGGGGTATACGTGGTTAGTAACTACACCTTCAAGTGTCATTAACGAGACACAATAGATTTTAAATTGTTATGGCCTCCTGAAGGCCAGTGTAACGGTGGAGCGGTTCATAAATTCACTGACAACGCACAACCTAAACTGCTGGGTCTAGAAGAAGTGTTTTTTATATCACCTGCCTAGCCTTTTCCCAATTATGTTGGGGTCGACTTCCAGTCTAACCGGATGCAGCTGAATACCAGTATTTTACATGGAGCGACTGCCTATCTGACCTCCACAACCTAGTTACTAGGTAACACGATACTTCTTGGTAAGACTGGTTGTCAGACTTTTGGGCTTCATACTACCTGTAACGACTGTTAAAGATCTATAAATGACAGCCGGGACGCGTGAATCCAATATCTGTGTATGAATCAACGCTCTAGGCGTTGAGCCGCAACATTATGCGTCGCCCCCGTTCTTAAGTATGTTATGAATTTTCGTGAAGCCAATATCTGTGTATGAACCAACGCTCTAGGCGTTGAGCCACAACATTTTGCGTCCCCGTTTTTATGTATATTATGAATTTTCTAATGGACAAAGCTGTTACGAATTAACTCATGGTTACTGATGATATTATTTATAGAGTGTCGGCGAGTGTTAGTTGCATTTCCTTTCTGATATAAGAAAGTATGTAGTATCTTTTTCAGAAGTATGTATGTTTGTTTGTACATAAATGAATGTAAGTATGTAAGTATTTTCAAAAAAACAAATAAAAAATAAACAATTTTGTGTCTTCTTTGCATCTCAGTAAATTGTAGGCTTTGGCTACTTCAGTTTTGTTGCAATGTATAAAATTAGTTTTTTGCGATCACAGTTTAGTCCATGTTGTAAATTCTCGTCGTTTCGAATTATCTTTATTTTTTTTATACGTGAAATCAACGTAAGCCTTGCACCCCAAAGGACATGGATAAATTCTGGCCCAGCACGGACAAGTACTTAATTATATTTTTTTTGAAGCTTATAATATTGCAATTTTTATCATGGCTTTCATTTGTCCGCATAACATGGGGGAAAAATATCAATTTAAAAAGAGTATTCATTAATTGTTTGCTTTATTTTGTCTACCATTTTATGTCGATTGTCATTAAAAAGTCAAGTCATCATGTCTTTCATTATTTAATGACATGACAATTTAAGTCAATCGTATGTCTTGTGGCTCGCATGAGAATGTATTCTTGTGGTTTCTTGTGGTGTTTTACAACGACCTTTGGATTTGTTTCTGGATGTTGTTACTGCTCTCCCGACTGACCCGCTTTGCATCACGGACTTCATTTCGATTTACTTTGATTACTCGCACTTTGGACGACGGATTTTACCCTATTTCTAAGTGCTCGTTTACGGAGACGCGGAGCGTTGAGCGAAGCGTGCAGCGTGGCGTTTCGCGGTGCGTCGGGACGTTTTTTCAGTTTACAGACAGGCGGCGCGTGCAGCGACACGCGCAAACACAAACATAATGGCAATTTGTGATGTTGTTGTTTATGAAGACGTGGGGCGTGGTGCGTACAAAGCCACGGGCCCCGCCGCGTACCGCGGGGTACGCGGCGGGTAAACGAGCACTAATGGAGAGCCGGCGCTGCATTAGCTGTTGTATAGTAACGCTTCGCATAAGGAGCCATTTGTTGGATTCGGATGAAATCCAATCCAAAGACAGTGGATTACTCCGCGGTTGGTGAGTTTTAACATTTTCAGTAACGTCTTCAGCACTTCTTATTAGGGTGCCTATTTCTTTATTCTTATGTAAGTTTTTTATTTTAGGTCACTGCGTCTGAACATTTGTGCCATTTTGTTGGTTATTGGCTTGGCACACTTTATCACAGTCTGGTACAACGCTTGGTGTTCCAACACCAAGCCCTAGGGTTGGCCATCGTCATGAGTGTGCAAACTGTGGAAGATCCCTGCTGCGTGTTCGTTTTCACACACTGACCCGTAATCCGGAGCGCTAAAGACACATTTTTCTCAACAAGTTAGTATGAAAAAAATGTATGTATTATGTACCACGATTGCTTAAATATATTTATCCAATACCACCTTTTATATTTATCTATGTTATGAAATGATACATTATGAACTTTTTCGGATACTTAGATGAGGTCGACAAGTTCTATTTGCCATCCATGTTGGCAACGAGCAAACGAACATCAACGACGATGACGGTCAACAACAATAAGAAAGGCAAAGGCAAAGGCCCTTTCCATTCAGCGAAGGCACGAGCATTGATCAACACGCTTGCTCAAGATGGGTTGGCGATTTTAGACTTATATCAACCGGGCTTCACGACCATTTTATAAGACACACTCGTATAGGTACTTAGACATAAAACCTAAATTAAATTAACCTATAAGGTGAGTTCGTTTAATATTTTTTGTGATTTCAGGAGGGGGTTGGACAAAGAGCTCGCGACACTGTCATCGTTCTAACAACTGAACGCGTTTTCTTTCAAATAATAGTCATCGTCATCATTCAGCCAAAAAGTCACTGCGTTACATAGGTAGGCCCTTCACATGGTGGACTTATGACCTGGAAGTTGCGGAAATTCGCTGTATGCGAGAAGCACAGGACGGGTCTATGTGATATGATTAAAAGTAAATAATAATAATATCAGCGTATTATTTCTCCCACTACAGGGCTGAGGCCTCTTCTCATACAGAGAAAGCTTTCAGACTTATATTAAATATAAGTCCAGGTTTCTTCACGATGTTTTTTCTTAACCGATATCAGTACCTAATGTCCAAGATAATATACTCAGAAAGAAAAAAATCACATTGGACTTTCCCGGATTTGAACCCACCACCTCGTGCATGAGAAGCGCGGCCCAGTGGTTATTGGGCCTTCATGACAATGTATATACCTACTGTATTAAAACGTCAAAATGTCTTATCAAAATGTTTAACTAAAATGTCTGATATTTCTTCACCACCGAGTTCTAGAGTAATAAAATATAAACAGGTCTATTAAATACAAATATTTCTTCATGATATATATTGTTTTATTTATGTCCATGCTGGGCCAAACTTGTATGGGAGCGTTATCCATCTCCTTTCGAGGTGTGTTTGTTTTTCCTTGAGAGGACAGCTGACATAGTGCGTTTTTCTAAATTCAAATCTTTTAGTCAGCGGGCTACTCTTTACAATCCTATAAGTACAAGTAACAGAAGACAAATATTCAATGAAGTACTTGCAATCACGCAGCGGCGATCCTTTGTTTTCGGTCCATTTGCACAGAATTTTCGCGCCAAAACTATCGATATTCCTTGATTCGTAGTTTATAATACGATATACTTTACACACCACACTTTAAAAAAATTTAAAGTCATTTTCCTCCGACATATTCATCTTTTTTCACGAAATTACGGAAACAAACACTAATATTGTGATAGTTTATCAGAAAGAAATGAATTCAACAAGCGCCGAGGTCAATGTCATAGTTCAACTGACCGAAATAATAACAAACGAAAGTAAATTATGATGCAATCACTTGTCTCGCTCTAACTCACTCCATATTCGGCACAGATTTATTCCTAGACGCCTTACTTTCTTTATGGGACAATCATGTTGCGGTATCGCGCGTAGCTTTAGAAAAGTGTTGAGACCGAACATGATTGTCCTACTCCTGTTGCAAAGTTATGAGGGCCAACTCTGTGCGTTAAAAACCAATCAACTAAGGTGTTGGCTCGAAACAGATTTGTATGATTGTTTTCAAAATTGTGCACAACAATGTCTGTGTACTATTCAACACCATCCAGTGTTGGCTCATATACAGGGATTGGCTTTACGCAGCCGGGACCAACGGCTTAACGTGCTTTCCGAGGCACGGAGGGATCTTGGTATGTAAAGATGGTCCATCCACGGACCAACCGCGACAAGCGTAGCTTAACCTGATCGATTGACCCGTGCGGCTGTTATTACTTAGCCACAAGCACAAGATTTATCGTAACTAAACACTTAGGAAGGATTATTGAAAATTCAAGGCGTTAAATAAAGGACGAAAGTTTGTATGTCAGTAATTTTTGCCGTTGGGATAGGATATCTCATCTAGCAGACGGCTTGTCGCTGATAAAAAGGGAACCACTGGAACCAGTTTAGTTTATTGAACGTTAGTCTGTCCTGCACGTGCATCTTGCCAAGGTTGCTACTGATCTGAATATTCACCGAGAAAATAATTCGATAAAAGTAGCTTTCACCACTGCTCTTCGGCATGTCTTAGAACCAAAATTGGAAGACGTGCAACATCCACCAATTTGCATAGTGCCCGCGTGGTGGATTATGGCCCACTCCCTATCACAGAGAGGAGACCTGTGATCCAGCAGTGGGAACATTGTAATCTTAGTTGCTCAAAGACAAATAATTAGCTATCCTGGTACGTACGTACCTGGTATATGGTACGTTAATAATGTAGCTCAAAAAACAATCCAATTTTGAGCTACATTATTAACGTACCATCGATACTATTAGAAGAAGCAACGCACTACTTATTAGCATGTATTTAAACGTCTTTCTCGTGGCAAAAACAAAAAAAATACACGCGAAAAAAGCATTAGTAGTGTTAATAATAATCTCGACAAGCGCCAAGAACCGTAAATCTATGTATATGTATGTACGGTACAAAAGATGATTACGGTGAATGTTAAATTGTCCGTGATAATCCACTTTCCTTCACAACGGACGGATTTGAAGACTAATTACATTAATTATGAACGATAAAAATCTATCGAAGTAGTATTTCAGTCTAATAAATATTATTCTGAATAAAATATTATAATGAAGCTAGACTGTAGTGATTTATATTTGTCGACCTTACTTAAAAAGTAGCTCGCTTGTGTTTGTACTATATGCGTGACGGAAGCCTATCATAATATTATTATCCATGAAGAATTAGCTGATATAATATAATATTAAACATATTCAACAAAACTTGGAAACCTGATACATTTCGGATCACCGTAGTACAGTCTACGTTCCGAGTATCAAACGAGACATGAAAGTAATGATTCAAATTAGTATTTTTTTTAAGTAATACCATTGTAAAGGCTTACAACCAAAGCTTCCAAGGATGCCAAATACTTCTAGGACAATGCTAGCTAGAAACTGAACCTTGACATTACATTTAGATAAAATTAAAGTAAATATGACGCATCCAGCCTTCATAAGAGAACGTCACACAAATATGACCGACAGAGGAAGACGTTCTTCAAAGTTTCAAAGTACAATGTTCTTCTAAAGTGCGATGTGCCTTATTATGGTGGATCCGTAGTGATAGCCCGCGAAATTCAAATCTAACTTAGAGAGATTCGATTATAATTCATCATCATCATCATCATCATCAGCCTATTAATGTTCCCACTGCTGGGACACAGGCCTCCTCTCTGTGAGAGGGAGTGGGCCGTAATCTACCACGCGGGCCCAGTGCGGGTTGGTAGATGTCACATGTCTTCGAATTTTTGGTTCTAGGATTTGCCGGGTGACAAAGTAAAGCGCCTGCTTGGGTTCGAACCCACGACCTACAACTCGTAAGTCGGGGCCGTTACCACTGGGCCACCACTGCTCTGCCGATTATAATTATGTAAATACATATACAGGGTGGACCAAAAATACAAGTCATAAAAAAAAGTAGATTACTCATGTCCAGGGGTATTCGAAAATACCCCATGTATGTTCCGCGATTTTTTGTAGTTTTCAAGTTATTATTTTTTTGTATCTTTTTTTAGTTTTCTTGTCGGTGGAGCCTCAAAAATTCATGTCTTTTTTGTAGTGAGTATTTTCCAGTTTTTTTTATGGCGTCACTATTTGGACCACCTATTTTAAAGCTTAAAAGGATTTTTAGCCTAACCTTCGAAGGCTGATTACAGTGAATTATTAGAAGGTTAAGTACTAACTTTTTTTTATTTTTTGTGTAGCTTAGGAACCTGCATAGTTTTTAAAGTCACCTAGAATATATGGAACATCATTTTTGTATTTTTAAATTTGAAGTTGAAAATTTCAGTCTTACCACTAAAAACTTAAATTACTACTACCTACCTTTACTTTAATTACTGCTATCGATACTTTTTGAGTAACTTGCAGGAATGTTAGCAAGTTTATTATTTTATGTATGAAAGTAACATTCAAGACGATACTGTCGCCAAAAAAAAAAACTGGAAAATACTCACTACAAAAATATATATGAATTTTTGAAGCTCCACCGGCAAGAAAACTTGAAAAAATTACAAAAAAAATAATAACTCGATAACTACAACAAATCGCCGAACATACATGGAGTATTTTCGAATACCCCTAGACATGAGGAATCTATAATATTTTTTTTGACTTTTATTTTTGGTCCACCTGTATATAATAATATGTGTTATAGCCGCGCAACATATTTTGATCAAGATACAACTTGACACTTGTAAAAAACGGATCCTAAGATTTCATTTATAATGAAATGATGTCGGTTTCCGTAAGAAGATCTGTTAAGTTCTAAGTCACTTTTATACGTATTCTTTTTTGGTAAATATTTTAAAACTAGATGTCACCGGATTTCCTAGCTGACTGATCCTTGAAAAGAAATGCCGAAACGAATTCTGAGGTCATGGTCTCTTTTAAAATCAAAACATTATATTATTAAGATAATATTGTGTAACACTGCAGTCATGTCTAGAAAGGCATATAAGAACTACTTACTCAAACTCCGTCGGTCCCCGATGCCGTACACGATGGCCGGCCTGATGATGGTGTAGTTCAGCTCGGCCGCCATACTCTTCAGCTCCTTCTCCACTTTGCTCTTCATCTTAGCCTCCGTGGTCCATGGTTCTACTGCGCAGTCTTCTTTTTGTGGCTAGGAAAATAATTAAGGTTTGGGTAAAAAATATTGATTTCGATTAATTGTTTTTGACATTATTAATTATACTACCAAACAAATTGAAGTTTTTTCAAAGAAATAGACGTATTCCACATTAGGTACCCGTTTAAATGGCACCTGAGGTATTCCACATACGGCACCTATCGATATTCTTCGCAGGAGCCATTAGTGGAATTATTTGTTATTTAAAATTTTATTCCACAAATGGCACCTACGGATCAGTACGTACTAGTGTTGGGACGCTTTTCCTTTTTTAGGACCTCAAAATAAAAAAATCTGTGGAGAGTATTCCACAAATGGCACCTACGGATCAGTACGTACTAGTGTTGGGACGCTTTTCCTTTTTTAGGACCTCAAAATAAAAAATATCTGTGGAGAGTTTAAAGGCCATGAAGTTGGGGAGGTGTTGATGATATGTAAAACTTAAAATGCGAGTAATACGAAACTATTCTTAGTTTCAGTCTTCGTTCTCATGTTAAGAGGTCTATGACGTCACCGCATCAATGTCACCAGCGGACAAGTTTTACGAGCCCGACCGGATCCTTGTGGTAATTATCACTCCCTGATAAGTACCGAATTGATTAACCATTTCGTCGCAGCCAGAGTACGCTTTTATTAATATCGTTAACGAAAATGAATATTGGTTTTGTCATAAATTGAGAGTGTATTGAGTAGGGAGGGGAGTTCATCCATTTTAAGAGCTCGTTAATTAAATTACGTACGTAATTTAATGAATTAATATTGTAATATCATGTTTTTCAAAACAAACCATATTTGAGCATTCCTGGATTGTAGCAGTGTCGGATTCGCTGTTAAGAGCAATCCTTAATTTAAAGATGAGAGCAGCTCTCTAATAGAGTCTAAGAGCGTAAATAGTGCTCGAAGAGCATTCACCTTTATTTCGCTCAATATTCATCCTCAATATAGGAGCTTAATACGCTCGTTGTCTCCACACACAACCTTTTCCCAGAATAAGCATTAGTATCTGCTTAAAATAACATTGTTTGATCAGTACTGTAGGGCTCCGACGAGTCTTGGTACCAGAATGCATACGTCGCACCACATAACAGATAAAAGAGGTTAGAAGGGCCTTGTGGGCGGGGCAGGCGCGCCGCACTTATGAGCAGACGCTCTTATGTCAACCGAAATTTGGTTCACCTGTCAACAGTCGCGCTCATATTGTGACAACGTGCGCCGCTCCGCGAAAAAATAAGAATTATGCCGTCTTGTGCTATTATAACGTGTCGGAAAAGAAGCCAGGTGTGTAGTGTAACCCGGGAAGGGATTTCTTTTCACCGGTAAGTCCAAAAACCATTAAATACAAGTGATATTTGTAGTTATTACAATAATATTATGTAGTTTGTAGAAAAAAAACGATACAATCGCAAGCAGATTTAAAATTATACATTACTTGCAATGCATGGGTACGATCTTGTACTAGATGAGTGATTGCGCAATGTATTGCGTTCACTGCGAACGACGCGTGCTGAAATTCGGCGAAATTCATGGGTATCGATAGTGTTGTACCAAGTTGTACACAATGTCGATATCAAGTATGTGTGTTTCAGGTAAGCCATTTATAATGAAAACATACTATAATTTTATTTTTAGGTTTCCAACACATCCTGATACTAGAAAACTGTGGATTGAGGCAACTGGTAGAATTGAATGGATACCTACTTCCTACCTACTTCTTTGTGTGAGTAATGCGCGTACGTATTGGTCTCTTGCTTGTGGTGGAATTAAAGGTAGGGGTATTATTGGCGACATGCGTTCTGATACAAACCAGGAACTATTTCCTTTCTAACCTCTTTTATCTGTTCTGTGGTTTTGACCACGGAACAGATAAATAAGGTTGGAATGGTAATGTGGGCGGGGCAAGCGCGCCACAATTATGATTCGACAATCATAACTCGACCGATTCATAGATTCACCGCGTTTAGTGCGTATCGTACTACTTCGGAGAACAAAGCTCTGCTTTAAAATGCCGTGTTGTGCAATTATAACATGTAAGACAAAAAGTCAGAACTCAAGTATAGAGCGAGGAGGTATATCTTTCCATCGGTGAGTCGAAAATAACATTTAATTACAATATTATTAGTAAAATATGTAAAAATATACTGATCACTACGAAATTCCAAAAATTAACAACAATATTGCAACAAGTTTAAAAAAATATACATTGCGCGATGTGTACTCGCTCAATCAACACGATAACCAAGTCCACCATTCAAATATTATATTAATCATTGAATGAATGTGAACGAATGATATAAAGGGACATAATTATAGACCTGTCATCTACGAGGATTTACTATATTCTATTTACGTAGTGTTAAAATCGAATTAAAATGCAATTTGACTTATGCAATAAATTATTAACTTTAGGTTTCCTAAAGAACCTAACGCCAGGGAACAATGGATTGACGTGACTGGTAGAAGCTGGATGCCGACAAAGACTACTACTATTTGCTCTAAACATTTTACTGATAATGATTTTATCGTTAAAAAATCAGGTTAAATACGTTTTATTCCAAGGACAGTGATTATTTGTAATTAATAAAAGGAAAATAAAATTATTTCTTGATATTTATTTAATGTTTCATTTTTCCCCATACATTTGTCAGATAAATAAATTATCGATATAGAATATCGGCTTTATCAAGCACTAGCGTGTATGAAAAATGTTATTGTTTTTTTGCGTGCGTGAGTGTCTATGCCTACGGGAGCTTAGTGCTAGTGTGCGAACGAATATCTGCCCTGAGATTTATGTATGTGAGATTTGGTTGTGTGCGAAATATTTGTAAACATAGTATTGCGTATGTGTAGAAATTAAATAGAGGGGATTCAAATGGCGACACTGGACCTAGTACAAAATTGGAGCGAGGGCCTTTCCAACCTTATTTATCTGTTCCGTGTGTCGCACGGATGAGGCCAAAATCGATGCTAGTGGACATAATGATTATTGAAAAATCAACTACAGTTTAATTAATGTTTATGTGTCAAATTTTGTTCTACAATACAATAGACGTATAATAAATAGAATATTTAGTAATCTAATCCGCTAAGCTGTTCTTAAGGAGTCGTAAAGAACCCTGTAAGAAATCGACACGTGTTTCACCTTTCAACGAGGCATCCTCAGGATGATGATTGACTTGTTGCGAACCTGGACACGACGTATTGCTCTTATGGACTTTGCGTTCGGCGCTTGTCGTGGAAACACGTCGTTTTGTAACAGCTAAGCAATAAATTAAGTATACCAACCTTATCACTACTGTGCATCTGCCCACTCGAAATCTCAACCAGCCTTTCGACCTTCAGCTTGGCACACTGGCGGGCCACGTTGGTGCTGAGCGTGAAGAGTCCTTCGGAGTACACTGCCTCCGTCTGCCCCACCCTGGTCTCGCCGGAGCAGTTGACCACCAAGCCCCATGGGGCACCGTCGCCAGGGTCTAAGGCTGATGCGCATGATGCTGGAAAGGAGAAAGAGTGATGGAGAAGATGGCAAGTGTTATCAGATCTTGGGAATAGATGAAAGGTTTTTAGACGTGGGACACTACAGGGCAGTTAGGGTATGAGCCCTATTTAGTTCCAATTTCCCAGAACTAGCTGTTACTCGCAACTTCGTCTGTGATCCAGCATGAAAAGTAGCTTAAGTACGCACAAACAAACAAACTCACTTTCGCATTTATAATATTAGTTAGGACAAGTCACAGTTTGGCGGAGTGTTTTTTTAATAATCCGGTTATATCCCTTGTTTTGGACTCTCAAACAAGTGGTATGCGCCCATTGGCGTGCGAGTTAAAACCACAGAGAACCTCGCATGTGTTGGTCCAAGATTTTATTTAAGTTTGTATGTCCATATCCATATATTTGTATGTCATTCAGTTCTTTGGATTGCAGTAATGTTATGGAAAATTCTGAAAAGTTTGCATTGTGCTTTCCCCAAAAAGTTGCAGGATTTTAAACTTACTTGGGCAACTCTATGTCATGACAACCATAGAAACGGGTTTTCTACGGATTTTGTCGACGGAAGAATAGACCAAAATAATGACAGATTGTGATTGTTTATCTGTCATCTTGTCTATTCTGCCGGCGACAAAACCCGTTTCTATTGTGGTGGTATTCGATGCTCTATCTATAGTAATGGAATAAAGCTGAAGAGTTTGTTAGTTTTTTTGTTAGATCGCGCTTATCTGTGGAACTACCAGACGGATTTGAAAAAAAAAAAATACTTTATGCATTTGATAGCTCAAATCTTGAGGAAGGGGCTTTATTTAACATCACGCTATAACCCTTAGGAGCCAGTCAGAAAGAACGCTAAGCGAAAACGAAGTTATAGTGCGGGCGGGCGATGCGAGGCGGCGCGGTGGGTCGGTGGAATAAAGGCCGAAACACACTTGTAACACCCGACGCCATCACACGCTTTCTTATTGGCCAAATGACGAAAAATTGCTCAACGAGATGAAATATGGACAATGAGTAAGCGTGTGATGGCGTCGGGTGTTACAAGTGTGTTTCGGCCTTAAGACATTTCACAATGATAAAGTGGCGGGGCAGAAGCTAGTTGAATTCGATTGTGGCTATCGACGCTATCGTGAGTCATTTCGTCATAACGCACTAGCTATACTGTCAGTTCAAACAATGGTCAAGCACTGCATCAATACTAATGAGAATTTTACTCTCATCATAAATTAAAAAATTAAAAAGAAACCCTTAAATATTAACAAATACACTCCCACGCCTACATGATAAATTCAATTAACATTCCTATTAGCTTAGCATCAAAGAACTATGAAGCAATCGTTGAATAAGTGATATTAATAACAATACAAGTAGACAGATAGATAGATAGACAAAACATTTATTCAAGTGCGCATTGTATGCACAAATATGAAGACACATCGAATATTGTCGGCGCCACGACGACGTTAGTTTAATGTTACATTTATGCATGTTATAAAATGCATATATGGAAATGATGGCGTTGATGTCGGCAGATTTGGAAGTACAGAAAAAATAGGCTTCATATAAAATTCAGACTACCCAACCAGGCCTACCAAGGAGTATCGTGTTACCCAGTAACTGGGCTGTGGAGGTCAGATAGGCAGTCTCTCCATGTACTGGTATAGAGCTGCATCTGGTTAGACTGGAAGCCGATCCCAACATATTAGGGAAAAGTCTTGGCAGATGACGATTAAATCTGTAAACTTGGACAAATAATTAATGCTTTGTGCGAAACTCGCGTAATACCCTACAGTGTTTGTGCGTTCGATACGCCAAGTTTCGGTTCTATGCGCGGTTCAGGTTGGAAATGGGTGAATCAATCAAAACAGCATCTTGATCAAATCCTTGGACGTTAAAACGCCCGCTACACGGCTGCTAATCGCGTCGTCCCCGACAGAGGTGACCTTGGTTGGCGACCGGTAAAGTTGTTCAACGTTTGGTCGTAAACCATCACAGGTTACCTCTGTCGGGACGCGGTTGGCGACCGTGTAGCAAGCGTTTAAATGGCAAACCAAAAACAACGGATTTTTTGCCCATAAGGTCAATTCGACTCGGCAGCGTTCGGGAAGCTACGCAATATCTTTTCGTCTCAAATACCGCAGTGCCTCAAGACGAAAGTCTTTGACCAGTGCGTGTTGCCAGTGATGACTTATGGCAATGAAACGTGGTCGCTCACAATGGGCCTTATCAGAAGGCTAAAAGTTACCCAAGGGGCAATGGACAGGGCTAGGCTTGGAGTTTCCCTACGCAATCGAATCAGCATTGAAGAGATTCACAGAAGAACCAACATAGTAACCGACATAGCTCGAAGAATTCCCAAATTTAAGTGGCAATGGGCAGGGCACATTGCTTGTAGAACAGATGGCCAATGGGGCCGAAAGGTTCTGAAGTGGCGACCGCGTACCGGAAGACGAAGCGTTGGGAAGGGCCACAAGGTGGACCGATGACCTTGTGAAGGCCGCAGGAATCTGCTGGATGCGGGAAGCACCCGTCGAAGTGGCGGTACTTGGGGGAGGCCTCTGTGACCTCCGTCCAGCCAGCCAGTGGACGTCTTTCGGCTGAAATGCTGATGATAAATGATGTACGAGTACATGCAGATGATAGAATGGAGCCCCTCTGTTTGCAGTAACTTTTACCTTTATCTACAAACTAAGAATAAATTAGTCTATGTATTAACAATTAACTAGAAACTTACATGGACTTTGTTGTTTTCCTAGGCTAATCAGAGGGCCTAGATAAAGTAACATTCGATTAGCGACAACGCTAGTAGAAGTAGAAAAGTCAAAAATGTATGGGATTGACAAAAGCTATCGAAACGTCACGTGATCATAGCTCAACGAATAGAAATTAGCTAGACAATATTTAACATCATTCCATTCATACAGCCTCGAACGATAACTTGCTAACGAAAGACCAGAGACAATATGTAATTTTTATCGAAGTAACCAATGGATCAGACGATAGCGAAACGTAGTGTAGGTATGTCGTTGAAGCGATAGCGATTGTCGAAATAGAATCGCTCCGAAGCGAATGTCATTTGTCTAGGCCCTCAGGTAACGTTTTAATCACTGTCAACGACATTTAGCCCATTTACAATACCTAGAAACACTACTTTATAACTTTATTTTCCTGCATGTTCCTTCCTGCCTAAATAAAAATATCCTTATTGGTCTAGTCTTGGCAATCATAACAATTGGACTGTTTATTAACTGATTATTATTCAGTGCATGCGCCCGAGTCATTTTGAATATTAACACGCCTAGTCAACATCCTACGAATAAATGCCATTATAAATTAGACTTATTTATCTTGTGGGAGATTTCCCTTATAGGATCGATGAGTAGAATTTTAATCGGCGTTAGCGCACGTATGGTATTATAATTATTGTCCATGTTTATTCTAAGGAACCGGGTTCCACAACGATACTCAGTCGGGAACCCGGAAATCTCGATTTTAAGTTAGTTACATTGTAAAAGAAGTATATCTTGCTGAGGACGCTTGTGTACGTACGTACCTATCTACTATTAGATAAAAGATACGGCGAATTTTCATATTAAATAATTTTCACTGCATAAGTCCGCACGCCCGCGTCTGTCTGTCTGTTTGAACACGATAAACTCAAAAATGACCGAACAGTTTTTTTTGTCTGAACAAAAATCATGGAACTCGCATCATCGTCACCGAAGGCGCGTTGAGCACTTTTTTGTTGACAGCGCACTCTGTTTTATATTTTTCGATTTTTTTTAATGGAGCTACATCTTTCGTTCCATTTTCGTTAGATGGTGTTACTTAGTTTGCACTTCTATCGCCAGTCCCCAAAGAATGCTTCGAATGTTTTTTTTTTAAAGATTTTTCAATGAGTGTGTCTTTAGTTTAGTTTGAGATCTGCGATTGTCCCAATTAAACAATTTTCTTTCTTTCTTTCTTTACACGGTTTTCATAAATGGATGGAGTGATTCATGAGGAAGGTTAAGGTGTATAATTCATGAAGGTTTTGTGTAAATTGGCTGAAATGTGACGATGATTGTTGAAAATGTCGGAAATAATGCCGACTGGGACCTTAAGGCTGCCTGTCCACTGGAGCGAAGAGGAGAGGAGAGAAGCGGAGATGTGCTAATATTAACCAATAGAATCGCACCTCTAGAGCGGAGTTTAGATTCTATTGGTTAATATTGGCACATCTCCGCTCCTCTCCTCTCCGCTCCATTGGACAGGTAGCCTTACTGGCGTGCGTCGCGTAAACCAGAGTTAATTTGTATATGAAAACAATGTATTACAGAATCAGAGATATGCAACGGTATAAATATGTCTGTCTGCATTTTTCATTTCTCTCTTTTTGTCACCCGTCACCAATTCTGAAGACCACGCAGACGAAGTCGCGGGCAGAAGCTGGTTTATTATATTTAGAAGTTCTTTTACAATTATTTGACAGACATAAATCCATTCACCGTTTACCCATGTCAAATTAAGGAAATAAGTACAATAACATGCATAAGTATTTTTAGATAGTGATGTATTTCCGGGAATTAATATTATTATTAGTCGGTTAATTTATGATGATTACTTTTAGCTAGGCATAACTCATTAATCCGCAAAAGAACCAAGGAGGTAACCGACATAGCTCGAAGAATTGCCAAACTTAAGTGGCAATGGGCAGGACACATTGCTCGCAGAACAGATGGCCGATGGGGCTGAAAGGTTCTGGAGTGGCGACCGCGTACCGGAAGACTTAGCGTTGGAAGGTCGACAAGGTGGACCGATGACCTTGTGAAGGCCGCAGGAATCCGCTGGATGCAGGAACCACAGAACCGGTCGAATTGGCGGTGCTTGGGGGAGGCCTATGTCCAGCAGTGAAACGTCTTTCGGCTAAAATGATGGGCCATACCGGAATTCTATAGAGACTACTCGACAGATTGAGTGCCAATAAATTACAATAATACTCGTAGGTAATTTTTGCAATATGCTCCCATACTGTTATCTTAACTATAACTTGACATGTGATACCTTTATATAGTTGTTATGTTGTTTATGAGGAAAACTTCATTTTTCCCTATGATTAGACTTAAAAATACAACAAAGACATTGTATTAATATTATTTGTGCTGGATTCACTGTGAGCTCGAAAGGTATGCTGTGACAATGGAGTAGGTAGCTACGCTAATTTTGCACGGGTATTACTAACTCGAAAATGTAATGATTCACACTACCTAATGCACGTGGATCCATTTTAAGAATAATTCTGTTGTAAAAAGCTATAGTTATTGGGTCATATCAAGTGTAAAAAAAGTTCTAGAAAATATCATCAATGCTTGAAGATGACAATGAATGAAGGTTCCTGCTTACAGAGACGAGTAGAGCAGCTATAGTGTCAAAAGAGGCGTCTTTTTAATAGATCTAGATATGGCTGGAGTGCTGCTGAACCATTTAATTTTAGTTCTGTTCTTATTAGAAGGGTTCCTTAGGGACTACTCATACTTATTCAGCTCTATTCAGCTTATGCCCATAGAAAACAACGATTTTGTATGGATACGCGTACACATCCGTTCAGCTTTCCGCGTCTATTCAGCTTTCGCGGCAAAGAAGTATAAAATGAGGACAAATGTGTTATTATCATGCGAGTGCTAAAGTAGAGTCACGGTAGACGGTAGGCCAACTTCATAGAAACGGACGAAGCGCGAGCTATACCTACGCGCCTCGATCGAGGTATGCGCGAGGTACGCAGACAGTCGCGTCTGTGCCGCAGTGACGAACGAACGGTGTGTTGTTTTTTTAACAATAACCGCGCGATTTTTACACTAAAAATAAATTCAAGTACATATTTAATATGACGAGTAGGATATATTGTTGCTGTTTTTGGTTGCATGAATTTGGCAATAACGCATCCAGAGATAACTTTTTTTAGATTACCTGGAAACTTTGAAAGGTATTATTATTAACAAACAACAACAACAAAATTATTTTATAGTCTTACTATAAAATAATTTTACTTACTGGTAGGTAGGTACATATTGTGTGTATTTTTAATGGATAAGTATTTCCTTTTATCTCCCGAAAAAAAGATGTCTGGATTAATAAATAAAGTGAATAGAGTAAAGGAAAGTGATAACACGAGTGAAATAGGTAGTTATAGGAGGTTCATGAATTAATACGGTAGGTACGCTTGTTTTAAAACCTCGGGCATTTGTGTTTTGTTTTGTTATTCAATTCACAAAGTATTTTATTTATTTGTGTAGATAAAAAAAGTATATTTACAATCACAAAACTAAATGGAAACACAAAGTAGGCAAATGTAATTAAAATACTGGAGGCGGGCAGCCCTATCGCATGTTTACGTACCGCGCGGCTGTAGGCATTTATTTCTAAGATATGGCTTAGTTATTCTACCGTCTACCGTGGTAGAGTTCAGCGCTGTTCTGCCGAGTTCAGCGCTGTACGCGGCTGATAGAAGCTATTATATAACTGTATAAGTGTGACCAAAATCGTTCAGCGAACCGCGAATAGAGCTGATTAAGTGTGAGTAGTCCCTTAAATGGTATGTCTAGAAAAGAGGCGGCTTATAGTTGATTTAATTTAAATAAGTACGATGAATAAGTATTAGATTTATAATAACATTGCACTTTCAGGATGATTTCAGGCGAGTGCATCGAAGGTGTCGGAGTAATACAAGGAAAGCGGGTCTCTTACCAGCACCCTAATTGCGTATATACACTGTTTATGTGTTTATCACAATTCGAAGGATTTTGGAGAGAAATTGCTAATCTATTGCTTGATGTTTGTTGTTGTAAACAACGTAATAAATGTTAAAGAATTGTCAATTGTCAGGATTTTTTTTTTGTTACGAAATTACCCTGCAGGGCAGAAGAAACTCAAAGTGCAAAACATCTCGTTTGCCTGTAAAATTAAGACTTTCTATCCAAAATATTTGGCCCACTCTCAGCATTACAGCTACAAGTTGACCGATGTACGTCATTCGTGGTCTAGTGCACACATTTACATAATTCTTTTTGCATTATTTGTAACAACGGGTTAAAACGACGATACGCGGATTAGGGCATGCTATTCGGATATCCGGATATCCGAATTATCCGGATATCCGTCGAAAATATTATCCGAATAATATTTGTTTTACTATCCGGATAAAACGGATAATACGGATAGTTAGTTTTGTTCCATTTTCCTTTTGATAATATAACATTTAAGGGGGATGCGCCAAGGTATTCCGCGATATTCGAATTTTCTTACGTTTTTTGCAATTTGCAGGTCGGTATCAGGTTGTATGTTGTTCTAAATATGATTCCGGCCGTATCAAATGTTTATTTATAGATTTATAATCATAAAAGTCATCAATACAACTATCTAAGTTCATACAACTGTATTGAATGACTAATTCATGAAATCACGACATTTGACACTTTTGCTAACTTAAGGAGTTGTATTGCTAATTCTAATGATTATAATTCTGTAAAACCATATTTGTTACGGTCGCGAATCATATTTTAATCAACATACAACCTGACACAGCTGCAAATTGCAGAAGACGAAAGAAAATTTGAATTTCGCGGGCTACCTTAGCGCATCCCCCTTTACGTTGTGTTTTAATAAAATAGGTATTCGCAATAGTGACAATTCATGCTATATCTTCAAAAATCCATCTAATGACACAATTACTATGTAGATTCATCATAGAGAAAATTTAGAAGAGAAAAATTTTAAAGTGCTTTTGCACAGAGCTCGAGTTCAGTTGACGACAGCGATGGTGATGACGTAGCACTCAGTGATTACAAGCAGCAGAAACTGAAATATCATTTACTTTAACAGAGAAAATAAGCAAAGAGATCGAAAGGACTCTGCAGGTTAACCATCAACAGTTAATGCGTTGACAAGCATGGCATTAACTTTAAAGGCATTGGCAAGAATGATGGCTTTGATTAGTAGTGTTGTTCTCTAGATTGATCTCGGTATTGTGTCTTGCTTGACGAGATCTCACAGAACCAAAATAGAGTGCCTGCTAAATGAAACATAAAGAAAAGGTTAGGATTTGCTACACTTGAATAAGCTGTTTTGGTAACCAACCCAAAATCAGATTGATATGGGAAGTAGGAATGTGGAGCAGAGGCCTCATCATGATTCTCGGCATTCATGATTTGCATTAATTCGTTTCCTGCTTGGACCGTAAAAACCCAATCCGGAAAGTCCTCTTTAGGAGGTATTCCTAAAGAGGACTTTCCGGATTGGGTTTTTCAAAGATTCACATATATGTCTAACGGAAGATAAGACTGCACAATCGCGATAACGAGAACTGAATGACCCGAAACGCACAGAAAATAGTTCATATTCAGGGAATCGATGAAAGTACATGTCATTCGTGGCTATTAGTTTGTGCTGATCCAACTTATACATCAGATACTTTGACATCTAGCAATGTCAGTGATGTGATTTTGTCTCATTTATTACCAAGCACTATTTTGTAAGACTTCCAGTCTTCATCTAATGTGCTTTCAATTGTTCTAGCCATCTTAACAAAGATAACATTTGACCACCTCACGATCTATTATACCATTGGTAGATAACCCGTGGATTTCTTTTTTTTCTTTTCTCGTATCTGTCAATGACAGATCGGACAGATTTTGCTTTTAGTGCGAACTGATATACACACATCAAAAGTGTCTAGGGATCAACATATATTTTTGCAATAACTTTTCTCCTGATTGATATTAATTAAAATTTTCTTTAAGGATTCATCAAATAAAGTGTTTTCGTTTGTCACAGTAACGATAAACCAAGTCACCTTTGCATTAATAAAGAAATTTGCCATTTTCCTAATAAAGGGATTTTTGACATTTGAACCACTAACATTAAAGTTCGAAAAAAAGACTGAAATAACAGTTTTCTTTAAAATTTTATTGGGTAACTTAAACAATTAATAATCCGTGTTTCTACCGCGAACACTAACAACACAAGAACATCGGTTTGGCATACTCAAAATGAGTTCATCCAAATCACGCTGTGGAATGGCCGCCCATGTTCGTTGCAACAACAAAAAAAGGTCTTCTTGCGACTGGATACCCTCCATATTCGGCAGAGCTCTTCTCTGTAGCATATCCCATGCATGCTCAATCGGGTTCAAGTCTGGCGACTGAGCAGGCCAGGGCAGGACATTGATGTTAGCTGCGGCGAGAGTCTGTCTTACAACTCTTGCGGTGTGCGGTCGTGCATTATCATGCATTAACTGAAATAAGGGACCGATTTGCACTTGTAGAGGAACGATGACGTCTGATACAATCGTCTCAGCATAAATTTGAGCGTTGAGGTTGCCTCTGATCCAAATCAACTCAGTTCTTCCGCCGATCCAAATACCCGCCCATACCATGATGGTTCCACCACTATAAGGATGGACTTCCTGGCAGGATTTTAATCGCTGTTGGCGTCCAGGGGTTCTCCAGTGTCGTATACGTCTTGTATCCGGTCTCATACCAAAACGAGACTCATCAGAAAAGCACACGAAACGCCATTGTTCTTCTGCCCAATTTCTGTGTTCAAGAGCCCATTGATATCGAATCCTACGATTGTGCATTGCTATAGGTGGTACCCGTAGCGGTCTTCGGGAATGAAGGTTCACTTCATGCAAGCGGTTTCTGACTGTTTGGTCGCTAATTAAGTTCCCTGAATAGTGATGAAGTCTCACGGCTAACATCATGGCGGTTATTGTTGGAGCTCTTCGAGCTAAGATTTGAATGTATCGGTCTTGTCTCCGTGTGGTGCAGCGATACCGTCCTCCATGGCGCTCAGCCACGGTACCAGTGCTTCGGTAACGTGTCCAAAGTCGACTGATAACACTCTGACTTGTATTCAGAGCTAAAGCCACAGTACGTTGCCGGGAACCAGCTTCTATCATTCCCACGGCTCTGAGCATTTCTTCCCTGCTTAAATGACGTCGCTGCTCCATAATAACGTTGGTTTTAATCAGTAGTAGGGAAACAGTAGCACTAATAATGTCTTCAATGCGTTGTATGTTTTTATAGGGAAAATATTGACAGCTGATTTTCATCTTTTACTCGAATTTGATTCACAGTTCCTGATTCAAATTATGAAATGCACCAAAAAGGATCCATATAAATTTATAAAATCATAAATTTATTACAAAGCCACATCTCAATCTCAAGAAATCCGCATAAAAATGCTTGATCCCTAGACACTTTTGATGTGTGTACTTTAGTATACGATTGTTGGAGAGTTTTTGTAATAAAAATGTCGATTGTAAACTAATATAAGTTTGATTTACCTCTTTTACAATGGTATCCAAAATATCCATATTATCCGAATATATTCGAATAGTTGTCTGGCAGTATCCGAAATATTCGAATAGTAAAATGGGCGGATAATTGCATGCCCTAACGCGGATACACAAATCACTTGGTATAATCTGGGAGTGCAATGACACAGAGCGAGTTGAAAATGAGTGTCGAATGGAGGACATACAAGACCGTGGCACATTTTAGGCCACATAATTGTAATGAAATTTTTTTTTCGTTCCAGCAGGTATTGGCTTTGTTTTGCCCAGACGATAAAATATATCTGTAATAATGAGCTGAACCCCCGACTTCCGTTGCGAAAACGTATTGGAACTTGACCACAGAGGCACAGATTAATACAGACGGGACACTCCGCAAAATCATTTAAATAAAAAGCGACTCTTGCTACGATACAATAAAATGCAATTCGGGTCGCACAGCGCTAATCACCTAGAAGTTGTCTCTCTTTCTATCGCGTGAGTCTCAGATCTTCTGGTCCTACCTTATACTCACTGAATTGGCGCAGCAAGACGGGAAAGCAGCGTCCTTGTAGCTTCATACCTAAACTGCGGAGTGTCTCATCTGTATTATTCTTTCTTTCTTTCTATTAATCTGTGACTTGGCCAAAAAGTCAAAGTCAAATCATTTATTTCAAATAGGCCCTTGAAGGCACTTTTGAACGTCAAAATTTACAAAATAAAGTATTGATTCTACCGCCCCTTCCAAAAGGTAGTTTTCGTATGGAAAAGAATGGGCAAGAAACTCCACCGTTACTCTTTTAAAATGTTTTACAATATTTTGTATAGGTACATTATTTATATAATTATATGTGAAGACGATGCACCTAGAATAAAATTACTGTATAAAGTAAAAAGAATTTAAAGTGGAGCAAAACGACAGATAAATTAATTATGTGGTAGATACATGGTGTTCACATATTCACAAACATTGTAAAAATAGACGAATCTACTAAAAAATTACAATTAATAAAAAAGAAGATTAAACTTTTCTATAGCAGCCCTGACTTAAGGGGATTAGAATTAGCAATACAACTTCTTAAGTTAGCAAAGGTGTCAAATGTCATGAAATAGTCATTAAACACACACACACACACACTTACACACTACACACACACTTACACACTACGTACACTTTCATGAACTTAGAGAGTTGTATTGATGACTTTTATGATTATAATTCTATAAATAAACATTTGATCCGACCGCGAATCATATTTAGATACATAGAACCTGATACTGACCTGCAAATTGCAAAAAACGTAAGAAAATTTGAATTTCGCGGGCTACCTTGGCGCATCCCCCTTAAGGAAATGTGTGGATATGAAAGATTACATAACAGCATTATTCAGATTTACCTTCCGAGATTATATCAGATCAATTACTGCGGCTTATTAGCAAGTATGAAGGTAAGACAGCAACACAGTTGTATGGTTTTGCACGTATCTGGTTACAAAATCGAAGCAACACAGGGTACGCATTTTAAGTGTGTACATGCCTACCCTTTTAGCTTGATTAAACGAGTTCGCTAGACCGCAGAATACCTATCAACCGCCAAAGTTCAGAGGGGTGAAATTTTAAAAGCTTTGGCCTTTCACCCGAAAATACACTGTAGCGCCCTAGCGGTTACACCGCCACATCCCTCTATATTGGTGACCCCGAGAATGAACGTCAACGCAGCCTTCGTGCAACTACTTCAGCGTGACGTCATCATCATGATCACTCCCGCAAGCTTTCGTGAGGCGAGTCACACAGTCAGCCAGCACCCACGGCTTCAACGGGTATCTTGACCACCAGCATGCAGAGAACGCGCATTCCTGGTCATCAGCCTCAGCCTCATCAGCAACCTTGGCACAGCACCTGCACTTCCGGCCGGTCTAACAAGCAGATGCTATTCTCTCCTGGTCGACGCAAGCAGTCAGCCACAACCCGGCGCTGTACCACATCCAACTGACTGGATGACGACGCAGCACCACTCCGACTCACTGGGGAATCACCGCAGACAGTTCCGACTCACCGTGAATTATGCGGCACCCGGTTCCGACTCACTGGAACCACAGCTGGCACTGTGAAGCATCGCAAGATCCAAGAGTCAGCCCACTATCGACCTCCGGTCTCCGGAGGGGAGTGATGTAGCGGTTACACCGCCACATACCTCTACAACACCATAGTATGGTGGTAAAGGTCGGCTCAGCAGCAAATTGTTTATAGCTTTTAACTAGCTTCTGCCCGCTTATCATGTCGCATCGCATCAACCGCCCGCACTAGTACTCAGTTTTCGCTTAGCGTTCTTTCTAATTTTTTTCTTCTTGCTCAGCAGCTTATCTATAACCTTCCTCATGGAACTCCATCCATTGGTGAAACTCGTATGAAAATTCGTTCGATAGTTTTTGAGTTAATCGCGTTTAGAAAATTACGGATAAGCAACGACATAGCATAGGAACACTAAGGTTTTGTATTTAGAGGGGCGCCACTTTGAGATCTCGCCCCACATAATTTTTTTTTGCTAGGACCGCCTCTTCGTAAATGAGCTAGGTTTTAGACCACATTCTAGATAAACTCCGGGATTTTAGACAAACCTATGATCAACGTTTTCGTCTTGCCTATGGGTGGTCTACATATTTCGGACTCAAGGCAAAACAAATTGCTAAATACGTTTACACTTAAACACCTGCTACACGGTCTCCAACTAAGTCCCCGACAGAGGTGACCTTGGTTGGCGACCGGCAAAGTTGCTTCAACTTTGTCGTAAACCATCATCTACACGGTTGTAAACCACCAAGGTCACCTCTGTCGGGACGCGGTTGGCGACCGTGTAGCAGGCGTTTTAACTTATTTTAGACATCGCTCAGTTTCTGTCAAACATTTGAAGATGACAGAATAATATTTTGAACTCATACATACATAAACTCACGCCTTCTTCCCATGGGGGTAGGCAGAAACTACAAAGGGCCACCTGCTGCGATCCTTACATACTTCTTTTGCTTCGCTTACGTTCATACATCTGGTCATACACGCACGCCGGTTGCGAGTACTACGCACTTGACCTTTCTGAAGAACATCACCAATTAGTTCACGATGTCCTCTAGGGCGTCTCCTCCCGGCACCAACTCACATCTGCCTTGTACATACCTTTTGTTAGTCGCCTTTCATTCATCCTCTCAACATGACCAAACCATCTAAGCATGTTTTGAAGAAGTTTTGCGCTAAACGTAATTAGTGATTTATGGTGCAAGCTGCCCTTAGACTTGGGCAGTGTTTTACTGGGTTCAGTAGCAACATATACTAGATAGAAAATGTTCGGGAACTTAAACCATAACCATGCCAAATATTATTCGAACATTACATATACTAATAAGCATGCATGCAAATGCAATCACGCAATAGAAGCATGAATGTAAAAAAAGTACGTAATTAGCTGTGGACTAATTAGGCTATTATTACGAAATGTACGCGTCTTGTGTTTCAATGTGTTCTGTAATCAAGAGGTTGAAATAGTTGAATGTTCATTTTTGTGTAAATTCACATAATTATTAGCTACTACCCGCTGTAGTCCGCGATTACATACCTAATAGCCGAGGAAAAGGTCCGCGTTGTCGTCAACGATAATTTTGTTACGCGTAATTTTGAATCTGTGATATCTTTTAAACTTTTCATTTAAATGATATGATGTCAAGACATATTTAATCTATATTAATTGCCCAATTTAAATAAAATATTTAATTGAATAAGGATTATGATCCCGGTCAAAATAGCGTCGGAAATAACAATCAAATTTTTATAACAATCAAATTCTGAAAGATAAAAATGTTTACTGTGAGTCACCCTTAGAAGATGACGTATGTCATCGCGGACTTTTTAAGCTATTGCATAGCTTCTATCGCGGGCCTTGACCGTGGAGACCGAATCCTGAAATTCCGTAACGAAATACCTAACGCCTAACGAGAGTGTTGTATTGAAAATTATGTTTAACTGTTTGACAACAAAGTTCAAATTTACTTAGACGAATGATCCTTGACTATTAATAGTTAAAATAAAACCTTTTTATTAGTTTGATGTTCCCATTACGTTGTGTCAAGTTTTAAAAACTATAAATGTGAATCACAGTTCCTGTCAATGTCACCATTGCTATTTCTTGTATTCGGGTTAATATTTTACAATTGCATAAGTTGATAAAAAATGCTATGCAATAGCCTGGCAATAGCTTTACCGCGGCAGTCTCCGAGTGCCACACGTCTTTTTTTACCTATCTTATACGGTTTACGCGGCGCACGCCAGTAAAGCAAGTCGGCATGTATTTTTCCGACATCTTCAACAATAATTGTCATATTTCAGCCAATTTACACAAAAACTTAATGAATTATATACTAAAACCTTCCGCAAGCACCGCCATTTCGACCGATTCTGTGGTACGAGTGGTATTTATGCGTGTAATACTTACATTAATATTCAACATACATACATTTATATTAATGAAGAAATCTCGATATTTTGCAAAGTTATAAAAAGCGTGCGAACCAGTACCCTAATTACGTAATACACAATCAATCATAATCTGAATCGTTTTGAAACAGATTACTAATCCATTGCTTCATAGGGAAGAAAACAAAATCTGTTCAACAGCGTAAATAACGCAATGAATGTTGTTGAACTGTCAAAATGAAACAGATTAGTCACAATTGTTTACGAAAATATGTTACGCAATTAGATAGCTCGTACGGGTCACTTGTTCAATAAATTGTAACAAAAAAGTAAACTATCACAGTGATAAATGTGACAAAATGCGACAGAATGCAGATGAATCATCCTGTAGGTACATTGATAACATAATCAGAGGCTACTACAGAAGTTAATTGCATTACACAAATAAATTTAAGGACATGGACAGTAACTATTAATTGTGTGCACTTTAATTTGTTGACACAAAGTAGTGTGATTATTTAATGTATGATCATGATTCATCAGGACATCTATCTACACTTGATATATTATAGCAGAAGAGTTTTTTTAGGAAGGTTATAGGCCAGTGAACCGAGAAAAAAGTTGTGGCACACCAGAAGCTAGTCCATAGTTCTCTGCAGAATGTTTCTATAATATTGTGATACTGTAAAAAATTACAGCTATTATAATTTGTCTACAGTATTATGCATTATAAGCAGCATGAATTATAATTTTATGACGGGGATTGTTTTGACTTGTGCAAGGCTGAAAAGAGTTTTTATCTTATCTGTAGTACAGATAGTGAGAAAGTTGAAATTGATGTGTTGACTCTGTCCTTGACTTGTTTGCAAAACAAGAGTGATAATTTACTATTGCAACATCCCAACGCAGTACCATAAGTGTTAGAAATTTTGGTGGATAGGCAGTCATAAACAGTTGAGCAATCTTGAATATAAGTTCAATAATGGAGATTTCAATTACTTGAGATAAAATAATAATTCCTATTAGAATACTTTTCGCCATTTAACAGATGTGAAAGAATGAAGAGCTTGAAACTAAATAAAAATAAATATTTATACTTACTGGGATTAATAAGATTTGCGCTCTTGTATTCTATACGAGAGTCTTCAAAAATCTTGCTATGTGTTGGATTCAAAAAGGCTAGTTGTGGCGGCGTTTTGTCCACAACGCGCAGACCGCTCACCAGGTCATTTGCTATCAAGTACTCCACCAGGTTCCGCCCGATGAAACCGCACCCTGAATCAAAATCACACCGTCAAATCATCCACCAACCTCCAACCACAGAGTACTTTTCCACCAACGAAAAAGAATCCTCGCAAGCCGGATGACTAACACTCAAGAGACCGTTACAAGAATTACAAAAAAAAAACACGTCACTTCACAGCAGTAAATTCTGTTTCAATGCTGTCGAATTCTTTGTTGTTTATAGCATATTTATTCCAAGTATAAGAAATTAATTACCTCCTAAAACCACAACTCGTGGTTTTGAATTATCACCGGCACAATCAGACATTTCGCTAGCCGTTTCACAAAAATGAATGACAGTTCAAGTTTTGACAGCTCATCCGTCCGACACAGTGTTTCCACTTACGTTTTTGTTTTTCCCCAGTTTTGAATGAATTATCCCTAAAATTCCATAAAAAATATAAAAATTCCTTGGTTTAGGGAATTTTTCATTTTTATAGCATTAAGTAAGTTTGAGTTTGAGTTTGAAATGTCAAAAAGCATTTTGCTTCTTTTCAGCTAATCAAGAGTTGCAAAAAGAGACATTATTATGTTTCAATCAATCAATCAACTCAGCCTTATTATGTTTATCAAGGACAAAATTTGGCAAAACTTTTAGGTAACGTCAAAGTTATGTCTATGCGTGACCGGTCATCATGTTTAGTGCCGGAGTTTTGTGGTAGGTGTGGGAGAGAAACTGTTACTTGCTCTTTCTCTTGCACTCGCAGAGAGTACCATAAGAAAGGTGGCCATTTTATGTGCCCGATTTTTGTAGGTATGCACGCTAATGCCTGGCTATACCTACCAAATTAGCGTGCATTAGCGTGCAAAATGGCTACTAATAAACATAGTTTAGGGATCTTGCTTATTATTGGCCGTTTTTCCCTAAAAAAGGGAGAAATCTCTAAAAGTGGAAGCACTGGCCCGACAGCCACAAAATGGAAATGTTACCAGATCAAACATAGTTTTCACACCTAATTTAGTAGTTTCAGGGGACGGGTGAAGTTTTATTTTATTTCGTAGATGTTATTAACTTCGTTTGGTCTAGTGGTCATAAGCGCTACTGCTGAGCATGAAGTCCTGGGTTCGATTCTCAGGTTGGGCAAAGTGTCATTGGGTTTTCTGTCTGGGATTTCTCAGTATCTGCCCGTAGTCGGGATTTGTGCCCGTTTGTCGGCAATCGGCTCGCCTCTTATTACCTTAGAGCATTTAACCTAAAATGCTCTAAGCTTATTACATGGGAGCATGGGACTTACTCCTAAACATAACTATGAAATGTGGGTCCTATAGGTACCTACACCTCTGCCGAACCTTTCGTGGGTTACAGGCGTAATGTTATGTTATTTGTGAGGCTACGGCTACATTGTCGCGATAACGCGAACTTCATTTCGCGCGTTCTCTGTTGTACAGCGAGACGTCCAGCAGTGTGAAAGAGAGAGGGCGCGAAGTGTAGTTCCCGAGTACTCTGTGGTTCCCGGTATCGCGACAATAAAGCCGTAGCAAGATAATTTTCAAATAAAAGTTCAGAATGCCTCAATGTTCAAAATAACTCTTTGTTTTAGTATCTTCTAGGCATCCAGTCGTTTTTTTTTTGAAGTAAAACAATCATTTGAATAGTTATAATACCTATCGACAGTCTCACAAAATAAATGATTGAATTCTATTAAATCTTAAACTTTGGTGCTTTGGCTTCTTCATTTTCAATTTGATTCTTCTCTCCTTTTGATTTCCAATCTGGTGGTAAGAGAAATGCAACAGCTAGTCCAGCTGAAACAATGAGATTAAAAATATATTAATTGCAGTTGGGAACTAGTCCCGTTGACAATTTAAATGTTATAATTCCTGAAGCATGGCCTTATACCACGTGTTTTTTGTAAATATTTAAATTACATGCTTTTTCAACCTACTTACTGCATTAATTAAATATAACCAATACATTATCAATATATTTACATTATCAATATATTTCTATATGCAGCCTTAGTCATGGAAAGTCACAATAAGTTGTGGGTTCTTTACTTGCTAGTAGGTACTTATATGCCTCAGTTCTTATTATTTTTAACTCTACTTACAGATGACTAAGGCGACGTATGCACCTAACATGGGCGTACAGTAGTCTCCTAATAGGCTGGCGATGATTTGCACGCTGAAGAAACCAGAGCCTCGGGCTACCACCACCGATAAACACGTCGTCATACCTCTGTAATAACAATCACAGTTAAAGAAATATTTTTATTAACACGACTCCAGATTTTTGCCTAGTCTTTGCACTCTTACAGATACCTAAGCGGTCGTATTATCGGGTAATTTATCTGCAATGTATCAACTAGAACACGCGACTTAAAAAAAATAGCGAGAAAATAAAACAAAAGTACAAAAAAAGAAAGAAAAAATATATAAACCTTAAATGCGTAGGGTTCAACTCGACTAAATACGTATTAACGTTGCCCAAGATCAGTGTAACGTAGAGGAACAAGAAAAACAACGCAATGCTCAGCATTGGGACTCTGATGAAGAGCAGCATGACACCGCAGAGAGACGAAATGGTGAACACTAAGAGTGTTATCGTTTTCTTGCCAAGCGCCACAATGAATGACAAAAGGATTAATAAGGTTCCCGCGGCTCCGGAGTATATCATAGTTGCATACAGCGCCTTTGGCTCGATACTACCGGTGCAGTTTGCGGATTCCTGTGAAATAATGAATTTAAATTAACATTTTTCCTACCCTTGGTTTCTACCAGGGATGTTGCGAATACAGATTTTTAACATGATTTTAAGCTGATTTTTGGTGGCTCACATCTGTGGATGTGGATGCGGATGCGGATCTCAACTTTTTTTTAGTAATCCGTCAAGCCGGCAAAGCGAAATTCAATTTTTTTACATTTTTGCAAATTGCCATGCTTTTTCGTCAAAGGTTGATCATAACTCAATTCGTGGTAATAATAATAAAATATAAGTAGGTATTAAATTATAGTCATTTAAAAATCTATTGCTCTCGAAATTGTATGCGTTTGATGGATATAAGACTATTTCGTGAAAATGTGACAATTTCGAGCTTTAATCATGATTTAATTGATTATAATTGCTAAAGATTATGATTTTACTTATATTCATCCTTTTCGATCCACATCTGCATCTGCATGAGCTCAGCATTGATTGATGCGGATACGGATGCGGAGCTCTAAGTAAATGCGGAAAACCCGCAATTGCCAATACGCGAATATCCGCAACATCCTTGGTTTCTACTATATTAGGTAATCCTTTTATGGTAATTTTTAGGTTCAATGTGTGGGCAGTACACTAGATTTTATTTGTATTTGGTTTATTTTACAAACTGAGTAGTTGAGAAAATAATACAGAAAATTCAATCGGTTTGTTAGAGAACCGTTAAAGCAACTTACAGTGCTATTAGAACGAGTGCACAAAGGGGTATTTCATCAATCTAGCCGGCCAAAAATATTAGTGCGGGTTTTTTAGTTTAAAATGACGGAAATAAATCAAGCGAAATATATACGGACAATAACTTTTATAATTTCATAAAAAAGCAACAAAACACAGGAACAAAAAAAAAAACTGAAAATAGGCCATATATTTACATATTCTTACGTACACTTAAGTATCTACATTACACTATATATTTACATAATCTTACATACACTTATATACACACACTATATATTTACATATTCATACATTATTTAATTAATTTACCAATAACAATACAAGCATACTTTTTCAAATCAATTCACCTCCTCGTTCTCACTTTCTGATTCTGTTGGGTTTGGTATAGCAGACAGAAGCATGTTTAATGTTTCAGGCAGAAACGAAGATATCTTCTTTTTTTTTTGGAATGCATTTTATTGGCCTTGAGGCACAAAAAAATGGATCTGAGCTTAAAAGAAGCCTGTTTAAAATATCTCTATTACAGGATTCTCTAGAGAACTTCCTTGAGTAATTCTGTATGTACATCCTAAAATGTTTGTTGCGTGCCTCTGCTGCTTCCTCAGACAGTTGTCCTATAGGTAACAATGCATTTTGTGGGAAGCATCACGTTTTCCCGATTTACTTAATTAATAATAATAAGATTTATAATAATAAGATTTATTCACAAAAAGAAAAATACAGAAACACATATAAAATGTACATAATAATCAATTCAACTTGAGCTGCGTGAAGTATTACACCATCTTCTACATTAGATCGGATCCCTTCCGTTTTTCTTCTTTTGGTTCTTTCGCTAGATTCCCCAAACGATTTATAAGGGCGACCTGGACGATTTGCCGTTGTGACTGGAATTTCGAATGTACCTTCCAGCAAAAGTTGGTTGTTTTTCAAAAAAACCTCTTCTTTTTTGCGAGATTTAATCCACCTTTGCATCATTTCCGATCTAAAATGTGCAAAATTGTTATTCAGTATTTTTAACTGATCTTCAGTAAGATTGTCACTAGTGAAAGGGTGGTCTCTCAAAAACATAGTTTCTCTTCCAAATTAAGTAAATTTTCATTTTTCATAATATCAAAGAGAGATTTACGAGTCACTATTCTCACTCCGGAAGTACCCACTATATCTGGAACAAGTAAATAATGTTTTTAGACATAAATACGTTTTTTCACAAATTTTGCTTATTTTGACCGTGAAATTCAATGTTCTACGTTTTTGCGCATCCGCGCTATTCCGCGGCTAATTTATTTAGTATTCGTTACTTAAGGGTCTATATTTTTTATATTAATTACAAAAATTGCCGGATCTATCCCGATACTAAAACAAATAGCTTCCTAAACATAAATTTCTTAAAAAAATATCCTTATTTCAGACGTTATTTCTCGACCACTAAAAGTATATTATAATAAAATAAATTTTAACAAATATATTGAATTTGGATTGTCACATACCTGTAGTTTCCGAATCCATTGCTATTTTGCACCAGGTAAACACAGAAAACTTCAGTTTAACACACAAAGTTAACGCTTTTGTAAATAGCCGATAAGAGACACGTACACAAGGTTCAATGATCAACTTTCGACTGAATATACCTGATAACGCGCAACGGAAGAAGGGTGGTGGTGGCGGTCTATTGTTTGTTGGAATGTCCCCTTCCTCAGGTAGTCAATGTAATTAGCATTCCTTAAACTTTGTTATTTTGACTTTTGGCCGGCCAGATCACTCAAATACCCGTATGTGGAGTGTGTATACTCTGACTTGCAACTTCGCAGAACGTGCGACCAAACGCATATTTTACCGGCGGGGAGACCCACCGTTTCCCCGCCGGTAAAATATGCGTTTGCTATAGTTGGCAACCACATTGTATAGCCCGTTGACCTGGAAGAACGGCAATAAAAAAAATATGTTGATGATTCTCTTTCCCGGCTATGAATGCGGTTTATCGAAGTTTTCGGGAATTTCCCGTTGGAAATTCCCATAAAGTTGCCAACTCTATTGTAATACCTAACTCAAAAAGAAGGGTAAAATATTTCGCACAATTATTTATAACTGACGAAGTTAGAACATACATACATAAAATAACGCATTTTTCTTATAGGGTTAGGCAGAAACTACAGAATACCATCTGCTACGACCATTAGGTACATACTCAATTAGCTTAGTTTACGCCCGTTTTTGCTCGTATACACTCATGCTGGTTGCTAGTACGACGCATCTAACCTTTCTGAAGAACATCACCAATTTCACCAATAAGGTCACTATGTCCTTCTAAACGCGTTCCCACACGGCGTAAAACAAAAGCGTAGGTACTGTTAGAAATTAACTGAAAATTGTAAATGATTGTACACGTAGGCATTAAAACTTACGTCATGTATGCAGTTAGCGATATGTAGTAAAGTATGGCCGAGTTTCTCAAAAGAGGAGGTTTGAACAGAGGGGCTGTTTGGTTCCACATCTTCTTCAGCACTGAAGTTTCAGCACTATCCACTGGGGGCTCCTCGAGGCAGACTTGCCTTACCTGTAAAAATATTTTTTTATTTCCTTCACTTGTTTTTTGTATTGAACTGGGATTGCATGCTCTAAAATAGTCTTCAGCGACCTAAGACATTAACTTCAGGCGGTTATTAAGTACCTACATACCCCTGAAAAGTTCAGATACTCACAGAATAGCTATCCTTCGTAAAACCGGTGTTGCGCTTGAATATTGACTTAAAAACCTTCAAGGCCTCTTCGTTCTTGTTCTTACTGAGCAAGAACTTTGGGCTTTCTTTTAGGAACATGATAGACAAGATACCAAGTGCGCTTGGTATGCAGATGACTTGCAATAGCAGCCGCCACGGTCTGTACACAACGCCGAGCCAGGATATCTCGTAACCGAAGGTCAGCTTAAATATTGGCAGAGCGAAGGCTGGGGAACAAATAAGTGTACCTAATAAATAAAGGATCTTTGCCGTATGATACATAAAAAAGTGGGCGTAAGTGTAGAAGCTGAAATACTTCACAATGACCACAAAATGTGTGAACAAATAATGGCCTTACAGCTAGTGGTGAGCTGCGTGACCTGAGTGGCGCTTGCCATCAGAAACATGAACCTGCTGCGATGTCTGCTGGGCACACTCTCCGCTAGTAAGACGAAGCCAGCGGCGTTTGCTGAGGTGGAACTGAAACCGTCAATTTTTTTTACATGCAATTGGGTGGCGTGTTAGTATTTGTGGAGGTACTTAAAATTAACAATAGAAACTTACAATGAAACAGAAAGAAACTTTAGAACGGTCAGCGATACGAAGTTGGGTGCCATGGTTGATGCTAAGCTGAGGGCGAGGCCGACTGGCATGGCGATTAGTAATGTTTTTCGACGACCTTTGGTGTCAGAAACAGACCCCAAGGGTAGGACGATAGGATCACACCTGCAGAAGCAGAGAATATAGATCATTCAATTAAATTTCAAAAGGCCAATGGGAGAGATAGAGTCTGGCTAACGAAAGTTGGCCCCAGAATATTGGCGGCAAATTTAAAAAATACATGCATGACAACACTAAATACACCAGAGATACCGAACGACAAACTTGTCAAATTGACGTTCACGTTCATACAGAGTTGCTATTATAAAAAGTTCGCAAATAATTCCAGGGCCAACTTTCGTTAGCCAGACTCTAACTGCCAAGATACACGACCAGACAAGATTTCTTACCTACGAGAGGTATCGCAGACAGCAGCCCTTGTTGCGAAGTGCTGAGCGACATATCACAGGCTATCGCCGGCAGAACCACGGAGAAGCCAAAGATATCCACGTACATTGCAAGGATCAGCAAGCAGCAGGTTATCAGCATACACACATTGTATTTTCCGAAACCTGGTAAAAAAGTAAAAAAAAAGTTTGCAATACTTGAAAACTTCTGGGAGATTCGGAATCTGTCAAGATGACGTTTAATTTTAATTCGTGATGCCGCCAAAAACAATGTCTATACCATTCCCCCTTTATAAAGCTTATTTTATTCACTGAAAACAGTGAATAAAAAGCTCTTTTAATCACTATTTTGGTGTTTGAATTTAGAACACGTCAATATATTCGACCGCCATCTCAATGCTATACAACCTCCATAACACTTTCAACTCCACCCATTTTCATAGAACTCATGCGCCATGCCGCCATACATATTGGAAGTCTAAAGCGCAGGCCACACCGCCAGCTAAGCGGGCTAGGCGGGCGAAGCGAACGAAGGAAACTATACAAACTACGCGAAATATTGTAGCTCGCGGTGTGAACCGAAGTATGTAAAGAGGTGAAACGATGTTCGCCCGCCCGCCCGCTAGCTGGCGGTGTGGCCTGCGCTTTAGACTTTTATTATTCGTAGTTGGAAGTGGAGGGTTGCCGGCATTACGTTTTGTTAAAATATACATCAGATTTTATTTTCACGGTTTATAATCTGTATTCGCTAAAAAAAAACCTACATTTAAAATGAGCCCTCGGTGAGGGCTCTCTCTAGGTGAACTCTCCAGGAGGGCTCCCACCACTGAACGTTAACCTTTTTTCTTAATTAAATGTCTTTTTTCGCTTACATCTTTCTTTTTCTCGTAGTCATGGTATAAAGTATAGTATGCAACTCTTGAACGGATTTATATCGAGGGCCATGAATCACTCGCGTCGCTCAGGATTCTAACACTTGAATTACTCGCTGCGCTCGTGATTCAATCATCATGAATCACTCCCTACGGTCGTGATTCAGTCGTTAGAATCCTTCACTTGATCGTGATTCATCTATGGCCCTCGCTTTAAATCCGTCCTTTATTCATTAGTTGCATAATATACTATTTCATCCCACCATCTCGGAAAGAGTATTTTTAATCTTCAATATCTGAGTGGAAAAGCCGTTTTTATTCGCTAGAGGATAAAGTAAATTGAATTTAGAACATCGTGTGCACTAAGTTTGTGAATTAAAAAAAACATTAAACCTATTTACTGCTACCTCTATGGTGCCGAATATATCATACAACTTTTTTTTAATTTTTTTAAAAACTCAGACTCGGAACCTTCTTGGTGTTCTTTTTTCAATTTGCTTTGTACGCGGTTCTTTACGCGGCATTTTTTCACGTCATTGTTAAACCTTTTATTAAAAACAAGAAACTTGAAAACAAGTGAAAAAACTAAAATGAGTGATTCTAGCGACGAGGAAGTTTGCTTGACGCCAACAGAATTGACTGAAACTGTTAATAATGCGCAAATGAGCTTTCTCCCTCAACAATCACGCGAGAAGTATTTAAAACAGTACGATATGTTCAACACGTGGCGACTAGCAAAAGGAGCCAAAACTTTCTCAGAAAACGTTTTGCTGGCATATTTTATAGAATTATCCGAGAACAAGAAAGCAAGCACTCTATGGAGTACGTATTCGATGCTAAAAGCAACAATAAAGATGAAAAAAGACAAACATATCGATACCTATCCTAAATTAGTGGCATTTTTAAAAAGAGCCTCATCTGGTCATCAACCAAAAAAATCGAAGGTTTTCACAGTATCTGATATTGAAAAGTTTCTTAACGAAGCACCCGATTCCGTATATTTGGCGGAAAAAGTAAGTCAGTTGCACATTCAGTATCTACTTAAGTATATTAATCTCAATTAAATAGTATACTTAGTAGATGTTGATAGGCATAATTATGCGTTCATATCAATTTTATTCATTTATCTACTACAATACTCTTTACGTTACAGGTTGTTCTTATTATTGGAATAAACGGAGCATGTCGAACTAATGAACTAACACAACTTAATGTCAAAAACATTGAGAAACATTCAGATGACTTACTATTAATTAATTTACCTAATACAAAGACAAAAAGAGACCACAACTTCGTCATTCGCAAGGAATACGTAACGATTGTTGAGAAATATCAAGCCTTACGCCCGCCTAACACTCCAATCAATCGATTTTTTCTACAGTATCGCAATGGAAAGTGTGTTAGACAGCCTATGGGTACTAATAAAATTGGCAGTATCCCACGAGAAATAGCAACATTTCTTGAACTTCCAGAACCCCTGTTGTACACGGGTCATTGTTTCCGACGAACTTCAGCCACACTTTTGGCTGATTCCGGAAGCGCCACGGAGGCTGGAAGTCCAATGCAGTTGTAGAGGGATACATAGAGGATTCCATCCAAAATAAGTCTAAAATATGTGAAGGCATCGTAGGAGCCATTACACTGAAAGAGCCTCAATCGGATCCTTGGACTGGCCCTTCTACATCAAAAATAAGCCGTTATGAAACACCTAACCATCTCCCTCTCTCTCCAACATTCACGCCAAGGGAATCCGATGAATCGGTACAACTATTAAGTATGACAGATAGTTTACCGAAAAACAGTACACAAGTGACTAACACCAATATTACAGTACCAAACAAAAATATTACACTCAATTTAAATAACTGTAGCAACGTTACTTTAAAATTTTCTTAATTATACCTTAGTATTATTTTGTTATAATTTAAAGATTATTCTGTAATACTTACCTGTTATAATGTAGTAATTAATACCTAAACTGAAATAAAAGTGTACCTATCTTGTGATTGTAAACGTTTTTTTTTTTGCATTTAGTCATTTCCTCGCTGAGGTGGAATGAAAAGTTACGTGTTGCACTCGAGTGCAAAGATTTTTCACCTCGTGCTCTTTTGATTCCCTCGCTAACGCTCAGGCTTCTTTTTTTTTAAATCCTTCGCTTGCTCGGTCATCAAAATTGAACACGCGGTTAAAAAGCAACTTTGCACTCTTGTATAACAAATAACTATTTTCGCCTATTTTTTTTTTTCTAGTAGTCATGGTATAAAGTATAGTATGCAACTCATGAATAAAACGGATTTATATCGAGGGCCATGAATCACTCGCGTCGCTCAGAATTCTAACACTTGAATCACTCACTACGCTCGTGATTCAATCATCATGAATCACTCCCTACGGTCGTGATTCAGTCGTTAGAATCCTTCACTTGCTCGTGATTCATCTTTGGCCCTCGTTTTAAATCCGTCCTATATTCACTAATTGCATAATATATCTACTATTGCCGCGTTTTTCAGTAGCTTCATCATTTTCAAAAGGTACTGTGCGATCTTCAACATGCTTCATTAAATTAAGAATAATGAAGAAAGCTTGGGTTATAAGTACCTACAGTTAAATGTAAGTAACACTAACTACCTCTTGGAACAATAATTTTTTCACGCGTTCTTTCGATCTTATAAGTTTACTTAAGATTTAAAGGAAAGAACGAGGGAATTTTTTTTTACTTACCTGTGTATTTACTTATAAATAAATATATAGATCTACTTACATAGATTATGACTGTTACATAATTTATGTGATCATAAATACCTACGTAAAAGCATGTGTGTACTTACTTGTTATACGCCACAGATAATATAATAGCCTACGCCTTTGCTCGAATCGAATGGATCATACCTACCTAGGTACATAATTATAGAATTTAATCATTTTGTTTGGGCCCCAAGATTAAACTTTGTACAACTGAAATTGATTCCCATCGCAACCATTTGATAACATCTAATTGATAATATTCATTGTGGACATCAATTGGCGACAATTAACTCTGGTTCACTATCAAATAAACACGAACGAATGACCTTAGTTTCTTTAACCGCACTGTAATTTTCCACTTTATAGGTAAACATAATGTGTACATATCCATAAACCTATTTGCATGTAAATATGAAAGAAAAGTCGCGTCAGACTAAGCCTAAATAAACACTGAACGAATGAATTTACTAAAAACTATTGCATGCAGTTATAGACTCTCTTACATTATAGATACCTACGTAAAACTTATCTTCGAAAGTTTTATTACCACCCAAGGTGACAATAGTTAAATAGACAAATATTACGAGTGCATTTAGTTATAATTACAAGAACAATACAATTTATTTGCAGTTTGGAAGCAATGTCTAGAACAAAACAGAGAGAAAGCTTGGAAAATCAATCATTGTAAAAAGCATTATGAAGTCGATACCGATGTATTTTATTTTATAAAAGCTGTTTTCTACTAAATTCTACATATACTTAGTTAATTTCAGATGAAATCAGGGTTAATATAATGTAGACTTAACCGTTAGTAATACAAGCTTGTAAAAAGCACTTACCAGTAAGGTCCAAAGCTTCCTCAAAGCTGCTCTCCTTCGAATCGTTGTCAGTTTTGGCGAACGCCATTTTTTTAAACACACTCAGCAAGTAAATGTTTATTTCTTACATTAGAAACATTGATGAGTAGTGTTTTCATCAGATTTTTATTAAAATATTGTATAAAAGAAAATCATGCCACATAGTGAAGCTCATGTCACATAGTATGAAGGTATGGGAGAAAGTAATAGAGAAAAGACTGAGAGAAGAGAGTGAGATTACCCCAAACCAGTTTGGGTTTATGCCTGGTCGAGGAACAATGGACGCCACCTTTGCACTCCGCCAATTGTGCGAGAAGTACAGACGTGCACACAAGAACTTGCACATGGTGTTCATTGATCTGGAGAAAGCGTATGATAGGGTACCTCGGGATGTGTTGTGGTGGGCCTTGAAAGAGAAAGGTTTGCCCGGGAAGTATGTAGAGTTAATTCGTGCCATGTACAGCCAATCTCGTACGTACGTTCGGTCGGCTGCTGGCAATACTGATGAGTTCAGTGTGGCTGTAGGCTTGCACCAAGGGTCGGCTTTAAGTCCTTACCTCTTCTTGTTGATTATAGACGCCCTGACGTCGGACTTACAGGAAGAGGCACCCTGGTGCATGCTGTTTGCCGATGACATTGTTCTTGTCGGTGAGGATGAACCTGAGATCCAGAGCAGATTGGAGAAATGGCAGCAGAAGCTGGAGAGTGTTGGCTTGAAAATCAGCAGAACCAAAACTGAACATATGTTCTGCGATTTCGGCGGTCTCTCTAGTTCTGGAGCCATAGCGCTTGATGGCACGCTTCTGCCAGTCTGCTCCGACTTTCGGTATCTCGGTTCACTCGTGCAAAGCGATGGCGAAATAGATCGGGCGGTTAAGCACAGAATTAACACTGGATGGATGAAATGGCAGCAGGTCACGGGAACAATCTGCGACTCCCGCATTCCCCTTAAACTTAAGGGGAAGATATATAAAACAATGGTTAGACCTGCTGTCTTGTATGGATCAGAATGTTGGGCCACCAAAGGGATGAATGAAAGGCAATTGCATGCAGCTGAGATGAGAATGCTAAGAGGGATGTGTGGTGTTACACGAATGGATAGAGTAAGAAATGAGTACATAAGAGGAAGTCTGAAAGTGGCACCGGTGACCGAAAAGTTGTGCGGTAATCGGTTGTCATGGTATGGGCATGTGATGCGGAGGAATGAGGAAAATGTCGTGAAGAAAGTTTTGAGTGTGAATGTCGATGGCTATAAGAGTAGGGGAAGACCAAAGAAACGATGGATGGACTGTGTGAAAGATGATATGGCTAGAAAGGGGGTAACTACTGAAATGACGACTAATAGAGAAGTATGGAAAAAAGGGACATGTTGCGCCGACCCCAAATAAAATTGGGATAAGGGCAGGAGAATGATGATGATGATGATGATAAAAGAAAATGTACAATTATGACTTCATTTTCAATTCACTATCCCCAACATTACTTTTGCTTTTTTTGGTAGTAACGGTGGTAATACATAGGTAGATGGCCAATATCTGTCAATTTAATTGGCCATGTATCAATGATAGACTGATGCGAATACAGTGAGTGTTAGGAACCGGTGCGCGCCTAAATATAGTTTGTTGTTAAATACTACAAATACTGATAGGAATACCACGCGGAGATTGTATTTGGGATGGGTGATAGAATGATGTTTTTGTGAGAAAATTTATTGTGACTTGCAATACTTAACTAATTTATATGGCTATTTACATTGCACACTGAACTATTTTTACTCCTTACCTATTTTTATTATTATAATTTTAGTTTTCTTCACAATATTATATATAGGTATGTTATGTGATGTATGCAATGAAAACGGAATCAATCCAAAACAGCTATCGAATTGCGTAAACGACGACTAATCTACATGTTGACAGTACAGTTCAACAACATTCATTGCGTTATTTACGTTTTTGAGCAGAATTTGTTTACGAACTTATGAAGCAATGGTTTCAAAACGATTCAAATTGTGATTGATTGATCGTGTATTACGTAATTATGGTATTGTTTTTGTAATGTAGATTTTTCTAATGGCCTGCCTACAATGTTTTTTTTTTTAATAAAACAATAAAAAATTAACATTCTAGCTTATATTTATAATAAAAAATACAATGAGAAAGTACTTAGTACCTATAAATTAATGTATCAACAGTCTCTTCACAATAAAATTAAACTAACAGTAATTATAATAAACTATTAAATCTTAAACTTTGGGACTATCAGGATCTTCTTCGTCATTTCTTTTAATTTCATTCTTGTCTCCTTTTGATTTTGGATCAGCTGGTAAGAAAGTTGCAACAATTAATCCAGCTGAAACAAAAAATGGTAAGATATTAGATTTTTTCCATTAGCATTACCAGTCCTTTTAATAAATCCTAAGGCTCAACAAAACTGAACACATTCGTAGGCATATCATAATATACTTACACATGACTAAAGCGACATATCCACCCAACATGGGCGTACAGTAGTCTCCTAGCAGGGTGGCGATGATTTGCACGCTGAAGAAGCCAGATCCTCGGGCTACCACCACCGACAAACAAGTCGCCATGCCTCTGAAATAATAGATAAATTGAAGTTAGTAAAGGGTTTATAATAACGAAATCACTTGTTTAAAAAACGGTGAAGGAAAACATCATCAGGAAACCATGCCTGAGATATTTCGCGACGGTATTTGAAGCCAAGTCAGAGGCCCAGGCTTTAAAAACTGACACTCAGGTTAATCACTAACCACACGAAAAAACGGCAAATTCTGAATGTGGCGTGTTTTCATTCTCCAGATTTAACCAAAAAGTTTTTATCATCAGGGAATTATTTTTTATTTATTTTTAGCCTGTGTTGTCCCAGTGCAGGGCAAAGGCCTCCCTTTCTTCTTTCCACTCCTCTCTGTTTTGAGCCAGTGTGGACCAGTCCTGTCTGTAGGCGTCAAGCTCGTCTCGCCATCTTCTTCTGGGTCTGCCTCGATGTCGACGGACGTTTTCTGGGACCCACATGGTGGTAGATTTGGCCCATGATTCATTGACATGCGGCAGACGTGTCCGGCCCAGTCATCAGGGAATGTTGATCTTAAAAGCCAAGAGCTTTTCTTTAATCGTGGTTGCTCAAGGGTCAAAAGAAACAGACAAAAATGAAAAAAGTTACAAACCTTAAATGCGTAGGGTTCAGTTCGACCAAATACGTGTTGACGTTGCCCAAAATCTGTGCAACGTACAGGAACATGAAGAATAGCGCTATGCTCAGCATTGGGATTCTGATGAAGATCAGCAAGACTCCGCAGCATGAAGATACAACGAACACTATGAGTGTTAAAGATTTCTTGCCAAGTAGTCCCACGACGAAAGACAGAGAGATCATTAGGAGAGTTGATGCGCCAGAGTAAACCATGGTGGCGTACAATGCCCTCGGTTCGATACTGCCCGTGCAGTCTGCTGATACCTAAAAAAAAATTTATTTTTTAATATTGGTAATTGTTTCTATGGGCTTTCATAAATAAATCAGAAATGGTAGTTTTTTAGATCAATGCTATGGCAATACTGGATTTAGTGTTACAAGTTTTGGAACGAAGTTCCCTTTCGCGCGGTGCGAAAGGGGGCTAGACGGAAAAAATTGGGACCAAAAGTTGTAACGACACTTTTTGTTTTTTATTATAATGCCATCTGTGAGTGACCATAGATACTAATTAGTGGCATGCCTTTGTGAGGTTCATTCCATAACTTCGTTCCATCCGGGTGTCCCTTGACACCTCTCAGCTTTTTTTTGTGAACATTTTTTTGATAAACTGTTCTACTACTAAAGGCAGTTCTTTCGGTTAGTGAGAACTTTGTCTTTAATGGTATTTTCAACTTACAGTGCCATTAGAACGGGTGCTTGTACTCTGACTCGCAACTTCGCAGAACGTGCGACCATAGTGGCTTTCCCCGCCAGTAAAATAAGCGTTTGTCATGGTCGGCACCCACATTGTGAAACCTGTTGATCTGGAATTAAAATTATTTAAAGTAGGTATATCGAATTCTCTGGATAACAAGTTAGTATGGTTTGCGAATTCCCGTTAACAAAGTTGCCATCTTATCTATTATATTAATTAGAATAAAAACATGCGGGGCAGTCTTTGGGGACTGCCGATAGAAGTGAAAACTAAGTAACGCCATCTACCGAAAATGTCAGGAATTTATCTGGCTGCATTAAAATATATCCAAAAATAAAACAGAGTGCGCTGTCAACTAAAAAGTGCTCAACGCGCCTTCGGTGACGATGACGCGAGTTCCATGATTTTTGTTCACTCAAAAAGTACTCGTACTCAACGCGCTTATAGAAGTTTTCACTTCAAAAAAGAGGTTAATTATTTTACACATGGGTCATTCCGCGGTGACGAGTGTTACATTTGTATGCATTCAAACTGTTATAATTCCTAAAATAGAAGAAAATTATCTGCGTTTTGAATATTAAAGTACTTTCAATGTTTTTTTTTATTAAATTAAAACTCATTCTATATTATCGTATCGTTTAGATGCAATAACAGATTTAGGCTGCCTGGCCTCTGGAGCGGAGAGGAGAAAAGAGGAGCGGAAATGTGTCAATACAATAGAATCTTGACTCCGCCCCTGAGTTTAGATTTGATTGGTTAATAATTGCACATCTCCGCTCCTCTCCTCTCCTCTCCGCTCCAGTGGACAGGCAACCTTAAGCCCTGTAACGGGTGTTACGAGTACTTTTGGAAAATATGCTACCTTGTTGACCAATCATCAAAGTTCAGCTTAATTGGAATATTATATCACAAAATTAATAGCTTAGTAAATAGTTAAAGAATCAACCTTTTAGATAAGCCTATACCATTGTGAAAATATAAACCGATGACTGGGGAGTAAGTATAAGAAAGTTCTCTTCCAATTTAAATTATATTTCGTTATCATGAATGGAAGATAAGATAAAACTGAAAATTAAATGCAGTAAAGCTTACGTCATATATGCGCATAGCAATAAGTAGTAGATTATGGTTGAGTTCTTCAATAGAGGAGGCTTGAACAGAGGTGCTGTTTGGTTCCAGATCTTCTTCATCACTGAAATCTGGGAACTGTCCTGTAGTGGTTCCTCGAGGTACACTTGCATAACCTGAAAAATATTGTCGAAAAAGAAATTCATATTTCGTTCAGTCACATGACGACGACTCTAGAGGATGGATTGGATAGTCACCAACATCTTCGTATCTTCATAGAAGTTTATCAATAAGTATTATAAATGAGATTATTTTCGATCACAGCCTAAACAATAAAATCGGTTGTCTTAACAGTAACTATAACAATCATGTTATTCATCAACATGTGAATATTCATTAAAACGGCGATTAGGTATTACCTATGTAAAGAATTCATTCACAATTTTATTTATTATACCTACCCATAAAAATATAATGCAATACAAGAGGACTTTGTCCTTCTGATTCTGATAAGTATTTTCCTGTGAGCATCTTGAGAATGCGGCTCTATTTCCGCAGTTAATGTTTATGGAACAATCTTGAATAATCTCTTTATATTACTTTTAATAATTTAAATAAAGGTAAGTACTCACAGAATAGCTATCTTTCTTAAAACCAGTGTTGCTCTTGAATATTGACTTGAAAACCTCCAAGGCCTCCTCCTGCCTGTCCTTACTGAGTAGAAACTTGGGGCTTTCCTGCAGGAAAATGGTGAATAGGATTCCGAGAGCACACGGTAATGTGATGACCTGCATCAGTAACCGCCAGGGTCTGTAGACTACTCCGAGCCAGGATATCTCGTAGCTGATGTTCAGTGTGAATATTGGTAGGGCAAAGGCTGTAAAATAAATAAGCTCAAATTATAATGAAAAGCTTCGTCAGTCAGAGTTTTTTTTAAGGATATTCATTTAGAGGTCATTGCAGATTATGGGCACCAATATGTTTCACGATTACGGTGTATTCAATTCAGTAGGACAATGCTTTCATGGTCAAAGTCTTGTTTGTCTGATCAGCAGGTGTTATTAGGCATGAAAGTTTAAGTCAGATAGCAGAATACAAAGATCCTTACAGCAAATGATGAGCTGCACGACCATGGTGGCACTGGCCATCAGAAACATGAGCCTGCTTCGATGTCTGCTGGGCACGCTCTCCGCCAACAGCACAAATGCTGCTGCATTTGCTGCTGAAGAACTGGAAACCGACAAATTATAAAATACTAAATGCACCCCTGTCTATAGAGGTCCCTACAGGAACCGTGCATTTTTTAACACACAAAGTATCCTTTGTCACTCGCACAATAGTGTAGCTTTTTATCAGTGAAAGAATTTTGTAATCGAATAAGTATTTCCAGGGATTTCTTTTTCATACAAACGCATTTACAAACAACTAAATACCTTGTTATAATATTTTCATAGGAGATAACATTTTATAAAAACAATAAAGATATATTATATATTTTGGTTTAGAGGTGAATAAACTAAAATACTTCTGACATCATTTCTTATTTTTGTTTAATTAGGCCGGTATAAATTCTAAAAGACTAAAATGCTATGTTGAACGCATCAATCAAAATGATCCCAGTCAAATACAGGAAAATTGGTATAGACCTGTCTGAATATGCTTTGCACTGCAACTTTACTCACTGAATGACGAACTTTAAGTGTTACCATACTCTATAAAGCTATGAGTGGTAGTTTTTTTTCCGGAACGGTGTTTTTTTTTTTTTTGTATCAAATTAATGCTATGTGTATCTACTTAGTTAAATAGTTTAACGGTATCAACTTACAATGAAACGGAAATAAACTTGAGAACGGCCAGCGATTCGAAGTTGGGTGCCATGGTTGCTGCCAGACTGAGGATGAAGCCAACTGGCATGGCGACTAGTAGTGTTTTCCGACGACCTTTGGTGTCGGCGCAGAAGCCCCAACCATAGGACGATATGATTACACCTGATAAATATAGAAATGTTTAATTTATTTCAAACAGAGTAGGTTCAAATTGACAGTTGCCAGTAGAGGTGGTCGGGTCTTAAAACATTTTTAGAAGCGTTTTTTTTGGCGCACATATCTGTAGACTAAAATTAGGTTATTAGATTATTGAAGATACCCACAGGTAAGATACAAAAATATAATGATGATGCATTATATTTTTGTATCTTACCTGTGGGTAAGTGATGGTCAGACCTAAGGTGAAAGCATGCTTTACCCGGAATCCTCAACCACAGAGGACCTGGCTATCTTATCTCTAACTGCCGAAACACAACAATACTGTTAACATTGTTGTTATGGCGACAGACTTAGATAAGATGGTGGTGCTAGCCAGGCGGACTTAGAACAAGCCCTACCACCAAACAAACCGAGCAGAAAATATTGCCCCTATTGGGAATCGAACCCGGAACTGGGTCTGAGACAGATGGTCTAACCATTAGACCACAGAGGTGGTCTCATGTCCTTATCCCAGTTTATTACGGTTATTACTGAAAATACTACAGAATAAATTAATATAAAGCAAGTCAGTTGCTTGACATGAGATTCAAACTCATGAACTCGCGTTTGGCGGCCACGCATAAGACAGCTAAGCCTTACCTTAGATAGGTAAGGCTAGGAGAAGCCAATGATCACGAGAGGGCGTATCAGTGATCGCACAGACCCAAAGCAACTAAATCAAATATTTTTAGCCTATGTTGTTCCCCTGCAAGGCAAAGGGCTCCCTTTCCCCTTTCCTTTATATTTATTCTGTAGCATTTTAAATGGAAGAGTGTAGTCACCTAACACAAGCATTTCCTTGCTTAAAAGATGATCTCCAAATCATGCGTGTTAAGAATTTATTTAAATGCAATAAGATATATTTTTATTATTTAAATTTATTTATTTATTTCCACTTCTCTTTGTCTTGAGCTACAACATTAAGAGGCATGAAACAGGGTGTAAAGTTCACTCATACTTCATAGAAAAGGGAGTATCCTCCGATCAGATGGGTGTCGTGTCTGGCGGGCAACTGCCCTACGATTGATGACGGATAGTCTTATATTTATGTCGTTCGCGCGGTAAACTCTAATTGGGCAATCCAGGATTTGTGTGACGTTATGGCTACTCCTACCGCCGACGGCTTTTGCCGCGCGGCACGTGCCTCCGGCTTTTGCGCCTTCATTTCCTTTGCGTTTGTTTGTGCGGCTTTGTGCGGCAGTGCCGGGCGCGCCCGGCGGAAAGGCAGTGCCGGCGGCGTAGTTCGCATATGGTCACCACCATATGCGAACTACGTATCAAAGACCTAACGTCGTAGATGCCGCCACTAAAAAAATAGACAAGAAATCCTAACGGGAAACAGACTCGGAACCCGTAGCTCAGCTCCAGTTGCCAATATTGTTGATAGTTACTTACCTATGAGTGGTATAGCAGACAGCAGCCCCTGCTGCGAGGTGTTGAGCGACATGTCACACGCCATGGCCGGCAGAACCACGGAGAAGCCGAAGATGTCCAGGTACATCGCCAGGATGAGGAGACAACATGTTATCAGCATACCCACATTGTATTTGCCGAATCCTGGCAGAAGAAAATAAATTCTGTTATATAAGTAAGTCAAAGTTAATAAGAAAGAAAAGAAAGAAAGAAAATACGTTTATTTGCGGTAAACATGACGCAAGAAAAGAATAAAAAAGAACACGATAAATAACAAATTGGGGGAAAAATATGCGTCACATCCACGCAAAACGGCCATCGCTCAGCATAATGCTGCGACCCTATGCGAGACAGAGCCCCAGCGCTGGTTTTCAGCGACAGCCGGCATTGACGTGATGACGTCAACCGGTGCAGGATATAATATAGTGAAATAAATATAATTTAATTAATAATTTAATATGTAAAGGGCTTGCGAGTTTTTTTAAAGGAGTACGTTTCACTATATTCCCACCCCACTGCTAAGAGTTGCACATTTAGCCTATTGGGGGATGGGAGTGACATGCATACTAACCCCCTTACTAATAAACGTTGTATAGCGTCTGTATAGTTACACAACGCTTTGTCTTCTTCTTTCAAATGTCAAATTATTACATACAGGCGATATACAACGTTTATTAGTAAGGGGGTAATACTATACCTATATCTATACATAGGTTCCCTATCCATTTGCATAAAATTTTAAGACCTAATATAACTTAGTATAATTTTGTCTCAGACCAAATTTTGTTTGGCATAATTATATTTTCGCATAATATAGTTACGCATAACAGCTTACGCATAGTTTTTTAACCGACTTCCAAAAGGAGGAGGTTCTCAATTCGCCTGTATGTTTTTTTTTTTTTTTTTTGTATGTTTGTTACGCGATTTCTCCGTCAATTGTGGACCGATTTTGAAAATTAATTTTTTGTTTGAAAGAGTATGCTTCCGAGGTGGTCCCATATAAATTTTATTATCTTTACTTGGATAGTTTTTGAGTTAGCTTCAATAATACGTATTTTTCCCACTTAGTTTATAATATGGATGATATAATGATAACTTCCAATCACTGTTATTTACATAGCAGGTTAGTGGTATTCGAATTTGTATGGGGTAGGTACACGGAACAGATACCACCACTACCACCACTAAAAAGTGCAAAATAAAAACTTTGTACAAATAAAAGTTAAATTTAAAATTTAAAAAACCCCCGACACAAAAAAAATCCTTTTAAAAGCTAAAAAATAAAATATACTGGCCCTTTAAGTTTAATATAATTTGTAGTTAATATTTTGTCGTCGCGTCGGGGGACGCGGATCATGCTATTGTAGAAAATATATTTTCAATTTTTCATTCGCCGTCCCCCGACGCGACGACAAAATATTAACTACAAATTATATTAAACTTAAAGGGCCAGTATATTTTATTTTTTAGCTTTTAAAAGGATTTTTTTTGTGTCGGGGGTTTTTTAAATTTTAAATTTAACTTTTATTTCCAGCTTTTTAAACTTTATATACGTATTACTAGTACATACGATACGATCGACACGTGCCTCTCTTAAATCTACGCAGCTGTACGTATTTTTCCCACAGTAAAGTTAGTTACTAATTTGTCCGGATTTTTTTTTTTTGCTTCTCTATCATCCGACCCTGATAAATATATAATTTTATCTATAACCTATTCATTGAGACCATTCCAATGAGCCCAAACTAGTGATGGGTCGGGAGAATATTCTCACCCGGAGAATATTCTCGGATTGAGAATGTTCTGCAATATTCTGGAATATTCTTTTCGACGGAGAATATACGAGAATTTAAAAATGGAAGTAAAATAGCTAAATTTTATTACAATATATTTTGATTTCAAGGCCTCAAGTAAACATCTTTTGTTGTTATTTTATACTTTATTTGAAAAAACGTTACTGTATTATGTTTCGGACTGGAAATGGTGCCGATTCTCTTGTACACTGGACTAAACTAACTAAACTATCACTAAAATTCCTTACTTTTGGCTATGAGAATCTTAAAGCAATTCTGACAAAAAAAAAATCTTAATTAAAAAATATTTTGACACATCTAAAATTGAATTTGACAATCGCGTGACGACTCAACGTGGTACTTGTTTGCTCTACTTCGTGAATTTTTTTAGAGCCGTAGGCGCGCATGGGGGCAGCCTCGACGTGTTTTATATGGAATTTTTCACTTTTTGTATGGAAAATATGAAAAATTATTACCAACATGTCAGGTAATAGGGGTTTAAGGGTTTCCTAAAGGGGGTCGAAAACTTCATTATTTTTGCGATAGGACGCACCATTCTCGAGATTTATGCAAAAGAAAAAAAAAAAAGTACTGTTTTTGCACTGAAGTTGAAGTGTTGGTGTGAATTTTAATTCATGCCAACTAATTTCATTCCACTCGTTTTTAATCGCGTTTAAAAATAATCACATTTAGACAGATACACTAAATTTATATGGTGAAAAACGTCAAATTCATAATAGCAAAATTGCCATTTTCACTAAACTGTCTATCTTAGTGCTGTCAAACTAAAATATAGTTAAGTTGTGTCACTTTAGTCTAATTCAGAATGGGAAATCCTCGTTTGACAGGACTAAACTAAATTTTAGCGATTTTTAATCGGCACCAATGGTGCCGATTCTCTTGTACACCGAACTAAACTAACTAAACTGTCACTAAAATTCCCTACTTTTGGCTATAATCTTAAAACTATTCTGACAAAAAAAAAACTCTTAATTAAAAAAATATTTTGACACATCTAAAATCGAATTTGACAATCACGTGACGACTCCACATGGTACTTGTTTACTCTACCCTGTGAATTTTTTTAGAGCCGGAGGCTCGCAGGGGGTGCAGCCTCGACGAGTTTTATATGGAATTTTTCACTTTTTGTATGAAAAATATGAAAAATTATTACCAACATGTTGGGATATAGGGGTTTAAGGGTTTCCTAAAGGGTGTCGAAAATTTCATTATTTTTGCGATAGGACGCACCATTTTCGAGATATAAGCAAAAGAAAAAAAAAATCTAGTACTGTTTTTGCACTGAAGTCAAAGTGTTGGTGTGAGTGCATGCTTATAAACCCTAACTTTATATCTTTATCTTTATAAAACCCATAAACCCCCAAAACTCAACATGTAGATAATTTTTTTTTTTATTTTCCATACAAAAAGTGAAAAATTCCATATCAAAACACGTCGACGCTGCCCTCCTGTGCGCCTCCGGCTCTAAAAAAAATTCCAAGGGAGGGCAAACAAGTACCACATGGAGTCGCGATTGTCAAATTCGATTTTAGTTGCGTCAAAATTATTTTTAATTGTTATTTTGTTTTTAATTATTTGCACCATAAACCTTTCTTATAATGTTGTTTTCTTATTCATTTTATTAATGCTGATTATTTTAAACTCATAAAGTTCGTATTAATACAGAAATCGTACTTTAACGTTATTACCATACGAAATTTAAGAGAATTTATGAGAATTTTCTCGGAAATATTCTCGGGAATGTTCTCGCTCAGGAGAATTTACTGAGAATTTAAGTTGTGGTGTAGTTTATTTTAAACTCAAACTTCGTAAAACGTTCAAATGCGCTAAAAACTATTACTCTAAAAAAAACCGATTCAATAAAGTCAGCCAATTTTTAAATTCTCGTAAATTCCCTACCAAAAGAATGTTCTCGAGAACTTAACAGCAAAGTTCTCGCAAGGAGAATATTCTCGAGAATTGCCCATCACTAGCCCAAACACGATACCATTGCTGTAAATTGTTGAGGAGTTGGGTATCCTGCAAATACCAGGTAATACTGCAGCATCAGTTCAAGGTTACTATGTTATTCTAATACCATTGAAGTAACAGATTACCAAATTTAAATTCAATCAGACCTGTGGAAGGTGCTAAAATCCAATCATCAACAAGAAAAGACCTGATAATCTTCAAACGGCTGAATAGATTTTTTTTAATCATAGCTAAGAACACTCCCGATTAAGTCACCTTTCAAACAAACCAAAAAAAATCTAAATCGGTTCAACCGTTTGGGAGCTACGATGCCACAGACAGATACACAGATACACAGATACACACATACACAGATACACAGATACACAGACACACAGATACACAGATACACACGTTAAACTTATAACACCCCTTCGGTTTCCGTCGGGGGTTAAAAAAGGACAAACGACTTCCAAAAAAGACACTACAAAGTCAAAAATAACTTTAATTTCGGATGTCGGTGGCAAAAAACGAAAGTTCAAAACCAAACACACCGACTTCCGAAATTAAAGTTATTTTTGACTTTGTAGTGTCTTTTTTGAAAGTCGGTTGTTCTCAAGCAGGCGCTTTACTTTGTGTTAATAATTTCATCACCACTGCTCTCAAAACGGTGAAGGAAAACATCGTGAGACAATTCGAAAACATGTGACATCTACCAACCCGCACTGGGCTCGCGTGGTAGATTACAGCCCACTCCCTCTCACAGAGAGGAGGCCTGTGTCCCAGCAGTGGGAACATTAATAGGCTGATTATGATTATTTTGATACAATAAGCACAAGTAGACCCGTATTTAAAAACGATATTTTTTATGACCTGGTTCTCTGTTAAAAACTTGATTCGAGATATGAATTTATAAGCTGTATGAATTTGTTATAGATATTAAGTACCTATCTACTGAACATCGTTCATCAAACGTATGGCTGCTGCAGCTGAACTTTTTCGTTTCGCGATCATACCTTTCCATAAACCTATATCGTTCCTATTGTGAGTGACCATTTTTGATAAAACTTAATTGACATTCATTGGAGGCAGCAATTGGCGCCAATTCGCTCTTGTTCACTATCAAATGAACAACACAAATGGTCATGCTATTGTGATTTTCCACCATGTAATATATCTCTATAGTAGTTAGTTAAGTGAAAGCAGTTAGGATACAGCGAATGACGCGTAAGATGAGCGAACTTTAACAGTATTGTTGGGTCAAAATTAAAGTGATGTGATCAAGGGCGTCGCCAGCCGATGACTCAGGGGGGGGGGGGGGGAGGCAAGTTGATAAGGAGGATGGGAGAAGTATGATTTGTAGGTAGTCAAGAGCAAATAAAACTTTATACTTGTAGTGCGAGTTTTACCTCTAGGCGCGGCGCACAATGGGGCCAAAATTGATGCTGGTAGACATTTGATTTTTGACAAATCAGTTTCAACTGGGTAGTCCCGATAGGAACTGAGAAAAATAATAACTTCCATTTTCAATGTGTGGGTTGGAAACGGACCTTTCGGGACGTTTTTTCCCAAAACTATTCAGAACTGTAGAGCTGAAACGGTGAAACCTAATAGGTATTATGACTCGGCCTACCACCAACACATAGATACTTACAAATTACGTCCCCGGACTCCGGATTACACCCCTTTTAGGAGAAATGGAATTTAAAAAACCAAATAAATGTAGGCCAAATAAACAAAATTGGATTTATAGATCCTATGTAGTTTTTATACAATAAAATGTAGTTGACAAATAATGTTTTGGACCTATAGGGGGGGCAGCGCCCCCCCTGCCCCCCCTTGGCGACGCCCATGGATGTGATGTGACATTGGATTCAACTTTGGACCAAGCTATCTTCAAGTTTAAATGGCAAATGTCCAACTACCCCCGCACACATGGGCTCCAATTCAACAGACTACAATGGTCTATAGTGTTAGTAACAAAATGGCTCAGCCTATGTTAGTACTTCATAATTAAAACAGAACGGGTCCGGTTTGCAAGCGCCCACACTAGCGGGCTGTCTGCCCGGGCGGCTATTGATTGCAGGATATAGGTAAGTGTTAGGACTGCCACGCAGCCTACGGAGGAGCGAGGCAGATTTCTTAAGCCACAGTGCATCAAAGCCGTCAGTGCGTGCGTCTGCAAACATTGCCGAGGCACTAAAAAAGCGACGGCAAGCGCAAAAATACTCTGAATGCGTTATTGTTTTGGATATTTGCTTGAAAAGTGGTGAGCTATAAAGTTCAAACTTTCTTAATAGACAAGAATGTGTTACTAAATCAAATTAAGTGATTGCGTAAGAACCTGAACAGGGTCAATTTCCTGACAGTCGTGATTGAACACATTGTACTTGTCGTGTTGATAGTGACGGGTAGCAATCACTAGCGTGTTTGTCACTAGCCTTTACATTACATGCTAATTTCCTTCAAGAATGCTCATTACGCCCAACAGTCGAGTATAGATCACGATGAAGTATCCGCGAGGCTATTGTCGCTCCGTCGGCTTAGCCTAAACACTTTGTTTCACATCCTAACTAACATTATAAATGTGAAAGTGAGTTTGTTTGTTTGTTGCGTTCTCACGGTAAAACGGCTGAAAAGATTTGGATAAAATTTGGCACATGGGTAGACTATGACCTGGGTTAGGACATAGGATACTTTTTATCCCGATATTCCCACGAAATCGAGACTTATGCGGGTGAAACCGCGGGGCACAATTAGTAGTAAATTAATAAAGGTATGAATCATTTGAAACGATGAAGCTTTTCTTTCTTTATTTCCTTATTGTAGACAAAGAAAGAAAATATTTATTCTGCACAAATTCAATACAGGCAGAGGATCGTTATGAAAGGCAGACGCATAGAAGGAATAATAATTTTAATAATTTAAGTTTTATTGTTTGTCTAGGACTAGATTAGGCATGGTAATATATATCTACAGCACAAGCATAAAGTTTCTTAATCTAGTTAGTGGGTGCCGTACTGTTCTCTTAGATAGGTTACAGAATAACCTGTGTTTAGGAGAAACTGTGGAAGTGACTGAAGCGAACCTGCTGCAGGTAACTATTCATTTTCATCAAGACCGAGAGGACAGCTGAGATGAGTTGCTAGAGAGAGAAGTCGTGGACGACGGTTTTCTTTGTAGGATAGAAAAAAAATAATCTATAGACAGTATACAGCAGGGGTCGGGGCAGGGCTTGCGGGCCGCATGCGGCCCGCGACTCTCCTTCTTGCGGCCCGCGACAATTTTGTAAATGAAAGTCTTTACCTTAGTAAATAATAACAATATGCGAGCACAATGTTTAAGCGAGCGAGCATTGATAAAATGAAAGACGTTTTAATACAGCTACAAAATCAGTTAACGACAGATTTGGTGACTTGAAGCAAACTGAAGATTTTTCAAACCCTTTTTCATGTTTCTATCAGCGCTCGTTGACCCAAAAAAAACATCAGCTTTTTTTCTAGGAAACAGTAAAATCAGGGAATACAGACAGCCGGCATTACTGGGTCATTATCATTTTATTATGAGTCTACTACTTAACATTGACCTTCCCACGATGATTACAAGTGGTTGTGTACGACCGTTGATAATATTTTAGGATTAAACAGTCTTTGGATGCGATAATATTTAACAGTCTGACTTGTGGGATTGATCCGGGCTGTTTAGCTTGCGTTCAGGTAGTATTTTATAGCTATTTAATTAGATATTATTAAACTCACCTACTCCATTTGAAATAAGATGAGACATTTAACTAAACCTTTTTTACAGTTCTTCCAACCGATTTTGACTTCTATTGCGTTGCCGGCATAACAAATGGCCATGGAGGTGTGACCGTCAGACTACCAAGTCATAGGGCTCAAGTTCTAATCCAAGGCACGCACCTCTGACTTGTCGCAGTCATGTACGTATTGTATAGTTATCACTTGCTTCAAAAACGGTGAAGGAAAACGTCGTAAGGAAACCGGCATGCCTGAGAGATATTTCTCGACGGCATGTGAATCCAAGTCAGAGGTCCATGGGCGGCTATAAAACTCTGGCACCAGGTTAGTCACTAACCATACGAAATGCTAGATATGAATTAGGGCAACTTTTGGATCGTAATCGAATTGCTGTGCAAACTAGTACGAAATGAAATAAAATTGAGTCGGGAAACTTGACCTTGATGGACCGATTTAGAATAAGTTTACTTTCGTGTATTACAGTAAAAATAACTAAAGCTTCTTTCAAAGTTTGGAAGGGGACAAGACTCCTTGACAATTCAAAAGTGCCTGTAAATAGTTTACTTGAAATAAATGCTGTGATTTTGAGTTTGTGCAATTCAAAATGAGTGAATCACTTCGGTCAGAAATTCAGAATAGAGTTGAGTAGTGTAGATTCTTATCTACGCTACTGTGTAAAAATTATCTTTAAAAGTTTAATCACCATCCAAGGTGACTATAGATAAATAAATATAAATCACAAGTGCATTACCTATCAAAAGAGTGAGAGTATCACTGTGACTAATTTAGACACGGTAATTTGAACAAAAAAGGAAGAAACAAACTCGAAAAGGTGGGAAAATTAATATAACTATTAATTTTCCGAGCTTTTGCAAGTTTTCTTAATTCATGTTTTTAAACATTAATTGGTAGCAACGCTCAATAAATTATAGGTAAGTTAAATACAGGGATGGTGTTATACAGTAGGTACACTTAAAATTCATAAATAATTTGGACCCTTATCAATTAATTTAGAATCACTCACCTGTAAGGTCCAAAGCTTCTTCAAAGCTACTTTTCTTGGTAACATTGTCAGTTATAGCGAACGCCATATTTTATTAAATTATTTCACTAGTTTATTTTACTTGTTTTACTATTAAATATTTATGTTTTTGTTAGATTAATAATTGCCTAATATTTTATTGTTTTCGCAGTAATAGATGGCCAATATTTGACCAAGCTGTATTGGCCATGTGTCAGTGAGAGACTGATGCGAATGCAGTGAGTGTTGGGAACCGGCGCGCGCTTAAATATAGTTTGTTGTTAATCATACAAATACTGATAGGAAAACCACGCCGAGATTGTTTAGGATGGTGTCCCGAGTTCTACGATAATTTTCGAGAGATAATTATGACTTGCAGTTAATTGTGATTATGATGCTACCTGCCTGTTTGTTTTAAACTTTTTTCTGATGAGATATTTTTTGGTCCTGGCTTAGGGAAGACGTACCTACCTAACTAGGCTAGTTTGTTTAAAGATATTTATTTTGTTTATTCTGACAAATTCTTCTAAAAATAGTTAACGTCGGATACAATACCTGTATACTTTTATAGTGTAGTTTACAATAGTGTTATTAATAAATAAAACTAGGGTTTGAATGTTTTCGATGTTTCTTAAATAAAGTTCAATTTAAATAAATTCGTTCTTAGACGCAGATATATGCCAGTGACCGTGAGTGGTTAGCTTGCGTGTTCTGTACTGAGCTCGCGCAACGCGTCGTACGTCCAGCCAGTAATAGGACTCGCCCATCAAGGAGCGCTGTCCCCAATTTGACGGACCATCGGACTTCGATATTTGGCGCACAGAATGTGTACCAAATATCTATATCCGGTTACCTACACGAGTTTCGGAATCTTTAAGAAGCTAAACAATCGCTATCTGTGAGATAAAGGATAAAAATTGTCTTCCGCTTGTCTTGCCTTATTTTACAACTTTATGCAATTCACACATATTATGTAAAATATTTATCAGTTTTAGGGTTCCGTACTCAAAACGTGACAACGGGGCCTAAGCGGGGAGGGGGTACTAAGCCTACAACGTCTGTCTGTTTGTTTGTCTTTTACAGGGTTGAATTTTGATAGCCTCATGCCATGCCTCAGAAAGCACTGTCTTGCGCTTAATCTCTCTCCGGTCGTGTGGAATTTCCGTCCCTTCGGACTATGAGAGTGAGGGAAGAGTGCACCTGTATCCACATCACTGGCGCACTATAATATCTCTCATGTAGATGGCTAGTTCCGCTGAGATTGGCTGCCATGGCCGAAATACGGAATCATTCCACGTTGGCAGCCTTTTTCCAACTACTTCTGAGTATCGTCGTCCAATGTGCCATGCTAAAAAAATGTTATGTTGTGTGTTTTTTTTCTGTTCTATCGGTACCGAACCATTAGGGAGCTAATCCAACTCGCACTTAGCCAGTTTTTATTATGATAATCATCTATGTAAACTTTACGACACATTAGCTATGGAATCCTTTTGTAGGTATGTATATCTGTTACAGCCGTTCCTTCCAGCAAACTCCGAAGTGAAAGTGGTACAGCTTAGCCTTTTACCAACTATGTTGGGGAGGGCTTCCAGACTAACCGGATGCAGCTGAATACCAGTACTTATGGCGCCTTCACAGTTGTGACCAGAAAAGGACTAAACGACTTATCCAGAACGCGCAAATACTTTAGGAAGGTCGTGATAGACGAGTCACTCTCCTTAAATTACTCACCTACTTAAACATGCATAGGTAAAAAAAAAATAAAGAAATGTCGTCTCAATTCTTTTTTCGTAATAAAGTGTGTAACAGTCACACGAAAACCTGCTTTTTTTCCGCTCTGGGTGGAGCGGTAGGGCATGTCAGACTCTTACTGACTAAACCCACCCGTGTTCCTTACCTTGCCTGTGCCAGGTGCCAGGGGCTAGAGTCACGTTTGATGAAAACACGTAAATGAGCGCGTCTCGTGAGTTACTATAATAATAATGTAATGCATTGAGCAATTATAATCGGAACACTGAATCAGTCGTGCGTCGGATATCCGTCCCTATGTGGTCGCCTTTGTTGCGTGCAGCGGTCGCCGGCGTCAACGTCAACGACATTGTTGTTATGTAACAAAGACGTGTGGACTAGAGTTTGTATTCTATAGAAATTAATGAGGTGGTGAACTGATGCTGTATTTGTTTGCAAACGGAACATCTATCGTAAAAATCATCGGTAAATGAACCAACGTAGGTAAAAAAATTAAATAAAGTTTTTTATTTTTTAAGGCATGTCGAGGATATCTACTTCTGGATTTCAGAAGTAGCAGAAGGCAGAGTACAGTCCTTTCACAGTTATTTTAAATCAGATTTTGCATCACTGTCAAAATCACTCAGATTTTTAAATTTTCCTAGTGGTGGCCCAGTTGTAACGGCCCCGACTGAGTTTGTAGGTAGGTCGTCGGTATAATTAAACCCAAGCAGGTGCTTTACTTTATGTTAATAATTTCATCATCACTGCTCTCAAAACGGTGAAGGAAAATGTCGTGAGGAAACCGGCATGTCCTAGAAGTCCTGAAGAACCAAAACTTCGTAGACATGTGAGATCCACCAACCCGCACTGGGCCTGCGTGGTAGATAACAGCCCACTCTCCCTCTCGAAGAGAGGAGACCTGTGTCTCAGAAGTGAGAACATTATAGGCGGATTATGATGATGATGATATTCTGTTGTTGAACTTAATTATATAAAAAATCCTCATCCTAATACAAAAAAAATATTGGGAAGCATGAACATGGTTTGGTATTGAATTCTATTTGACTCAAATGCTCAAACAATTTAGACCCAATGTTGTTTCCAGAAAAATTAAAAATCGACATCAATTTTGTTTCCAAGCTATGGATGTAATCCACAAAATCATCTTGAGGGACTTGTAGTCCTCCGAAGCGATCACGGCTAGTATTTTAAGCTGAAATTGATGAAACGCAGTTTTTTATTAACGTAAGATGACGACTTGCACTCTTCACAACACACGTCGTATGCACCATTATAATATTACTTATACATAAATTAAAACAATATTAAATTCAACACGATAGCCCTGAAAGTTATTTCCCGAACTACTAACACGGTAGCGTAAGCAGTCCGGGAGCGCGCTTCCCCCGTCTCGCCCCTCACGCCCCTCAAGATTACCCTGTCTTAGACGTCTTCATCAGACGACTATATGATGTATAGACTAATGGGTGATAATAGTATCAAGCTTCATATTCTATGTATGATATAAATGAGTAGTATTTAGAAACAAACCCACTGGCTGGACCTTTGTCTAAGTAACGAATATCTTCTAAAGTATAACTCACAGAAAGTCGAAATTTTGGATTTGTAAGGTACATAATAGGATCAAGCTCCTAATGCTATTGTATGTTACAAAAGAGTAGTATTTAAAAAGTCGCCCGCTGGCTGGACGTTTGTCTAAATAACGAATATCTTCTAAAGTATAGGTCACAGAAAGTCGAAATTTTGGATTTGTAAGGTACATAATAGGATTAAGCTCCTACTGCTATTGTATGATATAAAAGAGTAGTATTTAAAAAGTGGCCCGCTGGCTGGACGTTTGTCTAAGTAACGAATATCTCCTAAAGTATAGCTCACAGTCGAAATTTCGGATTTGTAAGGTACATAATATTTTCTAACTCCGAGCACTACTGGGCGATCTGAAAGTATAATAACAATAAAAATAATCATAAGCGGCCCGCTAGCTAGACACTTCATAGAAACGTCATTTAATCAAAAACTGTCGAGGTACAAAATATATCTTATTTATTTTCTATAGGTACAAAATAATGTCCTTATGTAAAGCTATCACCTGTTGATAAATCTCGTTGGGGCCTGCCAGATAGACTCACACTTTTACCGACAGTATGGAAATAGAGTGTTCAGATGCTGAGAGTGAAATGCTTACAACCGTGACTGTGCGTTTTCTTTGCACTCGGCACTCGCACTGTAGAACAACTCGCACGCTTAGTGTAAACATGGTGTAAACGCGGTGCCACTCGCCAAAGTGCTGACAGTAGTTACGACACACTGTCAACATCTACTTTTCCTTAAGATAACATTCAACTGTCAGATTAAACGAATTCAATGAATAAATTGACATAATTAAAGTACATAGGTACCTAATTCTTGAATAAATATTTCGGTTAAATATTATTTATTTATATAACTAACCATGTACACATTTAAAAAAAGACAAGAAGAAAATAACAAAAAAATACGTACAAAGGTGATGCTTATTTCTAAAGAAATCTCTCCAGCATTCCTGCAATAGGACAGAGGATATAAAGAGATGTAGACACCGTGTGTAAGAGTAGAGAGAAAATAAAAGTGAGTGAGTGTATTGTTAAATTAATCTCACACAGAAGTCGAGAACTCGAGACGTAATTAAAATGTCGCGTTATGTTATAAAGAGATGCGAAAAAGCTGGAATTTTGCTGTGGGTCAGAGGATAAGGGTTTCGTTCAGAATGCGATTCGGGCAACCTGGAAACTTGTTTAAAAAATCAACAAACTGTACTGAGCATGAGTAGTGATCAATGGTCGTCCTTCACTGTTTGTAATTACCCTGCCCTCGGTAAAATACGTAATTCAATTTATTTATTGCATACCAACATTGTGTCCTCGATTTACAAATATTTGGTGCATTTGTGTGTACAGGATGACAGAGATTTCGGCCGATAAGGAAGAGTTAAAGATAAGGAGAGTGGAGAATGCTGTTTGGGAGATAATCAACTCTTTATTAAAGTGTGTTACGTGACTGATTATGATAACGTCACTTATAGTAAGCGAAAATCCCACGAGGCTTGAGTAAATGCGCTTCATCAATAGTAGTTCTTATATATTGATTTGAAGATGCAGTATACCAAATACTAATAGGGCTTAGGTTGGAGTATCTTTAAATCCATTTATCTATGCTAGTGGTGGGTCGTTGTCGAATTTTTCGCGGACGAAACGCAACCGTTTTCGAGACGACGAAAACGGTTGCAAGAAACGGTCGTCGTTGCAACTGGTTTGAAGACGAAGAATAATTGCGTTGCCGTCTTTTCGACGTTCTCGTCGTTGTCGTCTTTTCGACGTTCCCGACGTTCTCGTCGAGTGAAATAGTTGCAGTTTCTTAATTGCGTTGCCGTCTTTTCGACGTTCTCGTCGTTGTCGTCTTTTCGACGTTCCCGACGTTCTCGTCGAGTGAAATAGTTGCAGTTTCTTAGTTTCAACTTCAACTATCAACGATTTAAAATGTGTGAATGGTTTACTAAACAGTAAAAACTGCGCATGGCGTTATTGAGAATTCTCGTTATATGGAGAGAAGAAAAATCAATATTATTTTAATAAGTGTGTATTTACGAATAAAGTAAGCAACTAAGAATATGTAATTAAACAAACAAATAGGTAACATCCACGCGACGAGACGTTCATATCGGTTAGGCTCGAATTCCAAGAAATAGCATTATCGACTGTATGTAAAAAGTGAACTTTATATCAGTGATATAAAGTTCACTTTTTATTGTAAGGACTGTTTTGCAAACAAACGGAACGAGACGCATTGACAACTGGTAATATATTATCGACTCTATATCATTGGTATAAAGTTCACTTTTTATTGCAAGGACTGTTTTGTAAACGACGACGACGAACGACGAGCGACTCGTCGTCCGTCCGTCTACTACTCTTGTCGCGTTCCGTTCGTTGAATTATTTATCATTGCGTTCTCGACTGTATTTTCAAAGACGTAAAATAAAGAATCGCACTGAATAATTCGAAGACTGGTTTGTGCAACGAAGACTGTTTGAACCCAGGACGTAAAACGGTTCCATCGTCGCAGAACATAAAACGGTCTTTGGAAACGGTTCGTCGTCGCAACGCCCACTCCTAATCTATGCTTGTTTAAAAAGAGGCAAATTTTTTGGTATTGTATATGTCATGTAGGGGGTAATCTCCGGAACTACCAGTCAGATTTAACAAAAATCTTTTTGCATTGGATAGCCCAATTCCTGAGGAGGCTTGCGGATGAAGTCGCGGGCAGAAGCTAGTAGGTTATATAGTGCGTGCAGTCGTGCACCTATAACATCAGAGAAGCTGGATAGCCAACTAAAAAAAGGTATAAACAAATATTTAATTCAGCAAAATTAATCAAAAAGACATTGTAAAATATATAAATAGATGGTGTTCTTATAATTACAGAATAGTACAAAACTCCTGATCCATAAGCACCGATCACAAGTCACGGACTTAAAAAATCGCGGCGGGATAAAATCGCGTACCGTGCTTTATTCCGCCGCGATTTTTTATCGCGCGCTGTTCGATTTTCAACGCGCGAATACGACATACAAAAAACTCAGGCTTATTGGAAGGAAGTAGTCATCTGCTCGAATACACGTAATTGTTCATCGGCCGAACTATACTCGTACATTTGTACCGTGTGCCTCCCCCTAGCGCGATTTTTTTTGCGTCCATGGGAATATGGGCTAACACGTGCGAAAAAATAAGGAAGAAAATAAATATAAGAGGCGAAAATATAACCGTAGCAATCAGTAGACGTCGCGTAGAAGCGTAGCGTCTCGTAGAGGGCGCGTAGATGCTGTGCAAATGTTTTAAAAAATTTGTTACAATCGTTATTTTTCGGATGTTTTTTGGCTGCGAATGAATTCTGATAATGAAAGAGTTTATTCCGAAATAAAGAACAAAATAACTTCAGTTTACAAACCTTAATTAGAAAAATAAAGATACCTAATATACTTGTTTATAAAAGCATTATCCAAATGAAACTAATCACTATTATTGCCAGTAATTAAGGCCAAGAAAAACAAACAGTTAATTGCTAAACTCTCATTTCAAAAAAGGCTTTATTTTAAGGGCAAACTATATTATACAGAATGATTTCCAACAAGGTGTATGAAAATTGGTACTTCTTCAAAATCATAAGTTACTATTACAACTAGGCTGAGAATCAGCACTATTTGAACGTCAACATTACATAATATTGTCTCCCAAAACGCCCGCCCTTCGCCACTTCCTGTGAAGAAGTGGCACAACAAACTCCACAGCAGCACAGCTGTCTGTTAAGTTTTTAATTACAAACTGATACCTAACAATTTTTATGATGAGCACGAGATGGTAAGAAATCAGTGCTGTCTTTTTTGCATATTTTCTATAATATAATAGGACTAAGTGCCAAGCGCACTGCGACAAAATACACAGGTGCATATTTGCTATGCTAATCTTTTTCGGTCTTTATAACGTAAACAATACTGTAAAGTACACGGTCCTGAATGAAATCAGCTGAGATATCTCAAGCGGGGTTGGGGTGACTTGGGGGCGTCAATATAAGTCTGTCTCTTTCTTGCGCTAGGGAAAAGTGGACCGTGGGTGTTCCCTTTCTCGCGCGTCGTGGAAAATCGATAACCTCCTTGTAGAATCTGTTCTCCTGGTAAATATGACAAAAATGGCGGATCCCACTACGATTTGGACTCGTAGTAGGCCTTGGCCATCATGTTGTATATGTGGCCAAGGCCCCAAACGGGACCTCAAGTACAGACGACTGTCTTGAAACGGAATGTAGATTTTTCTCTTTGAGGACGTACATAATTTCCGTATTAATAAGTTCGGATGATAAAAACGGAAAGTGAAAATAAAACCGGTGTATTAGGTTCCTAAAATTTTCTTAATTATTCTCAAAGAAAATTAAGTGGTCCTTCCGCTTGGAAAATCGCCTGATATCTTTTCAACGAACTTTCCACGACATCTGACTTACTAGGCGCACAGGGGACCGAGGAGTTAGGGAAATTCCTTTCTCGGCAGTAGGGACTTGGCTAGACAAATACATACGGTTATACGACTTTGAGCTACGAAAATCACCTGTTGATTTATATTTAGTTTTTTTTTTCCTTGGCTTCTGTGTTCACCACAAACTCCAAAATAAAAAGTTTCCGATACTGATTGTGAAGGCCTAAATAATGTTTATCTTGACGACGAAAAATAAAGATTTCTACAGTAAATAATTATAATATCTTAAGCCTCTACAAGCATGTGATAAAGAGAACTGACAACACCTGCGGTTTGCTTCTGAATTAAGACTGAGATCATTATTATGCAAATAAATGAACTAAAAATATTATTTTGTCATATCATGTAACATAGCCACTTATTCTGTTTTGTTTCGTATCTGAATATGTAGCAGTGTTCGCGGCTCCGGCGGGAAGGGTGGTAGAAAATCGATACAAGACATTTCACGCATGCGTACTTTTCGTCTTCGCTCCGCGCGATCCCGTCGCAACCCCATCTCCTAACGTTTCTGGTAGCCTAGTATCGCCGCCCACAATTCTGAAATTTCCCTGCCCTCGTCGTCAGGTTTCCCGGAAGTAGGAACCTTCGGCTTCCGCAGTGTAGGGCGGCACAACGTGTTCAGTTCTGAATGCTCTTTGAAAGCTTCCGCGATGGTTTTCCTGAAATATTTCGGTCGGTGGGCGCTGTTTGAGGTTATGTTACTGCGCATCTGTTCTGCGCAGCTCAACAAGTTGGAGCTTGGTGAATGTACTTCGTAACGTGAATGGGACTTTCATTCATTTGTATTTTGTGAATAGGGTAGTCTATTGTGTAGTTGTTGAATCGTATAAAATACAGGGTGTTCCTGAAAGTATGAATTAAATCGAATAAGGGTGTGGGCAAGGTCATTTCCAAACTTTTAACTCTTTTAACCCCGAGAATGTGCAATTTTTTACAGTACAAAAGTTATGGCCAATTTATTTTTGTTTTTTTTTTTAAATCCGTTTGCATAGTGTTCGAAGAAAAAATAAATTAACAAAAATCTATCAGGGCTATCAATTTAATTTCGTTTAAAGGACATTGTAGTGGAGTGGGTCTTTCGTGTAGTACTACTTCTACGCAGCTAGAAAACATGATTGTGTACAATAAGAAAAAAAAACATTTACTACAAATGCTGCGATCTGGCAAAAAATTTACTATATTTTCTAGAGATTTTCATGGGAAAAAATTACACTAGCGAAAGTTGACCACGTGTTAGAAAAACTTGCCCCAGTCATAGAAATTCTTTGGAGGTATGAATCACTGGTATATTCTTATTAGTTTAAAAGTTAGAAAAAAATTAGTAAATAAAATACGACCTCGACGTCGTATTTTTACAATTATGTAAGTTTCAAATTTTCATTTGTGTCATAATAAAATAACCTAGTGGAAGTCAAAGGTTTATTAAGTTGTTAGCAGAGAGGCGATAAAGGACCAATAACAGAAAACTGTCGAGATAGATATTATAGCGCCTAGACTTTTGGTATAGGTAAGGGTAATCTAGGGTAAGGAGGATTAGGTAATATAAAACACATACATAACATAATATCACGACTGTATTCCCCGAAGGGCTAGGCAGAGATGTACCTATAGCACACTCACATTTCGCCAGTTATGTTTAAGTCCCATGTAATAGGGGCGAGCCTTTTGCCATCAACCGGGTACAAATCCAGACTCCGGGCTGCTACTCAGAAATTCCAGATGGAAAAACCCAATAACACTTTGCCCGATCCGGGAGTCGAACCCAGGACCTCGTGCTCACCGGTAGCGCGGTCACTAGACCAAAGAGGCAGTTAATAATAGCGACAGTTTTCGGGGGCCCATTATTGAGTGTGCAAGTCACCCCCTGCCATTTTATGCGTGTATACCATAACATTGATCAGGCAGGGGACATAGACCTTCCATAGTTCTAGGTAACCAAACCACTATAGCTACCAAAACTCATAGCCAACAATTTTTTGTTTCCATTTTCTGCAATTGTCCTGCACCAACCGGGGGTTGTCCTTGGGTGCACTTGCATAGTGCATACAGGGATAATTGTCGGTTGGTGCCTCATTCCATTTAAAATTGTCTAAGAGGTCTCTGCGAGTTGGCTTCGGTCCCTCGTATGCCTTCTAAAGGACCATAGTTACCATAGAGAATAGTTAAAATCTAAAAAAAAAAAAAAAAATAAGTTGGTAATATAAAAATGCAGTAAAATTCTATTAACAATCTTTAATTGTTCGTTATCTTACAAATAATTAACAAAAACGCAATGGCAGTGTGTCTTAGTAATTATAATTAATTTAATTACTTGAGAAATTATGATTATAATTACCTATTATGCTATTTTACAATAGTTAGATATAGTGAATTGTTGTCGTTGGTCAATATTGTTTTCCCTTTTAAAAGTTCATAGAGGGTAGTTATTGCTCTTGAATAATCAAGAGCAGTATTTTTTACTATTAGTAACATATCGAGCTTAACAATCGTTCGAGATTTTTTTTTCGAGTAATTCTGATTTTATTAAACAAAGTTAAAAAAAATAATTTTGAGATCAGCTACCCTCTATTTAAAATTTTTATGAAATATATTTCAATCGATTTTTTTTTGAGTGAGCACAATAAAATTTTCACTATATCAACTCTATTATCGTATACATTTTATTACTATTAAGTAGATTATTAAATCTAAAATTATTTTAATACTAACTAATAATATTAATGGTCGTTTTTATAGGTTACAGTCAACTAAATAGTTTGGTATCCACACTACCCACTGTATCCAGTCAGCTATTTCCCGGGTTACCAATCTCTTTTGTTGACTGTACGTAAAACACAAACCAAAATAATCTTTCATTCATTTAAATCATTTACGTACTTCATTTTACTAATACAGTTAAAAACTTCATTCATATCTCACTGAGCCATATAGCGTGTTAGGCTTTTTATTGGCGATGGATTTAACGCGAGTTCCATTTTTATTATCCCTCTTTACATTATTATGAAACGTCTGTCTTTCTGTCTGTCCGTTAGTGCGTTCATAACTCGAGAACCACTGATCCAATTTTAGTGATTTTTGTTTTTCCTATAGATTATGTTCTGTAGCTAGGTTTTAGAATAGTCTTGAATATAATAATAGAACTCAGTGCCAATAAATAAGCCCTAAGACTTGGTCAGAGTTTTTTTTTCAAACATTCTTCGGTTCTCTTCGCAAACAGAATTAACTAGTTCTGTCCAGTTCCATGTTTCTGGTTTGAACCGGTTCATACTGGTTCGTGGGTCTCGTTTTGGGTTGATTCCACTACAATCTTCTTGTGGGGGATCCTCTTCTTGTTTGGTAGAGTGAGGCAGAACAGAGAGTTAACTGAAAAATAAAACAGAAAAATATAGGATTAGCGAAAACAATTAGAGTAGATAACTCTTCAGATACCTATACTGAACAGTAGACTCTAGTTCAGTTATTCTTTACTGATTATCTAGTAATGACCCTCGTTCGTTTTATTTACTTCAGCATTTCACTTTTGTCAGACATTTATTTAATCAAGCATTTCACTTTTGTCAGACAAAACTATCAAGACAACAGTTCCGTTTGAAAGTGGAGTTAGTCTTATTCCTTTTCCTCTTTATAACCCTATTTATTATTTGTATATCTATATAGCGGACAATCTTAGAGAATATAGTCTAGCGCCATCTCCTTTGAGGCCTGCCACGTAGTCGCTTTTCAAATTCAAATTCATTTATTTAGCTTACACAAAGTTCTTAAATATACAACCTAGCATGGTATGAAATTTTCACTAACAGAAGACTTAGAATATTAGACAGCGGGTCCCAAACTAGGCACAGTCTGTATCTTGGTGACCCAAACATTACACATAGTTAACAATTTAATGTGTTCTGCTAGCGCAATATTATTATTCAAATTACAAAGTTTACAATAATTAAAGTACAAAGAAATAACATAGATTATACAAAAACAGTTAAGGTGAGTAAGTGTTTAATGTAAATGTGTAAGTGTGTAAGTGAGATCTATTCTTAAAGAGAGTGTGTTAATATGTGCTGCAAAGTAAACTTTTTGTTTCCTCATAAGTCCGGCCCAGCAACCATTCTTTTAGTTTAATTTTAGCCTCAGCGTAGTTGTTGGGTACAGTGAATTTTTTGCTTATAGCATTAAACACCCGTATGGGTAAATACGACGAAAATCGGGTCGCAAAGATGGTTTTTGTTTTTGGGAGGGGAATCCTTTCAGCTATTTTCCTACCCCTTTTACTGCAGCTAGAGCGTTAAGTGTTGAATTTAATGAGATTAAGGAATGATCCTAGGATGAACAGCTGACGCACGCGTAAAACCCCAGATTCCGTATAAAGTTCGTCCGTAGAAAAACGCCGCGGCTTACCCAAAAGTACCTTGAGGACAGACCGTTTTGATAGTAATTGTAATGAATGAATATAAAGTAAGAAAAGTGTACTTACTTATAATAATGGATCCGAATAAGTAGAATCCTGCGCCGCAGTTGACTTCCAGGAACAGACCGATGAGGTTGGAGCCCACCATGGAGCCCACGCGACCCATCATCATGGACAGGCAAATTGCCATAGCTCTGTGAGGCATGAAAAATATATAAGATGAGTATGTACCACAAGAAATAGTTTTATATTCTGACACCATGTTTTTAATCGCAACCAAGGACCATTATAATTATGACACAGCTGTTCATTCGTCTCGCCTTTTTCCCAATTATGTTGCGGGGATGCAGCTGAATACCAGTATTTAACATGGAGCGACTGCCTATCTGACCTCCACAATCCAGTAACTGGATAATATACCTCTTGGTAAGACTGGTTGTCAGACTTTCTGGCTTCTGACGACCCGTAACGACCGTCAAAGATCGACAAATGACAGCCGGGACCAACGACTTAACGTGCTTTCTGAGGCACGGAAGAATCTCGGTACGTAAAGATCAACCCATCCACGGACCAACCGCAACCCCGACAAGCGTAGATTAACCTGATGGATCGGCCCGTGCGGCTGTTATTACTTAGCCACGAGCTTCCTGGTCATTCGTATCTATGGACCAAGTATTGCTTCATTACTGATTATCGAGAACATTACTCGTCTGAAATGTTTTGTTCGATATCCAGGGTGGACAAAGTTTTATGACTAGAGTTGGTAATTGCGTGAAACACAAGGAAAATGCCTGTGATTGTCATTATTTTTGGAAACTAACTGCGTGTATACTCAGCCGCCACGCCATGATGGACAATACTTACAGCGTTTATCTTAAAAGTTGGCAACATCGCAAATATTTGTCAAATATTTATCTGTTTTTATTAACTTGGCAATATTATTGTATGGAAATAAGAAATGTGGGTAACTAGCAATATTTATAACACTGAATTTGATGTTGTAAGCGGTTTAGGTGTGAAAAAGGCATTTGGAAAGTTTCCAAATACTTTTTTACATCTAAAACGAAATATTCGGTGTTAACATATTAATTATTGCATTTAATAATCATTATTCTAGTTCGCTAGTTAGCCACATTTCTTATTCCATACAGTAATATTGCCAAATTAATCAAAACAGGGAAATATTTGACATCTATTTGCGATGTTGCGCACTTTTAGGATAGACGATCTTAACAACTATTACCTATCTTTTCAACACGAAATTAGTTCGTCCCTCAAAGAATTAGAATAAGTCATAACAGCTGCAAGTGCAATAAGTTTTCAAAACTCACCTGTACTTAGTAGGGAACAACTCAACAGCGACAGCATTCATCAAGCCAATGCACGCTCCAGACATCTGGAAGATGGCGAAGAGCACCACAGCCAACTGCTGGTTATAAGCGAGGTGGGCGCAGATCCCGCTGATGCCGGTGAAGCCCAGGATCACCACGAGGATCGGCTTCTTGCCCACGTAGTCAACGAGGAAGCCAACGATGATGTACATGGAGGAGAAGACCAGCCCGATGTAGATGGAGCGCTCGAAGGTTGACGTGTGGATTGTGTCGTCACATATCTGTAAAGTAGATTACGTAAAATTAAAATTTATGAACAATCTAACCAAAATATACAATCTGGGTCATTGTCAAGCTTAGGGTTTTTTTTTGCGAAAAAAAGAAACACGTGATTTATAAAAATCGAAGGTATATTATGACTCTTACTTAACGTTACAACAAAAGTGAGTATCAGTCTGAGATCAATAATACGAAAAAGGCGATTTATAAGGAAATAACAATATTTCTGTTCCACCGAAAAGACTAGTACGGGTACGCTCATACGCTCGAATCTGAATATACGTATTTCTTTTTGCTCCGTTATAAAAAATATTTTAAAATAGGAATTAGTGAAGTTTCGACTGTAAAAAGTCATATATGCGGTGATTGTGACAATATTTATAATTATTTCAAATAATACTACGTAAACAAACAGTGTAAATCATCTAAATACAATAAAAACAAATGATAAAGTAAAATTAAAAGTAGTGCAAGGTGTTTGTGTATTCGAACTAAAAAAAAATATTATCACACCCTCACTCATTCTGGAATTGCCATCCGGCTGCAATAAGGTCAATTAATTCGCTATCCTTTATAAGAGTCCAAATAGCAAAAGCAGTAGAGACTTTAGATAGTCACGAAGTGTGGGTTCAAATCCACGTCGAGCGATCGTACTCTTTTTGTAATTCATAAATTTGTAGATTACGATTGTTTTGCTCTGTTGATATTGAAAATCGAGAATGCCGAAGTGCGGAGCTTGTGGAAAATTTTTGGCAGTTAATGACGGCACAAAATGCTCAAAATGTCCGGGATTTTATCACCGAATCTGCGTCAACCTTGCGCCCACAGCAACATTCTCGGCAAACTGGATGTGCCCTGGATGTAAGGCAAAGATGCCTCGGGTAGACAACTCTCAAACCCCCGTGAAGGGAACAGAGGAGTCAAGGTCATCCACCAGTCCAGCAGCGGTCAGCCCCAATGATAATGCTGACATCCCAGTTGCTATAAAAAACACTCAAGAGATTAGCCTAGCGATGGAAATCCGTGGTCTTCGTAGTGAGGTTAACGCCTTGCGAGATGAGATTCGTCAGTTTCGAGATGAGTTCTCAGGTCTCGACGATAAGGTAAATAACTGCTATAACCGTATGGACACCCTGGAAACTCGTGTCAAAGAACTCGAAGGGAATACCGAGCAAACGAATTGCCCGCGTTTTATTCAACTGGAGGAAACAATTGGGGAACTCCAGCAGCAGCTGAATGAACGTGAGCAAGAGTCACTGCTAAACGATGTTCAACTGTCTGGCGTTACTGAGTCAAGAGGGGAAAACCCGGCTCAAATAATTAACACCCTTGCGCTTAAGCTAGCGATTAATCTCGAACAACAGGATATCGTTTTCGCTAAACGTGTTGGGAACGTTCGGCGTGACCACACCGAAGGCGAAGCGCCCCGCCCTCGAATCATCGTCGTCCGACTAGCAAGACGAGCGACGCGTGATAATCTGCTGAAAGCCGCGCGCGTCCGCCGCAACCTCACTACTTCTGACATAGAAGTGCCGGGAGCACCACACCGCATCTACCTCAACGAGCGCCTGACTAAAACTAACAGGCAATTATTCTTCGAGACTCGCCAAGCTGCTAGTCGCCTGGAATGGAAGTACTCCTGGACTAGGGATGGCCGCATATTAGCACGTAAAGAGGAGGGAAAGCCGGTTGTGCACATCAGAACGGAAAAGGACATCTCGCGTTTTTTCATCTCTCAGTAGGTTTGCTCGTGTTTAAAGTAGCAATTGCTATCAACGTTTTCTTTGTTTCATGCTCGGATTTCAAGGAGCCACTTAAAAAAAAATTTCAAATTAGTCCATTGTTTTGCTTAATATCTAGTTTATTCTTATTTAATTGTTGCATGTCGTTTTTAATATCGTACACATCCATATCCATTGTTAAACATCCTTTTTTATTTAATTGTACAATACAACATGATACATGTTCCTGTCAGTGTCTTCCTATTGTCTTTAGTTTTTTAAGTTGCCATGTTTTACATATAATCCACGCAGCCCACAGTGCCAGACCATATTTATATATTTTTTCTATGCCACTTATAATAATTCACTTACACTACATTTTATTTATTTACCACAACAATCCTGCCTACATACATCTTTTATCAATCTGTGAGATCTTTTATTTAGTATATTCTGTGATATTTTTACCCATTGTTAGTAAATTATCTTTTCAATGATGTCTAATACATACCTTAAGGTTGGTTTTTGGAACGCGGGTTCTTTGGGCACGAAACACGACGAATTTATAGCAGCATTACTGGGATTGGACGTCGATATTATGGCCATTAATGAGACGTGGCTGCGAATAGGCGAAGAAGGGCGCGCGCCCTCCGTACCGGGTTATAGGCTGCGGCATATACCGCGCCCATTGTCTGTCAAGAATGGACGTGGTGGCGGTGTTGGTTTTTATATCAAGCAAGGTTTATATGTTCGAAGCCACTCGCACTCTGCTAGCCCATTGCACACCACGGTCGAGCAGATGTGGGTCACAATTAGTGTACGCGGAGTTAAGTTAGCAATAGGTACCGCCTACCGCCCGCCCTGGCAAGATGTTGATCTTTTCCTAGACGCTGTATCCGGTTCATTAAACTCCCTAACGCATTGTGAATACACGATATTAATGGGGGATTTTAACATAAACATGCTTAGTGACTCGGACCCAAAAACAGACAAATTAGTCTCATTTTTAAACTGCCTGGGGCTTAAACAATTGGTACAGTCACCCACGCACTTCACAGTGCATAGCAATACTCTGATAGACATCATCTGTACAAATGTTAAACCACGCTCTGTATCAGTTGATGTAGTACCGGATCTTGGTGCACACGCGTTGATTTCCGGCGAATTTAGTTTTAAACGCCTGAAAATTCCATCGCGAACCATAACTTATCGACCACTAAAGAACATTAATAGGGAGTTTTTTGATCAGGATCTTGACTTACTTAACTGGAAAGCGTTAACCGAGCTGCAAGACGTTAATACTATGGTCAGTGATTTTAACTCAAACTTACTTTCTCTATTTGATACCCATGCACCTCTAAAAACTAGTGTTATTAAGGAGTATTGTTACCCTTGGATTACTGACAATGTTAAATTTATGATGAATTTGAGGAATAAAGCACATGCAGAGTATTTAAAAAAACAAAAAATCCGATTCTAAAAAGCTTTATTACAAAGAATTGAAGACACTTGTTTCTAGGTCTCTATTTTACGAAAAGACAGCGTACTATAAACATAAGATCAACAGTCAAATAAATGACTCTAAAGCGCTTTGGAAAAACCTTAAGTCATCCCTTCTCCCATCAAAACATAAAGAATTACCTCTGCACTTTGACGATCCTGACAAAATTTGTGACCATTTTCTGAATGTACCGGGTGCGGATACGGTAAGTAATTCATTGCTTGCATATTTTGAATCCGCACGAAATGATAGTTCCACGTTTAGCTTGACACCTACAACTTGCAAGGAAATCGCGAACATACTGACTTCAATTAAATCGAATGCCGAAGGTTGCGATGGCTTAACCATAAATATGATATTACTAACACTACCTGCGACTTTGGGCGCCGTGACTGCTTTAATAAATACATCTGTCATATCCTCATCTTTCCCTAAGTTATGGAAAATTGCCAAAGTGCACCCATTGCCGAAGACCGTTAATGCATTGGACATGAAGGACCTCAGACCTATTAGTATACTGCCGGTACTTTCTAAAGTTTTAGAGAAAGTAGTATGTGCGCAACTGGTTAAATTTTTAGAGACTAATAAAATACTCCCTGATCTTCAATCAGGGTTTAGGAAGGGTCGTAGTACAGTCACGGCTTTGTTGGATGTGACAGACAATATCTTGTCAGCTCAAGATAATGGGATGTGCACACTTTTGGTATTGCTTGATTTTTCACGCGCGTTTGAGTGTATTAACGTCCCTCTATTATTGTCAAAGATGGCTTTTTATGGATTTGACGAGGACACAATCAAATGGTTCGATAGCTATCTTGGCGACCGTACGCAATTCGTAGAAATACGCCGGGCGGACGGCTCAACAGTTGTTTCTAGACATCGCTCAGTAGGCAGGGGAGTTCCACAGGGCTCGATCCTTGGACCAGTATTGTTTATTTTGTATTGTGCTGATATAATTAAATATATAAATAAATGCAAATACCATATTTATGCCGATGATACACAAGTTTATATATCATTTAAGCCGGAAGACTATGAGCTAGCACTAAACGATCTTAATGCAGACCTTGAAAGCATAGTACAATGGTCCAATGCCAACACGCTTGCCTTGAACCCTACAAAAACTAAGTACATGCTTTTTGGAACCGAAAACCAGTTAGGTAAAATTAAACCCTGTGCTGGCTGTGTAACTGTTATGGGAGAGCCTATTGAGCGAGTCTACGAGGCACGTAATCTAGGTCTGGTCATGGACACGGAACTTCGTTTTCACAAACACATATCTGAGGCTATCCGTAATTGCTATTACAGACTTAAGATTTTATACAAAGCCCGTCCCTATCTTAGTGAAGAATTGCGAGTCTTACTTGTAGATTCTTTGGTTTTATCTAAGTTGAATTATGCGGACACAGTGTATGGCCAACGACTACTGTCCAAGACCGAAAGAATGATCCAAAGACTTCAAAACGCTTGTGCACGATTTTGTTTTAAAGTTCCTTTTAGGGGGCATGTTACACCTTTTTTCAACGAACACAACATTTTGAAAATGAAAGCTAGACGTAAACTCCATTTGGCAAGTCTACTCTTTGGTGTCATTAAGTCTCATTCCCCTTCTTATTTGTATGACAGACTATCGTGGACAAGCAGACACAGAATAGGGGAGGGAAGAAAATGTTCTCAACAGCTTTCCATCCCAAGGCACAAGACGGCGGCTTTTAGAGGCAGTTTTCGCTACGCAGCTACTAAATGCTGGAACAATATTCCTCCTCCCATAAAGTATAGTAAAAGTTGCTTGACTTTCAAATTGAAATTAAAAGTATTTCTATTAAACCACCAAAAATATTTTCAAAATGTTCGAGCTGACATGTCTGCCATATAAAACAATATTTATTTTATACATTTTTGTAATTTTAATCAACTTTATCGATTTTATTAATTTATTCAATTTTTTTCTATTTTTTCAATTTTCTCAATTTAAATTTTATTAATCAATAATTTTTGCCTAAATGATGACGACACCCTGATCAAAATAATAAGTTTTCGAAGTTTAAAAGAACAACGCAGTCGTTCACACTATTTTGTCCTCTACCTTTTATTTCTTTTTTAAGATTATTCACAAATATTGGGTATTTATTTAAGTTTTCCATTAATCACAACATAACGCACACGCAACTACACACACATGTATGTCACAACATTTTATTTGTTTTTTTTTGTATCAGCTGAGAAACACAAGAGTTGCCAGCTGGCAACTCTCGGGTTTCTCCTTTATCAGTTTCCAATTTTAATTTACTCTTTATTTGATTAAAGCGGGCACATGCACTTGTGTTTATTATTCTAGCGTATGACACTCGTGGGCTGCAGCTGAAAATCAGCGTCAGGTGGTGACCTTGTGTTGTCATCTGACATTATGCTGAGCTGAGGCCCTTTTGGCATTAAAAGCAAATTGTTTATAGTTTTAAGGTGTTTATTTTTATTTATTTTTGCTGTAATGCCAATAAACGCATTTTTCTTTCTTTCTTTTTCTTTCTAGTATGTCCACCGAGTGGACTAAAATGTAAATTATTGAAAAAAAACAAAACAAAAAGTGATTAATATCTTGAACAAACATAACGTTAATGCTATCTTCACATAATCACAAACAAATCAGTCACTTAAAAGCATTCAAAAAGTAAATAAAAAAATGTTTTGTGTCTGTCTACCGAAAAGACAATTCATTTCGGTGGTCAAAATATGTCTTCGTCGTCAAAAGACCAGAAGCGTTCAATCCCTTCAGCCAGAGAAAGGTGAATTAGTGAATTCTCTGGTTTTGCCGTTGACGTATCTGAGCTGTCAGAATATACGTCCGAAAATTGTATGCGCTTATGGACATTACCTCCAATCACCAGTGATGGACTGCGCTCGTCAATTTTCAATGGTTGCTGCATCGAGCCACTCGCAATTGGCCTGGACCGTCGGCTACTGGACTGTGCAAAGGAGTCAAGGTTGGATTCCGTGAATTCATCCGTTCCGCGGGAGCTGGTGTGTCATTCCGAGTAGGACTTTGCAGAGGAGTCGTCAGGAACTCAGGACTGGACTTTATAGATTTGGGACATTATTTTGGAGAAGTCTGGGACATAGTGCTATGTCAAGTTTTTTGCTGTCTAAACCGTTATGTATACAAGTATTTTCTGAACTAGGTACATTTCATACAACACAACCTACAAAACTCAAGCATCATTTCTTCAGCTTTCTTCCGATAGTAATATTCTCTGTCCTTTCTTCAGTTTTCTTCCAAGGCTTCTGGATAAGTCTTTCACGCGCCTTCCTCATACTCAATGTTTTTTGCTTACGGCTTCGTTTTTTTTTTCAAAAGCATAACAAGCAATGCACACAAATGAAAAGAAAGTAAAGCTGTGCAAGGTAGAGCAGGAGATTTTGTTAGTAAAAAATTAGGGGAAAAAACCGTGCCTATGAAAAAATATTATTTCCCATGCCCTTAGAAATACATTGCAGGTACCAATCATTGTTAACTTAGAGTATATAGCAATGGATAACTGCATTAACTACAAGTCGACATGGCGTAGAAAGGTGTGAGGGAAGTGGTGGTTTAAATCATTTTTACTCAAAAAAATAAAGCGAAAATGAAACAAAAATAGGTCATTAGTCCTTAACTGATAAAAACACCAGTAATCAGAAGCAGTTTTATAAGTTATAATAACTAAATAACCCACCAATAACCACTCGGTGGACATCTGTCATTTCGGTGGACAAAAGTTCCACCAAAAAGATGTCCACCGAATGGACATTTTTCGCAAAATCATTCACACCTTGCGCCGTTTATAGGTTATGTCAAAAGCCAAGGTATATTCATAAAGTTTCATTGTTTAACTAGTTGTTAAGAATGTTTGATGAATTTATAGTGATTTATTTACCAAACTACAGCAGTAACCGGAAAGACAACTCAACTTTGACATCACTAAATATTTTTCTTAGCGGAACAACAACGTTTTCTGCGTACGAGTCACGGCAAAATGGTCTCTGATAGGGATAGTACGATATTGGCTGCGTTCAATTTTACTTTCCGTTCCATCATTTGACATTTACTTCATTTTAGACAGTATCGAAAGTAATGTCCACCGGAAAGACAAAAAATGTTGTAACAAGATTAAATTATGCAAAAAGTGTGTTTTATTTCTATCATTTTTTTTAATACTTTTAACGTTAAATGGAAAACATACGTAGATTAGGAAAATATATAATTTTTGTAAAATAATAAAAAGCACGTATTTATTATAAGCTACATTCTATTGAAAGTTAGAATGCGAACAGTCCACCGAAGTGGACAATTCGGTTAAATGGTGGTGGTAAATAGTAAAAAATAAATAAATTTATACATATCTGTTACAGTATGGTCTAGTACGTTTCGTTTACTTTACTATTATGATGTAAAATTAAGACGCAGTTATTAAAAGTGTCATAAATAATTCGTATGAACAGTTTTTTTTAGGGTTATGACAATGACCCATCTGCACTGGAGAACGGGAATCTTGTCGTCGTATACTATTACTAGCTTTTGCCTTTGGATGTCGTAAAATATCCCACGGGAACGTACGAACGGGATTAAAAGCAAGATAATATGTTTTAATCCAGGTGTGTGTGCCTCATCCAAATCTGTGCCTTTTTTGCGCCAATACGGAACATACATATAGAAAAACAGACAAACGGACAAAAATTGTTCGTCTCTATTTTATTATATTGTGTGATATGACACAATATTTTTGTATATCAATGTAAACGCAAATGGATATCCAATTTCACCCAAAGGAAGGTTCAAGAAAGACTGAAAGACAAAGTGGATCGATGACCGCAGGATTGTGAAGGCCGCAGGAATCCGCTGGATGCGGTTCGAGAAACTTTTCGTTTTCGTTAAATAAGCCTATTTCTCTGCACATCTTTTTCCATTTGACTGACTTGGAAATGTTCGTTAATTCCGTCAGTAATTAAAACATTAGTCTCGGTTTTCCGATTCCGCAGACTCCCATAGAACTGGTAAGTTCTCCATAAATTCAATGTTCTACATAAATTCAATGTTTAAATTGGGCTTACCATAGTTCCATTAGAGACTGCATCTCTGCCAGCATCAAGCACGTCACAGATCTTGGTCTCACCGCCTTCATGATTGGCCAGAGAGTTGAGGATGGACGGGAACCAAACGTAGAAACCGTTCGTTCTACAAAAAAGAATAGGTAAGTAGGTATAATTATTGTATAAAATCTCTCTATACTATTTATGAGCAGTAAGAACACTTATTTCAAGGAGGAACCCATGCTTCAAAACAACTGAACTGCGTTTGTTCACAATGCTAATACATACACGAACTCGGACACGACGTGTTGCCACGACAAGCGCCGCATAGCCGCATCTCTTTGCATTCGGCTCTTGTCGTGGCAACACGTCGTGTCCAAGTTCGCAACAAGTCAATCGTCATCCTGAGGATGCCTCGTTGAGAGGTGAAACACGTGTCGATTTCTTACAGGGTTCTTTATGACTTTAAGAACAGTTAAGCGGATTAAGTTACTAAATATACGTCGTCTATTGTATTTTTTTTTTATAGCTAAAACGCTGTTACATTGCCCAGCTAATAGTTTTTTACTTTTGACCATAGTCACTATTTGAACCAGAACTAAGGGTGGGTAGCCTCAAGGCCAGAAGGGAAACAGTTAAAACTATTACGTTGCAAAGATCCCGAACTGCACGAAGCAGGTGAGAGCAGTCCAGGGCAGCAGTGGTCTCTTGAACAGAGGAACCGTCTGCTCCTTCATGGATGCCCAGATGGCAGCCGCGCCTTTTACGTTGGTGTTCTTCGTCATCTGGTTCTCCACTATTAGGGATTTGACCTGGAAGATTATTAGAAAACTCTTGGAGTTATTCAAGGAGATATCTATGATAAATGAACCATTTTTGTAAGTAACACGGAACGTATTTTTTGCAAAATATAGAACAAGGAGAAAAGGGCGTTGATGAGTAAAAACAAAGTCATAGAACATTCATTAGAAGTTGCAAATGATTAATCTATACATATACATACATAATTACATATATACATACAAATAAATAAAATTGAAGTGTCTTTTTGTAATGTCAAAATAACAGCTTTTTAGTAAATGCATATGAAAGAATATACGATCCACATAGTACAACAAAAATACAATTTTTTTTTTGTGTGTCTGTCTGTCTGTTTGTTCCTGGTAATCTCCGAAAGAGTTGACCCAGATTTGACGAGACTTTCACTAGTACATAGCTGAGGCCACTGGGAGTAAAATAGACTACTTTTTATTCCGATATTCCCACGGGAACATTGGGATTAAAAGGAAAAACTACTTTAACGCGGGTGAAACCGCGGGAGGCAGCTAGTTTTTAAATAAATAAATGTAATAAGCCAACTTGTAGCCATATTGTCACTTCAAATAGGAACAGAATAAAAGACAGAATGTATCCCAAATAATCAGATATGCAAGAAGACGGTAGCAGTAATGTAGCACCATGAATTAGTATTTAGTCCATAGGTACGCGTAAGATTTATAACAATTTTAACCAATATAAAAAAAAACTTACAGGAAAAGTATCCTCAGCTTTCTTAGTATTTCTGAAGTAAATCCTCTTGACAACATTCAAGGTTGCCTCATACTGGCCAGTAGCAAACAAGAACTTGGGGCTCTCTGGTGCAAACATCAGGAGTACGGTACCTAACGCGAAGGGTATCGCACAGGCCACCACCAGGAGCCGCCAGGGACGGTACTCGATGCCCAGGAACGGTATCGGATACGCGAATTCGAGGGGCAGAATGAGCCAGGAGACACCTGAAATGTATTGAGGAATGCATTATTATTAATGAGCTATTATGAATACGTTTTTATAATCTATTTTCAAGCCTAGATGTAGTGCATATAGGCGCCTACAAAAGTCCACATGCACATACGCACATACATAACATCACGTCTGCATGTATTCCCCGATGGGTTAGGTAGTTATACACCCACATATCGCCAATTATGTTTAAGTCCCATGTTATAGAAATTCAAGTTAAGTTCAGTTATAATCATTTATGAATAAGTAACGGACGCCTATTCTATCCTCAGTCGCACAATAAGCCGCAGGCGCTTCGCAAAACTGTAACTGTTATTATAGCGTTTACCGTTTCCTTAATACATATATTATGTTATGTTACTACAGGAATGAAAGTCTAAAGTCAAAGTCAAAAACGTTTATTGCGAACTAAGTGTACAAAGTTGGTGTTATGTTATGTTAGTACTTATGACTTAGCAGCCTTTTACAAGCATTGCAATTATTATTCGCCTGCCCTTATCATCCTAAATTGGCATGCATTAAACATTATTCGTATATTTTGAAAAGGCGATTCCTTATAGCATTATTATTGGAAGACTTACATGGTAGGATGACGGTGCCGATTCCGACAAAAGAGGATCCGAAGGCAACCATCTTGTCTCGGTGTCGTAGATTGTTGAACTCGCCGAGGTACGTGTACACCACGGCTGACGAGCCAGACATGCTGCAAATTGAAATACAAACATTAAGAACATTTTAAAATAAAACTTCTATGTATAGTACAGACGCCAGCACATCAAGTTACTACAATCTGTCTTTCTTTAATAGATTTTCAACTTTATGGCTAAAAAATAAGGTTTAATGTTGATTGGGAAAATTTGACAGATTGGAGTAGGTTGATATGCTGGCGTCTGTACTAGGACTTCAATCAGCGGTACATAGGTAAGGGAAGACTCGGAGATATGTAAGTATTAGAAGCAAGACCCAACGGGGGTATTAATCGTGGTTTTCAAGCCATTATAATGTCTTTCATTGTCATTATTCGATGTTCTTGTGGACCGTTATGTATACCATGATGCGCGTTTCTCCTTCTATCTAATAGTAAAAGTGCACCATTTTCATCATTAACCACTCATTAAAGTATTTTTTTATTTTTTTATTACTGAATTGGCCTCTTTACCACAATTTCAGCTGCTGGAAAGCGATGGATGAGGTCTATGATGGAACGAGGGTGTCCAGAAGTTATCTGAGAGTCCTATATTCAGCTGTGAACTTCAAGTCTACTACAAAGTGGATTTCGTTTGATATTTACACTTGGGCTGATGTTACTTATATAACTATTCTTCTCAATGTTTAAAGTTAAAATCGAGGAACTTACAATATAGCGGACATAAAGACCAGCACGCCGAAGGAGATGACGTCTGGCGCGAAACTGGCAAATGCTGAGAAGATGGCGGAGATCAACATGGAGAACAACATTACTGGTCTTCTGCCCTGTGTGTCCGCCAGCCAGCCCCAGAAGTATGACGTCAGGATTATAGCTGGGAATATGAATTTATATTTTTAACCGACTGGAAAAGTTTCGTCTGCATGTGTGGCTCTACTATTGAACTTTGCATAACAAAATCGTCTTTCGTTAGGATAGGTTATACTCAAAATCTTTTACTAATTATCTTAAAAGACAAAAGCTAGCATCTTACAAGCTTGTTTTTTTTTTTAAAGCATGACGTGTAATATTTATATACAGGGTGTTTGGCAGACAGTTGAACATACGAAAATGGCGGATCCGCGGGCTCGTCTGCTACGTGTGTAGGCCCAATAACAAAACCAAGGCTACACAGATTTTTTATAATGATTTGATATTCGTATTTCGTTGTTGCTCAAACATCAAACGTCAATAACTCGATTAAAAAAAAAAAAAAACCGGCAATATTTTATTTTTATTTTCATCTAAAGTAACTGTAGTATCTTATAAAATTCGTATTTGACGCAGATGATTTCTAGAAATTAAATACGAGCCCTTAAACTACAAACAAATTAAAAATAAATATCGAAAGCCCGACTTGGAACTGAGTAAAAAAAAAAACTAGCAGTGATAAAGCAGTTCTAATTTTAGGAAAAAATCTTTAATTCATGCCCGTTCTAACGGTATGCAATATACACAATTTCTTTTAAAACAACAAGAACAATTCGCCAATTTTAACTGCCTGGGCCATTTTTCACGGAACTCTACATTTGCGAAAAGTGAAATTAATTAATACAAGCAATTTTTTTTTTATACATCAGTTTTTACAATTATTCTAGACGAATAAAAAATAAAATGTTACCAACGCAAAATGTTAGCAACGACGAATTTCGATGAAAATTTAAATAAAATCATTTAAATAAATCCGTGTGGCCTGGGTCTTATTATTGAGCCTAAACACGTAGCATTCGGCCCCACGGATCCGCCATTTTCGTATGTTCAACCGTCTGTCGAACATCCTGTATATCAGCCTATAGTTTGGTTTAATGTCTTTTGATTTTATGGATCGAGTATAAAAACTACTCATTAACGATGAACACAAAAGCAGTCCTCAACTCCTCACCTAAGAAGGGTATCGCAGAAAGCCAGCCCCGTTGCTGCAGCGTCAGGTTCAAGTCACACTGTGCAGCTGGCAGGATGTACCCGAGGGCTAAACTCTGCATGATCATGCCCAGTAGGATGACTCCGGACATCAGCATGTGACAGATGTTGTACATGCCGAAACCTGAAACGGACGATTAATTACTTAATTTTATGTTATCTGTTGGGAAAAAAGAGGTCCTGTAAAATTGTGCCTTTTTAACGCGGAGAGGCGTATTAGAATGATACAAGATGGCCACCGGGGGCAGTCCTTGGTGAAGGATGCCAAAGCTCTCTTTCTGTGAGTAGTCCGATGACAGTAGGTTCTAATTAGAAAACATAAAAGAATGGCAAGATCATGGGAGATATGCAATTACTAATATTTAAACCCTATTATTTTATCTCGTGGAAAACTTTTAATTCTGTTACAACCTCTCACATTTTACTCTAACGATTAAATTATTTGTTCTTTTCTAGAAAAATACAGCATCATTATCTAAGTAATTAAAGAACAAACAATAATGATGTAAGTACCTAGTACAAACAATCTGTTATCATTGTGATGAACATCACCTAGTGGGGTTTCCCTAATTACGGTGTTAGTCTAACGACATAAGACAACATTTTCTATTAGTTTAAAATAGTTTATTACGTTGCCTTTCTCAAATATTTGCTCTTTAAAACAACTATGATAATACTCCCACAACGTATTTTTGACGGTTATACGTGATAGCAGTGGAATGAGTAAATAATCTGTATTTTAATTGAAGTTAAAAGATTAAATTAAGCGTGTGACTGAACGTGACTTTATATTTAGTTTTATTATTTTATTGCTTCTTTACATTAGCTATTATCTTCGTTTTCATTATTTATATCTTTAATTCCGATTTATTGTCGTTCGATTTGTCCCTTGATCCCTTCACTTACGTGTCTCCTTAATCTTTCTTCATTCACAAGTACGCAGACGTCTAGAGCCAATAATTGACACTGCACTCAAACTTCTGATAACGGTACAATTACCTGTTAATTTCACATACAGGATAATGCTCAATGGGGAAACAATAAAAAAACGAGGTTCAGAACTGGTTTTAGAATTTGTTTATTTACTCATTCTGAATTCTGAAGAGCATGAGTATAATTAATATGACTCAAGGCTTCCACAGACAGGCGCAATGCGACTGCGCGACGCGACTTTGGTGGAACAATTTCAATGAAAACTTCACGGAAATCTACCGGTGTTGCGTCGCGCCGTCGTCGTGTTGCGCCTGTCTGCGAGAACCTTCACTGGATGGTCCTTCGAGCCGAATTCATGTGGAATCTTTCAGAATTAGGTACCCCTGCATATTCTATTAACTACAAAGATCGGTACAGAAATATGACCGTCCCAGATAATAGTTGAGTAATGTTATATGTAAATTAATTATTGCTTTGTCTTTATTATGTTAGTGGGTCACGAGTGGTTATCTATACTTCGACATGTTTCCCAGAAATAACAAATATTCGAGATGGACATGGACAATTAAGACAGGTCTGTTTCCTGTTGATTTCAAACACTTATCTTTCAAAAAACCACGATATCTCAATATAGGACAATCAATCTGCCTAGGCTTTTCCCAACTACATTAGGGGCGGCTTCCAGTCTAACCGGATGCAGCTGAATATCAGTATTTTACATGGAGCGACTGCCTATCTGACCTTAGCGACCCAGTTACTATGGGTAACAAGATTCTTGGTAGGGCTTGTTATCAGATTTATGGCCTTCTGACTACCCGTAAGCACTGCGAAAGATCTGTGAATGACAGCCGGGACCAAAGGCTTAACGTGCTGTCCGAGGCACCGAGGGGTCTCGATATGGTAAAGTGTCTCAACATAGAACAAACAAAAATATATTCAGTCAACACACAACACACAAATAAATAAATTCTAATTCTAACAAAAGAGGACCAAAATCAGGTCAGGCGCACTCCGAATTTTAAGTATGAAACTACTACTCGTAGTACGCGGAGGGTACGACTTGTCGGGCCTATTCAGTGGGCGTAACGTAGTCAGAAGATAGAAGAGTTACGCGATAGAAAGAGAGGCAACTTCTAGCTGAATATTACTGTAGGTAATTAGCGCTGTGCGATCTGAATTACACTTTATTGTGTCGTAGCAAGAGTCGCTATTTATTTAAATGATTTTGCGGACTGAGTCTTCTGTACTTGTACGATTATGTATTATATGCCAAAATTTTATCTATGATTCTTCTTCACCATATTCAACTGAGTGTGAGAACGAAACTCACAGTCAATTAAAAACAACGCGAAATGATAAAATTCATCAAAACAATTATAATCAATTAAACAAGTTTATAAAACTTGCAACTTTTATAAGCCAGGAATGAGCTTGTCGCAATAAAATTAGATTAATGTGATCTGTTAATGAATGGACTTTGAACATCGTCTGACCGGTCTTTGTCTTAACTGTAATGATTGAGAGTCATTTAGATATGATATAATATTTCGCTGATCATGCCGTTGTGCAATACTTAACTAAGTAGGTAAGTACTTTAATATTTATTTGTGCTGCAATTACTGCAAGAGCTTATCTTGATAAGAATAATATAGGTAATATACTTTAGTTTTTATTTTGTTGATTAATATCATTAGCCTTGCATAGCTCTTTGAATTTTAGCAAGATATAGGATTAAAGGTGTCTTTAAATTGTGAAATATTCCATTTTGTTAAGCTTCTTCGAAAATGTTGTTCAGGAAATCTTCCGTTTCTGACCCTAATTCAGTAGAATGAAATAATATCTATTCATTTGAGTAAATTAGTATTGTAATGAAATCTCTTTCGAAATTATTAATCATCATTCCTCATGCTAGTTAAACCAATATTATATTATTATGTTGACGTCACTCACCCGATAGCAACATGGCGTCATCGAGGGACGCAGCTGTTTTGTCAACTTTCTCGCCGCTCTTGTCCATTGTGCCGTTCATCGCCATCTCTGCCTCTAGAACCTGAAAGAAATTACCTTTGAATATTAAGATTATAGATAGTACAGCACCCCAATTGCGCAACACACATTCAATCACAAACCGAAGGATTTTGAAGGAAATTCATAATCCATTACTTCGTATTGTTTGAAAAATTCGTCTGCTGACAACGTAAATAACACAATGATTGTTGAAAGTTGAACTATCAAAATGAATGGCATTGGAATTGTGAGTGATCCGCAATTGTTTCGCAGTAGGAAAATCACAGTTATCTAACTCAATTTTTATAACTGTGCCCTTGGAACTGTCAAAATCGTAGGTTTTTAATATTTATAACCACCCGGTTACCTCCTGTGCCCCGGGCCCCGACACCTCTTAGTACGGTCTACACAACTCGTGTCGTCCCCACACACAGTTCAGTCTTATTATTTGTTATTATTTAAACCAGATACACTGTAAAATTTTGACGTTGACAGGCACTCAGTTATAAAAATCGGGTTGTAGGTAGATACTTCAATTATGATATATTTCTAATAGATCTGAAACCGTATGGACCAATTCACCCGTGTTTACCAACACCTACAGAACATACTAACTAGGATATTTCGGTATGACCTTGTGAAGAAAGTAATGAGAATCCCACGTCTTCGCTACTCACTTTTAAAGCTACCTTTGGGGTGTTTAGGACGCTACACGATCAAAAAGCTTTAAAAAATTGGTCCTTAGTAGCCTTAAAAAAATTATCAACGATCACGAAAAACATTGAGTGATTTTGACAAAAACTCGAAGCAGTGATACAAGAATTTGTAGCTAAAAGCGTGTTTTGTGTATATAAAGCTATTTTTTTTACAATACATAGTCGTTTTCAGGCATCAGAATTACCTCCACGTCGGGTACTATGTCATATTCATATTTTCTTTCTGCTGCCATGACAAACGGCCTTCACTCTACTCGAGACCTAGAAATTCGAAGGTGATAATGTTTTGTTTTACTGCGTTATGCTGGTCACAGGTTAAAGTGGATTAGGTGGCGATCTATGTTTTTGATTTATGTCGTTGAGAGTTCAAAGAGCTGAGGAGCTCGTGGCTAAATAATAACAAGACGCACGGGTCGATCCATCAGGTTAAGCTACGCTTGCCGGGGTTGGTCAGTGGATGGGTGATACCGAGACTCCTCCGTGCTTCGGAAAACACGTTAAGCCGTTGGTCCCGCTGTCATTCGTGGATCTTTGACAGTCGTTACGAGTCGTCAGAAGCCCGAAAGTCTGAGACCAGTCTTACCAAGGGATATCGTATTACCCAGTTACTGGGTTGTGGAGGTCAGATAGGCAGTCGCTCCATGTAAAATACTGGTATTCAGCTACATCCGGTTAGACTGGAAGCCGATCCCAAGATAGTTGGGAAAAGGCTAGGAAGATTGAAGATTGAACAGTTCAAAGAGCAGCAGCAGCCATTATTGCTTCCCTTCTAAATTTTCGAAGTGATGTATATGACCGTCTGGATTTCGCTCTGTAAAATTGTATCCTTTTTAATCGACTTCCAAAAGGAGGAGGTTCTGAATTCGTCTGTATGTTTGTTACGCGATTTTCTGAATTCGTCTGTATGTTTGTTACGCGATTTTCTGAATTCGTCTGTATGTTTGTTACGCGATTTCTCCGTCAATTGTGGACCGATTTTAAAAATTGTTTTTTTGTTTGAAAGGGTATGCTCCCGAGGTGGTCCCATATCAATTTTATTGACTTTACTTCGATTGCTTTTAAGTTCGAAAAAATAAATTGAGCAGATTTTTTAACAATCTGTTTCAATTCATTTCAATTTCTTATTGATCGTGCATTTCGTAATTAGGGTACTGAACAACGAACTTCCTACACTCAGAATGCGACGTCTCCATAATAGCCCTAAATAGATACAAAATTAGCACCATGTTATCTTTAAAAAGTTGTCTAATAAAAAGGATTAGAACCCTGTTTTTCCCGTTATCTTGTTTTGATGAAACTCGTAGCTCCATTCGTTCTCAATAATTGTTTCGCGAAATATTCCATTGCCTTCAATGATTAAAGAATCTTATCAAAATGTGTCTCCTAACTGGTACCTACATAATAAGTTTTATAATGTAGAGTATTATTCTACATAGATAATAAGTTTCGAAAGAAAATCTTCGATTGTATAAATTGGTATTCGTCCTTTGCGGACCTTATTAGTCATTCGAGGAAAATATAAAATCGTAGATTGTTACATTACGATTTAATTATAAGTATATACTATCAACGTTACCACGTGGTAACGGCCCCGACTTACGAGTAGGTCGTGGTAATGACTTACGAGTAGGTGTAGGTCGTGGGTTCGAACCCAAGCAGGCGCATTTCTTTGTGTAAATAATTTCATCACCACTGCTCTCAAAACGGTGAAGGAAAACATCGTGAGGAATCCGGCATGTCTTAGAACCAAAAAATTCGAAAACATGTGACATCTACAAACCCGCACTGGGCCCGCGTGGTAGATTATAGCCCACTCCGGATATCTATGGCCCACTCCCTCTCACAGAGAGGAGGCCTGTGTCCCAGCAGTGGGAACATTAATAGGCTGATGATGATGATGATGATGATGAATATGGATTACCTATTTACGAAAAGTAATACTTAAATTATTTTTTAACATTGCAAGCACACTGCGTCAAGTACCGATAACGACTGTATGGACACCTAATGACGTTTTCAAATAGATAATCACCGTAAAAAAATCAAAGGAGTTGCAATAGCTTATGATACAGCTAAATATAATATTAATTATAGATTAAAATTAATTTAAATCACAAGCCAGATGACTAATGAAGGTATTGATTAATATCAATAAGTATGACTTGTCTGCGATACGATATCTGAATTGTACGAATTATATTTTTATAGCGGCCACAAACGGATTATTGGCTTAGGAGAGGATCTAAAGGGTACTATGGCAGTTGCTGGGGAACGAATTGATTTATCAGAGGTAATTCAATAATTATCTCTGATAAATCAATTCGTCCTTAGACCTTTAGACCTTTACCCTCATCATCATCAGCCTATTAATGTTCCCACTGCTGGGACACAGGCCTCCTCTCTGTGAGAGGGAGTGGGCTATATCTACCACGCGGGCCCAGTGCGGGTTGCTAGATGTCACATGTCTTCGAATTTTTGGTTTTAAGACATGCCGGTTTCCTCACGATGTTTTCCTTCACCGTTTTGAGAGCAGTGGTAATGAAATTATTTACGCAAAGTAAAGCGCCTGCGTGGGTTCGAACCCACGACCTACAACTCGTAAGTCGGGGCCGTTACCACTGGGCCGTTACCACTGGGCCACCACTGCTCCCTTGCCCTTTTTTTTTGCGGAAGGGCGTGTCAGACTTTTACTGACTAAATCTCACCCGTGTTCCTTCCCTTGCCATGCCAGGTGCCACGGTTTCCCCTTGGGACTACCCGCAACCCCGGCAGGCATCGGCCCTAGTGGACCCCGTCAGTTTTGCTGACATCTCTTTGAGGCGCGCGTGGAACACGACGCGCCGTCGACCCGGGCCTGGTCCTTATCGGACGGCGAGCTGTGCTCCCTTGCCCTGCGGTGGGAATTGTCCCACCGCAGGGCAAAGTTCTCTTCTCATACACAGAAGCCTTTGATCACCACGCTTGCTCAAGTCGGGTTGGCGATTTCAGACGTATATTGATTATGAGGCATTGTTTTTGCTCAAATACGCAATAGTCGATGAACTTAATGTTATTGAAGAACTAGAGCTGATATCAGTGAACTCAATAATTTGTTTTTGTCAATGTAAATATTGACAAAAGAAAACATTGTGAGTTATGAAGTTCTCATAATAAGTCAAGCTGTGGGTTATCCAGAAGGGGGTGAAAATGGGTTGAAGAAGAATAGTAGTCCGATCTTCTGACAGTTGCTAAAAAAAAAACTATAAAGAGCGAACGTCAAAGATTTTCTTTGACAGTAGGAGCAAAGGTCCAGTACCGTAATTACGTAACACACTTTCAATTACAATCAGAGAGTTGAAGGATATCTTTTATCTATTCTAATCCATTACTTCATAGGTTTGAAAAATTCGTGTGCAACGTAAATAACGCAATGAAGGTGAGTGAACTGACAAAATGAAACCCATTGTGATTAATTGTAATTTTATGTGTGTTACATGTGTAATTAACCCACAGGGTGGTAATAGTAGATTGTTATACAAGGGATAAAAGGGATAAAAGGGATAAAAGGGATGAAAGGGATGAAAGACCAGTATAGGCACTCGAACTATTGGCGTAGGTCTTTCAACCGAGGTAAACACTGCTTTTCATTTCGAATGTGAGGAAAGTAAATAAAAACCTAATTAGTAAAACAAAGCGATATCTGAATCTGATAAACTCATTTTATACAAATACACACATCAAAAGTGTCTAGGGATCAAGCATTTTTATGCGGATTTCTTGAGATTGAGATGTGGCTTTGTAATAAATTTATGATTTTATAAATTTATATGGATCCTTTTTGGTGCATTTCATAATTTGAATCAGGAACTGTGAATCAAATTCGAGTAAAAGATGAAAATCAGCTGTCAATATTTTCCCTATAAAAACATACAACGCATTGAAGACATTATTAGTGCTACTGTTTCCCTACTACTGATTAAAACCAACGTTATTATGGAGCAGCGACGTCATTTAAGCAGGGAAGAAATGCTCAGAGCCGTGGGAATGATAGAAGCTGGTTCCCGGCAACGTACTGTGGCTTTAGCTCTGAATACAAGTCAGAGTGTTATCAGTCGACTTTGGACACGTTACCGAAGCACTGGTACCGTGGCTGAGCGCCATGGAGGACGGTATCGCTGCACCACACGGAGACAAGACCGATACATTCAAATCTTAGCTCGAAGAGCTCCAACAATAACCGCCATGATGTTAGCCGTGAGGCTTCATCACTCTTCAGGGAACTTAATTAGCGACCAAACAGTCAGAAACCGCTTGCATGAAGTGAACCTTCATTCCCGAAGACCGCTACGGGTACCACCTATAGCAATGCACAATCGTAGGATTCGATATCAATGGGCTCTTGAACACAGAAATTGGGCAGAAGAACAATGGCGTTTCGTGTGCTTTTCTGATGAGTCTCGTTTTGGTATGAGACCGGATACAAGACGTATACGACACTGGAGAACCCCTGGACGCCAACAGCGATTAAAATCCTGCCAGGAAGTCCATCCTTATAGTGGTGGAACCATCATGGTATGGGCGGGTATTTGGATCGGCGGAAGAACTGAGTTGATTTGGATTAGAGGCAACCTCAACGCTCAAATTTATGCTGAGACGATTGTATCAGACGTCATCGTTCCTCTACAAGTGCAAATCGGTCCCTTATTTCAGTTAATGCATGATAATGCACGACCGCACACCGCAAGAGTTGTAAGACAGACTCTCGCCGCAGCTAACATCAATGTCCTGCCCTGGCCTGCTCAGTCGCCAGACTTGAACCCGATTGAGCATGCATGGGATATGCTACAGAGAAGAGCTCTGCCGAATATGGAGGGTATCCAGTCGCAAGAAGACCTTTTTTTGTTGTTGCAACGAACATGGGCGGCCATTCCACAGCGTGATTTGGATGAACTCATTTTGAGTATGCCAAACCGATGTTCTTGAGTTGTTAGTGTTCGCGGTAGAAACACGGATTATTAATTGTTTAAGTTACCCAATAAAATTTTAAAGAAAACTGTTATTTCAGTCTTTTTTTCGAACTTTAATGTTAGTGGTTCAAATGTCAAAAATCCCTTTATTAGGAAAATGGCAAATTTCTTTATTAATGCAAAGGTGACTTGGTTTATCGTTACTGTGACAAACGAAAACACTTTATTTGATGAATCCTTAAAGAAAATTTTAATTAATATCAATCAGGAGAAAAGTTATTGCAAAAATATATGTTGATCCCTAGACACTTTTGATGTGTGTATATCTTTCCATGTAAATAACTAGCACTCGAAAAAACAACTGAAGATCGAATTGTCTCTTCCCCACCTATTTATGTTTCTTTTTCTGTAGCATTTTACCAGCCAGTATTTTTTATCATTGGTGTTAGAAAATATTTAGCTCAAATCTAAGTAAATGAAATAATAATTTAGTGAAAAGTAAAGTATAAAGTCATGTTACAAAATTGTTGTTAATATTATTTTATTACAATTTTACGCCGTGATTTAAAAAGCTGGCTAAAAAGCTGCATAAAAAGTTGGGAGATGGTTTGCAACTTTGCATAGTTTTTAAATTTTTGACAGCAAGGAAAATCGTTTCCCCGGGACGAAAACTACTGTTTTCATCCCTCTGATCAGGTAACTTTAAGCGTACTTTCCAAGAATGAGAAATGAAAAATAAAATTACAGACCTACTTACTACATACATTGTGAAATATTTTTAAACAAAGTTATACAGATAGACTACACGACACTTCTAATATCTAAAGATGTCCCTTCATTTATGAACCCTCAATGATCTTAATAGCTACAGGTTTACGAAGTTCATAAAAAAAATGAGACCTACCCACGTGCCGAACGGTATTGTCGTCAATGCCCAAACCGTTGCGTAGTTACATAATTTTAGAGCCTTTTTGTATATTCATGGGGCAATCAACGTCATACTGATGCCGTAAGCTTTTATATTACCATAGTACTTTAGGCAGGACGTAATGTGTGCTCTTAATAGGCATATTAAGGTGCTGATAGACTTGAGCATTCACCGTTTTTAAATTTGTCGAACTTAACAACGAACAGAGCCAAGCATAGCGCCAAACATCGCTACGAACATTTTCACGATCATTCTAGTGAACGCTCTAGTCAATGCTCGTCAAAAAAAATATTCTTCACGAAGATGGAAACGAAACAATGACAGAATAGCTCGGCTCGGCAAAAAGCTTTAAGCAAATTTACTGTCCTTTTGCTCTTGCGAACTTTAAAAAATATAAACTCTTTAGAAAAATAAACGGGAGCGTTTTAGCGAGCATTTAGGCTGCCTGTCCACTGGAGCGGAGAGGAGAGGAGAGGATCGGAGATGTGCCTATATTAACCAATAGAATCGCAACTCTTGAGCGGAGTTTAGATTCTATTGGTTAATATTGGCACATCTCTGCTCCTCTCCTCTCCTCTCCGCTCTAGTGGATAAGCAGCCTTATGCTCGCTAAAACGCTCCCGTTTTGTTTTTCTGTAATGTAGCATTCGCTAGAATGTTCATTACAAGCGAATGCTCTAGTTTATTAGCACCTTTAGGATAAGCTGGTATTTTTGAACCATAAATATGACCTGTATAGGTGCAGGGTGAGTTCATAGAGAAATCTGACACCTGTTTTTAGAAAATGGAATAACTGAAAGAGTGTAAAACTAATTATATAATCAATTGCTTGCTATGCTTGGTTAACTAGAATGACTAAAAACCGGCCAAGTGCGTGTCGGACCATGCACAATGAAGGGTTCCGTACTAGGGATGAATTTATCCCAAGAACAAACAACATTGTATTATGTTATTTTAAGACCTTAGACTTCTTATAGGATTTCCTGTAATCTTTAAATATAGAAATATTTACTATATTTTATTCAAAATTTTTGGCTCAGTAGTTTCGGAGATATGGCTATGACAGACGGACAGACAGACTCACGAGTGATCCTATAAGGGTTCCGTTTTTTCATTAGGACGTATGGAAAATCAATCAATCACACCGTTGAGTTTCTCAGTCTGACAGCGAATTGTGTAACCTTTCAATAACAGGATCTTCGCTTATCAAATTTATGCTTTTCTAAGCCCAGGTGGCATAGCTCAAAAGTCCCAACTCCTACAGCGCACTGTTGAATTTTCCACTCTCGGTGCTTAGCCGAGCCTTCAAAATCCAACAGTGCGCTTTTATTAGGCAAAACATTTACTTAGGTACCTATCGCGTAGCGTCAGTGAAAAAATGGCATAAGTAACCTCAACTCTATGATAGTGATGTTTTTAATTTGCGTCACTTTTGACAAAGGGTCAGAGTAGGTAAACAGAATGTTATCGTAAACTCAAACTTGACAGTCAGCCGTTAGGACGTGATAGGTTATTAGTTAATCAAGTTCACCTAACGGTTAATGCACTTTTGTTCCGAACTTCAGTATCAGTAGGTTTTATCGCCTTTTATTAGGGATGTTGAGTGGAGAAAAAAAAAACTATTAAGTCCGTCAGTCAGATAATAATAAAAAATTTGACACGTATTTTTTGCTTCATCATATGAATAAAAAATGGTTTTGTTAAAACGCATTAGTTGGGGAGTTTGCTACGTCACAAGTCAGTTTAAAACTACATTTTAACTCAATGTGCTGCCGTAATCTTTTGATTACGTAACAAAAGAAAAAATACGTATCCAATAAGTTTTAATAATAAACCTGACGGACAAAAAAAAAATTGTCGACATCCCTATAATGGGGTTAAAGCTGTTTTCGGACCAGCGCGATTTGTTGCGCGACGCGACACGAACAATACAAAACTTCACGGTATATATAACAATAACCGGTGTCCCGTCGGGCGGCAAATCGCACTGGTCTGAAAACAGCTTTATTTTTAAATCAGGATTGTTTTTTTTTTTAATATACAATGAACTTATAGTTTTAGTGAGTTATAGATTTTTAATTTATTTTCAGGTTCCCGTCTCGAAGGACCAATAAGTTTGAGTGCTTTTTAAGGCAGTGACATCAGCCCTACGAATAATAAAAGTCCATCAGCCTTATTCAACAAACAAGAATCCGTGCCTATTTTTTATAAGTATGAAATGGTTTTCGTTAATATTTCCATACGTGGTACAATTTGTTAAAAAAAAACATTATTATTATTGTTTATATGTTTACATATCTCGGGACCCTGGGGTCCCGGTCCTTTGGAAGGCGTACGAGGGGCCGAAGCCAACTCGCAGAGGCCCCTTAGACAATTTTAAATGGAATGAGGCACTAACCGACGATTATCCCTGTATGCACTATGCAAGTGCACCCAAGGACAATCCCCGGTTGGTGCAGGACTATTACTTAAATGAAAACAAAAATTATTGGGCTATGGGTTTGAGTGGCTATAGTGGATTGGTTATTTAGAACTATGGAAGATCTATGTCCCCTGCCTGATCAATGTTATGGTATGCACGGATAAAATGGCAGGGGGTGACTTGCACACTCAATAATGGGCCCCCGTAAACGGTCGCTAGCACAAAGTGTTGTAGCGACAAGGGGGCAACATGTCCTGAGGTGCTTATGAGGAGTGGAGCGGTATTCCACGGCTATCAGGACAATCCCGGAAGTACGGTCAAGATCCCTACCAGCATCTTACTGGAATACTTCCTTCCTCCGAGCACGTTTGCTCTTGCGAATCTCCACTCAAGCCAGCCAATAAAGGCAAGAATGAGGTGGGAGCTCTGTTCCTCGTCAGTGTTCACTCCAGCCGGCCAATAAAGGCAAGCCAGAGATGAGGAACAAGATTTCTCCCGGGAGATAGGGTCCGTGGGGTCGCTACTGCCCAACAGCTCGCCACATGCTGCCCTGCGGTTTTCTGTATCTCTCTTGGTCTGGCTCCTCATTCTAGACCTGTTCCGGCAAAGTAAACTCTACCGGCACAGACCCAGAGTTTGGAGCGCGCAAGCCCCACCACGACGTCAACGTAGAGATACGACGGTGGGGCAAACAATTAAAAAAAAAAAAACGATTTTCATTCTTCAGTTTTGACGGTTGTTTTTTAACTTTAAGCTTGAAATGCTCGAGAATTCAGAGATATTAGTCAATTGTAACGTTGATAACAAATCCTGTAAATACGCCCAGCTGGGCTTAAAGTAAATATTTTTGTGCGTAACTATCAATAAAGTGTTTCATCATACTTAACTATGTAGATAAGAAATACGTAATTGATTCATTATTAATGATTTAATAATTAATTTGCAACTAATTAATTATAAAGCAACATGCACCGGCTGAGCTTAAAATAAATTAAATTTTAAAACGAAAAAAAACATAAAAAGTTTTTTGTAATTTTTTTTTATGGTAATATTAGTAAATAACAACGTACACCTATTTATAGGAAATCTCGAAACGACTGGTTGACCCTTCCTGCACTTACCCAAGGGCTGGCTTTTACTTCGGGCAGATGCCTTATAACGTGGCAATGCCGCCAGTCTTTTGGGTACAGTACGACACAACTTAGATGTAGCATAGATTTGAAAATTTTCATTCGTTCATTTCAATTTTACGAATGTATTTGGCTATAAGACTTTACAAGTTATTGCGTTTTCGAAAGATCATTTTCACCTGAAGCAGTAATAAAGATTGGTGATTTTGAAGACGCACTCAGTTCGGATGGTGATCGGTTTTACGAATTTTGCCGATGCTACATCTAAGTTGTATCGTGCTGTACATTACCAGTCGACAGCGATTCAGATGAATTTTTCGACAACATATTTAATTTGTGAATAGTGTCAGTTAAAGTTAGGATATAATTTTCTTATTTTGAGTAAGTAATGAATTTGAAAAAATAAACTTTAATTGACTGAGTAAATATGTATTTTTTGGATTGCCTGTAATCACAGTAAGTTACCGAAAATTTTCTTTCTGATTGTCTTTATAGTCATCCAAAAGTTACACATTTTCCCGTTCGTTTTTTATCGAAAAATACCGATATTAATTTTGCCGATATTTTGTCTTTAAAAAACCGTAAACTATTTTAGCTAGCGTAGTGTATATCCCTTTTTATTATTTCTGCACGTGCTTTCGATTTTATCTTTATTTGTCTAGCTGGCTCCTAAAAATATATTGTTACATTAGCTTATTATTGTTTATTAAACCATCTTGATGAGTTAATCCAAGCCACACATTGCGGGAAGGTTACCTTGTATCACTTGTATTGTACAGAAGTATACTTAGTATTGAATTCTAGGCCTACTGGCCCAGTTTCTACAATTACTTATCTACTTTCTCGAATTAGTTCTTGATGAATATGAACTTATTAATTATTCATGTAAATCAAAGTACATACACACTTTAATAATTTATAGAGAAGTAAAATTTGTAAGTTTATATGTAAGGTGTAATCTTCGGGATTGCTGATCTGATTCCGAAAATTCTTTCACTAATGGAAGCAACAGTATTGTTGAGTATCATACAATTTATTTTTTGTGTTAAAACAAGAAATGTCATGTAGACAAAGTCGCGGTCTGAAGCTAGTTTTTTAAATAATTATAATATGTATCTGTTATAGGTACGTCTAAGTTCATAGCACAACCCATTAGAACATTGGACTTTATTTTAAGTCTGATAAAAAAAGGCTGACTATAAAAAAAAACTTTTTAGTTTTCTTATTTCAAAATTAGCTGTCACTTTGACACACAGTTTTACCGCGCAATTTTTGATTTTGTTTTTTTTTTCTTTCAGCGTTCAATTTCATCTTCCTTGCTTATTTTAATAACTTTGTTTATAAAAAATAATCACGTGCGTGTACTCACTTATCGACAAGTTTTAAGTAGAAGCGCGCGCGGTGCGGTGCATGCTAAGCCACTGAACAAAACACTGATTACTTTTGACAGTCTCGCGTCTGTTTTATTTCGGTTAGTATCGTCAACATCGGGACAATAGATAAGAGTTCGCGAACCGTTTCGCTTGAACTTTGGGCGCTGTGAACAATATGAGGTTATCGACGACGGAATATTTGCAAAAAAATTAAGATTATTTTGAAGTAACCTAACATGCTAGCCATGTTGAAAAGATTGTATTTTTATAATAATACCTACTTACTTAATTATATAACTAGATATTAATGATTAATATAATATAATATTTTAATCGATATGACGTCAGGCTGATGTCGATTGTTTCATATAGTGTTCTGGGGTTCATTCTCTGGATTGTGCGCTTTTATGACTTCTAACGTGACGATATTATCGTGGACGTCTCAATAGGTATGTTGAATGGGAAAAAAACAAAACTATTTAGTCTCTCAGTCAGATAATAAAAAAATATTATACACGTCTTTTTTTCTTTATCATATTAATAAAAAATGGTTTAGATAAAACGCAACGGTGGAACTAGTCGCGGGCTCGAACTCAATGGTGGGCATAGCCAAAAACCACGCTGTCTCACCTGGCATCGTGTCCGACAGAGATAGTATCAGTGATGAGCAGTTAGAAGCTGGTCTACATGGACAACGTATAGTTCGCACGCACAGAAACACCGTACCGAACGATTTTAGTAAAAAGAGCGCGTAAAATATTACGAAAAGTCCTTTGGAAAATGGAGTTTTATGAAAAAACCATTGCATGAATTAATTAGAAATAAAATTTAATTGAAATCTTCCATAATTTTGCTGTGTCGGTACGGATTTTGTTTTCGAGATTTCACATTTCTTGTATTACTTATTTACGCCCAAAGTTGTGTTAAAATTTGCAAGAAAAACGAATCTTTGTTGGCTTGGCTTTTTATTTTACTATTCTGCTTCCGTACAGACAAAATAATACTAATGAGACCTAACGATATCATGTTAAACTTTGAATGTACAATATCAAACAGTGGCGTAAAACCGCTCCGAAATTTGTATGGAAAAAATATTCACCTTAAAGTTGGGGAGTGGAGGCTCGCTACCTCACAACTAGTCACAAATCAGTATAAAATCTACCGGGGAGTGACGTCATGCCACATTTTAACTCAATGTATTGCTGTAATCATTTGATTACGTAAAAACAGAAAAATTACGTCTCCAATATTTTTTAATAATCTACCTGACGGAAAAAGAGATCCTTAGAAGTTCCCAAACTACTCCATAGGTTTCATTCTACTCCATGATAATATTCAAATGTTCTCAAAGTACACAACTTGATGCACAACTTAGTGAAATCGATTAGGCGCCTATTTTCTGTTCACTTCTGCCACCCCGGTATTTTTCAAAACAACAAAAATGCTTCAATTTCTAAACCTGTATTTTTACCATTATTGAGCTAAGTAGTAAGTCGATTAAGCGCCTACTTAGTTCAACTTAATTTCTGCTTTCCTGGTAGTTTTAACAAATAAACAATTACGACAGTTGAATTTTAAAACGGTTATCGATATCATTTATTACGAATCCTTTATGCTCTTTCTCTTTATGCTCTCTATGCTCTCTTCTCTTTATGCTTTCTATGTTTCACCGTTGCGTTGGTGCGTTTCGAGGAATACTTTTGGTGCGCTTCATTTGGTGCGCTTCGAGGAATACCCCCAATATCCTATTTACAGAATAAACAATTTCATTTGATTTCACTGAAATGATTGTTATCACGAGACAGTTCCGACTAAAAAAAGAAAACCGGAATAAACTGGAACTTTGCGGTATACGCTCAAAATATAGTCTAAAATCACACTTTTCACTAAGTTATTTTTCAGGAGTAACTAACTCACCTCCTTTGCATTGATGACATCTACTCACTTTCAGAAATTCCGAACTGACCATAAAAAGTTTTTGCCTGCTACTCATGATACACTCAGATACGTTATAATACTGATTAATTTTGTCCGAGCGATATTGAATAGCTGAACATCTGACTTGCGATAAAGAACTGCGGGAGGGCTGTATCTGGCCGCTTGAACTTGAGGTCGCTTTCGATGGCTGTCTGCGGATACTTACTTACATAAGTTTGTAGCTAAATTGACTTCGTAATATGTAAGAATATTCGCTTTTGGGATGATTCTTCTTTCCTGCTTTCGTATCATCATATACAGGGTGACTGGTAATTAGACGTATTCCTTCCAGGACGTGAAAGTGTGACCCATTTGCAACAATTAAGCACCCCATAAAGCCTAGGCGAAAATACATGGAATTCGAGAAAATACAAATTTTAAGAATTTTTGAAAATTTCCCAGAATTCTTCACTAAATATAATTTTTCTCCAATCGCTCAAATTGAATGGCCTTCAATACTATTCCATTGGATACCCAAAACTTCAACAAACATTTAAATGTAACCAAATTTTCTAAAACATCAAACACTTAAAAGTAAGAGGAAGAAGTTTACTAACCATTTTCAAAAATTATCTACGTACATGAACTTTGACACCAGTTATCTCAAAATTTTACTGAAGCATTAAGCGTACAAATTACAGGGAAGACATCTTCATTTAACCAGCTATCTAAAGAGGTACAAAACTTAAAAAAATATTTAGAGGTGCCGACGAAACAGTCGATAATGCTGGCAAAGGTCGAATTTGCAAATTGTTGGAATATTAAAATAGTTTGGAAATTCCAAAAGTGCACGCCTCATAACACACATTCATAAACGAAAAAGAAATTCAAAACATAGTTTCTAACAAAAATTAACAATTTATCACTTTTCATGAAGTATGTTCTGACTGCTGTTTTACCCATCAATATGGGTAAATTTCTAACCTCGCAATCCTTACGTAATGTCAAAGACTATTTATTTACTTGGCGGTTGCTAGGCAACCAGTCAAGGTTGGAAATATTTTAGTTAGTATTTTATTAATTATAATTAAACTACTTTGAATAAAAAAGACATTTTCAATAGGGTTCCTTCTATGGCCGAAACCAATGTATAAAAAAAAAATTGACTCTATTAATTGATTTTATCGCAAGCTACAATGTTTTCAAGGTTCATAAATTGACGGACAGGATTTTTTTTTCAACTATTTTGATGTTTTTTTCATTTCTGATGCATTAAATCAATTGGTAAAAAGTACAGTATTAATCCCCATTTAATCATCTATACAATGGTATATAAATTAAGTAGGTTCTGTGTACTAGCAGGAGTGTAACAATAAAAACAGTTGCAGAAATGGGGCAAAAAATATTTTTCGAGCACACTCTAATGCTTCGCATTACGAGTCGTGAAATATTGTGTGATAATCGAATTAAATAACTGTTGTATGCCATCCTACTACTTTCTAACCTACCAGCAGTCCATTGCACGTTAGACACCCAGGTCATCACGAACAGGTCACAAGGCGTGGAACGGCTTTGGAGTTTTTATGTTTATCAGATAAGTTTTCTTGGTCATTTTTCTTCTCTTTATTTTAAAGAGGTTTAACATACATACTGTAAAGGATGATGCCCATTTTGGTACACTCCTGCAATAGCCATGTGTAATACATTTCATCATCAGCTCTTTTTAAACAGAATAGAAGTTACTCTGGCGCCTAATTCCAAAAATATCATTTCCAAAATCATAGAATCGGCAGAGGAGACCCCTTACCATGGCCTGCCAGGTCACCTAACCTTACTCCTCTAGATTTTTATGTTTGGGGTCATATGAAAAGCCTTTTTTAATCAACATCGGTGCCTAAACTAGAAGTATTATGGCAAAGAATAATACATGCAGTGGAACATATTAGAACAAATACTTCAAGAATTATCAATACAGACGTTTTGAAAAAGTTTCTATTAAAGTAGCAGTATTAGCTTTCAATTAATTTAGCAATGAAGGCCCTTCAATTTCATATTTTAAAGAATTAATATTTTATGACGCATTCTGGGAATTTTTTCTGAAACTAATGATAATTAAAGGATTTATTCTAAAGTCTCAGAAGTCGACGTATGTCAAGTGCGCTGTAAGTTTAAACACACGCAAACTAAGTGACAAGTGAACCGTGATCAACGAGTAGACCGCGAGTCATGATTAAAACTCCAAAGCCGTTCCACGCCTTGTGACCTGGTCATGATGACCTGGGTGTTTAACGTGCAATGGACTGCTGGTAGGTTAGAAAGTAGTAAGATGGCATAAACCAGTTATTTAATTCGATTATCACACAATATTTTAAATTTCAACAATTTGCAAATTCGACCTTTGCCAGCATTATCGACTGTTTCATCGGCACCTCTAAATATTTTTTTAAGTTTTGTACCTCTTTAGATAGCTGGTTTAATGAAGATGTCTTCCCTGTAATTTGTACGCTCACGCTGTAATTTGTGCCTCAGTAAAATTTTAGATAATTGGTGTCAAAGTTCATGTACATAGATAATTTTTGAAAATGGTTACTAAACTTCTTCCTCTAACTTTTAAGTGTTTGATGTTTTAGAAAATTTGGTTACATTGAAATGTTTGTTGTAGTTTTGGGTATCCAATGGAATAGTATTGAAGGCCATTCAATTTGAGAGATTGGGGAAAAATGATATTTAGTGAAGAATTCTGGGAAATTTTCAAAAATTCTTAATATTTGTATTTTCTCGAATCCCATGTATTTTCGCCTAGGCTTTATGGGGTGCTTAATTGTTGCAAATGGGTCACACTTTCACGTCCTGGAAGAAATACGTCTAATTACAAGTCACCCTGTATACTACCCTTATTCCAATATATTTAGGATCGGTACAACACGACATTTTACTCTAAGCATTGCCATTGGAATTTTTCAATTTAGGTATCATATAATTTTTCAATTTAGGTATCATATAATTAGGTAACAATTTATGACAAAGTTGTTAGATAGATGCTCTCATAGATAGGTACTGAATAAATTAACCGACTTGCGATCTCACAACATTTTGCGGTAGAAAAGAACTGCGTTGCGAGATTTACATTTTTTTTCATGTTATGTTTTTGGTGGGCTAATTATATGCAGTTATTGTAGTTATGCATCTTTGATAAAATGATTCCTATAAGTAGTATGTCATTGTGCCCTCATGCCGCCAGCGCTAAGAGTGGTCACATTAGTTACAAGGGTATTTGTAAATTGTAATATTTATGGTAATTAGCAAAAAAATTAAGACTAACTATGTTCAATGACTTTGAGTAGACTAACCTGGATTTCCGCATTAAACTCGGTACCAGAGGCCCAGCTGTTCTTGGGTCCGATCCATTTCGGGACGTTTTCACAGTACTAGAATTTTGTTCCCACAAAACAAAACTGTATCAAATAGGAATCTTCTAGAGAACAAATAAACTTTCAAAATCTTAAAATTTTCTTGTGAATCATTATAAAACTATTTCACATCCGTCACATCACACTCTCAGGTCCAGTTGAAAACCAGCGTCAGGTACTTTTAGTTCTGCGGGAAAGTCCTAAAGGGTTACCGTGGCCCCTGGCAACGTACAGGCAACTGAAGGAACACGGGTGGGTTTTAGTCAGTAAGAGTCTGACCCTCCCGCTCCGTCCAGAGCGAGAAAAGCTATTTGATGATTTATAGCAAAAAAGAAAAACTTATAGTTGTCTGGCATTTTTTGCTGAACTGGGCCTTTTTAGCGCAGCCGTGAGGTACACTCCCCTGCTAATTTCTACATCGCATTTTACACTTTTTATTTGATTTAATTTTTTTATCTTCTGTTTAAATTGTGTGCTTTTTAGTCAGTGTTAAATAAATGTATCTAAAGAACAAATAATATTTCTCACATAATTTTGTCTCTATTCATTGAGTATTTTACTCATTTAATTTGAGAAATAGGTACGTTCTTTTCTAGAAGCTATATGTCATGTCACATTTGTTTAAAATAGCACTGAAATCGGAACACCCGCATCGGAAGGAGTAAGTGACGCATTTTGTCACTTCCCTGACTAATTAGCATTATTAGTAAGAACAATCAGGTAATTTGTAGAAACTTGGTATTACTGATGAATGAATTAGTTAATCTTAGCCAATTAAGTACTGTTATAGACAAACAGGTCGAGCACTTAATCGTCGCAGGCGTATCTTCTCTGAAATAACCAATATTCCCACCCGTACGCAAAATACGTGCTTTGACGTGGAGTTGCGGATACCAACCCGTATTACCTATTACCTATCTTCTCTGAATTGGAAATAAGTTTTGCAGGACTTCCTCTCCGCCTTAGTACGTCTGCGTCTACATTTTTTATTTTATTTTAATATGTACTATTTGTTTTATGTTGGCCAAGTTGTCTACCATCGCTCGTCGAGGTAGTTTTTACAGTTGAATAACTATAGAAAAATTACCTAATTCACCTAATTCAAACTATATGTCATTTTATAATTTTTAATACTGAATTGAATTGAATTAACAGTCTCAAGTCCTTCCAGTTTGTCACAAATATGCAGTCAAATAATACGTCAATTACATTCATTAAAATATCTTGAACATCAACTCTACACTCCGGATTTCTGAAATCCGTTCGCAAGTTTTGCACAGTGTGGGACGCCCTAAGATGTCTTTAAAAAAATCTTAAGTAAGTAATTTGAAAAAGACACATTCTGTAGATATATCTAAATGATGTTATGGTAATAAATGATCTTACTAGGTCGGGTTTAAGTCATCAGATAAATGAGGTATCTTAGTTTTCTATCAATCATAATATTATGTCTTTGATTATTTATCATGCATGAATCACGTCTACAGCTCATGGGCCAAAAAAAGAAAAGCTTATAGGATAGTAACATCTAAGGAGTTGGGCGGCAGGGTCGTTTGTTACGCTAATCACAAAAATCCATTGTTTCAAATGATAGGTAGGTAATTAAAATCCACGTTTCATCTCGGCATTTCTACTAACACCAGTTTTATAAAATCTATACGTTAACCTCGACATCACAAAACCAATAAAGTAATTATCTCAATATACACAGCCTTTTGTATTCCTTCTCTTTTACATTTTACGTTTTTCTAGTGGAGTGACGTCTACGCGGCGTAGACGTGCTACGCCACCATTGCTACGACACTGTAGCTACGTTGCGTAGCCGCTGTTACGCCACTGTGTGCACCGCCCGCCCGATAGTCTACTCTGCGTAGACATAATGCGCCGCGGCTGCTACGCCGCGTAGACGCTGCTACACCATCGCCGCTACAGTCGTAGACTGTAACAGCGGCTACGCAGCGTAGCTACAGTGTCGTAGCGAGTCAACGAGGTGTAGACTGTAACGGCAGTGGTGTAGCAGCGTCTACACCTACACGGTCTTGCCATGACTTATAGACATCTCTATATTTTCACCGCTCGTTTGTGGCAACCATACATTGCTTCCGCCATCGTATTGTGTATCTACAACTAACAACCGTTAATAAATCTTCCTAATCAGCCATACGATGATCCAGTAGATAAGCAGATAATGTTACCACCTGATTCCATGAGCAGACTGTGACGTCATTAACCAGTTTGCATGCATGCATGACATGCGTAATGAAAGTGTAAGTATGGAGACTATTACCTTATTGCACGACTCATAATGCGAAGCATTAGAGTGTGCTCTACGATCGAAAAATATTTTTTGCCCCATTTCCGCAACTGTGTTTATTGTTACATTCCTGCTAGTACACAGAACCTACTTAATTTATTACCATTGTATAGATGATTAAATGGAGATTAATACTGTACTTTTTAACAATTGATTTAGTGCAGCAGAAATGAAAAAATCATCAAAATAGTTGAAAAAAAAGGTTTACTGACTTGGTCTTATTTTACCACTGTTGGTAAAAGGAATACTTTATTACGCACGATGAGATGATGACATCAGAAAATAGCTGGACCAAAATGGCAATTTATAGCTAAAGACCGAGAAAAATGGCAATATTTGGAAGACCGTGAGGCCCAGTTCTGGTTAGATAACAATTATAAACTAGCCTACTATTTCAAACTATATTAAACTAACTTATTTTTAAACTTTTTTAGGAGGCTTTTTAGGGTTCCGTAGCCAAATGGCAAAAAACGGAACCCTTATGGATTCGTCATGTCGTCTGTCCGTCCGTATGTCACAGCCACTTTTTTCCGAAACTATAAGAACTTGTATTCTGTGAACCGCATTAAGATTTTCACACAAAAATAGAAAAAAAAACAAAAAATTTTGGGGGCTCCCCATACTTAGAATTGAAACTAATTTTTTTTTTTTCATCAAACCCATACCTAGGGATATCTATGGATAGGTCTTTAAAAATGATATTGAGGTTTCTAATATAATTTTTTTCTAAACTGAATAGTTTGCACGAGAGACACTTCCAAATTGGTAAAATGTGTCCCCCCCCCCCCCCGGAACTTCTAAAATAAGAGAATGATAAAACTACATTACCATGTAAACTGCCATCGAAAACTGGTTTGAACGAGATCTAGTAAGTAGTTTTTTTTTAATACGTCATAAATCGTAAACCGCAATTTACCTTTAACGAACTACAAGAACTTTTATATTATGTTACTTGCTGCTACGGAAGTTACGGAACCCTTCATGGGCGAGTCTGACTCGCACTTGGCCGCTTTTTTTTTTATTTGTTAAAATTTTACATTTTATAAATAGTAGTTTTCAAAGCTAAAGACAGCATGACAGCCTAAAAAAGCTATATACACTCGAGAGCAATGAATCCGGGTCACTTAAAGAATGTTAAAAATCTCGGAAACTAAAAATGATAGGTTAATGCAATAAATTGTATTTAATAGACAATGTAATACTCCTTAAATGAAAGTAAAAAAAATATGAGTCACCATACATTTTATTAACACAAAATTACATAAAGAAAAAAACTGCTGATCTCTCCTTAAAACAAAAATAGGAAACATGAAATTTTTGAACTTTATTACGATTTTCTTGAATTTTAATACTTCGTATTGCCTCCTCGTGCTTCCATTACTGCGTTTACGCGGTTTGGCATGCTGTACACCAAGTTCCTTATACGATTTTGGGGAATATTCTCCCATTCCTCTGTGAGAGCAATTTTGAGCTCACGAAGCGTGATTGGGGGAGGGTTTCGTTGTTTTACGCATCTGCCTAGCTCGTCCCAAGCATGCTCGATCGGGTTGATATCCGGGCTGCGCGCTGGCCACTCCATACGAGTAATGTTCATCTCTTGAAGGTAGTCATTCAGAATCCTACCTGTATGAGGTCGGGCATTGTCATGCATAAATATAGCATCCTCACCTAAATTGACCATAAATGGACCAACGTGATCATTGAGGATTTCTTCCACATATCTTACGCTAGTTAAAGAGCCGTTTTCTATGATCACCAGCTCTGTGCGACTTTCAGAAGAAATTCCGGCCCACACAAGTACAGACCCACCACCGTAGGCTACTTTTTCTTCGATGCATGCTTGCTTGAATCTTTCCCCTGGTCTTCGATACACTCTGTGTCTTCCATCGTGCTTGTAGAGCATAAATTTTGATTCGTCGGAGAACATAACTTTTGACCAATCTTCAATACTCCAATTTACGTGGCTCTGGGCATATCTTAGTCTTGAAATACGATGCCCACGCTCCAGTTTAGGGCCGTTTGCAGGTCTAAGGGGTTTTAAGTTAGATTCAGCAAGCCGACGTCTTACTGTCCATGCACTTGGGTTACTTCCTCCGAGGCGTCGAAACTGATTTGTGAGTTCAGTTCCTGTGAGAAAGCGATTTCGAAGCATGGTGTTCACCAAGTATCGGTCTTCTCGTGCTGTGGTACACCTGGTTCTGCCCGTTCCTGGTCTGCGTAGGTTAGAACCAGTTTCTTCGTAACGTCGGAGAACTCTTTGTACTGTTGACAGCGACACACCGACAGTCCTGGCTGTATCGCGCTGACTCCGGCCGGTTTCCAGCATTGTAAGTATTCTGGTGCATTCTTCAGGCGTAAGCGACATAATTTCAGCTTGAATAATGAATATAGAGCACTATCAACATGGTTTATGTACCCACATAAATGACAGATTACAAACAAAAGCAAAACCAAATGCTGTAATTTCGTAGTTCCATCTTCGAAAGTGGCCCTTTTTCAAATTTGATTTTTTTATGATATAACTTTACAATAACTAAGAAGTTTTGATACCTTCATTTAAGGAGTATTACATTGTCTATTAAATACAATTTATTGCATTAACCTAGCATTTTTAGTTTCCGAGATTTTTAGGATTCTTTAAGTGACCCGGATTCATTGCTCTCGAGTGTATTTACTGACTTTTCTCTAGAATATTTTCAAAGAACTAATTAGGCTTTTCATAAAATAACGGATGGTACATTAGCTGATGCGTTGTTATTTTATAGAAAACCCGGCCTTGTAATATTTCATTCGTAACCAATGGTAATGTGTGTAAGTGGTCATCTTCGCGTTGATGAAAGAATCTCGGATATAAATCTAGCCAGCACATCTTATGTTGTCAAGGTATATCTCTTGCATTATGATGGCATAATTCTTATCAGTCTAATAATATTTTCACCTTATCTAATTTATTAAACAACATTATAAAAACCTTATAGTCATCCTTATGGGCATAATGTCATGTTAATGTTATCTTGTAGGTATTGGTGATATATTACGGTTTGCCAAAGAAAACCGAAGAGGGTTTCTGTTCTAATCTTGGTGTCGCCCGTGTATTCAAAAAGCACGTGCACAACGGTCTCCTTAGAGAGAAGAACTCTGACCACCGAAAATGAAATGCAATGAAATTATTTATTCTGTAAATAAAATATCGGAATCACCTTTAAAAAACAAACAAAAAGATCAAATCGACATTTCCTATCTTATCTTACTACCTCTGAGAAGAATTGGCAAAACAAAGTCAGAGGTCAAAGTCTCTTTTAAAGTCCAGACATAATCTTGGTCAGATCGTATGAGGACCATGTGAATCTTTTGAGGAAAGAACACAGATTTGGACTTGTCCAGTCAGTGCAAGCATTTGTCAGTAATCGTGTAGCTCAACTGAGCTCAACGACTCGAAGACCAAAACCAAAAAAGGACATTTAGGTGGGCCGCATAATGTGCTTTGACCATCATTAAAACTAACCGAGAAAGAAAAAAAATGCAGTAAGTTCAAAAGTCAAAGCACGTTTTTTTTTAAGATAAACTTAATTACTTGTTGTCATTTATTCATAGTAATAATTATGACTGATAATGATAACTAATTGGAGATTACAATATTATTAATAACATATCCGGCAGAGACGGTGGTAGTTTGAAACATAGATATAAGTTTCATTTTCGTAGAGCTCATACGCCATGCCGCCATATTGCAAGTTGAGTCCAGGAGGGGCACCGCCATTACGTTTGAGCTAAAGTTATCCCTCAAAGAGTGTCACCGGCATTAAGATTGAAAAATTTTGTTAAAATATACAACTGATTTTAGTTTCACAGTTTATAATGCCGAATTCGCTAAGACAAATTACATATAATAAGCCTTCCCCGAGGGCTCCCTGCTTCCCATATGCGACTTGAGTGAACCCTCCAGGAGGGTTCCCGACACTAAACGTGTGCGATACATCTATGGTTTGAAAAGTGCTTGCCTTTAACATTTCTTTTAAAGAAAAGTCTCATTTCAAAAACATGATCGTTAAATAGGAATTCAGGACTTTTTTCGACCTTGTGGTATCTTTTTTCGGTGGCTAGCACCGAAAAAAGATACCACAAGGTCGAAAAAAGTCATAATCGCTACAATTAATACCCTCATAAAACAATAAAAAATATAAAGAAGCAAGTCTCAAGCGACAGATATGGCTCTCGATAAACAAGTGCAACTTGTATGACCTTTTTGCACGTTTATTGTCAATGAATACACGTTATGGGAGATAATTAATTTAATTCAAATAAAATTGTGAATGTATTTCCATGATTGTCACATGTTTTGATCATGTATAACTTATCACTAGAGTTTCTAGCATGAACACGCGACGTAAAGACGTGCGAAATGAGTATTTTCAATGTTTGAAAATCGTTCGAATTCTGTACTCCACGCGCGAGAGCATTAGTGGCCCAGAGGTAACGGCCGCGAATTACGAATTGTAGGGCGTATTATTGTGTAAATTATTTCATCACCACTGCTTTTAAAACGGTGAAGGAAACCGACATGTAGAAGAACCTAGAAACAAAAATTCGAAGACATGTGACTTTTACCAACCCGCACTGGGCCCGCGTGGTAAATTCGGTCAATTCTCTCTCACAGAGAGGAGGCCTGTGTCCCAGCAGTGGGAACATTTTACGCTGAATATGATGACTCCGCGGGTTTGTGTTAGGCCCACCGGTTCAGGCATATTCACCAGCGGAGAAGAGCGCCATTCCAGCTGTTCGCAGGACTTGGAGAGACGCCCCCCATCTGGTGGATTGGCACGATAACGAAGCTCTACTAGGACACCTTACGTAATTGACCTTACCCTTTTTATCATATCCGACTAAGACCTCAAGGTGTTCCTCTGATTAATTATAGCCGGGGACGCATGTACCTATGCACCTCAACTCCGGCAGGAAATAAATTCATCTGATGACAAAAGGTGCCACCCGTCTTCAAATATCCCCATATCTATTGTTCAGCATCTTTACTATTTACTTGTGAGCAATAGTAGAAACAACCGGGACTTACGAGTTGTAGCTCGTAAGATCGAATTCAGGCAGGTACTTTACTCTGTGTGAATTAGTTCAAACACCACTGCTCTCAAAACGGTGAAGGAGAATATCTCGAGAATATTTTCGAATTTTTGGTCCTAGGTTTCTAGAACTAAAACTTCGAAGACATTGTGACATCTACCAACCCGCACTGGGCCCGCGTGGTGGATTACGGCTCACTCCCTCTCACAGAGAGGAGGTCTGTCATGTGTCCCAGCACTGAGACCACTATAGGCTGATGATACTAAGGGAGTGGCTTGTACCTATGTGACAAACACGATGTTTACGAAAAGCGCATGCAACTTTCGGTTAATTACCTTTCCCACTTGTATCACACGATTGCATCGTCTATGGCCCATTTATCATTTAATTATCGACTAATATAATTAAATGATAATAATACTGAAGGTTGCAGGAAGTTTATAAGTACCGATATTGTACATAATTATGATAGAAATATAGTAAGTTATTGCTGTATACGCCGGAAATTCCATTTTCGGTAACCTAAAATGGAATTTCCGGAGTGATTATCCTGTTATCCGCGTCCTAACTAAAAGCGATCGTTACGCGATTACGTAATCGTCGTGTTCATGTCACTTTTTTTCGGAAAACCGGAAGGTGTCCTCTTGTCGGCGCGTCCACGCGTTCCAGTTAAGTAACGTGGAGTAAGAGAGTGCCCTACACCTCTAAAAAGAATGACTTGCATGCACAATAAAGGCACACTACGTGTTTCCCAGAGCAGTGGTGTCCCAGTGGTAACGGCCCCGACTTACGAGTTGTAGGTCGTGGGTTCAAACCCAGGCAGGCGCTTTACTTTGTGTAAATAATTTCATCACCACTGCTCTCAAAACCGTGAAGGAAAACATCGTGAGGAAACCGGCATGTCTTAGAACCAAAAATTCGAAGACATGTGACATCTATTAACCCGCACTGGGCCCGCGTGGTAGATTACAGCCCACTCCCTCTTCCTGAGAGAGGAGGCCTGTGTCCCAGCAGTGGGAACATTAATAGGCTGATTAGGATGTATATAGATGTATAGATAAGCACCGCCCTTCAACTATATTAATTCTGCTTAGGACGGAGATAATTAGTTTATGACAAGTATCATAAGAGTCCTTATCAACAAGAAAGTAAATGTCATCACGTATGTTATCGTCGTAAATACTCTATCAATTAATGATTTTAGGGAACGAAAACATAACTGATCAATGCGATTGTTGACTGATGATTAATCTATACTAATAATAAAGCTGATCATCAGGTTAAGCTACGCTTGCCGGGGTTGGTCCGTGGATGGGTGACCATCTTTACATACCGAGACTCCTCCGTGTCTCGGAAAGCACGTTAAGCCGTTGGTCCCGGCTGTCATTGGTGGATCTTTGACAGTCGTTACGAGTCGTCAGAAGCCCGAAATTCTGACAACCAGTCTTACCAAGGGGTATCGTATTACCCAGTGACTGGGTTGTGGAGGTCAGATAGGCAGTCGCTCCATGTAAAATACTGGTATTCAGCTGCATCCGGTTAGATTGGAAGCCGACCCCAACATAGTTGGGAAAAGGTTAGGCAGGTGATGAGGTATGAAATAATATGGATATGTACCTGGAGTTACTGAGTTACTGGGTAATACGATACTCCTTGGTAAGACTGGTTTTTAGACTTTCGGGCTTTTAACGACCTGTAACGACTGACAAATGACAGCCGGGACCAACGCGGCAACGGCTCGTGCTTCTCGAGTCGCAGAGGGGTCTTATAGTATGTAAAGATGGTGACACATCCACGGACCAACTGCGGCAAGCGTTCGACCCGTGCGGTTGTTATTTCTTAGCCACAAGCCCCTTTCATACTTATTCATCAAAACCATAAATATTTAGGTATACATTTAGTTATGAGGGGAAATGTCAGCTTTATAATATTTTTTGGAGGCTTTATTGAAGTGTTAATACGCTCGTTTCGAGTCAGACTGGGGTTTTATGACGTACTAAAACTGTGCGTATATTATCTCATATTGCATAGAAATCTAGTTCCTTTAGTAGGTCAGACAGTACTGGATAGTTGTCTCTAAAGAAGATTGTTTTTGAAGTGAACATTTCTTTAGCGGCATTGTGCACTTTTTTTGGGATGGGTAAAAATGACTCGCGTCAGAACGTGCCGTAAGATCCGTTGCCTAGCAACCGACTAAGTAAATATCAAAATAAATAGTCTTTGACCCTTAATGATGGGTAAAAAAAAGCAGTCAAAACATACTTCATGAAAGTATTTAAATAAATTGTTTATTTTTTTTAGACTACATTTTGAAAATAAATAAATATACTACTACTACTACTAATGAATATTGTATTTAACCACTTAAATTATAGTACTTTTTTATTGATAAATAAAGCAATTCGTGCGAAATTATACCCTAACCATTCCAAAATATTCAAATATGCACAACGTTAATGTTCAAGTTTTTACTTCTGCCGGCACTCCCGGAGTGCAAATCGTTGTTTTTTTTTTTTAATACAGGGACATATTTTTTTGATAACAGTTCCTAATCGATATAGAATCGTATAGTGCTCCAGAGCGATAAGGAATTGAGAAGCAGTTTGTGGGATATAACGTGGGTGCTTAAAAAAAATCATTTTAATATGCAAATGAATGTATTTTCTCCTAGCCGAATTTTTTATTCAGTCCATTGTCGTATTTAATTACATATTTTCTTATACCTATTTATAATAAGCATGTGCCTATTTTCACATTCTGTTTGTCGTTTACCTAAAATACTCTTAATTCTAAATTATTACCCCCTTATTTATAAAACATGTCCATGTCTTATAACCATCAAAGAAGTAATAAAGCAATGAACTATATCACATTATATCACCATTTTACTACCGTCTTATAAATAGGGGGGTTCAAATATAAAAATATAAAATCTTATAAAACTAGTTGTCAATAAATAACTTGAAAGTATCAGCTGTTCCTACAGTTCAGTTCTTGTGACTTTTTCTCTGGCTCTGCAGCTGGCAGAAGGAAGCTGAGGCCCGCACATACTGTGGACAAAGAAAATGGTTTAAAATGAGTTGGTAGTTAATAGATCTATATAGATAAAAACTCCGTGGCTGTCAGGCGACACAAAACGTGAGGATAGACACATGAAACTTGGAAGATAATGTTCCTTTGAGAGCGAAGTGGTACCAATATATCCAGTGACACTGGTACTTGTAGTGTACCATCGATTACTGTTAGTAGTGATACTAACACTACTTTTGATACGCCTAGTAGTTTAAACTATTAGGTGCGACAACGGGTGAGCCCCATATATTGAATGTTGTTCATCAAAATATGCAGGGTCTGTCCGGCAAAGAGCTAGAGTTAAGTTTATTTATGGAGAACTATGAAGTTCAGGTGTTATGTTTGACTGAACACTGGTTGAAAGAACATGAAGTAGTGTTTATCAATGATGATAATTTTACTGTACAAAGTGCATTTGTAAGAAAAAACGCCATTCGCGGTGGATCTTTAGTTCTTGTTTCAAACAAGTTGAAATGTAAACAACGTTTAGATTTAGTTAATCTTTCTATCGAGCGCACTATTGAGTTGTCTTGTGTTGAACTCGAGCGGTACGTTATAATTTGCGTTTATCGACCCCCTTCTGGTGATTTTATTAGTTTTGAATCGGTAATGGAGGATTCACTCATTAGGTTAAAATCAAGTAATAAAAGTATAATTTTATGTGGAGATTTTAATATTAATATTTTAGATGTTACTCCATTAAGTATTAGACTTCTTAATCTGTTTAGGTCTTATAATTTAATTAACTTGTTTTTTGAACCTACTAGGATCACGGCATCTTCGTCAACTTGTCTTGATAATATATTTAGTGATTGTGATGCCAAAAATAAATGTGTGTTAAGTGACAACTTCTGACCACTGTGGTTTATTAGCTAGCTTCCCCATGCCATTACATAAAAAGCCGCGTAAAATAGAATGCAGGCCCTATACAGCTAGTCGTTGCAATAAGTTTAAAAATAATATAGCTCATAGAATTACACCATCTATAGTAGAACTCGAGAGTCCTAATGAAATCTATGGAGCCCTTTTTGATGTCGTGCAAAAAGAGTACCAATCTACATTCAAGACCAAAACGATTAAAATTAATGGCACCAGCGCTGGCTTTAACCAATGGGCCACTCCAGGTATTTATAAAAGTAGAGCGAGACTATACGAGTTATATGGTTTGAAAAAATACAGGTTTGATACTCCTTTCCTAGAGTATGTTAAAAATTATTCAAAATTATTTAAAAAGGTTAGTGTTTATGCTAAATCGAAATTTTTGAGCGATACAATTAAAAATTCCAATAATAAAGTAAAAACCACTTGGAAAATTATTAACAATGAAACGGGCAAGTCGGTTAAACAAGATAAAGAACTTGAGATTATAGTCGACAGTAAATTAGTTACTAAAGCAGCTGACGTAGCTGAGGCGTTTAATGAGTTTTTTGCCAACATACCTTTAACTACGACTCGCTCCTTAACTTCGTCCCCGTCTAAAGCTGAAAACCTTTTGCTTAGTAGTGTGTCTAAAAGTAGTCGTTTATTTAGCTTCGAACATGTAACACCTCGTGATGTAGTTAATGTTTTTAACACACTCAAATCCAAAAACACTGGTGATTACTGGGGCATCTCCATTAAACTTTTAAGTAATATAATAGACATCGTAGCCCCCTATCTAGCTGTTACTTTTAATAAATGTGTTGACTCAGGAACTTTTCCTGACCTCATGAAGAGTAGTAAAGTCATTCCATTATTTAAATCAGGTAATAAAAATGACGTTGGCAATTTCAGGCCTATTTCTATCTTACCTGCATTTAGTAAAATATTTGAAAAGTTAATACTCAAGCAGTTACTAAGACATTTTAATTTAAATAGCCTCCTTCATAATGAACAATATGGCTTTACAAAAGGTTGTTCGACTACAGATGCGGGTGTTGCTCTGCTGAAACACATATTTAGCGCATGGGAGAACTCGCAAAATGCTATTGGGGTTTTCTGTGATCTCTCCAAAGCCTTTGATTGCGTGCACCATGACACGCTATTGCGTAAACTGCGTCATTACGGTGTGCAAAACGAAGCTCTCGATGTTATAAATTCTTATTTAAGTAATAGGTCCCAATGTGTAGATATTAATGGTGTGAAATCTTCCGGGTTACCAGTTCAGTTAGGTGTACCTCAAGGCTCAATACTGGGTCCATTCTTGTTCTTAGTGTATATCAATGACTTACCATTATTTTTAAAGGGTATCTGTGAAGTTGTACTGTTTGCAGATGATACCTCTCTTATTTTTAAAGTAGACAGGAACAGACAAGATTTTGACGATGTAAACAGTGCACTCTCAATGGTTACGGATTGGTTTACAACAAATAACTTAGTTCTCAACTCCAAGAAAACGAAATGTATAAAGTTCGCTTTACCGAATGTTAGAAATCTAGGACCCAACATCGTCTTAGATAAAGAAGTGCTTGAAACTGTGGGCTCGGCAGTTTTTCTGGGCATAACAGTAGATGCCAAACTTCAGTGGGGCTCACATATTTCAAGTCTAGCGGGAAGGCTCAGCTCGGCCGCCTACGCTGTCAGGAAAGTAAGACAATACACTGACGTTGATACAGCTCGATTAGTCTATTTTAGTTATTTCCATAGCGTTATGTCCTATGGTATTCTGCTGTGGGGCAAAGCCGCTGACATTCAAAATATATTTGTTCTTCAAAAACGAGCTGTCCGAGCAATTTACCAACTAGGTACCAGAGTCTCTCTGAGAGATTTTTTTAAAGATATTGGTATTCTTACAGTGGCATCACAATTCATCTTCGCCAATATCTTATATATTAGGCAAAATATACACGTATACACTAAAAACAGTGATATCCACAATATTAACACCAGAAATAAAGACAAATTACGAGCTCCTTTTCACCGGCTTCATAAGGTTCATAACTCATTTGTTGGGCTTGGTATAACCTTTTATAACAAGCTACCCACTTCTCTGCTAGATTTGCCTTTTAATGCGTTTAAAGCTAAAGTAAAATCCAACCTTTGTTCAAAGGCATACTATTCTATCAATGACTACTTAAGCGATAAAAATAGTTGGTCGCTGTGATTAACTCAAGACAATGTTTATGTTCTTTCTCCAGAATTAGCTTACCTACTGACAGGTTATATGAGTTTATAGAATCTTTAATTTATTTGACTTTATTATACAATTTTTTTTTTTTTTTTTATTGTTGACATGATCTACTCATTACAATGTTTTCGTATGAGTTGTATTGCAATATGTGATTAGCTAGCGACCTCGACAGTAGATTATATATTATTCTTGCCTAACTGTTGATCTATTTTTGATTTATTTTTACTTCAATGGTCCTAGTAACTAGGACCATTGAAGTAAAAATAAATCAAAAATTTTATCATATCTAATTATGTGACTTCGAGTTACAGCTTTATTAGCTATATGTAAGCGGGCACGCCCTTTATGCATGGAGGCTTTATAATTCGGGTATTAAGTTCTGTTTACGTTTTTAGTTTTTATTTTTGCTTGAGTCTAGATTTCGATATTTTTTTTTTTGTTGCTACATTGGCGCGTGCTAGCTGTCATTATGGCATATATTTTATTGAATGTTTTGTGTTGAGTAATGTAAATTATTTGCATACTATTGTATAGAATCAAGTTTTTTTTTCTAACTGAACAGACAGCTGTGCTGCTGGGGAGTTTGTTGCGCCACTTCTTCTCTCCAGCAAAAGCACTAGGAAGTGGTGAAGGGCGGGCGTTTTTGGGGGACTGTCTTATGTAATTTTGACGTTCGAAAAGTGCTGATTCTCAGCCTAATTTGAATAAATGACTTTTGAATTTTGAATTTTGAATATAATATATACACACATCAAAAAAAGTTAGTGATCTCTAGCAAAAGCTGATATATTTTTCAAAATTTAACTTTATCAAGAAAATGTTTACATTATATCTTTTTTAAATAGAAAAACACTGCCTGAAAGAATCTAAAAAGAACAAGAAATTATAATATAGTCTACCGTAACAAAAATGATTTCGAGTTTTCAAACTGATCGCAAACTTTTTTTGATGTTTGTACAGTCAGAAATGATTGTCAAGATCTCTACTGATGAATAGATCCAAGACGGTACCTCGGCGGTTATAAAAGACCCATTTTTTAAGGCCCTGGAATTAAATTCTGTCATACAGTTTATTAGAGTACAGTAGGAAAACATCGTGAGGAAACTGACAAGCCGTAGAGATATTTCTCGACGGCATCTGATGCCAAGTCAGAGGCACATGGGCGGCTTTAAAACTCACACCAGGTCAGTCACTAACCGCAGGAAAAGAAGAAGAAGTAGCAGGCTAGATTTATTGGGTACCAGGCTAGATTTATTGGGTACCAGGCTAGATTTATTGGGTGCATAGGAAAAGGGGGTTATGCATGCAAAAGTTGTCGTAAAAATGATACCGAATTTTATTGCGAAGGGGTTGAAGTTCAGGTTGGTCTATACCCACAAAAAATTGCGTGCAAATCATTTGACTTGCAGCCAGTTTTATTGACAAGATCCGTGTTTTGCAATCGTTCGTTATCATTTATTTTTTATGTTCTCATTACGCACAAGTTGGGTTCATAATGATATAAAACTAGCTTCTGCCCGCGACTTCGTCGCGTTGCATTGCACTTTGTTAATAATTTCTTGGTGTTTTCGATAAATTATTATTAAAGAAGTTCATTTAGGCAATACGCATGTATCATACATAGTTCGTACCAAATAAACCAATGATTGAAAATGAAACAAATGCTAGACCGGCAGGATAGATTACAGTCCATTGGCCCTTCTAATGACTAGTTCTATTTAGTTACTAGGTATAATATCATCATTAATGGTTAGGTTAGTAATATGATCGTAACCGAAATCGGTATGGGATGTATTATTATTAAATTAATATCGTCATTGATTATTTTTGCCGAGGAGCTCGGAGTTAGTTTATGGATGGGTGACCATCTTAACATCCGAGACTCGTCCGTGCCTTGGAAAGCATGTTAAGCCGTTGCTCCCGGCTGTCATTCGTGGATCTTTGACAATTGTTACGGGTCGTCAGAAGCCCGAAAGTCTGACAACCAGTCTTACCAAGGAGTATTGTATAACCCAGTTACTGGGTTGTGGAGGTCAGATAGGCAATAGCTCCATGTAAAATATGGTATTCAGCTGCATCCGGTTAGACTGGAAGCCGACCCCAACAATAGTTGGGAAAAAAGCAAGGCAGATTGGATTGATTGGTCATCATCATTTCATCATTCTTCTGTCCTTATCCCAATTTATTCGGAGTCGGCGCAACATGTCCCTTTTTTCCATACTTCTCTATTAGTCATTATCTCGGTAGTACCCCCTTTCTAGCCATATCATCTTTCACACAGTCCATCCATCGTTTCGTTGGTCTTCCCCTACTCTTATAGCCATCGACATTTTCGAAACTTTCTTCACGTCATTTTCCTCATTCCTCCGCATCACCACCACCATACCATGACAACCAATTTCCGCACATTAATTGGTCATCATTGATTATTTTTATTCATCCGCCTTGGAGTGTACCTAAATGTGGTGCTGTTCCACAAACAATGGGTCACTTAATATCGTGTCCTGCGTGGCCTGTCAGCTGCACGTTACAGGAACTGACGCTGGACGCTAGTGATGGCGCCAAACAGTTAGTCGAATCCATTTAGATAGCCATCGATTTAAATAAAAATTATGTCGTCTTGGTAGGAAACGGGATACAAAAAAAATTGATAAAAATAAAAGATTTTAATCAAACAATTAACTTAAGTCGGAAACGATAAAACAGTCGAATAAACAACATCTGTTTGATCTTCTACCTGATATCAGCAGTTGACATTGCATTGTTTGTGCATTTTCGGGCTAGCAAGCACAGTTGCTTTCGTATTGTGGACGTCAATTCCTTCCATACTCAACACGCTACTTTGCGGAAAATGGAAAAACAACAACAGAGTGTGTCCTGTCTTTAGCAGCAGCTAACGACAGCGTCTCAACGGCCAGCGGACCAGGAAGAGATGGCGGGAAAAACTCCGCCCCTTTTTCAAAGATGGCCGCCGGCGCCACACGTAGCTTCTCCCTCTTGTCCAGTTCCTGCTGGATCCAATTGATGTAGCACTTCTTATACAAGTACACTGATAGCACTGTCAATGCTATTGCAAAACACGCAGCGATGAATATTAATACTGAATTGATTGCTAATAGTTGTTGCTGGGTGACTGTTGTGCTGTTGGGTCCATCCACTGTCGCTTGAGCCATGATGTTTTCCTCTTTAGATGTGGAGTCCATCAGCAAATATTATACGATCCAAATTTGTCAAGGTTTTGGTCCAATAGTACGCTATCGCTATCAAGTTAGATGGCCAGGTCACCAGTCGATATTGGCACGTAAGGATGTGACAAAAAAACTTTGTGGCAGTGTCGATGTACAGTTATTTAGAACTAGCACATACGTTATGAGCTTGTGCATACTTCAATGAGTGAAATGATAGTTTATATGTCAAATGGTACGTGTGATATTCTTAAAATGAGATGTGACTTATCTATCTTAACTCTCATCGAGTAGTCAGAATATTCTAATCTACCTACATTTGATGCTTGAGGTAGGTTTGATATCACTCTATACCCTTGACATCAGGCGCGGCCGCAGCCCAAGATATTGGGGGAGGGTCACCGTGGGTGCCGAGGAATATTTTCAGTGATATATCTTAGGCCTAGGTTCTGTTTTGTTTTGACCATTATACAGAAAGAGAACTTACTTTGTCGAGAAGAAAAGCTTATACTCGTTTTACGACAGTTCAGGTATTTTCTTAATGTTTTTGTTTATGCCTATCGAGGTCACTGTGGCTCAAGTACCTACAGTTTTTAGTTAGTAAGACATGTAAATCTTTTAGGCTCTTTTGGGGGTCATGCCCCCGTGACCCCCGCCCTGGGACTGCGCCTGCTTGATATCAAACACATGGAGATAAGTTGAAGGAGAAAAACGAGGCCTTTGTCTTAGACTCCTAGAGTATGAGAACACAAAGGTTATAATGGATATAATTAATACGGTTCTGGTTTGTACTAAGTCGTCGTTCTACGGGCGGATATGAATGAGTTATTTCAGTAGCACACGACACTATGCTAATTTTATTGATATAGATAACTTCACCACACGGCTCTATGATATATTATTATGGATAGAGCTGTGTGTTTTTTACCTTACTTGTGTATTGGTGATAGTGCCCAAGGCATACTATTAAACCAGATTTAAAGAAGCAAAAATACACTTTTCACCGTCTAAACAGAATTTAGACGATGTGTCGTAGGATGATTAGATAATTGGAATTTTCGCGAAAAGCCTAGGGATATTGCGGAAACACAGATAACTAAAAAATTATGAAAACATTTCTGCGAGCAACTTGGAAGCATCGCTAGTCGGCCGCTACCGCGGCACCGCTCGCTACGCTCGCTCGGCTCGCGCGCGGGTCATTTCAACCAAGTTGCTCGCAGAAATGTTTTCACCATTTTCTAATTATCCGTTTTTTCGCAATATCCCTAGGCTTTTCGCGAAAATTCAAATGATCAAATCATCCTACGACAGATGCAACTCATTTGCTGCGTCAATTTAATTGAATACCAGGTAAAAAACTTGCATCGTGTAAATGGGGATAGATACATAGTCCTATACAAAAACACGTGTTCGGAAAGTCGACTTCACTTTTATTTGCACACGTGGCGTAATAATCTACTGTACAGTTTATCTTTATTTTCCAAAATTTTCCTTCCACTTCCTAATCAGTGTAGAAAAATAGTAAACACCAACCAAAATTTACAACCATTATAAAAAGTTGTTTGATAAGTTTTATTATAAGCCTAGTTTGTTTCAAAAGATCGGCATGGAAACAAAAAGTATTATAATGATAACTTTAAAAACTGCAGGAGTCCGTTATCTGGCTTTAGATAACATTCTAATACATATACCGACTTACTATATAGACACTCTGAAGTTGTTCAAGTTGTGTTTATTAATATCGTTGATAAGGCAAAAATAAAATATCATTTGAGCACGAAATCACGTCAAGATGATGATTATCGATAAAATTGTCAATTACGGATAAAAGTCGATAGGTAATCACGTTGTTTTCTCCAAACATCGATAAAGATCAACCGACTTGAATCAAAATAACCTACTATGCGCTATTTATGTGACATACTGGATATCCTACTTTATAAACGCGAAAGTTTATGACAATGGATGGATTTATGTTTGTTACTCTTTCAAGCAAAAACTACTGAACGGATTTGAATGAAATTTGGCACACAGATATTTTATAACATGGATTAACACATAAGATCTTTTTTGTCCCGATATTCCCACCGGATCGAGACTTATGCGGGTGACACCGCTGGGCACAGCCGCGCAAGCTGTCGCATCCACATCTTTCACTATGGGACCAGCACTGAAATCGCGAAATACTATATGCATATATAAGGAACAGCTGATTTTTGTTTCGCGATTTCAGTGTTGGTCCCATAGTGAAAGTTGTTCATAATGATGAGTACAATGACCCCTTAACAGGCGACCCATGAATTCAATTTCACCCTGTATAAAGAAAACGATAGTAAACATATTATTGAAATCCTTAGAACGGCCTTTCCTTTGGTGTTCCCTTGGCTTTAACCCTAACTGATGTATAGTCGAAGTCACCTCATCATCAGCCTATTAATGTTCCCACTGCTGGGACACAGGCCTCCTCTCTGTGAGAGGGAGAGGGCTTTAATCTGCCACGCGGGCCCAGTGCGGGTTGGTAGATGTCACATGTCTTCGAATTTTTTGGTTCTAAGACATGCCGGTTTCCTCACGATGTTTTCCTTCACCGTTTTGAGAGCAGTGGTGATGAAATTATTTACACAAAGTAAAGCGCCTGCTTGGGTTCGAACCCTTGACCTACAACTCGTAAGTCGGGGCCGTTACCACTGGGCCACCACTGCTCTTTTCCACAAAGTCACCTCATAAGGCATAAATATACTCGTAATGTTGATAGCAGTAGTATCTACCTATGCCGTTGTTATAGAGGAAACAACTAAGTACTGGCAATTATTAGCCAATTTATATTCGTAGTCACCTCATAACTCATCTAAAGAGGGTGTGGCCTTTTCCCAAGTGTCGATAAAGCTATGAGATTCTGACTTCTGCTTTCGATAAACAATTCGTCGAAAATAGCAACAGTACAGTGTAGTAAAAATCTGTCAATGTGGCATAAATTATGAGCTACTTTACAATTATGATTATCTATGATTATTTATTACTCATTTTGCACGACTCATAATGCGAAGCATTAGAGTGTGCTCTACGATCGAAAAATTTTTTTTACTCCATTTCTGTAACTGTTTTTATTGTTACACTCCTGCTAGTACACAGAACCTACTTAATTTATATACCATTGTATAGATGATTAAATGAAGATTAATACTAACTTTTTAACAATTGATTTAATGCAGCAGAAATGGAAAAAGCATCAAAATAGTTGAAAAACAATCCTGTCCGTCGATTTATGAACCCTGAAAACATTGTAGCTTGCAATAAAATCAATTAATTGAGTCAATTTTTTTTATACATTCGTTTCAGCCATAGAGGGAACTTTATTGAAAATGGTTATTTTATTCAAAGTAGTTTAATTATAATTAATAAAATACTAACTAAAATATAATATCCATAACTAAATTCGTTTTTCCAACCTTTGTCTTGACGTCCCTAAGTTGCCTAGCAACCGCCAAGTAAATATCTTTGTAAATAAATAGTCTTTGACATTACGTAAGAATTGCGAGATTAGAAATTTACCCATATTGATGGGTAAATAAAAACGCAGTCAAAACATACTTCATGAAAAGTGATAAATTGTTAATTTTATTATCTTTAAATAGTGAAGGTTGGTATTGGGGAGACTCTGTTCAATATCGTGAGTAATCCGTGTACGTGCTCCATCAACGCGAACGGTATCTGAATGGTCATTTAGGTTATCCATCAGTTGACGGACGGAACCTCAATCTTCTGGGCCACGGACACATAAAATTATCTATAGGTTATGAGCTTGGTATTTCGTAAAGCAGGATGTCGATATCTATCTATCTATCTATCTATATATAAAAATCAATTGCCGTGCATTAGTTCGCTAAAACGCGAAAGAACCATGCCCAAAGCAGCATACATGCATACCCTAACCAAAACAATCATGTCCAAAAGTTACACATCGTGCATTTAAAAGCACATGAGACCTAGATTTTGAAACAATTACTATATTTTAATTTAATGGTAAAGTTTTTGTATATTTCATAACAAAAAAAATACTTATCCTGCCAAACGGCTCATTCGATAGACTTCAAAAAACGATTGATTGCTAATCATTTTCTGTCAGGCGTTTTCATAAACAATTAGTTCAATATCGAATTTCAATTTAAATAAGAATTGGTGTACATAATCTAGTAGTGCTTGACTAAATTTTGCAACATAAATAACTAAATGTTGTGGCACAACTCGTCACTAGGTCCGGCAGCAGCTGGAGCCAGCTTAAAATGTACCAAGACTGTGGTGAGAACGATGTACTTACCCATATTTTTAAAACCTGAGAATTGGGCAGTCTTTCCATCAAGTATATGCGAGGTCGCTAAGCGGAGAATCTAGGCTTCCAAACTATGTGTAGGTACTTCGTTTCATTTAACCCTTTTCGAGTAGAATTAAACCATACTAGGCTATTAAAATCAAATAATCCTATTGGATCGATCGCTAAGCTGCTTAGCAGATCTCTGGTGAAAAGGATGCTTTAGGATAGTTATAAATATCAGGAGTGGGCCTACCAGATGCTTATAACTTATGGGAGTATTCCACATACGGTACTAATAAAGCAGATCATACAGTGTAGAGGAAAATAAAACAAATATCTCAAAACGAACGTAGGTACCCCTTTTTTATTCAATGTTAAGGCATTTATATCAAAACTTTAATAAATATAAGCCAAGGCAGTGAAGAGATAGCCAGTCCCAACAACCTAGTCCCACCACCATTTAGCTTAAACACTTTGAAGGGAACTGAATTCTTTTCAACACGTCATGTTGTTTTGTACTCTCTCAAGATGCTTTGCAGTAGCACGGATAATTCACTGATTGCACGGCCTTAAATATGTTCCACACGCAAAACACATTTGTAGTACCGAAACATTGATGCATGATTTCAATCAACTCAGCACTGCAACATCGTATTTCACCTATAAACTGACACGTATCGTAAGTCCAGTAGAAAAACCAAAATCGACAATGAGATATCGCTTTCAAGAATATGTATATCGAGCTAAAATGTGCAAAAAACGTACGGGTAAGTGTTAAATAAACAATAAATTAACAAACAAACAATAACACGTACAGAGCACCAGTTTGAATGTAACAGTAGGTTTCTATGGCGACGAGTGACAAGCGAGTGAATGTGAGAGAGTGACACCTACAATCAGTGTTTCCAGATATTTGTATTTATTTACCCAAAACCTTTTCAAGAATATGCTTCGGATAAAATACTGTTTACACCAACCTACCTACTATTTATTATCTACCTACAAAAGAACTTATTAATCAAAATATATTATAATTAATAAAATATCTTGATAACATCATTCATATTCAAACAATATAGAATACATCCTATAAAGAATAAGTTCTCTGCCAGTGCTGTGCACTTCTGTAAGTGACGAATTCACAATACCTAACTAAAACTGTATGTGATTTTTGTATGTTACTTGTGGATAATATGGTGGCCTCCATGGTTATCTCCTGTACCTCAAAAATAAGGTATTCTCCTATCACTCATCTGATCACATTGGCCGAATGAACTGAATGAACAGAATGAACTGTAATCTTTCACTTATCGTCGCCATTAAACCGAAAATGTAACCGGAACTACGAATAATATTTATTTTTATTCAATCTTAAAAAATACCTTTGATTAACTCTAGACTATTATCTAAAATCTAGTTTGAATAAATGAAGGATACTTGAAAATATGAATTCGCTGGACATGGTTAGGGCATATCTTGTCATGGTCCTTTCTCGACCGATTTGAATAATTACTTTATGTTTTGCTCGGAAACAAAAAATTGGAAAAACCCGAAGGGACAGCCGAAAAATCGAAACTGAAATTTTCACAGGACACCGTCTGACGGGTCAACTTGTAATAAAATACATTAAAAAAAATATAAAACCTCTAGTACAAATATTACAAGGCGTTTACATAGGCCCCAAACTAGGCAAGCCCTTCCACTCTCCACCAAGTCTCTTCACCAAGAGACCAAGGAGGGCCAAGGGAGTCTTGGGCACCATTTTTTTTAAAATATTTATTTTTAATATATAATCTTAAATATAATTATGTAGTTCCTTGTTTGGTAGTGTGATGGAAAAATGTTTGAGAAGGGACTCGTGGCTAAATGATAACATTGTACGCTTACCGCGGTCGGTTCGTGGATGGGTGACTATCCATTAGGTACATATTGAGACCCCTCCGTGCCTCAGAAAGCACGTGATGCCGTTGGTTCCGCTTGTCGTTCGTAGATCTTTGGCAGTAGCCAGAAGCCCAAAGTATAGGTAGTTAGAAGCCCAAAATTAAAGGTTAAAGAGGTACTTAGGTATCGTGTTTCCCAGTAACTGGGTTGTGGAGGTCATATTGGCATCCGGTTAAACTTGAAGCCGACCTCAACATAGTTGATTTTGATGGCGAAAATTGTTTGGGAAAGGTTCATTCATCCACATGATGAATGCCAATAGCACGGGGCTCTGGAATCTCTAAGGAAATGCACCATTTTCCAGACATGCGAAGAAACAGTCTTACCCAAAGTTATTGTACAAGATCAGGGTTACAGAGGTCCTGGTTTAGATGTTGTTACGTCATGAACATCCTATCTTTTATTGGATGATTCGTAGCGTCAGATTCACAGTAACTAAATCAGATCAAAATGTGATCAGAAAGTTTTGGGGTTACTTACAAAAGACTAGAAGTGCGAAAGCGTAGAAGGTGACCATGCAGGCGGCGCTGAGGGACACCCCGGCTGCGTTGGCGCCGACGACGGAGCCTATCCTGCCGAACATCAGCACTGCACCCACTGCTGTGCCCCTGAGGAAGTAAGATTGCATAAGACTGCTGTCGTTGAAAACTATGTATGATTTGCTCGATTTTTGAGCATGGTGTTAGGGCGCCTTCAAATTTGCCGCACGGAGGCAGCGCGGCCGGAGCGCTGCAGCCGCGCTGCCTCCGCGCGTTTGATATGCTGTGTTTTGACGATCAATGAGATCTGTCAGCTTCTTACAGATTCACGACGAAAAATACAATGTCGATCGTCTGTTGTTTATCAATTTACTCGATTTTGTTTGATCAGTCGTGTCGATCGGCAAAAAATCGGGCAAATCTGTAGACCATGCTCTAGAATTCTTGTCTGGAAATGGAAATTATTACCTGTATTGTCTAAAACCGCAGAGTGTAGACAATTTTACTTCTAAATATGGTATTTTATGGCGACGATAAACAACTTTTAATGATTTTATACTGAAGATCGCGTCTAAACGAGTGTTAATGATTTGAAAAATATAATTTTATCAATCTGTGAATAGTTTAGATTATGAATGCTTATATTACATGGTGTAATTAATTTGTAAAGTTATGTCTAACGCGGATAAAAAACTTAGAATCACGCCAAAACTATCAAGCGTATTTTTCTGAAACCTTCACATTTAAAAGATACAGTATATATTATGTGTTTTTATTAAAATACCTTTTGATTTATGTATTACGCAGTGCGAGCTAAGCCTTATTATGTTATTGCGATTTATGTTGCAATCGCTTTTTTTTTTAAGGACGGGAATGATTTAGCAATAATTATAGATAAATCCAACATAGATTTTGACAAATAATGTTGTTTGTCTTCCACATACATATAATTATCTTGGAAAGTCAATAAAGATTACCAATAGATTTACCTATGACAAAAATACTTAAGTATATCATATCTTTGTCGCTATTTAGTTGTTATTGGGTACTCCAGTATCTTTATGGCAACTTATATTATTTCGGATTATATTATAAAACATTATGTACTGTTATATCTATGAAGCGGTTGAGTAGAGCAAAATATTTGCTTTTGTATACAGCAGTAGCTTTATGTTGTAAATTTTTATAGCATCACGAGAGGTGGAAACCCCAAGGACGTCTGTGTAGTCTGACAAAACTATGGTAAGAGCTTATTCACACGGGCGGGACCCGTCATTGACGATTCGTCAAGAAAAATGATACCTCATAACTAGAGATCGGATATTCGGATGCATATTTACATAAAGTTACGTTTTGGCTAAGAAATTATGGAAATGGCTCTAAATATATATTTTTTCTTTATATAAATCCCGGATTTGATTGAACTCCGGGATCAGATACATGCTATGGAAACGACTTATCAGCCCTCTTATGAAGGTTACTTTTGCGGTGTTAACATAATACTTACAGTAAACATTTTTTAACGAAACTCAAGGCTCGAATCGCTCGCGAATTGTTTGTGGCTATGTGCTATGCCAATTTGGCAAACTACTTTACAACATTAGCAAGCATTTCTATAATCAAAAAGTACTAAACAAATGGATTCCGGAATCGCGAGATTTTTGCGATCGATACAAAAACGCATTCCATATTAGCCACCACCTACACGTAAGTAAATGTAGGTACATTCGATTCTATAATCAGAACTCAAAATTTGTGGATCCCGGAATCCCGGGACTTTTTTGGATACAAAAGTGCTTTCCATAATAGCCAACACCTCAACTTTAGGTAAATATGCATCCGAATATCCGATCTGTGGTCATAACGGATGCACGTTCACAAAGTTCACATTGCATACGGAAACGAGTTTTTTCGCGATTCGTCAAAATATCCGAAAAGATGTCACACTTGATTCGTGATTCAGAGTTTAATCTTGGACGAACGTTTCAGCGGATTCTTCACAAAAGAATTGTGATTCGTGTTTTTTGCCGAACGAGATTTTTAAAAGACGGTAGGTAGGTACGTCACTTAAGACGTATCCGTATTTTTTTTTAAAACATTGCCGCCGCCAAAAAAAATCACGGATCGTGAAAAATTTCGATACGGCAAAAAACACGAAAAGTCCACGTGTGAATAAGTTCAAGTCGAAAGTAGCCGCGTTAGTCTCTCGGTCTTCAGCAGCCTATGAGTAAATTCTACGCATACCCTGCACACCCTGTTCTAATATCTATAAACGTAAGTAGGTACCTGCTTTGATTCTTTATTTTCCTTTTTTTGTGTATGTTACCATATAAATTCAAAGGTCTAACTAACCACAAACTGACTGATTTAGTAAATACGTAGTACAAATCGTGCCACCCGCCCGCGCCGCCCTTTCCACCGCCCCGATGACGCCCCGGCGTACCTCATACCGCTAAAGAGACCCATAAATCGTCTACTGCGCAAGTCAAACCACGTGATGCGTCAAGTCTCAACTTTAACGCGACTTGTCGCGCGATGCGACACCGGTAATTGTTATACCGTGAAGTTTTCTAAGAATTTGTTTAGTTAGAGTCGCCTCGCGCTGTCGTGTCGCCCCAGTCTGCATGGGGCTTAATGGCACGACCTGTTCGTACCTACTTACATAACAGTTTACCATCCTCTATTCTAGCCATATAAAAGTCAGATCAGCTACCAATTCAACTAGATGTTCTAAACTCAGTAGGTACTTAATTATTTTATTTTTAAGATCAACTGTTTCTCCTATTTTAAGTGTTGCTTATGACCGGCTTATCGTAGTCTACAGGTGAGATTGCGATAAGCCAGATAAGTAGAATAATTACCTCAAAGACGTAGGGAACAGATGCACGACGTATGCTGTGAGAGGACCGATGCCCAGTGCTGTAAGCTGGAGGGATGACATCGCTACTCCTGCTAAGATCCTGTAAACAAAGGTATATTATAAATGTTGGTGCTTATTTGTTCAGTTCTTTTAATCCTACTTATTTATCTTTTCTTCATGTGCAAAACGTGATTATATTTCATTATAAAAGCTCATCGGCAAATTTCTTTCTGTCTCATATCGATCTGCTTCCAAGACTTTTGAGCAGCAAGACCTTTGAACTTCTTATCAATCTAAAAAATTAATCCCGCCCCGCGCAATAAAGCAGTTAAAAAAGAATACACTATCAGGCACATATACTCGTAGATAGCGTTTTCCAACCTTTGAGATCTATTTCTGCATGAGACATTATGGACTTTACTTTAGGCCCACTTATTTTTTATTATAGTAGTTTCGTTACCGGTTACTTATCTGTACTATAATTTATATAAATGTCACAACACATTGACACAGTATCTTACAGTGAGACAGTGCCCATATGAGCCAACTCACAGTTGACTATAACAAGCATGATCATGCATCCTCGCATGGCATCGTGTTCAGAAGTGCTCCTTCGAAGACTTACTTCGCCGTACCAATCTCGATCTTTGGTTATATCGGGGGGCACGGCAAAGCCCCGCCAAGTCAAGCAAAACAAATACAAAGTTTATTTTTTTATTTATGTTATCGGTAATTTGTTCTGACCTTCTTAGTTTTTATTTTAGTTGGAGGAGCTCGTGGTTAAGTAATACCAAGCCGCACGGGTCGATCCATCAGGTTAAGCTACGCTTGCCAGGGTTGGTCAGTGGATGGGTGACCATCTTTACATACCGAGACTCCTCCGTGCCTCGCAAAGCACACTAAGCCGTTGGTCCCGGCTGTCATTCGTGGATCTTTGACAGTAGTTACAGGTCGTCAGTAGCCCGAAAGTCTGACACCAGTCTTACCAAGGGGTATCGTATTACTCAGTTACTGGGTTGTGGAAGTCAGATAGGCAGTCGCTCCATGTAAAATACTGGTATTCAGCTGCATCCGGTTAGGCTGGAAGCCGACCCCAAGATAGTTGGGAAAGGCTAGGAAGATTGATTGACAGAAACTTGTAAATGGCCATCAAATTCATATATTTTTAAGAACACTAATACGTTAGCTGTAAGTTTACGAACAGAATAAAATAAAATAAGTACCTGTTAGTAGAAAGTCCAGCAATAAGACAGCCGATTCCAACGACGATGAACATGGAGACCAGCAGAGACTTCTTGGAGAGCGGGCTCGTGCTGCCAGCCGTGACCAGCACCCCGTACACAATGGTCGTCACCACCATTATGTAGAATGTGTGGTAGGAGATCGAGTCTAGGCATTTGCCTGTTAACGTCTGGAAGAGAGGAGATTGATATAGAGGATTTCCATAGACTATGATTTTGATTCTTACCAAATGCTATGAACATGTTTTTTGCTAACAAAAGGCTTGTGTTTACAGGGTGTAAGGGACATCATCGCGCAAACTATTACATGCTCATACAAAAGTGCAATACCTACAGGTCCTACATGGTCAAAATGTATGGAACAGCAGATTTTGTTAACCGACGACAAACTACGCGGGGGTATCTAGAATCATATGCTGTATTCAGACAGTGTGCGCTGCGCATCAATGTCCTTTACACCAACAGGGTACAAGAGCGATAAACGCTCCATTCAGCACGCGTAGCATGAAAATGGAGAAACAGGTTTTCTACGAGCTTTGTCGACGGAAGAATAGACAAAACAACAGATGTCTATTCTTTCGTCGACAAAACTCGTTTCTAGAGTGCGTTTAAAAAAATAGTTCCTATGCCGTAATGTTGACTCCACTGTTGTAAGACCCACACGAATACGCAACGCTGCTACGGCACTACCCAATAGGTCCGTTTTTTAAAATTTAACAGTGGAACAACATAACGGCATAGGAACTATTTGTTGAAACGCACTCTACTGTGGTCATGCTAAGCGTGCGGGTGACTCAAATGCCTGACAGGCAACGCAACTCCAGGAAGAATCTGAAAGCAATACCGGGGTGACATCAGAACTTGAAACTTTTTGGAACGAAGTTCTGTAGCGCAGTTTGCTGTAGGAGTTGACTGGTTGAAATCGTCACATAATGAAAAAGCGTTATGCCTAAGATCTTAATTTTCAAGTGTCAAAAGTTTTTGTTTTTTAATACAGAGCCATCTATTATAAGTTTTTAGCTTCTCAAAACGTGAACTTCGTTTGGCCGTACCACGACACCTGTTCGACACCCGACTTTGTTTTTCTGAACATGTAGTCATAAAAATAATAAATAAAATAAAACAAATGAATCCGTATTGTCCCACTGCAGGGCAAATGTCTCTTTCCTTTTTGCATTCAATACAATCCTGATAAAAAGTCATCCTCCTATAGTTCTTTGAATGAATCTCACTCTGACACCAGCCTTTTTTCCCAGTTTCAAATTTTGTTTTTCCTATTATCTTTTTTCTACAGTATCTAAACTGATATTATGTAGGATGAGTTTTTCATTCACTATGGGACACTCCGCAAAATCATTTAAACAAAAAGTGACTCTTGCTACGACACAATAAAGTGCAATTCAGGTCGCACAGCGCTAGTACCCTTTTTTTTTTTTTCTGGGTGGAAAATTATCAAATGATTTCTCCCGCTCTGGGCGGAGCGGAAGGGCGTGTCAGACTCTTACTGACTAAAACCCACCCGTGTTCCTTCCCTTGCCTTGCCAGGGGCCACGGTTTCCCCTTAGGACTACCCGCAACCCCGGTAGGCATCGGCCCTAGCGGACCCCGTCAGTTTTGCTGACATCTCTTTGAGGCGCGCGTGGAACACGACGCGCCGTACCGGGCCTGGTCCTTTTCGGACAGCAATCTGCCCGTTGCTCTCCGCCCGCAAGCCCGCGCCTACGGTGGCCGGAAATCTGCTACCAATTCCCGACGCCCGGGGCGTCTCCTACGGCGGCGGCGGCTAGGGCTGAGGGCGCGGCATTTGCCTCTCCCTCTCGCGCTCCGCCTCCTCCTTCGCGAACATTACTGTTTCGCAGAAGGAGGTGACGGTTTGCCATGCCCTCTCGCTCCGCACCATGGCCTGGACCAGGGCCGGACGCGAGAGGTCACTGCCGCCGATCGCCTCCACGAGGACACGGCGGTGCTCTTCCCGCGCCGGGCAGACCTCCACCGTATGCTCCACGGTGTCCTCCGGGCGATCCACACAGTGGTGACACCCGGGAGCGCTAGTCACCTACAGTTATATCCACCTAGAAGTTGCCTCTCTTTTTATCGCGTAACTCTTATTATCTTCTGACTACGTTAGACTCACTCAATTGGCCCAGCAAGGCGGGCCCGCCGCGTACCTTAGATTCATACCTAAAGTGCGGAGTGTCCTATCTGTATTAATCTGTGCTTTTACTAAGCTTTCACGTTACATGTCATGTTATCATCATTCTCCTGCCTGTATCCCAATTTATTTGCAACATGTCTTTTTCTTCCATACTTCTCTATTAGTCATCTCAGTAGTCACGTTTCATGTCATATATCGGATTGTATCATCAAATCTTAAAGTAATAAAACTTCTACCCGTCACTCAGAGACTAGATTTTAGATCTAATACCTTGCAGTTAAGCAATATAATTAATATCTATCTATATTGTTTATATAGTGTCGCGTAATATGTCATAATAATATGACATAGTGGGCCCAGAGGGTTTTTGAGCAAGCATAATACTTACTTACTACCTGAATAATTTTTTCGAAGTGTATAGAGTGCCGCGAGTTTCTTGTGGCACTCTAGTGTCACTGCCTCAGCCCGGCTAGGGTGCCGTGAGCGTTGCATTGTCACTGTCACTTGTTATTTAGGTTAGGTTAAGTTAGAACTGTGACCACACAACGCACGAGCCGAGCGAGCGTAGCGAGCGGTACCGCGGTAGCGGCCGGCGAAGTGCCAGGTCCGTTTAGGCACAAGAGAATGTAATGTTTTGGGAATATGGTGTTTTACAGCGATCTAACCTCGACAATCAAACAAAATACCAAGTGACGTGACTTAGTGAAAGTGACAATGACAATCCAATGCTTGCGGCACTTTGGCCGGACCGAGGCGGTGTTACTAGGGTGCCTGTAGTGGCACTTTATCCGATAGGCATAGAGTGCCACTGGTGGCACTCTATACACTGCTTAATTTTTTTAAATGCAGTTTGTCGATTTTAATAACATTATAGGTTTTTTTCTTATAGAAAACCGAAAAAAATTGCCGCAATGTTAAATCGTTTTCGGTGTATTGCACAACCCTAGCAGGATCAAAAATTGGTCACAGATAAAAAAGACAGGGCGAAAAAGTTGATAGCTAAGTAGGTGCAGCACTACGAGAGAACACCGGAATAATATTTGAAAAGTTTCAGATAGGAGCACCGTGGTCAGGAAACCACTTAATAGGACACTGCCTGCGGGCTGCGATAGCACACTTCATACAGTTATAAATGCGAAGTTAGTTCCTCTATAAAAATAGCAACTAACGTGTTGATTATCTGAGGTGCGATTTCTAGGTCGGGCAAAGTGTTATTGGGTTTCCTCAGAATTTCTCAGATATAGTATTAGAGGAGAGGTACAACTTTGCCTTCCGGGGTTTTCGTTGGTATGATTTTCGTGTAATGTATATTCTTTTATTTTAATATTTTCGTCCTTTTTAATCTTATTGTACCTACATTATACGTGAACGAAGTAATCTCCTATAATTGGAAGCGTACACTGATATTTATTATCTTTTTTATAACTTGTATGTAATTGTAATAGTCTCTGTTTGAGGGCCAATAAAAAAAATACAAATATGGGTGCGGTCGGGGATCGATCCCCGACAACAAAATTTTCGCCCTCTTTGACTTCACTATCGCCTTTAGCACCCTCGAAACCATGAATGCGATACCCATGATGAAAAATTTGAAAATTGGTCTATCTCTCGTTAGCCAGCCCACGCTGAGATATTATCGCTTCTATAAGATGTAAGGTATTTTAATAGTTTAACTTACAGAGTTATCCGATTGGCTCATGAGTTCGCAGACAGTTCCACTGGTATCTTCACTGCTCATCACCTTGTTGATCGTGTCCGGAGCGAAGAGGAACAGGCCGTTCAAGCTGAAAACAATTTTTTGTTCGTTTTTATACGGCTGATGATGATGATGATGATTTAAAAAATTTATATTTATAAGTTATAATTATAATACATTACGAACACATGCACTGATTCAAGTTAAACATCAATGGAAATGCAAACGCATAGAACACAAATAAAGACCAGAAACATTGAACTTATTCATTCCTACATTCACAATCAAGAGCTACTACCACCTGTAGTGAGCTATATACAGGATGGAAGGGTAAACTCCGTTGTCACTCAAACTATGGGTATTTGGCTTAAATATAAACATAAAAAACCGAGTAAAAAAAAATTACGTTATTTTCTTTAACAAATATTAAAAAGGTTATTGTCCGACACCGTCCGCAAATTCATGGATATGCGCCCGCCCGAGTGACGTAATCGATCGCCGCCCGTCCTACCTACCTACACAACACATGAATAAATACAATACAACCTTTTCCTGGCTTAAGACAGGCAAAAATACCTACCTTAGGAATTGCGTGACGATTCTAAATGTACATCTTTTAAAAAAAAAGTTGTTATTTTCCATTGAATTTATGTTCTATAAACGAAACCAAACCACTGGTTTGAAGGATAACGGTGTTTACCCTAACACCCTGTATGTTGCAGTAAGATGGTTAAAGCCGTGATATAGTTATATCCCTAGGGATATAGCTAAATACCGTAATATAGTTAGTTCACGACTCCCTTACTAGGAATATAACTATGATACGAGCACGGTCTAGAACCCAAAGGTGACCAGTACCCTAATTACGTAATACACGATCAATCTGAATCGCTTTGAAACAGATTGTTAATCCATTGCTTCAAAAGTTCGAAAATAAATTCTGCTCAGCAACGTAATTAATTATAGCAATGAATGTTGTTGAACTGTCAAAATAAAACAGATTAATCGGAATCGTTTCCGAAAATGTGTTGCGTAATTAGATAGCAGAGTGGCAAGAAAATAAATACAAAGGCCTCGCTTAACTATCCTATAATATACAATTAAGATCTTTCTGGATACGCTCCTGTATACAATGTGGAGACTACCATACAACAAAAAATTAAAATACTGGCACTACTAATGCTTAAGAGTATTTTGGAACTGTGAAATAAATCCTAGCTTCGAAATAAAAAAAATAGTTTTTCAAACAAATTAAATGTAATGTATGTCCGGATCCACCCTAAGCCTATAAATTCCGTTTATCCAACTAGGCCTTGGGTGAATTCTCGGGCATACATTTCAGAATATCCACCTTAGGGTGGATTTTTGGGGTGAATAAACGGAATAGCCCGAGCTGACTATGGATTTTGCCGAGCTATAATGACTAAACTATTGAATTTTTGTATACAGAATGGGAACGTCATTATGGATACGCCGTTTAATTTTTTGTTGTATTGTCGTATCCACCTTGTATAAAAATGGAGCTTACTTAGCTTAGCTTTATCTGAATCTGAATCTTTAGCGATTGGGGAAATAAAGAAATTAAAACAAAAATATCTTACAAAGAGAACAGTCCAAACATGAGGAAGCCAGTGAGCGCGAACCACTTGAGGTGCGGGGGCCGCAGCAGCGCGAACGCCGACTCAGACTTCGACTTCGGCGCCAGCGCAACGCCCGAGCCGCGCTGTTCAGAGTCGTTGAGGTCGCACGTCTTTAGAGATTTAACCTGTAACAAAATTTTTGAATGATTATATTGATTATACATAGAACTGCTGTAGTTTTGGGTTTTGATTTGTGATTAGAAATGATTCGAAGTTCCGTTGAAATTCTTTTGTTTCTGGAGGAAAACAAGCATAAAGCGATAAGGCCGCCCATTGTATGTTTTGCAATGTTAAATATATATTTTTTGCTGTGTATTTTCTGGTGTACAATAAAGTATATATAAATAAATAAATAAATAAAGCCAGCCGGTTGCAGATCAAGAGCTACCTATCGCATACTGAGGTAATTTATCATACTTGTTTCTGTGCAGGCTGCAAACTATGAACAAAGAATCAAACAATCTTCCCAACTATGTTGGGGTCGGTTTCCAATCTAACCGGTGTCAGCTGAATACCAGTATTTTATATGGAGTGACTGCCAATCTGACCTCCACAACCCAGTGACTGGGTAATACGATACCCCTTGCTAAGACTCGTTGTCAGACTTTCGGGATTCTGACGACCCGTAACGACTGTCAAAGATCTACGAATGACAGCCGGGACCAACTGCTTAATGTGCTTTGCGAGACCTGAAGGAGCCTCGGTTTATAAAGATGGTCACCCATCCACGAACCAACCCCGGCAAGCGTAACTTAACCTGTTGGATCGACCCGTGCGGCTGTTATTACTTAGCCACGAGCTAAGTAATAACAGAACAGAAGTATTAACTACATAAGCGAGCTAAGCTAGCTAAACTGACTTAGCTTGGCTCTTGGGCTGCAACCGGCTGTAAGCATACTTGATGATAAGTTATAGGCTCATTCGCAAAATGTCTACCGGTCGTAAAATATCCTGCAGCATAAAACAGAGACTCTGGAATGCCACCGGAAATTAAATCGCACCGGGGAAATTAGATTCAAATGTTGCACCGTCTAAACAGTGCTGTGCTGTGTGAGTGATGATCAGTGATCGGATATTCGGATGCATTATTTACCTAAAGTTGAGATGTTGGCTATTATGGAAAGCACTTTTGTATGCAAAAAATCCCGGGATTCCGGGATCAACAAATTTTGAGTTCTAATTATAGAATCGAATGTAATTTACTTACGTGCAGGTGTTGGCTAATAATGAAATGCTTTTTTGTATCGATCGCAAAAATCTCGCGATTCCAGAATTGATTTATTTAATACCTTTTGATTATAGAAATGCTAGCTAATGTTGTAAAGTAGATTGCCAAATTGGTATAGCAGATAGCCACAAACAATTCGGAGCCTTGAGTTTCGTTAAAACATGTTTACAGTAGGTATATAAATTATGTTAACACCGCAAAAGTAACCTTCATAAGAGGGCTGATAAGTCGTTTCCCTAACATGATCTGATCCCGCAATTCAATCAAATCCGGGATTTATATAAAGAAAAAATATATATTTAAAGCCACTTCCATAATTTCTTAGCCAAAACGTAACTTTAGGTAAATATGCATACGAATATCCGATCACTAGTGATGATGCAAGTAATTTATGTGAAAAAAAGTAAGAGTAAAAGAGCAATTCTAATTCCAGGAAAACATATTTGCTTCATGTTTGTTCTAACGGTATGCAGTAAGCACAATTTCGAGTAATTCGTAAATTTTAACTACCCGGGCCTTTTTTCACGGAACTCAACACTTGCGAAAAGTGAAATTAATAAAATGATGAAATAAAAATGCCGGTTTTGTTATTTTTAAATAAAATTATTGACGTTTGAAGTTTGAGCAAAGACAATTTTCGAAAAAAATAAAATAAAATCATATTAAAAAATCCATGTCTGGGTCTCGATAATGTTCCTTACGTAGCAGACGGCTCCACGGACCCGCTATTTTCGTATGTTCAACACCCTGTATTTTATGATTATGCCATGATATGTAAATGGGGTTATATGCATACTTACGCGAAAACTATCTTCATGCAACCCAGTATTAGCAGCATAGATCTTCCTCACGATCGCCAGAGCCTCCTTATCCTTGCCTCTGGTCATGAGGAATTTAGGGCTCTCGTCAGCGGATATCATAGCCAACGCAGACAGGATTAGTGGCAGGGCATACACGGCGGTCAGCAATCGCCAGGGTCGCAGGTCTATGGCTCCGAACTGGTACTGCCAGTCGAAGGAGAGGATGAGCCAGGCGAGACCTGGAATTTAAAAGGATTTGTGAAGTAAGTATTTTGATGACTCTTCCTTAGAGCCACTAGTTTTCTTATTTTTATGTGCTAGCACTATTGTTAACGTATTATACAGGGTGTCAGGGGCATCCACGCGAAGCCTGTTACCATGGATTCAGTACATGAGTCTGAACCCCCCTGCGATGAAATTTTTCGTCGGTTATTTAAAAATAAAAATCTGCTGTTTCATAGAAAGGTGCAATACCTATGCAGTCAAAATGTATGGAACAGCAGATTTTGTTAAAATAACCGATGAAAAATTTCAACTCAGGGGGGTTCAGAATCATGTACTGATTCCATGGTAACAGGCTTCGCGTCGATGTCCCGGACACCCTGTATACAGAAGCTGTTGGAGTGCCTTTACAAAAACAGAAAAGAAAAAATAACTGGGAAAAGAAGTGTTTCGGATTGCAAACTTGCCTACAAGATATTTGTAGCTATTACAAATAAATAAGGCGCAGATAAAAAGTGTATGTTTCAGAAGAAAATTGGAACATGGTTCGAAAAAATACAGCTCAGGCGTGCTGCAGTCTAACCATATGGATGTATGCTATGGTGCGTGCGATAGCAGCGTTACTCTCATGCACACTGAACAGTTTACATGTACAAAAGTCTGTTAAGTATGTACAGTCAGCAACTAAAGTCGATTAACACACTTACTTATATATAATAGCCTCTAAATCAGCGGATATCTGACTTTATTGACGACGGGCGACAGCCTTTTGGAAAACGAAACATTTATCGGAGCCCTAAAATAATCAAAACCTGGTTTTATTTGTAGGTATTCTTCATTAATAATTATAATCATAATACTTGAAATTAACATTTTCATCTAATACGAAATACGGGGTACGGGGTTAGGAAATAGATTTTTATACTTACCTGTTTCGATTTGTTGTGTGTTCAAAAGCTTTGTTAAAGATTTACGCCGAGATAACCATCTCAGTTCTGTAGGGAGCAGTAGCATTTTATGTTTGCTGCCACAATCTTCACACAATATTGAAAACAATTGCAGTGGACAAGTTTAAACGAAATTCATTATTTTTACCGCTTCCTCAAGAATTAATTTTAGATTTGGCGGCATTTGCTTAATCACTGTTTTTTCAGATGTTGCATATTTAACTTATTCAACTAGGTCTTAGTTTAATTTTTTTAGACGTAGTTGCAATATCACGAATAAAAAGTAAAACGCCTAGTTGTAGTTCCATTGTATCCTATAAATGTTCAACTGTCCGAAAGACTGATGCAGCTCAATAACAATTAAAATTTTATTGTGTCTCATTAGTGACAGTCAAGCGGATAAAGGCACTTAAGCAAATGCCGCCGAATCTAAAAATTAGTTCTTCAGGAAGCTGAGCTCCATAAAGCCACTGTGGGGGCTCCGTGAAAATACTGGTCACAATGAACCAATAGCGGAGTCCTCACAAGCTTTGCGGAGCCCAGAGGCTCCGCGGAGCACACTTTGAGTAACACTGCTCTAAACTGACCCAATATTATTCGATGCATTACTTTTCAGCATTTCATGTTATTTTCATTAGCCGATGCCATTTAGATCAATTCCGACTGGCCTAACCTAACATTTTTCTGGATTGTATAAGTTTTTTCTCCATGGGCTAATATTATGGTGGCCCATAGTAAAAGAATATCCTACATTCATGAAATACTAAATGGACTACGTTTCATCATCCGACGCCACTTGGACCAAGGTCCATACTAAAATGCCCGATCTCCTTTAATACTCTTTACATCAGATCGGATTTCTTATGATTGTATTGCTCAATACTTAAAATTTTGGAAGTGCCTCAGCTGCCGGCGCCGTGCCCCGAATTGGGTGCCAGCGCCGGTTGCTGAATTGGCTGCCGGCGCTGACTTTGGAGAAAAAAAAGCGGAAAATGGGGTTGGCAACTTGGCATATGGAATAGATAGGCGGGGTAGACATTATTTTTGTCCATTAATATATTTCCATATTCAATCATTTCCATATTCCAGTAATTAACTACTACCCGGAAGCGAACTAGTTAGATTAGGTTATATATTTTTACTCGCAAAAGAAGGTTAGGTTAGGTTAGAACAGTGACACGAGCCGAGCGAGCGAAACGAGCGGTGCTGCGGCAGCGGCCGGCGAGTGCCAAAAACGACTAGAATATATAGAAAAAAATACTTTAGTTAGGGTTAGTTAGTCGGGGTTCTTAATAGTGGAAGGGTTTCCAAAAACGCCGCGCCGCCGGTGTCCATTATGGGAGCCGGCGGCGCCGGCAACCAATATTTTTGATCTTGGCTGCCGGCAGTAATGAACTGCCCGTTCCCAATGGCGTTATTATCGGGTGCCGGCGCCGGCAGCGGAGGCACTCCCTAAAATTTAATAAACTGAAGTGTTAATCGACTTTTGTTGCAGACTGAAATTATCGATGTTAGTGTTTCTCATAACTTACCAGGACTTAAGAATGTAAGTAGATTTATGAGCCCGTTGGTGACGAGCACTGCAAAGTCTCGGCGTCTGCGCGGGAGCATCTCTGACACGTACGCGTAGCCTAGAGATGACGGGCTTGATAAACTGTAATTAGAGTAAAGAGGTTTCAATAAAAGATCAGAAGAGGATTACAATTAAATGAGTCTTGTTAAATAACTTGATAATATAAGAAAAATAAGGTAAATTTTTAAAACAATCCTTTGTAAGTATTGGGTTTGTTTTGTATTATGCATTTAATAAAAGCACTCAATCTACCTACGCTTTTCCCTACTATGTTAATGGGGTCGGCTTCCAGTCTAACCGGATACAGCTGAATACCAGTATTTTACATGGAGCGACTGCCTATCTGACCTCCAAAACCCAGTAACCGAGTAATACGATACAACTTGGTTACACTGGGTGTCAGACTTTCGGGCTTCTGACGACCCATAACGACTGTCAAAGATCCACGAATGACAGCCGCGACCAACGGCTTAACGTGCTTTCCGAGGGACGGAGGAGTTTCGGTATGTAAAGATGGTCACCCATCCACGTACCAACCCCGGCAAGCGTAGCTTAAGCTGATGAATCTATCACAAGCTCCGGAATTCAACAAAAGCACTATCCTGCGATAATGTTTAGAGCAAACGCCCACTGTCTGAAACTACATATCTTCATTGATAAGGCAGGCACGCCTATTCCTATACCAAGGCAGGCACGCCTAGCTGCTTATAAACATTGAAATATCAATGGTTTAGGAACTTTAGGATCTGTGTGTGCGCGTAGGAACGTTGGTTATCAGTTGATCAGTCTTTATTAGAACTGTATTACTGTATTTATAATAATACTAGCTTCTGCCCGCTACTTCACCGCGTAAAATTTATTTTTCCCCCGACTCACCACGAAGCATCGCATCGCCCGCCCACGCTCTTACTTCACTTTCGCTTAGCGTTCGTTCTGGTTTCTTTTACTTTTAACTTGACTTCTAAGGGTCGTAGCCTATATCCTTCCTCAAGAATTGAGCTATCAAATGCAAAAAAGAATTTTTCTGATAAAATCGAGATTAGCGCGTTCAAACAAAAAAAAAACTTTTCATTTATACAGGGTGACAGGGACATCGACGCGAAGTCCGTTACCATGGCATCAGTACATGATTCTGAATCCTTCTAGGTAGAAATTTTTCGTCGGTTATTTAAAAAAAAAAACAGCTGTTCCATACATTTTGACCGCTCCGTATCAAAACGTCCTAATAGCAAATAGTCCTATTAGCAAAACGACCCATAATCAAAGCGACACTTTAGCAAAATGTCCTATTAGCAAATCGTCCTATGAGCAAATGTTCCCAAAAACAAAATAACGGAAATACGGTACAATCTAAATAACAATCATTGAGCTACTTACAACAGCGAGCAAGCGAACTTGAATAGCGCGAATGTGACCAGCGAAGGCATGAAGGCAGCCGTGAAGGCCATCACGCCGGATGCTGCGAGGGAGCCGAGCAGCACTGGCTTCCTCCCCAGGGAGTCTGATGCACGGCCCCAGAATGGGGCTGTTAGTATTATACCTGAAAACACAGTCACTAATATAATTCCTTACATAATCAACCAGCCTAAAATGTTCCCATTTCTGGGACACAGGCCTCCTATCTGTGAGAGGGAGTGGGCCGTAATCTACCACGCGGGCCCAGTGCGGTTTGGTAGATGTCACATGTCTTCGAATTTTTTGGTTCTAGGATATACCGGTTTCCTCCCGATGTTTCCTTTCACCGTTTTGAGAGCAGTCGTGATGAAATATTAACATAAGGTAAACCGCCTGTCAGGGTTCGAAGCGACGACCTACAACTCGTAAGTCGCGGCAGTTACCACTGGGCCAGCAGCAGCACTGCTCTATATAAGTAAAAAAGGTGGGTGGTAAAAGATATATGCTTGTGCGATGAGGCGATGGCACAAGAATTAAATGAAGGTGTACAATTTTGGAAATGGTTGTAATATGAAACTAGAATTGGCACATGCGTACTAATATTCTGGTTGTGAAAAGTATTTAATTATGGGGTGCGCCAAAGTTCACCTAAATTTTCAACTCCGATAATTGGAAATCCGAAAATGTTCTTCCTAACATTTTTCATCCTAACAATCACAATTCCTAACTACTCTGTCTCTAATGTTCATAATTCCGAAGCATTCAACTTCATAATGTCAGTAGCAATAAACATCTATTATACTTTTATTTGTTTTCCTATATTTTCTCAACATAACCATCTTTTACACTATTATTCAAAGTCATATCTTTTTTGTTTAGATTAGGATTAGGTTAGGTTAGAACTGTGACCAACTACGCGCGAGCCGAGCGAGCGAAGCGAGCGGTGCCGCGGCAGCGGCCGGCGAGCGCTACCTCGAAATTGGTCGCGAAATTTTTCTAAGTATTTTTTTCATAGTGCCCCCAAGACGACACTTTGACCTGAATTTCATTCATTTAAGACAAAAATCAGTGAAACGACCTTTAATCATTCTAAACAATTGGTTTTTAGACATAATTAGCTCAGGTATAGTTATAGTAATAAATATGTAACAACAATAACAAAAAATAAAATGGCTAAATATAAAAATGTGAACAGTTGTTTTGTAATCACAAGAAATAGTTTAAAAACAAACCTTTTCCTTCAAAGCATCTGGTTCATGATTATGTTCTCTCAGTAGGAAAAAAGCGTTTTATGATAAAAAAACAGTAGGAGTTTAAATATATTTACATTAATGATATTATTAATTACAATTTTCGGAAACATGAGTGTTATGAACATCGCCGGTAGCACTACAAATAGTATGAATGAAAACTTTAGGATGATAAATTTTAGGAAGAGTGAGCATTCGGATTACAAATCATTAGGAAGAACAATTTCGGGTAAAGAACTTTAGGTGAGCCAATATGGACCCTTAATTATGTGTGTCGTAAGATAGCAAAGAGTCTTCAGGTGAAACGTTGCTTTGATAAAAGTGAGCAATCTACATTTCAGAATTTAACAATATCTTGCTGTTGATAATATTTTATTCCAGGCCTCCAGTTTGAACCACTTAGGGATGCGCCAAGGTAGCTCGCGAAATTCAAAATTTCTTACGTTTTTTGAAATTTCCAGTGTCAGCAGTGTCAGGTTTTGTCTTGATTAAAATATGATTTGCGACCGTAACAAATATGGCTTTACAGATTTATAAACATTAGAATCAGTAATACAACTCCTAAGTTGGCATTATCCTCAAGTGTCATGATTTTATGAAATAGTCATTCAATAGGATTAGATGAACTTAGAGAGTAATATTGATGATTTTTATGATTATAATTCTATAAATCAATAATTGATACGATCGCAAATCATATTTTAATCAAGATACAACCTAACACTGACCTGCAAATTGCAAAAAAACGAAAGAAAATTTGATATTCGCGGGCTACCTGGGCGCATCTCCCTTAAACGCCAAAGTTTAACCTTGTAGCTATTTTCAATAGGTTAGGAGTATGAGAATCTTCTACAATCATAAAACACTATAAACTCACCAATATTCGGCAAAGAAGTGATAATCCCCTTCAGGTTATCAGGTATATCCAGGTCGCAGGCAGCAGCAGGTAGCACAAAGGCGATGCCGATCATTTCCAAGATGGCTGCCAGCAGTGTGGCCAGCATCAGCAGATTGTGCATTACCTGGTACTTGCCGGTGCCTGCAAGAGTTGTAAGAGCAATGTAGCGAGAAGTGTTGATAAGGTAAACTGCGTATTTTTTACTATTACAGAAATGTTATTCTTAAATCTATATCAGTATGTTAACTAAAGGGGGTTCCCGTTAACGCGCAATAGCATAGCGTCCAGACATACAAAAAAATGATAACATAGAAAAAAAAGTTTTGCGTGCGGGCCACTGAAATGTTGTCAAATTCGAGATTAAACGCCCGCCGAAAGTCTGCCTTAAGACAGTCATTGTAACTCGAGTCGGCTGTGTGTATTTATAATTCCTTTCCCTATAAGAAAATATTCTTTTGTTTATTTTCTTATTTGTACCACATACAGCAACAATAAACAATATTCTATTCTATCTATTCTGTTCTAAAGGTTCGTAAGTAAAGCTCTATGGTATGAATGAGACTTTATCAAAGAATCAACAAGCACATGTTTTTTTTTAAAGTCACGGTTACAGCAAATAAACCCTAATGTGTAAGCAAATATAAATAATTAAAAAAACATTTAATTCAGACTATGTTTATAAAAAGAAAATATGTCAACGTCGCATTTTCTTAGCTTTTAACATGAATGATTGGTTTGAATGAAAATGATTTACTCGTACTTATCAATGAACTGTCTGTCTGTCTGTCTGTCATCTTTTCATGCCGTAACGACTGAGAGATTTAAGGTCATCGCCCATTATAACAGCACCGCTCCAGCACGGTAGCGCCCCGGCACCACCTCGAAAAATCTAGTCGTCAACGCGCCGTAAGCCAGGTGACGGCTAGCCGCCAACGCGCCGGAAGCAAGGCGACGGCTAGCCGCCAACGCGCCGTTAGCAAGGCGACCGCTCGCTGCCGGCACGCCACCGGCGAGGGAACAGTTTATTGTTTATTCACAAGCAAGGCGTCACCGTGCGGCCGGCGAGGCGTCACTGCGCTTACGGCGAGGCGTCACCCCGCGGACGGTGAGGCGCCAGCGAGCGGGCACCTCGTTTGAAGCGCGCTGTCGGCCCGACGTGTGACGGCTCGCGGGCCGCTCACTGCCGGCGAGCCGTCCACTATTTTGTATAGCCATCGTAAAATAGACTTTAATGTATTTGACTTAAAATCCTAACTTGATTGACAAGTTATTTGCCGTGTCGGAGCCGTGCTGCTATAATGAGCGATGACCATTAGATGGATGAAAGACATACGGATAGACCATAATCTAGGACATATTAGGATACCTACTTTGAATCCCGGTAGTATTAATATCCGACCTTTACGCGGGTGAAGCCGCGGGCAAAACCTAGTATTCAATAAACTTTGAAATATACTGATGAGGAAAATAACAATCACTTATTCGATTGAATGTTTCCTTGAAAACATTATCTGGATATTATAGTATAGTCAACTAAATGCGTCGTAAGACTTTGTAAAGATAGCGCCTATCAGTGGACTCGGGGCAATACACGTTAAACTAATGTTTATTATGACAATTATTACTATAAATGGTTGTATGCGGTGAAAGGTGAATGATTAGGACGCTATCATCACTTTCTCTTGGGTGACGCAAAAGGCAATGGCTGGAAACTACTGGAGGTACCTTCTAAATATTTGTTACAGCTCAAGCGCCTGCCATTCGGAATGTAGCTATATTTCTATGGAAATAAGAACTAAAAACATATAATAACAGGGAATTTTACGCAAAGCTGAGACAGCAGATGGCGCCACCTAGCCACCTCTACCACTACGAAATAACAACAAGATAAAAAAAAAACTCAATTTAAAAGAAATGCCGAGCAATGATTGTACAGTCAGTGTTATGCATTACCTGACCCCTTTTCACCTCTTCTTCTTTGTTAGAGGGGTCAGGTAATGCAGTGCACTGACTGTATCAGTTTTTCACCGAAAAAAACGAGGGCTTACAGATGAATTATCGATTTTCAAGAGCTGAGTGACCTTTGTGATACTTCACCTCCGGAGAACACCGAGAACACCGTGGTGTGGCCACCACGGAGTTCTCCGCCTTTCGCATCCTGTTTATCCCAGCAGCCTTTTCAAGGTCAACATTCTAACTACGAACACTTCTTCCCTTCTACCTTGACCAAAATAAGTAATTAAAAACTTTGAATGATAGATAAGTTAGTTATACTTATCTATCATTCAAAGTTTTTACTTGATGCGTGCGTGCACTATCTTATGTGAATACAATTACAAGGATTAACAAATAAATAATTCAAAAATATTCAAATTATGCATTCCATCGATTTATTTGTAATAATCCAAGTATGTAACTAGCAATATTTTTAATTACCTTCCCTAGGAAGGTCAATTTGGTGTTTTTTTTAAGTTTATTAGTTGATCATCATCATCATTTCAGCCGAAAGACGTCCACTGCTGGACATAGGCCTCCCCCAAGCAGCACCACTTCTACCGATTCTGTGCTTCCCGCATCCAGCGGATTTTTGCGGCCTTCACAAGGTCATCGGTCAAGTTTATTAGTTTACGTTAAATACTCAGAAAACATTTTTGAACATTATCATGACTTGGGTGATGTTCAGAGAAAAAAAATAGGTACGTGAAAATATTAACAAACGTTGTATAGATAGTTATGTGACACTTTATAGAATAGAATAGAATATTCTTTAATAAATAATAAATAAATAAATTAATCTTTTATTTCTCCATAAATTCATTTACATTTTTTTATCTAAACCTGGCTTGATTTAGTGCTCCAGATTGAAAAACCCCGACTTCTAAACTAGGTTTATGTACCTGTATTTTAGAATCCAGTATACATACATAAGTAATATGTACACAATAAAAATTACAGATATAAATGTAGAAATTTTACATAGAGTGACACAACGGGCGGTCTTATCGCTAAAAGAGATCTACGACTTTATATCCGGGTAGTAAGTTCTCGGGGGATAATTTTTCGGAACGATCTTGTTTTCCGAGCCACACGCGGGCATAACAGATAGATAGATTATTGTAGAACCGTAAATTAATACTAACCAGCAAACTCCAGCGCCTCTTCGAGCTCGACCTCCATCAACGGTGAGTGAGTGTTGCCTGCAGCTATACTTGCCATCACCACATGACGCATATTCACGTCCCTACACAACACGAGAAAACAATTAACATTAAATTAATAATATATGGTGAAAACATCGACCGCAGACTGTTACCATGAAGACAGCACATGATTCTAGCGTAGAAAATTTTCAAGGGTCATTTAAAGAAAAGTAGCTGTTCCATATATTTTGACAGACACATTTTTTTTCTCCATTTCGAAAAATCTGGAAATTGCCAACTGGATTCATGATAACAGTTTGCACTTCGATGTCCCTAACACCCTGTATGTATACTATGTTCAAAAGCCTTGCCTCTTCCCAAACATCTTCTGATAGCCTCCCATCGTAACGTATATTTTCAGTCTTTACAGGCGAAGAAGCGACTGTCACCTGAACTCGACAATAAAACTATACTTATGTCCTATGAAAATATTCACATAACAAGTCCAATGTATTGCCTATTATGTATGTGACCGTGTAGATAGGTAGTAGATCATAGAAAAATTATCTTCAGAACTAGGGCGACGTTGCACAATCATAGATATTACGTTACCACATCTTGATTACAATATTTTAGTTCGTATTTATTTATCGTATCAGTTCGATGATGGTCACTCTTAAGTACTGGTATTCTGGGTAGATAATGCTGGTCCTTCAGACCGCGAAGGACCAGGTGTCTGAAGGCTAAAGGCTGTAGGCTTAGTGGACTGTAGATTTGTTGGCCATCATCATTTTGTAAAGTACCTGGTACTTGTTGAAAGACCTACACTGTCCTCCCATAACTAATAGCACTGTTATTTAAAAGTACCTATTATAAAAGCCAATTATTTTTAAAAGAGTAACCGTGGAGTTTCTTGCCGGCTCTTCTCCATAGGAAACGACCAATTGGAACCGTGCACCTAGCTTCTGACGTTTCATAAGTGCCCTTGTTGGTTTATGTGAAATAAAATATTTTGAATTTTAAAAGGGTCCTACCTACTTTGATGTTGGCGAAGTTTTGAAAAAGTAAAGGAACAGCAGGTCGTACGTCAGAAGTAACATAACCAGTATAAGTTCGGCTCTTGTTCTATTGAAAGACCTTAGTACGATAGACCAGCTCAGGGTGAAAGAGTCACCACCGACTGTACCTAAGGTAAAGGGTCGGGCATAGTGATGGGTCGGGAGAATATTCTCACCCGGAGAATATTCTCGGATCGAGAATGTTCTGCAATATTCTGGAATATTCTTTTCGACGGAGAATATACGAGAATTTAAAAATGGAAGTAAAATTGCTAAATTTTATTACAATATATTTTGATTTCAAGGCCTCAAGTAAACATCTTTTGTTGTTATTTTATACTTTATTTGAAATAACGTTACTGTATTATGTTTCGGACTGGAAATGGTGCCGATTCTCTTGTACACTGGACTAAACTAACTAAACTATCACTAAAATTCCTTACTTTTGGCTATGAGAATCTTAAAGCAATTCTGACAAAAAAAAAATCTTAATTAAAAAAATATTTTGGCACATCTAAAATTGAATTTGACAATCGCGTGACGACTCAACGTGGTACTTGTTTGCTCTACTTCGTGAATTTTTTTAGAGCCGTAGGCGCGCATGGGGGCAGCCTCGACGTGTTTTATATGGAATTTTTCACTTTTTGTATGGAAAATATGAAAAATTATTACCAACATTTCAGGTAATAGGGGTTTCAGGGTTTCCTAAAGGGGGTCGAAAATTTCATTATTTTTGCGATAGGACGCACCATTCTCGAGATTTATGCAAAAGAAAAAAAAAATAGTACTGTTTTTGCACTGAAGTTGAAGTGTTGGTGTGAATTTTAGTTCATGCCAACTCATTTCATTCCACTCGTTTTTAATCGCGTTTAATAATAATCACATTTAGACAGATACACTAAATTTATATGGTGAAAAACGTCAAATTCATAATAGCAAAATTGCTATTTTCACTAAACTGCTATCTCAGTGCAATCTTAGTGCTGTCAAACTAAAATATAGTTAAGTTGTGTCACTTTAGTCTAATTCAGAATGGGAAATCCTCGTTTGACAGGACTAAACAAAATTTTAGTGATTTTTTATCGGCACCAATGGTGCCGATTCTCTTGTACACCGAACTAAACTAACTAAACTGTCACTAAAATTCCCTACTTTTGGCTATAATCTTAAAGCTATTCTGACAAAGAAAAAAACTCTTAATTAAAAAAATATTTTGACACATCTAAAATCGAATTTGACAATCACGTGACGACTCCACATGGTACTTGTTTACTCTACCCTGTGAATTTTTTTAGAGCCGGAGGCTCGCAGGGGGTGCAGCCTCGACGAGTTTTATATGGAATTTTTCACTTTTTGTATGAAAAATATGAAAAATTATTACCAACATGTTGGGATATAGGGGTTTAAGGATTTCCTAAAGGGTGTCGAAAATTTCATTATTTTTGCGATAGGACGCACCATTTTCGAGATATAAGCAAAAGAAAAAAAAAAATAGTACTGTTTTTGCACTGAAGTCAAAGTGTTGGTGTGAGTGCATGCCAACTAATTTTTATTCTATCTTTATAATTATAAACCCTAACTTTATATCTTTATCTTTATAAAACCCATAAACCCCCAAAACTCAACATGTAGGTAATATTTTTTTTTATTTTCCATACAAAAAGTGAAAAATTCCTTAACAAAACACGTCGACGCTGCCCTCCTGTGCGCCTCCGGCTCTAAAAAAAATCCCAAGGGAGGGCAAACAAGTACCACATGGAGTCGCGATTGTCAAATTCGATTTTAGTTGCGTCAAAATTATTTTTAATTGTTATTTTGTTTTTAATTATTTGCACCATAAACCTTTCTTATAATGTTGTTTTCTTATTCATTTTATTAATGCTGATTATTTTAAACTCATAAAGTTCGTATTAATACAGAAATCGTACTTTAACATTACTACCATACGAAATTTAAGAGAATTTATGAGAATTTTCTCGGAAATATTCTCGGGAATGTTCTCGCTCAGGAGAATTTACTGAGAATTTAAGTTGTGGTGTAGTTTATTTTAAACTCAAACTTCGTAAAACGTTCAAATGCGCTAAAAACTATTACTCTAAAAAAAAACCGATTCAATAAAGTCAGCCAATTTTTAAATTCTCGTAAATTCCCTACCAAAAGAATGTTCTCGAGAACTTAACAGCAAAGTTCTCGCAAGGAGAATATTCTCGAGAATTGCCCATCACTAGTCGGGCATAAAGGCTCGTGCAGACCAGCGCGACGCGACACGACACGAACAATACCATTTCTAGACAACTTCACGGTATAACAATAACCGGTGTCGAGTCGCGATAGTCTGCACGAAGCTTTACTCAAACTATTTAGCACTTTCGACTCCACCCACTTTTCCTAGAACTCATACGCCATGCCGTCATACATATTGGAAGTGAACCCTCCGGGAGGGTTACCGGTTTTATTTTGCGCTAAAGTTAACCAACGCGGACGGTCAACGGCATTAGGTTTAAAACACTGTAAAAAGAAGTAAAATTGTGTTTTCAGTGGGTCTTGTCGCTATACGTAGTTTCTGACCTTTTAATTTTTTTGTGAATATACTAACCGTGAAAAAAAAATGCTTGGATTTTAAAACCAACTCTTATCTATACTAATAAATCTTGATAAAATATACATCTGAATTTTCACGGTTTATAATTCTGTATTCACTAAGAAAAACCTACATTACAAACGAGCCCTACGCGAGTCACAAAATAAATGAGACTAGGTTAAGAGTTCTAATCGTGGCCATGAGTATAAACAAAATTTAACTGTCCTTATCCGTCGTTCCAGCTTTAGTCCCGTATTAGGTATCTATAAAAACTCCCTCCGTATCTCGTATCTCCGTAGTTTGCTTTGAGAGAGGATATCAAACTGTGTAAACAAATAAACTTCTAACTTTGACAGGATGATTCCCTATTGTAATCACTAAAGAGTAAATAGTAGTACAAGCTGGCGCCGGCTATCCCACGAGAGTAACGGTCCTAAGGTCCACAATAGATAAATATTAGCGTATAGCTATTAGCGTATTGACACACCCAATAGATGACAGAAAAAGTATTGAAAGACCGAAAGGATCACCAGTTGCGTTTGTAGGTTTACACCTCGTTCTTTACAGCAACTTAAACCTACAATCGAAATATCCATCGAATATTAGATCAAAATTTAAACAGAACCATTTAGTCGATAAAGAAAAAAAAACAACGGGTTGCACTCCGGGAGTGCCGGCAGAAGTGAAAACTTGAACATTAATGTTGTGCATTTTTGAATATTTTGGAATGGTTAGGGAATAATTTCGCACAAATTGCTTTATTTATCAGTATAAAAAGTTTATAAAAGTACTATAATTTATGTGGTTAAATACAATATTCATTAGTAGTAGTAGTATATTTATTTATTTTCAAAATATAGTCTAACAAAGGAGCAGTGGTGGCCCAGTTGTAACGGCCCCGACTTACGAGTTGTAGGTCGTCGGTTCGAACCCCAGCAGGCGCTTTACTATGTGTAAATAATTTCATCACCACTGCTCTCAAAACGGTGAAGGAAAACATCGTGAGGAAACCGGCATGTCTTAGAACCAAAAATTCGAAGACATGTGACATCCACCAACCCGCACTGGGCCCGCGTGGTGGATTACGGCCCACTCCCTCTCACAGAGAGGAGGCCTGTGTCCCAGCAATGGGAACATTTAGGCTGATGATGATGATGATGAGTCTAACAAAAATAAACAATTTATTTAAACACTTTTCATGAAGTATGTTTTGAGTTTGACTGCTTTTTTTTTACCCATCAATATGGGTTAAATTTCGTACCTCGCAATTTTTATGTAATGTCAAAGACTATTATTTTGATATTTACTTTGTCGGTTGCTAGACAACGGATCTTACGGTCACGTCCTGACGCGAGTTTAAAATTTTTTACCCATCCCAAAAATAGTTCACAACGCCGCTAAAGAAGTTTGCACTTCAAAAAACAACAACAACAGTGACATGATGACATGAACAAAAAATAACAAGGAAATACAACGAACATAATAAAACACCACATCGCACATCGTACTCACCACGTTCTGTTTAAATTAGAGTATAATTTTCAGTTCTTATATGTTGAGTTCAAACTCTTACCAGTCACCACTCCCATATTTACAATGGTATATGAAGAAAGTACTCATATGACAAACACAATAACTAGGTTTACACCTAGTTTTCACAAGCCTTCAATAGTGAACAAAGAACGAAATTAATTCGTGGAAAACATTATCTTTTTCATCTCGGAAAATTACTCGTCTGGCGGCTGACTAATCTTGTGTACTTAACGCATAGCGAGATGTATGACATGAGTTCTCATATCCGGTGATGAGTCAATAGAAAATGATTTTGGATTACACGTTACACATATACCTTTCTTAGTCTTGTTGTCAAGCATTCATCATTAGCGTTTATTGTTACAAATCTTTTAGTAGCAGTCAGGTGTGGTGCACACTGTGCCCGCTCAATAGCAATAGGCTTTTCGACACACTTTTTTTTTGGCTAAATGCCGAGTGTGCCGGCGCTCAGAAGAAGGCAAAGCATGTATGGGCCCGGCTAGCGAAAGCCTTCCGCGGCATGCCGCAGCACCCCGCGGTATACACAAGTTCCCTTGTGACGATCAGACGATATTATTTTTATTTATATAATTCACAAAACTGATGTACAATCACAAAATGCAATAAAATTGCTACAAAACAATATGTCTGATTGACATCTACTAACACTTACAAATGTCCCTTACTATTTAAAAACACAAGAAAAACCAGTTTTACAGATCCTATAAATTGAAGAAATGGAAAAGTTACGGGAAAGAAAAATTAAATATAAAAGACAACTAATTATACAATTAAATCTCTAAGTTTAGTCCTTACTGAGGCTACGGAACCAGCAAAGACATCTATTTCGCCATGAATGGAGTTTGCAAGAGAAAGCATGCGGCAAATGGGTGAAAAGTTACCTAAATTAGATCGACAATGAGGCAGGACGAAAGTTCTTCGGTTAATTAGGCGGCTACTACTACGTAGGATACAAAAATTAACTTTTTCTAAAACCTCGGGAGAATCTAATAAACCATTTATTAATTAGAACAAAAACATGAAATCCAAACATTTCCTACGTGCGCCTAAAGATTTCATTTTATAATGACTCAGTCTTAACTCGTATAGCCCAGAGTTATACGAGTTAAGACTGCGACATCTGTAATCAGAGTAACACAAGTGATACAAATATCTTTTTTGAACGCGCTCTATCCGATCAGAGTGCACCTGATAAAAGGGGTTCCATACCGTACTACAATACTCCAGAATACTTCGAATAACGCTGTTGATAGGATATCGACGAAATGTGAGTGCTAAGGGTATTAATAAGATTCAATATCATTTACTCCTACGAAAATTCCTTGCCATGCATGTAACTGGCGAAATGTGGATGTAACATAAATGAATAAGCTTTATTGTAGGTACACCAATATTACACCATGTCCACACTTCTGCCTATCCTCTAGAGCAATAACGTTTTTAAAGCTTGTAAACAAACCTTTTAATCATATTCGCATATAAAAAACTTGTGCGTTTCCTATTGCAATACATGTCCTTAATACCTAATCACTTTTTATTCACACAGACTCACTATGTAACAAATCTTTACTTTCTCAAGTCCAACAAATAAATAACTCAAGTCTTGCAGGACAATAGACTGCGGTATCCTCCGACAAACAACTGATCTGTTTGTCACAATATTCTTGTTAATTGACAACAACAGAAGTAATTACATTTACAAGAGATAGTAATATTATAATAGTTCTCGTTTATTCCCACTACGTGATTGTCCTGGGGTAAAGATTCCCGTAATTACGAATTCTTATCTCATTCTTATCAGCGGTCGATGTTGGGTTCCCAAGGATTACATTGATACCTATAACTATTAGTCACCGCTAGATGTCATGTTAGGATGTAAAGGTACATATGAATGACATGAAACGGTGCACAAGCGCTTTTCTAGCATAATATGCTTTTAAATACATAATTTTAACTTGAACATTAAAAACCTGAATAATAAAGCAAATTCTTCAAAGGTCAATCTGGGTAATTATACAGGTTGTAATAAGCCAGGCCTCTAAGAATAGAATTGAATGATCGTAATGAAATTTTCGGTCGCTTTATACGTAACATCTCGCCTGTATTCAACGAAGGGGTAGGCAGAGTGTACCTATAGACACTCACATTTCGTTATGTGAGTGTCTATAGGTACACTCTAGTCATCCTAAGCCTATTGTCACCAAAAGGACAAACACGTGCCAGCGTACGTAATATTAAAAAGGCCTTCGATTGCCTTGATCACATTAATCTATTACCTCTCAATTTTTTATTTGCTTACTATAATTTTAATGATACAGAAACAGAAAAAAACAATTGATTAAAAAATTAAAATTGACAGTGGCCATCATTTAGAAATAAACACATAAACTGCATGCAACACCTTGTGGGTTCACTCAGGGATCCCATCTTGGCCCGATTTTAACACAGTATCAAGAAGATAATTCGTAACATGCTTAATGTAATCAAAACTACAGAAAACTTAGATTGGATTTAAACAATATTTTGTGAAATTTATATTCTCATAATAGATTTGAGAAACAAGCTTTAATAAACATGAGTTCAAGATCCAGAGTGGGTACCCTGGATGTTAGGTAAGTACCTAACTTAGTTATTCACAAATGATTACAGTCCTTGAAGATAAGAAGTTAATACAATACAGCACTAATTATTTCAGTAATTTATTATTTGTCAACTAATTACTTGTGGGCCAGGGTTAAGATTCTGATAACCCTTGGCCACAATTAGTAATGGTTAAGATTCCAATAACTGGCGGCAGGCACGTCCCCTTTCACCTAACTTGTACATACCATCTATATGTATAATTCATAATAAACCGGCCAAGTGTGCTCGCACAATGAAGGTTTCCGTACATAGATGTAAGACTATAGTTCCTAAAATAGTAGATAAAACTGCAAATTAACGATTTTCGGACTTTTTCCTTTACATGTACTGTGAGACCTTGCTTCCTGCCAATTTCATGATTCTAGAATCATTTAGATCAACGGGAAGTAGTCTGTAGGTTTTGATTTATTTGCGAGTATCAAAATATATCGCATAAAGCCTGATTTTTTAGAGCTCCAAGGAACCATAGACCTACGTATTTGATATTAATTTCAACTTGATACCCCGACGCGTTCCTGAGGAAAAGGGTCTTGACAGTCTGACAGAGAGACAAACCGACAACGAAGTGATCCAATAAGGGTTCCGTTTTTTCCTTTTGAGGTACGGAACCCTAATAACGGCAAATATCAGTTTTATGTTTACAAAATATTTCATAGCATAGATATAATACATAGCATTTTGCCACTTTTTAATAGGTTGAGAGCCTATTGACATAAACCGGGCACAAATCCAGACACCGGGCTGCTACTGAGGAATTCCTGATGGAAAAACTCAATAACACTTTGTCCATCCTGGGAATCGAACCCAGGACCCTGGTCAGTGTTGGTCTTAAACCAAATACCTGTATGTTATCTTAGGAAATAAATAACGAAAATAGTGGAACAGCGAAGAGAGCAAAATGTTTAAAAAATCCTAACTTATGTCGTCTGTTGTTGTCAAAAATCACCGAAGAAATCAGTCGAAATGTAATAGGGCTCTTAAAATATTATGATCCAATTTACACCTCCTTCTGCAAAGCAGTAATGCTCGCGAAGGAGGAGGCGGAGCGCGCGAGGTAGGCCCCGGGGTGTCGGGAATTGGTAGCCGATTTCCGGCCACTCGGAAGTCATTTGATGATTTGCCACCCAAAAAAAATAATAAAGGGTACGTGGCTTGAGACAGTCTCTCTCAGTCTTATCTTTAGTTGATTGTGGTTTAAATTGAAAGCATGTAAACTGCAATTTACTTGTTATAGCTTTTAATTAACTTGAATTGAATGAACAATAGGTATGTTTCTGTCCACTTTGCAAAGATTTGTTATTGCTGAGTTAGCAACATATCTATGCGTATGTTTACAACTTGGCAACGCGCGGCGAACGTGCTTCATCGTTCGACACAGGTAGGTTAGTAATTTAATTGGTAAAAAGACCGTAATCGTAAAAAATACTTTAGAATTCTCAAGATCAGTTTCATATCATTTGAAATATTTCAGCAAAGCAAATTTTATTTGAGCAAATCCTTGTTTTTTCAAGACTTATACAATGTGGAGACTACATTATGATAATAAATGAAAACACTGGAAATACTAAATAAGTAAATAATGCATAAGAGTATTTTGGAACTATTAAATAAATTCTAGCATCGAAATTAGAAAACAAAGGATTTCAAACAAATTAAATAGTAGGGTATGCTGATCCATCCTAACCCTATAAATTCCGTTTATCCAACTAGGCCTAAGGTGGATTCCCGGACATACCGAGTACCTTAGGGTGGATTTTTTGGGGTGGATAAACGGTATAGCCCAAGCCGCCTATGGATTTCACCGATCTTCTACTAGCTATCCTATTGACTAAACTATTGAATAAATTCTATTGAATTTTTGTATGCAGAATGGAAACGTCATTAGAGACACGCCGTTTAATGTATTGTTGTATTGTCGTCTCCACCTTGTATAGGAACTAGCATGAACCCACAAAATTATGTTTTATTAAACAAGAGACCCCAACTAAAGTACCTACTAACCAAAAATAATTCATAAAAACTAACCTGATGCTGTTATTTAGTTCACTTCCAGCCTTCCAAGTAAATAACCAAATCCGGAATATTATTGTTTACACTTTTTATTTAAATAACAAAATTAATAAGATTAGAGCTCACTATTCCGCAAAACTGTTTACACTAACTTATCGCAAAAACTTAGCGAATGAATTATTTATCTGTCCCTTGCACTGCACTGTCCGTCTTGCCCAGTAGTATTGTAATTACGTGATAGTTCAAACGCCAGACTTCGTTCAGCTGACTTTTACACACATGTGCAGTTTCAGATGATTAATTTTCTTTAGTAACGGTAATGTATTTTCTTATTACTTTCTCGATCAATCGTTTCGCTCTACCGAACGTCGAACTGGTACCGATTAATCTTCAAAATATTCCTTATAGCTGGAAAGTATGACGGCTTCGTTAACCTAGTGGTCTCAAGTATGACTACTTACGTTGGTACTTGCGGAGTGTGTTTTCTTAAGGAAAAGTGTTACTGGTTTTTCCATTAATAAATTCGCTTTTATTTAGTTGATGGGCTTACCTCTTATTACATGAGGCGTGACTGACTACACCGCAGCCTACGTCTTTGGGGAATTGTGTCCATACTTTGAGCAAGAGCGCAGCTGCAACACGCGGCGTTTGCAGGACATATTTCTGCCGCGCTCTAGTTAGGACCAAATCGAAGAATGTTTGCGCGGCAGTACTGCGCGGCACATCCGAGACATGCCGCGCACTTCAGTTGGCGATATCAATCTGCTTAGCCTTTAATACGTCCAGACTAGTGATGGGCAATTCTCGAGAATATTCTCCTTGCGAGAACTTTGCTGTTAAGTTCTCGAGAACATTCTTTTGGTAGAGAATTTACGAGAATTTAAAAATTGGATGACTGTATTGAATCGGTTTTTTTTAGAGTAATAGTTTTTAGTGCATTTGAACGTTTTACGAAGTTTGAGTTTAAAATAAACTACACCACAACTTAAATTCTCAGTAAATTCTCCTGAGCGAGAACATTCCCGAGAATATTTCCGAGAAAATGCTCATAAATTCTCTTAAATTTCGTATGGTGTAGTAATGTTAAAGTACGATTCCTGTATTAAAACGAACTTTCAGCATTAATAAATAAATAAAATAAAATGAATAAGAAAACAACATTATAAGAAACGTTTATGGTGCAAATAAAAAACAAAATAACAATCAATCAAAATAATTTTGACGCAACTCAAATCGAATTTGACAATCGCGACTCCATGTGGTACTTGTTTGCCCTACCTTGGGAATTTTTTTTTGCTTATATCTCGAAAATGGTGCGTCCTATCGCAAAAATAATGAAATTTTCGACCCCCTTTAGGAAACCCTTGAACCCCTATATATCTCAACATGTTGGTAATAATTTTTCATATTATGCATACAAAAAGTGAAAAATTCCATATAAAACTCGTCGAGGCTGCATCCCCTGCGCGCCTCTGGCTCTAAAAAAATTCACAGGGTAGAGTAAACAAGTACCATGTGGAGTCGTCACGCGATTGTCAAATTCGATTTTAGATGTGTCAAAATATTTTTTTAATTTAGAGATTATTTTTGTCAGAAAGCCAAAAGTAAGCAATTTTAGTAATAGTTTAGTTCGGTGTACAAGAGAATCGGCACCATTGTCAAAGTTGGTTTTAGTAGTGTCAAAATTATTTTAATGTTATAGTTTTTCTTTTGTAGAGTAATTAAAAACATAGCTTTAAGATTCTCATAGCCAAAAGTAACGAATTTTAGTGATAGTTTAGCTAGTTTAGTTCGATGTACAAGAGAATCGGCGCCATTTCCAGTCCGAAACATAATACAGTAACGTTTTTTCGAGTAAAATATAAAATAACAACAAAAGAAGTTTACTTTAGACCTTGAAATCAAAACATATTGTATTATGAAATGTATGGGGCAGTGGTGCCTTTTTTTTTTGATCGCACACTAACGCCACCTTGTTAGATGTATACAGCAGTTCCATACAAACAATAATTACTATGGCAGCTCAGCTCTAAAGTACATCCGTCTCGAGTTATTCGCCCTAATCTGTAACGCGTATTTAATTAGGAAAACTGAAAATATGAGTTACTTTTAATGGTTCTATACTATTTATTTCATAGTACAAACTCTAATGGACTCAAGTTGCATCATATTGGCGTAAGTGGCATAGTGTGACATCAAGCCACGCTTCACTATAGCAATGTTACGACTATTTTTACCAATAAAAATTAAAATATGAGTTTTTTCACGGCCTTGTTTATTTCATAGTGTGTAGTGTAGGACTCCTTGTTGCATCATGTTGGCATAGTGTGATGTGACATCTAGTCACACTTCACTATTAGTAATGTTACGAGTATTTATTTGCAAAACTGGGAGCAGTGGTGGCCCAGTGGTAACGGCCCCGACTTACGAGTTGTGAGTCGTGGGTTCGAACCCAAGCAGGCGCTTTACTTTGTGTAAATAATTTCATCACCACTGCTCTCAAAACGGTGAAGGAAAACATCGTGAGGAAACCGGCATGACTTAGAACCAAAAATTCGAAGACATGTGACATCCACCAACCCGCAATGGGCCCGCGTGGTGGATTACGGCCCACTCCCTTTCACAGAGAGGAGGCCTGTGTCCCAGCAGTGGGAACATTAATAGGTTGATGATGATGATGATGATTTGCAAAACTGGTAATGTGATAGCTCCGTACTGTCTGGTCTTCTATATTTTAAAAATCCGAATGTCTTTTTAAAAAAAGCCCTTCTCTAGGCCTTCTCCAAGATCCTTTTTTTTTCGATGGTTCTTTTCGTTTTTGAGAGGTTTAAGATTTTTTGAAGGTCTCAAAAGAAACTGTAAAACATTTAACAATTTTTTTTTGCAGTACTGTAGTCCTTTCTGAAAGGCATATTTTGATACTTATCATTTTCATTTCTGTATAATTGAGGACGCCAGCCCCCCCCCCCCCCTCCGGTCGCACTTTTATTGAGAACGGGTGGTACTGAAACGATCGAGAAAGCATTTTCAATGCATAGCTGTCAATATTGGTATTGTTATTGGCTATTATACAGGGTAGATTTTTAGAAGGCAGGCACCTTAACCGCTGTTGCTACAAGAAAATGATCTTAACAGATTATCCATGAGTTTTAGAAATATTTTGATCTGCATTCACAGATTTTGAAAAAAAATGCTAGAAAAATAGCAGTTTTCATACAAAAACTCTTTTTGATGCCAAACGATACTGTTTCGTATTAGAATCAAAAAAGTCTATCGGACCAACTCAGATACACTTTGCAGTAATTCAGCCTATGGTCTGTTAAAGGTTTTCCGAAAACATTTGTGTCAAGTACATGGTTTTTACTTGTGATTGAGGAAAATGTAACGATATCGAGAGCAAAATTCACGATCATTCTAGCGAAGATGCATCGTAGTGTGTAGTTTTTAAGTTTTATAATACTGTTTTGTTATTGTTATTAGTAATTAACTGTTTATTTATTTTACCTCGATGGTCCTAGTTTATCATTTATAACTTCCAGTTACAGCCATAATATATGTAAGCGGGTACACCATTTATGCCTGGAGGCTTTTATTAAGTTCCATTAAGTTCTGTTTAAGTTTCGTTTTTATTTCTGCTTGAGTATAGTTCTCGATGTTTTTTGTTGGTATATTGGTGAGTGCTAGCTGACATATGGTTAATAATTTAATTTTTGTTATGTGTTGTGCTATAGGGAAGTGTGACTTGATGTCACACTATGCCACTTACGCCAACGTGACGTAACTTGAGTCCATTAGTGTTTAAACTATAAAACAGACAAGATAAGGGCGTAAGAAGCACAAATATTTTCAGTTTTGTTAATAAAATACCTAGCTGGACAGTTTGTCCTAGGTAAACATACTCGTCTACAACTTCGAGCGTAGCGTCTCCGATCTTTATGAGAGTGGGTGTTACATGGGCGTTTGACATAACCTTTGTCTTGTCCATGTTCATTTTAAGACCCACTCTTTCGGAGGCTCTACTGAGGTCATCGAGCATTATACTGAGGTCCTCCATGGTCTCAGCCATGATGACTATGTCGTCGGCAAACCGAAGGTTAGTGACATACTCGCCATTGATGTTGATGCCTAGCCCTTTCCAGTCCACCTTGAAGACATCCTCCAGTGCAGCGGTGAACAGTTTCGGAGAGATAACGTCGCCTTGTCTGACACCTCGCTGCAGAAGGACAGGTTTCGAGGTCTGGTCGTGGAGGCGGACCGACATAGTGGCGTTTTGGTATAGACACTTTAACACCTCGATAAAATACACACGATATTGTTACGGTGGTACGTATACGGGGTAACTTGATGTCACACTATGCCACTTACGCCAATATGTTGCAACTTGAGTCCATTAGAGTTTGTACTATGAAATAAATAGTATAGGACCATTAAAAGTAACTCATATTTTCAGTTATCCTAATTAAATACGGGTTACAGATTAGGGCGAATAACTCGAGACGGATGTACTTTAGAGCTGAGCTGCCATAGTAACTATTGTTCGTATGGAAGTGCTCTACACATCTAACAAGGTGGCGTAGTGTGCGATAAAAAAAAGGCACCATTATTGGGCATGGCCCTTTAGCAATTTTACTTCCATTTTTAAATTCTCGTATATTCTCCGTCGAAAAGAATATTCCAGAATATTGCAGAACCTTCTCGATCCGAGAATATTCTCCCGCTCCAGACACAATAGGTGACAAATGTTTCCTACCTAAATATGTTTGTGCGCGGCAGGTAGCACAGCGCGGCAGGCGCCTACGATTTCTGCTCAATGTTTGGACACACCTTAATGTATGTTAGAATGTGTAGATAGTTGTTTTTTTCTCAAGTTATTTTTGCTATGGAAGTCGACATTAAGTCAGCAATTTCTAAAGTAATGCAGTGTCGCGCCATCTACAACGCCACATGCGAACTACGCATCACATGCGCGACGTCACGCAAAATCCTGCATCGCACAAGCAAAATTTACCGTGCCACTAGCATTTATACGACATCCAGACATTAACCGTTGGTACCCCACCAGACATAACACTCGTCTGGTCTGCGGATCCTTCCTTTTTTATGGAGGATGAGTGAACTTTACACCCTGCAGTTCCAAGTATCAACAACTACGAGAAAAATATTGTGGTCTATTTTCGGACTGTTTATGTTGGGCAAATGTTATGCTGGCATTCAAATGGATGCCTGAGCAAAACGGATAATGCTCAATAACTCTATTACATATATTACATCTATGGCACCCAGATGGCCAGTGGACATAAGGCAAATTAACAAGTCTCTGACAAGTTATATCTTGTACGTACAAACGGACAATTATCACTTCAATTGATTAGCATAATAAACACTATCAGTGTCAACAAAATAATCTTAATTGCAGTAATATCTGCGAAGTGCCAGTGGCAATAAGTAATTGAAGTGGATTACCGATCATTTCCCTACGAAGAACCACCTTATCTCTGTGACATACAAATCAGTATCAGGGGCATCTTTTCTGTTTTTATGTTAACATGGTGCAGCTAAGAGTTGATATATGTTGAACTCGAGATACTGAAAAACAGTTGGTCCTTTGTCATCACGATAAAGACAATTTTTAACGATGCATGTGAATCAATATTTTGGCCCTATGTATTTTGAGGGTGGAATTCATAGGAACCACCTTATCTCTGTGACATACAAATCAGTATCAGGGGCAACTTTTCTGTTTTTATGTTAACATGGTGCAGCTAAGAGTTGATATATGTTGAACTCGAGATACTGAAAAACAGTTGGTCCTTTATCATCACGATAAAGACAATTTTTAACAATGCATGTGAATCAATATTTTGACCCTAAGTATGTATTTTGAGGGTGGAATTCATAGAATATCCGTGGTGGAATTAATACATAAAAACAATGTTTTTATAGGGGTATATGTTAAACCCCTTATTATTTACCAAAAAAAGTGGTAATACTTATAATAGTAGGTATTTTTAATAAGATTAGTAAAAAAAAAATATTCTCCTTCTCGGAGAGAGTCAGAGTGTAAAGTTCACTCATCCACAATATAAAAGTGAGGATCCTCCGACCAGACGGGTGTTGTGTCTGGCGGGCAACTGCTCAACGATCGATGTAAGCTATACAAGGTGTTTTTAGGGTTCCGTACCCGAAGGGTGACAAACGGAACCCTATTCATAAGCCTCCGCTGTCCGTCTGTCTGTCAGCGAGCTCTATCTCATGAACCGTAATAGGTAGGCAGTTGAAAATTTCACAGATTGAGCATTTCTATTGCCGCAAGAGCAACAAATAATAAAATTAAAAATTAAAGGGGGGTCGCCATACAATAAAATTAAATTTTGAAAAAAAAATAATCTGACCCTGGCATGTGGGGTATCATTTTCTAGAGCTCATCGAGTAGAGAATAAATATAATTTTTATTTGTTTTTATCTTCAAAAATGATGAATTAGGGGGCCGTAGAAGTTGTCTGTTTTAGACCATTTTTTTACGAGCTCTATCTCAACAACTAAACCAATTAGGAATTTGAAACTTGTGTGTATCATGTAACATATACTGTTTATAATCAACAAATACTAAAAACGCCGATTCATAACGTATTTTATATAATATGGGCGATTTTCTGCAACTTAAAGTAATAATTTTGTATTTCATGCTAATATTATGCGATATAAATTCCACAGATAACTATTTAATAGTCGGAGTAATGACATGGAATTAGTAAGTACCTACTATCATGGCAGCATATACTATTTCGATCATTTAAATTTTGATCATCCAAAAAGGTCTACAAAATAAACTTTCTTCACAAGATTTTAAAACCGGCCAGTATTTTTGGAGTTTAAGAACTTTATCGACTTTTTTCAAAGTATCCCTAGACGGTGTTGATGTGTGTACTTCATGTTAAAACTACACTCCAATAGACAATATATTCAGTAAAATTGAAATGAATGCTGGCACATACAGTGTACTATTCAGTTACCTTAAACCGTTGTGGATACAATTTCATATTGAGAAGAATTATTGGTGTAAAAATATTCGGTCACGGCGGCCAATCTCAACGGAGACTGGCCTTCGGCGCGGGAGATATTACAGTGCACAAGTGTGTGCGCAGACACGAGTGCACTCTCTCTTCCCTCACTCTCATAGTCTGATGGGATGTGTAAAAATAATAAGTAAGAAATAATAGATTTCTGTATGACTATCAAAAATAACGTAAATAAATACCTGTATTGACCCGTGCGTTTGCACTGGCGAAACATCACGACAAAACATGTTGAAATCTCTAGTTCATGTCAAACATTGTATGAAAAATTTACAGAAAATAGAGATTCCAACATGTTTTGTTGTGAATGTTTCGCTAGTGCAAACGCACAGTTATAATTAAAATTTGGCATACTACTTACATTCTATTTTGTACAATATAGTCTGATGTAGCAAGAGAAATCCTTTTATTTATAAGTAACTAGCTTTACCCGGCCTGGCTTCGCACGGTTAGCACTAAGTACTTATCTACGGCGCATCTACCTTTCCTAATTACCTATTTCTACCTAATTACCTACCCTACCTACCTACCCTACCCTTCTTACCAGGGTAGGTAGATACCTAACCTACCCTACATATCTACCTGCTTACCTACCATATATACCTATTTATACCTACTAATACTATGTTAGTAGCAAATAAATAACTTTGACTTTAGTTAATGCATGTTACTGGATAAAGTTAACTTAATATTTTTATCTTAAAATAAATGAAATATACTTCTACACCTATATTTTAACACAACAACATTTTTTCATTAAAATTAGACATATTCTTTACAAATCTTTGTTTTTTTATAGCGCCTCTGTTGTTACCTTTACGAAAGTATTACAAAAATTCATAGTGTTAAATCTTGTACGACATGGTATGGAACCCTTCGTGTGCGAGTTCGACTCGCACTTGACAGATTTTATTTATATCCCATAACTCTAGGGTATTAATGAGACCATGCCAACTTTTTATTTGCTACATTAATGACTTTCCCCAAGTAGTCGAACATCCTATGTCACTATTTGCCGACGACAGCACTGTTATTTATGATACTGGCACTATAAAAGAAATAGAAGAGCATGTAAACAGTAGCCTTATTCCTATTATTGACTGGTTAAATGCTAATAACCTTAAAATAAATCTAAGCAAAACAAAAGTTATGAATTTTAAAATTAGACACAAAGAACAATCACAGTTTCAAATAAACTATAGAGGGAGTGAAATACTTGAAGCTAGTGTTATAAAATTTCTTGGACTTCATATTGACAATGACATGACATGGAGGACTCAAATTGAAAGTGTCTGTGGAAAGCTTAGTAGATTTTCCTACGCTCTTCATATGCTGGGTAAAATTGCAAATAAGACCGCCTAAGGCCGCTTGCCCATTGGTCGGTATTTTACCGCGCAGTACTGTACAGTACTGCGCGGTACTGCTTATGTTTCCTCACTGGTCGGTAAGCACTCTGTACCGAATCGGTACTGCACACAGATATAGATATACCTAGATAGCGCAAGAGCATCTACTTCGCGTGCCCGAACGTGGCTCAGTGTGTCTCATTTTATATAATATAGTATATGGTCTGCGCCTGTCCGCCGCGCTAGTCGGACATAAATAATAAAATAGAAAATGCCTATATTCGTAATACTTTATAGCTTTTTACTAGGAACGGTTGATGTGACGTTGAGTGTTAACAGGTTATGACAATCGAAACAAGTGATACTATCGTATATCGCTTCAGTTTCATGGTATAGGCGCTTTGATCATTTTTCAAAAATGCCACGCATGGTTTTCATACAGATCGTGATACTTGCCTTATCTAGGTATTATTATATATCTATATCTGTGTACTGCACTGCTTTCATCTAGAATTCCAAATTCAAATTAATTCAATTAGTACGAGAGAGCATGACCAACATTTTCGCCTTATCGTTTTACGAACAAAATCGTATAAAAACGATAGATTTGGTTATTCTTAAATTCAAAAATCCTATTTTCAGAAATTTTCCGCGTCACATCTTCTGACCTGACCGCATTTTTAAATATGTCGATAATTCTTTTTTATCATGTTTAAAAATGATAGATTTTACATACCGAAAACACCATTTTCAGAAACCAGTAGCTTCGAGGACGTACCCAAGCGACCATTTGAGAAAATTAAATTTGAGGCAAACAATAAAACCCATAGCAATCCATCTGAAAATCTTGTTTTCTGGTGAACATTGGTCAGTTGATTCGAATACGTCAGTTTTGGAAATGTGCTCAGGCCACGTTTGACACGCAAAGTGACGCAACGGAAATATCTGAAAACAAACTTTTTAGTAATAAAATTACGAAATCTTTGTATATTTTTATTATCAGACACATTGTGATGAAACCGTCTGCCAATTTTTTTTGACATAGCAGAAATAGGCTCCCATAAAACTGTAACGTTTCTGACCGGTACTGCCCACCGAGTCGGGTTCAGAATCATCAAAACGTAAAGATTTTTTTACAATTATTCCCGTAAAACGATGTGACATGGTTTTGGTCATGGGCTCTCGTACTATATAATTCACTTGTTTTTGGATTTTCCCCAGTTTCTGAATGAATTATCCCTAAATTTCCCTAAAAAATCTTCAAATTTCCTTGGTTTAGGGAGCATGATTATAAATAATAAGGTAATGGCACAATTAACATGGTAAATTAAAATTTGATGAATTGCATTCATTATGAGTTTGGGTTGAGGGAATAAATCGGTGGTTGAATAAATCGCATCCTTTAATAAATCGGTGGTGCCATAGAGTCAAGTAATATATTGGGTGATGCCTACTATAAACAATAAGGTTACCAACTTAAATTCATATTAACCCCTAAATTCCCCAAATCCCTGTCAAAATAAAATATCCCTAAACCAAACTTAATATTGGTATTTTTTCCCTAAAACAGGGAGAAATCCCTAAAAGTGGAAACACTGCGCGGTAAGCTTCCAGTACCGATGCAGTAAAATGCGTGACGTCACGCAGTACCGAAACGATATTGCCCCGCACACTTACCGACCAGTGGGCAAGCGGCCTTACTCGCAGCTTATCATGGTTATGTCGCCTCGGCTCTGCGGTATGGCCTCATATTCTGGGGAAATGCCCCTAAGATTCAAGAAGTACTTATAGCACAAAAAAATGTATCCGAGCCATTTGTAAAATAAAACAAAAAGAATCATGCAAGCCACATTTTCACAACCTAAAAATATTAACATTACCGTCACTCTATATTTATGAAGCCTGTATTTTTATAAAACACAATATGAATTTATATAGATTTGTAGAAAGTAAACGGCGCTCAAAAAAATTGCAGGTATTAGCAACAAAAACAAAATTTCATAGCAACAGCTTTTATGCAATGGCTCAAAAATTGTATAATAAGTTACCAGGACAAGTTATCTCAAGTGTTGACATAAACGAATTTAAAAGAAATCTGTTCAAATTGTTAAATAACAAGGTGTATTATTCTGTTGACGAATATTTAAATGACAAATTTTAATTATAATACCCGTTAACTAAACCAAATCTGTTCATAAGTTAAGTGACATACTGAATAATGTTAAATTTGATTATTGTTATATTAATGAATTAGTGACATTTTATTTATTTATTTTATTTTGTTTTGCAATTTTTAATTTGACATTTTAGTGATTGTACTGTAGTTTTGTTTTTGTATTCTTGTTTTGATTTTATAAAATGTATTATTTTGTTCCATTGATATTTTGTATGCCTTTTGGTGGGACACAGCTAGGATCTTATTGTAGTATAACACCTTCTGTATGTACCCTGTGTTCACGAAATAAATGAATTTGAATTTGAATTTGAAAGAATCAACTAGTATATGTATATTTTTTTAATGATAATTTACCACTAGACTCTCGATGTGTGAATCTAAGTTTCATTGATAAGTACGAGTAAATCATTTTCATTCAAACCAATTGTTCATATTTAAAGCTAAGAAAATGCGACGTTGACATATTTTCTTTTTATGAACAAAAATAGTCTGAATTATGTAATATTTCACCTAAAGCACAGATAATATAATACTACGTACAGATACCCAATCCCATACAAAGAAATGAGACCTCCCTAGTCGGGCTATTGACTGGCTAAATGTACTACAGTTATGACAAATTGAGTAAAACGCCATCTATTGCAAAGAGCCCTAAACAAAAAGGTTTTATCTTTTTTTGTTGAAAATACGAGATTTATGAGTTACAATAGATAAATCAGCATTAAACAAGGAAGTTTTGATTTTTACTAATCTTACTTCAGCCAAAATCTTCCGTTTATCGCTTTTTAGTGACTGTTAATTTCATAATTGTTACCTATGCTGCCATCTATGATCTTTTTTCAGAACTAATTATAATTTGTTCGAATTGGTAACCCATGCCTAAGGGTTTTTTAAAGAAATAATTGTGAATTGTCAAATTAATTGAATAAAAAAATTAAAAACTATGCCAGTTGATTCTTTGATATGGTCTCATTAGTCTCCTAGAGTTATGGGATATAAAAAAACACCTTTTATAAATAAATATGGTATTCGCGCGGTAAACTCTTATTGCGCTATGCAGGATTTTGTATGACGTTGATTACGTCAGCATTTTGTGTGACGTTAGATATTTGATGCGTAGTTCGCATGTGGCGATGTACTTAAATGCCGCCATACTTTAACTAGTGAAGATGCAATCAAGTCAAGAATGTTCTGCCTAGAATTCCAACATCTATTACCAGATCAAAAACCTTGAATGAGGTGCGATGTTACATTGGGAAATAATATCAATACAAATACATACTCACAATAATGTTATGACTGCAAATACCACCAATTGTCACCGTAGGCGTTAATTGTGACGATATGGGGATATCCACGTTCGAAGTCAACACGTAGACCCTGGTCGGTCCCTAATGCTTATCCCACAAATACCACGGTATAACGGTATCAGTTCACACTGGAGGACCGACGCTAGGACTGTCAGTGTTCTGGCAGTTGCACACAAATACCTATCACACGCGCGAGCAACGAGACTTGGGACGAATAGGTTACACACACGCGAGCAACGAGACTTTGAACGAATAGGACACACACACGCGAGCAAATAGACTTGGAACGAACAGGTCTCACACACGCAAGTAAATAGACTTGGAACGAATAGGTCTCACACACGCGAGCAACGAGAGTTGGAACGATTTGGTCTCACACACGTGAGCAACGAGACTTGGAACGAATAGGTCTCACAATTGGAAGTCCTGACTCGGGAATGGCAATGACTTTGGGCACTTAAGGTCTTCAATAACATTGCTTTCACATGGTTAATTTTGGAAAAGAAGCTGGAATGTCTGTATATTAAACTGTAGTTATCCAAAAAGTCACGTTATGTCTTGTCGATAAACCACTCCCCTAGCGCAGTAATTCCAGTCACTTCATTCAAATTACACTCCTGAACGGAAGTCACGATTTTCACTTCGTCACAAAAAGCACAATCAATATCTGTATTATGACCACATCTCGGAAAAGACTGCCAGTTTTATGCTGCCATAGTACAACTATTCTCGGCAAAATACTTCCAAGATTTGTCTGTTTGGCTCAATCACGACTAATAATAGCCAGGGATTTTCTGTTGATGACACATTGGAAGGTGCTAATTGTAAAGCAGCGGTTATAGCACTGAGGTGAGAGTTTCAAGTATAGGAGACGATACTTGGTCTGTCCCCAAACCCGTCGATATGGTGCTAATCAGAGGTGTTACGTAGTGAAAAGTACGGTTTGAGTTTTAGTGACGAAACAGCTCAGAACTCTGTTGTGAGTGTGACGCATCTTGGGCGATACTATGTCCAGCAGTAGACTGCGATAGCTTCAGTAGAATGCGGAAGCGAACCGTTAGATAATAAAGTTCAGTCAGGTCATCTGGTCCTCATAAACAATAACGAAACATCAGCCAGCTTTCTCAAATGCTATCTTTTGAGACGAGACAGAAACAAGACAGTTCGTTCAACCTACAGTCCTTGATTACTATTTTAATTATTGTAAATGTGAGTTGTTGTTTTAGTACTTTATGCGGCCTACCAAAATGACCTTTCTTTGGTATTGTTCGTCGAATCGTTGAACTTAAGTTCTGAGCTGAGCTGCACTTACTGACAAATGCGTACACTGACTGGACAAATCTGGGTTCTTTTCTCAAAAAAACATTTCGGACACCAATCTACATGGTCCTTATGATCTGATTAAGATTATGTCTGGAATTTAAAAGAGACTGACCTCCGAGTTTGTTTCGGCTTCTCTTCTCAGAGTAGTCGGATAGGAAACTCCGACATCAGCTAGTTTTTTTTTTAAAGTGTGTTTGACGTGTAAACTTGTTTGTACAAGCCTATTTACGGAAATAAAATTATTTACCATTTATCACTATAGTCCATTGCGAATGGAAGTCACCTGTGCTATATATAAACATACCTATTTGTACCGGATGAATATATAATATGATATATTCCGACGATGCTTCAGTTCCTGCCTTGTTGTTTCACGTCCCGGACACTGCCCTGAAATGAATGAATTACTACAAAATTAATCCTCAAGCTCTCTTTCTCCCCAGATGTCACCAAGTCTCTCGTGGTTATTAAATTAAGTATAATTAGGTGGTTATTATTTATCCTACCTGCATCACTTGGATATTACTTTATTTAAAAAAGTACCACTTAGGTAAACCTCTGGGATTTGAGAGTGGCACTTACAATAATTTGTAAGTTTGTCTTCTTATCTGTAAGTACTCGAAATAGTGGCAATTGCTCGTAGCTAAATGATAACAGCCGCACGAGTAAATATCAGGACCCTCCAACCCTCGGAACGCACGTTAAAGGTGCAACTCGGAAAGGGATCGGCACCGTATCGCCTTTCACCTCGCCGTCAAACAGGCGTCAACCTAACATAAGCGTCGTTACGTCGCGCGTCGCCTCGGCTACGGCTAGGCTACTGCTAGGCGACGCCGCGCTTACGGCTCGCCGACCACTCAGGCATATTGCTATTCTGTAAGAGACGTAAGCTCGGGTACGGAGAGACGCAAGCGCGGGGACGACGAGCCGTAAGCGCGACGTCGCCTAGCCGTAAGTGCTCCGTCGCCTAGCCGTAGCCGTTGACCACACACGGCAAAGGCATACTACATATTGTTCAAAGGCATACTATTCTATCAACGACTACTTAAACGATAAAAATAGTTGGTCGCTGTGATTAACTTAAGACAATGTTTATGTTCTTTCTCCAGAATTACCTACTGACAGGTTATATGAGTTATATAATTGTTTATTTTATTTGACTGTTTAAGTCAATTTATTTTAATTTAATTTTAATTAATTATTGACATAATCGACTCATTACAATGTTTTTGTTTAATGAGTTGTATTGCAATATGTGGTTAGCTAGCGACCTCGACAGTAGATCATATATTATTCTTGCCTAACTGTTGATTTATTTTTACTTCGATGGTCCTAGTTTATCATAATTATGTGACTTCGAGTTACAGCTTTATTAGCTATAATGTAAGCGGGCACGCCCTTTATGCCTGGAGGCTTTATAATTCGGGTATTAAGTTCTGTTTACGTTTTTAGTTTTTATTTTCGCTTGAGTTAAGATTTCGATCACGGATATCGATATTTTTTTGTTGGTACATTGGCGTGTGCTAGCTGTCATTATGGCAAATATATTTTATTTAATGTTTTGTGTTGAGTAATGTAAAATATTTGCATACTATTGTATAGAATCAAATTTTTTTCTAACTGAACAGACAGCTGTGCTGCTGGGGAGTTTGTTGCGCCACTTCTTCTTTCCAGCAAAAGCACTAGGAAGTGGTGAAGGGCGGGCGTTTTTGGGGGACTGTCTTATGTAATTTTGAAGTTCGAAAAGTGCTGATTCTCAGCCTAGTTTGAATAAATGACTTTTGAATTTTGAATTTTTGGCACCGCGGTTCGTGAGCTTGTCCCGAGGCGACGCGATAACGTTACGATTCCGATTAGTGTGCGTTGCAGTAGGAAGTTTCATACAAAGAATACTGAATGGCTCGAGTTGATACGGTGACGATCCCTTTCCGAGTTGATATGTGTGCTGTGGTATCGGCTGTCATCCGTAGATCTTTGAAAGTCGGTAAGGGTAGTCAGAAGCCCAAAAATTTGATAACTAAGTAGTCTTGAGTCAGAGGTATCGTGTTACCTACCGGGGTTGTGAAGGTCAGATAGGCAGTCGCTCCATATAACATACTGGTGTTGACTCTGTACTCTTACAGAGAATCTAATAATAATTTAAATATTGAATTTAGCTGTTGTTCATGTTCAAGGCTTTAAAAATAAGGTTTAATAAATAATAGACACTTGTTCATGTACTTACTTATTGTATTTCGCCAACACACAAAATCAGATAAACTTCACAATCACCAATATTTAGTAATACAACTCGAGCTTTAGTATGTACTCGTATTACGACGTCTAATGCACGACTGAGCTCGCAGTACTGGCACGACAACCGAAGTGGCGTTCCCCACCATTATCATTCCCGCCAAAGACCGGCAATGCGCTGTGATTGGTTAGTCGTGCCATCTACGAACTCAGTCGGTACTACAGTAGTCAAAACAATACTTTTTATATTATGACACATTTAATTGAACAATAATTGAATACATTACGATATAATTTACTATTGATAACAGTCGGCCATCCAAGGTACATTATACGTCCTCGTGTAAAGAAAACACAAACAAAATACCCTTAATATATCTAGCCTTAATGTTATCAGCGACAATAATTAAACAAATTAATACATTGCAATAAAATTTATGTCCCAACAGTAGCACATCATTGTGGAGTACAGGCTATTCTATTAGGTGTAAACGAAATAAATTTATAGGCTTACTAATTAATAATTTGTTTTTTTTAAATTGTTATTTAATCAACATCGATTATTATTATTTTAATACAAATCATAATTTTGGGCATTATTTCATGGCCCCCTATAATTAATAACGAGCGTTATTTCATGGCTCGCTTTACTTGTACGGGCATTATTTCATGGCCCATTTTGAGTATTTGGCATTATTTCATGGCCAGAATTGACCTCAATAGACATTATTTCATGGTCTAAGGGTCTGAAAAGATTGTTTATAGTAACGGGCATTATTTCATGGCCCAAGATACTGAAAAGGTGAAACTGAAATAAGTAAAAGGTTTGTTTGTTAAACACGACTTAAATAATAATATTGGCTGTTGATGCCGGGATACGTAATTAGGTTATTCGCTGTCATTGCCAGACGATTCCTCATGTGGTCTATTAAAGTTCAACCAGGCCTTAATTTTGTCACTTGCAACCACTGTCGAATAAGGCCGGTTAGATTTTCGGGTGAGAGGAGTATCCTCAATTTGATACCGGTCGAAATCATAAATTTTAGTAATTCTATAGGGTCCCTGAAATTTCGGAACAAGTTTTTTACTATTTCCTGTAGCCGGGACTTGACGTTCGACTCTCACAAGATCACCTACTTTGTATTTTGGAACTGGGCAGTGTTTTGCGTCATAAGCCTTCTTTTGCGACTCTTGATAGGAACTGACATGAGAGTTGATTTCTTCTCTAATTTGTGATAGGTCTTGGCTGTTAGAAGAACCAGATAAGTCATCTGACAGTTCGGAAACAATTCTACAGTCACTTGAACCCGATGGTCTAATGCCGAACAGAGCCTCTGACGGTGTTCGATTTATGCCCTTGTTGAACGTATTGTTCATGCCCCATTGAACATCAGGTAGATGCTCATCCCATTTATTATCAGGGGAACCAACACACTTGGTAGTCAAAGCATCAACAAGCGTCCTGTTATAGCGTTCTACCTGACCATTGGCCCTTGGGGTAGAAACAGCATTCAACACGTGTTTAATGTTCTTTTCGATCATAAACCGTTTAAAGTTTTCGCTAGTAAACGAGGTTCCACGATCCGTTATGACCCTTTTTGGAACCCCAAACAAACCAAAATACTCCCGGAAAACCTTTATAGAGGTTGAAGTTTTTGTGTTCCTTACGGGTTTTACATAAATATATCGAGTAAATGCATCAATCAGAGCTAAGATGTACATGTTTCCTCTTGCACTGCGTACAAAGGGGCCAACATGATCTGCGTGGATAGTGTCAAAGGGAATATCTATCTTAGGTATAGGATGTAAAGTACCAGGTTTCCTCCCTCCAGAAGCTTTTGAATAAGCGCATTCTAGACAAGAACCGACATATTTCTTTACAAAGTTACGCATTCTTGCAAACCAATAAGTCGCTTTGATACGTTCCAGAGTTTTGTCAAGAGCAAAATGGCCTATATCGTCGTGGTTTTGTTTAACAATCTGCCATCTGACCCCCTTCGGCACGACCCACCTATCGCCGTCACTAGTTACCCTAAAGAGCCTATCATTCTTCAACTTAAAATTTGATTTGATGTCAATTACGTCATCAAACTGAGGATCCTTTAGAATTCCAACGATCCTTTGAATTTCACTATCTGCGCCTTGGACTGTAGCTAACCAATCGCAATCACTAACGACCATAACATCATGAGCCTGTTGCATAGGGTTCCGGCTGAGTGCATCGACATGAGCCATGCGATGACCTGCCCTATACTCAATGCAAAAATTATATTCTTGCATCTGTTCCCACCACCTAGCGACTCGTGGAATCATGTCTCTTTTCTGAAAGGTTGCACGAAGAGAGTTGCAGTCGGTTATAATTTTAAAAGGGATGCCTACTAAATAAACACGGAACTTCTGTAAGGAAGAAACTACGGCAAGCGTCTCCAAGTCGTATGACGAGTAGTTTTGTTCCTCGGGAGTGGTCTGCCTACTAAAGTAAGCGATTGGCTTAAGCACATCGTCCTTATCCTTTTGCAACAAGATACCTGCCACTCCAATCTTACAAGCGTCCGTATGAAGTTGGGTGTCTGCCTTCGGATTTTATAGAGCTAAAGTAGGACGTTGTACCAGCTCTTTTTGTAAACTACGGAATGCGGTTTCTTGATCCGTACCCCATGACCATTTGGAGTCCTTTTTCAAGAGTTGTGTCAGTGGTTTTGCAATAACCGAAAAATTTTGGACAAATCTGCGAAAGAAGCTAGACAGCCCAAGAAACTGACGAACATTATGTTGGCTCTGAGGAGTTGGGAAAAGTTTCACAGCCTCTACTTTCCTCTCTCCAGGGCGAATTCCATTAGCAGAAATTTCAAAGCCCAAATATTCGACAGAGCTACAGAAAAAGAAGCATTTGGGGAGTTTTAATGTGAGGCCGGCATTGGCGAACAGGCGCAGCACTGATTCTAATCTTGACATTCCTTCATTGATATCCCTTGAGGGAATAATCACGTCATCTAAGTAGGCCAGGGCTTCCTTATGTCGCAATGACCCAAGGACTTGGTTCATAATACGTTGGAAGGTGGCCGGGGCATTTGCAAGACCGAATGGCATACGATTGAATTCGTAATGACCATCCGGCGTCACAAACCCAGTTTTATGTTTGTCTGCTTCCCGGATTGGTATTTGGTAATACCCTGATGCAAGGTCTAAAGTGGTGTAGTATTTATTACCAGAAAGAACATCCAGTTGATCGTCAATCAGTGGCATGGGATAGTGGTCCCTGACAGTCTTTTTATTAAGGGCACGATAATCTATGCATAAACGAAGTTCGCCAGACTTCTTTCTAACCACTACAATAGGACTCGCGTAACATGATGTTGATGGTCTTACGATGTCATTTTCCAATAATTCAGAAACTATTTCCCTAACCTTCTCCTTTTCGCTGATCGACAAACGATAGGGTCTATAGACAACGGGTTCGTTGTCTTGGAGATTTATCGTCATATGACCAGCTGTGGTGTTCCCTAACTCAGATAAAGTGAGAGCAAAACAGGATCGATACTTATTCAACAGATTGAGCAGTTGGATCTTATGTTCGGGAGTGAGTCTGTCTTCCAGATTTAAATCAGCTTCAGCAATAGACTTAGAGTCACTGTTGACAGTTGCTAAAACGTTCAAAACTTGCACACCAGACTCTTCTCGAGCCACACGACCACGAGCAATCAGAAAATCTTTTGAAAACATCAATGGTATTGGCGAAGTGTTACTGACAACGATCTGTCCTGTCCCACATTCTCTCATTTGGAACAATCCGGCGGCTACTAAATAGCGAACACCCTTCTGAAATCGAATACTCTCATCGACAAAGATGTCGCCCTGATGTAACGGATCTGTGTAAACGTCTACAACAGCATGACCCAAAACTTCAACGGAATCTTTGCAGAACAGATTTATTTTACTATTAGGCACTACATATTGGTACTCGAGTTCAGAGATTTCCAAGGCGTCACTAGTTTTACGAATTACTACGTGTGGCTGCTCTGTAAATGTTTGACCTACTAAAAGGGGCACATGCATTGCACTATCTGCGACTATCAGCAATTCTAGATCAGCTTCCACATGATCAATAATTATCTGAACTCGTTGTTTACCTATGCAAGGGACAACTGAATTGCCGAATCCTCTTAGTACTGGAAGATTATTGACATTATAATTCGTACCTATATTTCTAAATGCTGACAACCTAATCATTGAGCATTCACTCCCAAAATCTATGAACGCAGTAATGGAAAAACCGTTAATGATAGCAGTTTTGAAATACTTCTTGTTCGGTTCCGATACCGGAGTGGTTATCTTTGAAGAGTAAACCGCGCCTACATCACCCCTATCCTCTACTCGCATGACCTTTTTCTCTTCAGTCATCGGCAGTTTGGCATAGCACTGTTCGACCTCATGACCTACTCTATGGCATCTACTACACTTCTTGATGGGTTGATTGCACTGAGACGTAACATGACCATCCTTCTTGCAATTCGAACAACGCCTAGAGTTAGAGCTATTTTGGTATTTTTGTGGCTGACCCTTAGTCAATTTACGCTCGTTGTTAAATTTTATATTTCGAGCATTACGTAAATATAAAAGGAGTTTATTAGGGTCATCAAACTGAGCTGCCTCAGCACCCAATCTAACCGACCGGTCGTCGATGCCATGTAAAATGCATTCGACTGCCTTCTTCCCACTTATACCACATCTATTGATTTGTGACAGTTTCTCATAATAGTATTCTTCCAAAGAGTCCGTGAACTTAGCCCTTTTGGCCAACATATCGCTTAACATTTGGCCATAATTTTCTTCCGATGGGAAGGTCGCCAAAAGTTTCACCTGCCATTCAGCCCAAGTAAACAGGACCGACGGGAGACCCTCGTACCATCTTTGGGCTATGCCTTTTAGTTTTGGTAATGCAAAATGGATAACTTGCTTTTCCGACCACGCATAAATGGTTGCACACTCATTTACTTTATGAAGCCACATGGTCATTGTCTGTTCCCGTTTACTTGGGTCAAACTCGGGAATTGTGTTATTAAGGGAACCTAACTTATCTGTACTATTGTTACACATAGACTTTATAACATTGACAAGTTCCGAAAGAGTAGATGATTCTAGAGGAGTTGACTCACCCCTAGTGTTATCTTGAACTTCGGATTGCACGTCTCTCACCGCGCTAGCTCGCGGCTGCCTCACTGGGCTTCGTGAACGGCAGCTTTCACGGCCAGATGAAAGATGCCCTGATGCTCGGTAGTCCACACGGCTCGATTCGCGGTGGTCTGACCGGCTCGATGCTGGATGGTCCGCGCGGCTCGATGCTCGGCGGTACGCTCGGCTCGATGCCCACCGGTCCACTCGGCTCGATGCCCGGCAGTCCGCTCGGCTCGATGCCCGGCGGTCCGCTTGGCTCGATGCCCAGCGGTCCGCACGGCTCGATGCCCGGCAGTCCGCTCGGCTCGATGCCCGGCGGTCCGCTTGGCTCGATGCCCAGCGGTCCCCACGGCTCGATGCCCGGCAGTCCGCTCGGCTCGATGCCCGGCGGTCCGCTTGGCTCGATGCCCAGCGGTCCGCACGGCTCGATGCCCGGCAGTCCGCTCGGCTCGATGCCCGGCGGTCCGCTTGGCTCGATGCCCAGCGGTCCGCACGGCTCGATGCCCGGCAGTCCGCTCGGCTCGATGCCCGGCGGTCCGCTTGGCTCGATGCCCAGCGGTCCCCACGGCTCGATGCCCGGCAGTCCGCTCGGCTCGATGCCCGGCGGTCCGCTTGGCTCGATGCCCAGCGGTCCGCACGACTCGATGCCCGGCAGTCCGCTCGGCTCGATGCCCGGCGGTCCGCTTGGCTCGATGCCCAGCGGTCCGCACGGCTCGATGCCCGGCAGTCCGCTCGGCTCGATGCCCGGCGGTCCGCTTGGCTCGATGCCCAGCGGTCCGCTTGGCTCGATGCCCAGCGGTCCGCACGGCTCGATGCCCGGCAGTCCGCTCGGCTCGATGCCCGGCGGTCCGCTTGGCTCGATGCCCAGCGGTCCGCACGGCTCGATGCCCGGCAGCCCGCTCGGCTCGAGGCCTGGCGGTCCGGGCTGTGGCTCCTCTGCTCGCTTCGCTGTCGGGCCTCCGAGTTGCGCCGTCGTCGACTCGGCCGACTGCGTGAGCGGGGACTATCCCGCCTTCGAGGCTGCACCGGTTGATCTGGTGAGCAGCGACTAAGGCGCCCTCTTGATTGACGGCTCGGCCGGCTGCGTGACCGACTTAACTCCCGGCTGCAGGCTTGACGCCTTGTAGGACTACGTGACCGACGGTTAGCAGTAGGTGACCCTGTCGGATCTGTCGGGGTGTAGACAACACGTTCTCGTCTGTCCCCCTCCATGGAATAACCCTGAAACATAAATTGTATCCCAAAGAATTCCGTTCTTTAACAGATTCTAAAAACAAAGAATTGGCATAATATAAAGCATAATTAAGCACGTGGTGTACGTGAAATTCATAGAAATGTTTAATTGGATTTTATAAAGTTGTTAAGATAAGTCCATCTATCGATCTTTAGGAAACCAACATTGGCACGAACGATTAAAGCGTAAGCATCATAATAATTGTAATGACAAGTATATTGTAAATATAAAGTCACAAGGTACAGTATAAAACGAAGTGACAGTAGTTTGAAAAAACAAAAGAAATCATTTCATAATAACAGAAATCAAAGGAGAAAACCAAACTCCATAGAAACTTGGGCCCACCGTTACAGGGCTGGAATTTGGCCATAAATTAGAGCATTTAGGAAGGATTCACGACGCCAATTTTCACGTCTCCCAGCAATGGCCAAATTGGTAAAATCAGACAATGTTTACATTTTAGGTTATTTTTATTATTTGAGGTATTCAAATAAAAAATGATATTTTTGAGGCTTTGTTTGTTTCCTACGTTAATTGGGCAACCACAGGCGCTGTGCTGCAGCACCTGCAGCCTATCACGATGCGGTTAAAACCTCCTAGTAGGTACCCACATAAAAAGCGCTTAGCGGGTGATTTATCTGTATGATCTTACTGAAAACCTCAGCTGAAAACTATGTTTATTAGACAAGGCCCACTTAGAACACTACTGGCTTGCATTTGCTAATATTGTATGTATCTACTAGGGGATTTGATGCAATCACGGATTACAGTAATCTGAGATTGCAATAATATATTAAAGTAAAACACACCTATTTGTGATGAATCGTTTTATTCACCTTCTTCGTTAGGACTATCATTAGGTATATAATACAGTATCCAGAAATTGTGCAGGAGGCAATTGAGTACCTACCCTGGTGCCGTGCCAACTAAGCCCAACTAAAATACCATAATTATGCTCGTGGCAAAAGAACGGTTGGTTGCTGTGTGTGGGCACAGCAACCAACCGTTCTTTTGCCAACAATACAGGTGCAATTATATCGGACTTATAGCATCCCTCCCACTTAGAGAGCTGTCGAAGTGTCGACTAACATATAAACGAAACATATCCTATTAGTAATAGGATATAATTATTAGGCTGGATTTTATTCTTCCTCTCAACATCCAGGTTGAGTCCGATGTTGACAGCCCTTGCAGCCACCGTTTACCTCTACACAGTTCTATTCATCGGTGTCTTTTCAGTCTGTTCTAGTCCATTTCCATCAAGAGATACAGCATTGGTATGATTTCAGCAAGCTTGGCAGATAGTCATTTTCATTTAGGTACCTGAAGCAAACAATCATGTGTCATTAGGTCTAGCACTAGCATTTAGCAATAAACATCTGATTGGCACATTTGGGTACTTAAACATAAGCGGCCTTATTACATTCCCACTGCAGGGACACAGGCCTCCTCTCTGAAAGAGGGAAAAATCTGTAATTTAACAATGAAGGTTCAGTCCAGATTGTAGATGTCACATGTCTAGATTGAATATGAATTTGTTGCATGCACTGGTATCATTTTATAAAATACAACTATCAACAGACAATTGAACATAAGCGATAACACTATTTAGTTTGATTACATGAAATAATTTCATAGTAAGTATGAAAATGTTGCGCTATAGATATATCGGATACTAACCGTTTGATGCGCGACCCATTCCTGTACAATTGAAAGAATCATTTCATCTTTCAGTCTTCGCCTTCCCATTGTAATGCAGCGCGGTCCGTTGCTATTCCGTTAATGCACAGGCTCTTGATGTCGTTGTATCCAGTCATCCAGTCAAAAGAGCATTATACAGATCCAGTTTTCCAGCAAAGGTCAGCAGAAGTGGCAGGATACGGTGCCCGCCCAATGTTCAAGCGAGGGCAGTCTATGGCAATCAATTTCGGAGGCCAGTATTCGAGTAGAAGTCAGAAATAATAAATCCCGAGAAATACGGAAAATCATTAGCTTGGCGAATGACAACAATAACATGACATGACAGTACGAATACAATCATGACAATTGACAGACGTTGACATTGACATTTGCCGTTTACTAGTGCAATCCGTGGTGCAATTGATTTTATCGATTATTTACTTCTTTGAATGATTTTTTAATGGTGGTTACATTATAAATCAATTACATTCCAGATTTTTTTATTTTACATTGATTTTAATACCTAAAAACAATTATATCAAAACAATGTAGTTCTATTTAAGGCAGTGTATAGAGTGCCACCAGTGGCACTCTATCCCTATCGGATAAAGTGCCACTACAGGCACCCTAGTAACACCGCCTCGGCCCGGCCAAAGTGCCGCAAGCATTGGATTGTCATTGTCACTGTCACTAAGTCACGTCACTTGTTATTTTGTTTGATTGTCGAGGTTAGATCGCTGTAAAACACCACATTCCCAAAACATTACATTCTCTTGTGCCTAAACGGACCCTGGCACTTCGCCGGCCGCTACCGCGGCACCGCTCGCTACGCTCGCTCGGCTCGTGCGTTGTGTGGTCACAGTTCTAACCTAACCTAACCTAAATAACAAGTGACAGTGACAATGCAACGCTTATGGCACCCTAGCCGGGCCGAGGCAGTGACACTAGAGTGCCACAAGAAACTCACGGCACTCTATACACTTCGATTATTTAATTATTTGTAACAGTATCGATTTCTACGAACTCGATAATATTCTTAGGGTACGCTCTATTGATATAATGCCAGCGTTTGTGACGTTAATGAAGTTAATGACGTTTAATGAAATAAGTGTTGTAACGGTTTACAAAGGTGATAAAACAATAAAATAGAAATCTACTTATTTTCTACACTTGGCCATTGCTAATGAGGCTAAAATTAAAATGGGTTAATTAAGAAAAATAGAAGATTTTTTTGGTACATATCTCATTCGTGTAACGGTTGGGCCCAAAAACGGCTTTCTCCTTTGTATAAGTTTCTATGCGTAATAATCGGTTGAAGGACACTAAAAGGAAAACTAGAGATGTAATTGTTATTACTTCCAGGGTATTCAGTGTCCCGCAATATGTTAAGCAAATTTCTAATATCATAGTTCCACAGCGTTTTGTTACTTTCTTTTTACTTTAAATAGGAATTTTAATAACATTTAATAGCCAGGAACCAAAACAATTGTTAACGTAGCCACTATTTCCTTTTCCTTTTAAAGAAAAATAATAACAAAATAGAAGCACAAAAGTAAAATATCACCATAGTTTAATACACCCGTAGGTAACTAATTATGGGTAGAAAGCATATTTAACTGGCCAAATGAGGAATCTTTATCCCGCTTCTGAGATGTTGACTCTGTACTCTTACAGAGAATCTAATAATAATTTAAATATTGAATTTAGCTGTTGTTCATGTTCAAGGCTTTAAAAATAAGGTTTAATAAATAATAGACACTTGTTCATGTACTTACTTATTGTATTTCGCCAACACACAAAATCAGATAAACTTCACAATCACCAATATTTAGTAATACAACTCGAGCTTTAGTATGTACTCGTATTACGACGTCTAATGCACGACTGAGCTCGCAGTACTGGCACGACAACCGAAGTGGCGTTCCCCCACCATTATCATTCCCGCCAAAGACCGGCAATGCGCTGTGATTGGTTAGTCGTGCCATCTACGAACTCAGTCGGTACTACAGTAGTCAAAACAATACTTTTTATATTATGACACATTTAATTGAACAATAATTGAATACATTACGATATAATTTACTATTGATAACACTGGTATTCAACGACAATCGGTTAGACTGGGAGCCGACCCCAATATTATGTACTTGGGAAAAGGCTAGGCACAAAACAATTTCACAAGAGTGTTTACTACCTGTCACTGAAAGTCTGTCGCTAAAATGGTACCATTATGCATCCTGTTCCACAGTCCCTGCATTTTGACAGTTGCACTACTGGGTTTGTTTGAATTCAGCCAGGAATTTCGTCTGCTGTTTCTCCGGAGACGTGCGTAGGCAAAGCAAGATGCACTTTTGAATAGTGAATCTTTAGGTCATCACTGGGGTCCGCTACTGCCGATGCCTACCGGGGTTGCGGGAATTCCTAAGGGGAAACCGTGGCCCCTGGTACAGGCAAGGGAAGGAACACGGGGTGATGTAATACCCCCCCACCTCAACCCGCACTTCAACCCATACACCTCATACAGAGTTCCACCCCACCTGACATAGTTCGTCTGATTCTCGTACCAAAACTTAAACAAAGAAATAACAGTACTAACAGTCAACGCTGCTTTCCTTTCGCAGCTTATCCTACAAGATATCGTATGACACCAGGTCAAATGCCCTCGATAAGTCCAGAAAACATGCATTGACCGGTGTTTTCCTATCAGCATAATACTGAACAGTCTGCTTAAGACATGCATGATGGTAGTCTCTGTCGATAGTCCGGTTCTGAAACCTAATTGGGCAATATGATTGGTTAGAATATATGTAGGATAAAAACTATTCCACAAAATGTGCTGCTGGAAGAAAAATCCCCGGCCGGCCTACCTCTTCTTCAAACAAAGGTGTGTCGCCTATGATACATTAAAATTAAAAATTAAAAATCATGTCTAATTTTAAGACTCTTACGTCTAATTATAGAATAAACATGAAGTTAGTAAACGGAGCAAAAGCAGTTCAAACAATACAACGTGATTCGTATATAAATACCTACAATTTCTTATATAATGTACATATGTATGAGACACATGCACGGGTTTCTGACGTAGATACATGAGTTTATTGATTTAGCTATGAAAGTACGGGTTTCCCCACTTAGGTACGTTTCGTCTCTGTTTGAAAATAGGACAATGCTTTGCACAGGTGTCGGAAAAACACATCCAGACTACTTAGTAACTAGTAAGATTGATAGAACAAATTTTAATAATGTTCTAGTGTACATACATAGTGTGTGAAACGTAAAAGGACCTAAAGTATTTAGACAGCTAGGCTTACGGCACCAGAGCAGATTTTTCAATAGTCAGTTAACTTTTATCTGGATATCTAATAAATAAGACAGTTTGACATATTTTCTATTAAACAGCTATCATCATTATCATTCTCCTGCCCTTATCCCAATTTATTCGGCGTAACATGTCCCATTTTTCCATACTTCTCTATTAGTCGTCATTTCGGTAGCCACTCTCTTTCTAGCCATATCATCTATCACACAGTCCATCCATCGTTTCTTTTGTCTTCCCCTACTCTTATAGCCATCGACATTCGTAATCAAAACTTTCCTCACGACATTTTCTTCATTCCTCCGCATCACATGCTCATGCCATGACAACCGATTTCCGCACAACTTTTCAATCACCGGTGCCACTTTCAGACTTCCTCTTATGTACTCATTTCTTATTCCATCCATTCGTGTAACACCACACATCCTTCTTAGCATTCTCATCTCAACTGCAAGCAATTGCCTTTCATTCATCCCATTTGTGGCCCAACTTTCTGATCCATACAAGACAGCAGGTCTAACCATTCTTTTATAAATCTTCCCCTTAAGTCTAAGGGGAATGCGGGAGGCGCAGATTGTTCCCGTGATCTGCTGCCATTTCATCAATCCGGTGTTAATTCTGTGCTTAACCACCCGATCTACTTCGCCATCGCTTTGCACGAGTGAACCGAGATACCAATTGGAGCGACTGGGAGAAGCGTGCCATCAAGCGCAATGGCTCCAGAACTGGAGAGACCGCCGAAATGGCAGAACATGATATGTTCAGTTTTGGTTCTGCTTATTTTCAAGCCAACACTCTCCAGCTTCTGCTGCCATTTCTCCAATCTGCTCTGGATCTCAGGTTCATCCTCACCGACAAGAACAATGTCATCGGCAAACAAACTACAAACAATCAGCCCTATGTGTGCAATAAATACAATTATTTAATTGATTTCAAGGCACTATTTAATTTCGAAGACATGTGACATCTACCAACCCGCACTGGGCCCGCGTGGTAGATTACCCACTCCCTCTCACAGAGAGGAGGCCTGTGTCCCAACAGTGGGAACATTAATAGGCTGATGATGATTTAATTTCGAACAAAACAGTCAGAAAAAAGGTTTTAAAAGGGTGACTGCTTAAAATTCGTTATTAAATTATAACGATTATAGATGTGAGATATCCTCGAGGCATTTTTTTTTTGACATATGTTTTTTTCTGTTATAGCAATATTACACGGTTCTACTAAATTGATTCACTATTTTTGAATGGCGCAGACAGTTAAGTTTTTGTCGGCATTGAATGATCTACTTTTATTTCATCATCGTCCACAGTCCGACTTCGTCTACTGCTGGGCAAAAGCCACTTTTTGCTTGTGTGAATTCCCACGCTCCTGTGCCACTTTTATATACAACTAGTTGACCCCTGGCCACTTCATTGGGTAAACATAAATATATAGCCTATGACACTCACAAATAACGTAGCTTTCTATTGGTAAAAGAACTTTCAAAATCGGTTCAGCAGATCCAGAGATTAGCCCCTACAACCTCACAAACTTTACCTCTTTGTAATATCAGTATAGACGAGGTCGGAAATTATCCCACGGAAACGTACTATCGAGATGAGAAGTATCTTATGTAGTAATCCAGCTCGTGGCCCACCAGTGTTCCAGTGTAATTTCATCTAACTCCGTTTTTGCGTGATTGAGTAACAAACATCCAAATATAGAAACTTTCAAAATTATAATACTACTAGGATTAAACACAATCCAATTTGGTCTTTCATCCAAATTAAAAACTCAATAAAATGCTTCGCGCTCGCTCCGCCTAGTAACAACATCACAGCCTAATTTGTCATAGTCAGTGTCAGTCAATGGCGTAATTTGTAAACAGCATGTTTACTCATTTACGAAAGAAGCAGCTCATTCACACTCTGCTTACAATACACAGCTTAGGGCACACCAGGATGTTTGGCTAATCCTTTATACACTTATCGAGATAAACCATATTATTGATTGACTCTATCCGCTCTATACTTAATAACAATCCTAAATTAATTAATTCACTGGTGGCAGAAAAACCGCTGGGCCATGAAGCTTGAAATATTGCACAAGAGTTCCTTATATACGAAACTGAGCACTAAGAAAGGATTGTTGAGAATTCATCCCCCAACATAATCAGTAAGTATATGCAATGTTCCCATTCCCACTGCTGGGACACAAGCCTCCTCCAGTTGGTAGATCACATGTTTTTGATTTTTTGGTCCGAGGACATGCCATTTTCCTCACGTTATTTTGCTTGACCGTTTTGAGAGCAGTGGCGATGAAATAATTTACATAAAGTAAAGCACCTACTTGGGTTAGAACCCACGACCTAAAATTCGTAAGTCTAGGCCGTTAATACTGTGCCACCACAGCTCCCATCCCCCATAGAGGTTAATTTAGAGGTGGGACTTTATAAATGGAAGTTCGTAATTTTTTTCCGATGGGAAATTGTATCATCTACCTACACGGCATATCATTACATAGTAGGTTCCACAATTTCTATCATGAGGGAGAAATCAAATAATGTTACGGTAAATATCATCCATATATTTGAGCTTTTACTGAATCAAATCATCAACCATCAAGCTTTTGCAGAGCAGTGGTGACCCGGTGGTAACAGCCCCGATTTACGAGGTCGTGGGTTCGAACACAAGCAGGCGCTTTACTTTGTGTAAATAATTTCATCACCACTGCTCTCAAAACGGTGAAGGAAGACATTGTGAGAAAACTGGCATGTCTTATAGAACCAAAAATTCGAAGACCCCCCATCCCTTCTCACAGAGAGGAGGCCTGTGTCCCAGCAGTGGGAACATTAATAGGCTGATTATGTTATGTACTGAATCAAATATATTGGGTCCTGCAAAACGATCCTGAAACATTGCTGAAAATAGTTCATCAGCTTAGCCTTTTCCCAACTATTTTGGGATCAGCTTCCAGTCTAACCGGAAGCAGCAGTATTTTACATGGAGCGACTGCCTATCTGACCTCCACAACCCAGTTACTGGGTAACATTTTAGAGGTATGAGGAACAGGGTGTAAAGTTCATTCATCCTCTATAGAAAAGGGAAGATCCTCCGACCAGTCTCTAAGATATTCTTATTCTACATTACATTCATCTAAAACTTCTCCACTTTAACATCAAACTTGCCAATTTTCTCTATCTCACAGCTGATGGAGTCGCCAGGCTGTAGGAACTCGGGGACGGGTGTTGTGTCTGGCGGGCAACTGCCCAACGATTGATGTCGGGGAAGTTAAATATATGCTGTTTGCGCGGTAAACTCTTATTGCGCGATGCAGGATTTTGTGTGACGTCAGGTCTTTAATGCGTAGTTCGCACGTGGCGATGTAGATGCCGCTACAACACGATACCCCTTTGAGGTTGGTAGCAGCGCTTACTACCGAGACCGCGTCCGACATATCGCACAGTAAACCGCATATTAATGGTAACACTTGCACTACGAAAATAAGCCTTACTGCTACAACATAAAGCCGCTGTCAAGGTCGAGTTGTTACCACTTATTTGCGGTTAACTGCAACCCTGGGTCCACACACTCCAGGAGGAGACGACGAGTGTAAATGGCTACTTCGCCTCCTCTCGTCGTCTCTCGCCTCGCCTTGCGTGTGCTCTGCTCTTTTTGACTGGAGTCAAAAGATGCGAGGCGCGAGGCATGGTGGGCAACTGATTAAAATGAGAGTGTGGATGGGTAGCACTCGTGTAGCCTCCGCTTGCCGCGGCTCATGCAAGGACCTCCACGAGGTGCACTCGCGAGGGTGTGGACTCGAGGTAATCACCGTCTCTCGTGCAGGCACTTTAACCCTCAATGGTGATACTACGCGTTTCTAACGCCCGCGTGCCCGCACCGACAGTATTTCTCCAGTTAGACAAATACCTAAAACAATAGAGCATGTCATCAACACGTTCAATGTTTTCATCAAATCAAACAAATAGACCTAGAACTGAAAACAAAAACACATCATTAACTTATAGTACTTATTCATTAGTTTATTAACTGCGCACTATTTTCCCGTCCTTCTTAAGTTCAGTGACACAAACAACAGTTTAGTGTGTCGTCCTACGTGAGATAAATGTTGTGTGATGCGATGCGAAAATATCAGATGCTGTGCCTACTAGAACTGCGTAATTGTTAATTTGTTACATGGGATTGAGTATGTGGCAGGATCAAAACAAAACAAAAAAGTGGTTCTGTACCGTATTAAGATCGAGAAAAAATCGCCGAAAAAATCATGTTTCTTGTATAATTGTATTATATAAAATAAATTAAGTTAATTATTAAAGGGGGTCCGCCCTTCGAGAGGTTCCTGTTTCGCATAAGGCGGGAGGAAACGCCGGGTGTCACCACTGTGTGGATCGTCTGGAAGACACGGTGGAGCATACGGTGGAGGTCTTCCCGGCTTGGGCGGAGTACCACCGTGTCCTCGTGGAGGCGATCGGTGGCAGTGACCTCTCGCGTCCGGCCCTGGTCCAGGCCATGGTGCGGAGCGAGAGGGCATGGCAAGTTGTCACCTCCTTCGCAGAACAAAGCAGTAATGCTCGCGAAGGAGGAGGCGGAGCGCGTGAGGGAGAGGCACATTTCGCGCCGTCACGCCCCTAGCCGCTGCAGGAGACGCCCTGGGCGTCAGGAATCAGTTGCCGATTTCCGGCTACCGCAGGCGCGGGCTTGCGGACGGAGAGCAATCAATGGGTAGTTCGCTGTCCGATAAGGACTAGGCCCGGGTCAACAGCGCGTTGTGTTCCACGCGCGCCTCAAAGAGATGTCAGCACAACTGACGGGGTCCGCTAGGGCCGATGTCTGCCGGGGTTGCGGGAAAGTCCTAAGGGGAGATCGTGGCCCCTGGCAACGTACAGGCAACTTAACCTATTATGGTTTATGAGATAGGTACAGCCCGCTGATAGACACACAAACGGACGGACGATGAGGGGAGGCTAGGTCAGGGTCCTCCTAAAAAGGATTGGAAGGGTGAAAGTTCATGAGAAGGTCCCTTTTCAGGCAGTCTGATGCAATTGGGTGCTTGTTTAGAATTTTTTTACTGCAACTGGGTTTTAATTTTTATTTAACGCAAATTGTTCACGGCAAGGCAGTTTACTTACAACCTTTGAGAATTCTTTTTGATTGCAAAAGCAGTAGAATGAGATCGATTCCCGAATATGGTAGTGCAGTTTAGATTTATCCAATTAAAAAGCAGTAGTTTTTATGTTTTAGAAAAACTACTTTTAAGAATGATATTTTTAATAAGCGTTGTTACGATCCGTCGCATCGCAACTCTAGCGCACATAGGACAGTGCCTTACGTTTACGCAAAACAATAGTAGAATCTACTGTTTACTCACAGATTTGCAGCAGACCCCCCCGGACGTGATGCCTGAGCAAATTTACCCAACAAACATGTGAGCTACCTAACGACGCGCTATCAACGTCGTAAATATTACTGCAATGTTTAAATGGACATATTTGACAGTATCTATGTGTTGCCAAGACGGGTGGCCTAAATGAAAAAGTGGCACATAATTTACGGTTACAGAATTTTCCATTAAGGGCGTGAGATGTAATGTTTGTCGATTTCTTTAGCGATTGGTTTTCTTTTCTCAATAAATCTATGAGCTATGCGTACTTAAAATTCAGTAACCGGTCCAGTTGGAAAAGAATTTAGCTAAGTATGGGTGCTGCTCCCTGAGGAAAACCTTTCAATTAGACGGCACGGTTGGCGTAGAGGCGCATCATAAAAAAAAAAAATGCAAGTTCGTTGTTTTTTTAAGAGAAGAGAGAGTCGAAACGCGTCAAAACATCTACTTTGGAACCCATTTCGCCTTAAGCGATTGACTTCTGCGCTGCGTGTCGCGGGTTCGATCCCCGCACGGAACTAAAATTTGTATGATCTACTAGTAGTTGTTCCGTGTCCAGCTGTTTGTAAACGCACCTACAATACAGGTGAAATTCCTAGTGTGGGGTAAGGTTTAAAAAAATAAAAATCTTTGTCTCTGCAACGCATCGACGGATTGGTTGATTGTCGATTGAGAACTTGGTCTGCTTACATACCAAGGTTGGGTTTATTTATAAACGTTGGTTAAAGTTAAGTGAGTTCAAACGTCCAAAATGTATGGTTAAAACAGTCGCTAAATTAACCCCAATAGTGTGGTTGTTGCACCGGTTTTTTGCCTAAAACAATTATTTTTATAAAATTAATTATATCAAAAAGGTATTCAAAGTTTTTTTATAGAGAATGATTTAGTAGGTAGTATATGGTATAAGAAACCTTTATGAAAAGAAGGACCAAAAAAGAGTAGAGCATTATAATATTATGGTCCTTCGGGTACCTTAAGGTTTCCCTATTAATAAATCGATTAAATCTTTAAACCAATCAGCCTCCAACCTGCTTTTCTTTTCTGGATGTTAATGAAGTTTAGTATAAGTAATAATATGTAAAGTATTATTAAATAAGGAGTTAAAATTAACTCTTTCTTTTAACTCAAAATTAAATGCAAAATTGCTTCTTAAATTTAAAATTTAGAATTTCTTTATTTTGTATAAAATATGGTACATAAAAGGTCTTCAACTTAAATATAAGAAGTTCCACATATTTTGCTTTATTACATATTTCAGCATGCAAAAACATACCATAAAATAAAATTATAATGTACAAAAATACTTCTCCGAGGGATCTAAATAAAATAAAATAAATTAATATAACTTTAATGCAAATCAAATAAATATGAATTCTCCCAAAAGTCCAAGAGATAAATTTTTCCATTTATAAAATAGAAAATAAACAAAAAATCCTAGAAGCTGTCACCTGTCCCAAGGGATCAAAAGACCAAATAGACACACTCTATTTACCTACAGCTACACTTAGCTTTTCCGCAAACAGTCGAGAACGCGTAAACCTAAGTACACCTCCCAACGATTGTAACGATCTGTAACGATGACTACAGAGTAAGAAAATGAGATAAATCGTGACGTATATAGCACAATATATAAGGACGGGAGATGTAGAGCAGCAGTTATTAGGAGATACGATAGTACCTACACAAGACTACCCGAGTGCGCGCAGCAGACAGTACATACCTATCTACCTGAACCTGATTAACATTTTAATTAATTACAATTATTATTGGATATATTTTGGTAAGGGTGCACATGTTAAATGACATTTAATTTTAATAAAAATAATATACGTATTGAAATAAAACAATTCAGAAAATTCTTATTGATTTTGTACATTATATAAAATGTATGTCTGTGTGTTAAAGAGGAATTTATAAGACAACCCGAGTTTCATGCGCCACCATATTGGTTTAGTACCTATATCAGTGGTACCTCAGTGAGCACAGTTTCAGCAAGCGGTTTCGAGACGTTTGGTTCGATTCCCAGAAACACCCTTCACTCATTATTTTCTAATCGTATTAAGCCACGTTTAAAGTAATTCTTGTTCATCTTGAAGTATTTTTCCAAATACCAAAACATAACAAAAAAAAAAAATCCTGTTCGTGCCAGAATCTAATCCTTGACTTGTAGTGCAGACTCAACGGGCAGCCACTGGGCTACTCGAGCCAACAATAGAAACCGCCGTTCATTTACCTAATCAAGTTTAAAAAAATCTTAAATTATATTGTGAGAGCAATATCACAAATGAATTTTGTCTAAAAATACACTAAATCGAAACCGACTACAACAAACGTCCTTACTAAATTAACTACTACACCTTACCTAAAATCGTACCTATATTCGTCGTGAGTTCTAAGTGACTATACTAATTGCTTTAATTTCTATTTGAAATTAATGAGTAAATAAAGTCATTATTAATTTAGAAGTTTTCCATCTAATATACCTACCCAATTAAAATAATTAGTTTATCTAAATAACAACTGGCGTTGATGAGTGAAGTTACGTAATTCAAACAATTTACCTGTACCTAGATAGTATATTGACCTCTGTTGACAGCTTTACAATGTGCAATAATATCAATCGTCACTTCCCTGATTTCGTTTACAAAAGATAATTTATAATTGGAATCAAGGTAGTTAACTACTGTTTGCAAGCCCCTTATCAGCTGACGCGGCGACTATAAGCCATTGCATTAAAACCCAAGATGCAGGTGACAACAGAAATGTCTGGGACTATAATTAGTAAAATTACGTATTTTGTTTGCAGACATAAAAATGTGTAAGACTACTACAAAAGAAGTTGCAGTGGTGGAGACAGGGAAGAAGAAGCTGTACTCAGCTTCTGTTGAAGAGGCTTTGTCTATGACTGGTGAGTAACTACCTACTTGGTTCACTTCCAAGTGGACCCTCAGAAGAATAATGACGGGCTAGCAGACATTGGAGAGCAGTGGTGGACCAATGGTAACGGCCCCGACTTACGAGTTATAGGTCGTGGGTTCGAACCCAAGCAGGCGCTTAACTTTTTGTAAATAATTTCATCACCACTGCTCTCAAAAACGGTGAAGGAAAACATCGTAAGGAAACCGGCATGTCTTAAAACCAAAAATCCGAAGACATGTGACATCTACCAACCCGCACTGGGCCCGCGTGGTGGATTACAGCCCACTCCCTCTCACAGAGAGTAGGCCTGTGTCCCAGCAGTGGGAACATTAATACACTGATTATGTATGTTATGTAATAGACATTAAGAAACCCCCAGCACGCGTAGCATAACAACTAGAGTTATCACTTTACACGTGTTTTGTCGACGGAAGAATAGACAAAGTGACAGATTGTGATTGTTTATCTGTCATATTGTCTATTCCTCCGTCAACAAAACCCGTTTCATTGTACTCATGTTAAGCGTGCTGTTTTGGCTACAGTGCAAAGCGTTTGAAGCTTCCAAATGTTTTTCTAATCCTACTGTCATAGGCTAACCTTAGCTATAACAGTACAGTTACTCGGTAAATAATTTATTTAAATTTCTCTATGATCTAGAGGAACTGCATCTACCAATTTTTCTACCTCATTTCAATCTTGTCTTAATAATAAATATCACACATTACTCCTCAGGATTCGGCAAGTACAACTTCGGTCTGCTGGTAGTATGCAGCTGGACCCTGCAGGCGATGGGCATGGACATGTTCGGCACCAGCTTCGTGGTTGCAGCAGCTGTCTGCGACCTGGAACTGACGCTGCAGCAGAGAGCGTTGCTTACTGCTATGCCACTTCTTGGTAAGCTACCCAGCAGTTCTATTCAAAGACCAATCTGCCATGTATTATGAAAACTCGGCACTGTTCTTCTTCATGCATTTGATAGAGATGAACTTGGTCCTTCGAGTCGGATAGTTTTTAGGACGTATGCAAGGTATAAGGTTACATCCTGATGATTTATGAATTTCTTACTACTCGATTTTTCTATTAGCCTGAATATCAATAAAAAAAAATTAAAAAAAATTGTCAAGCATCAATGCCCATATGGCGCATCTTACTTAAAAACTGTATTAGTAACATGCAGGAACACAAAATATAAAGAAAAAGGAAAATCACAATCACAGGAAGGTTAAACAAGCTTTGTTGCCAACATTGTTAAAATTAAGCTTTATTGTAGCCATTAAGCCTGTAAGCCACTGAAGTAACAAATCACACTCTTACATAATCCATCTTCCTTCCAGGTGTAGTAGCAGGAGCTCAGCTATGGGGCTACGTCTCCGACACGAAGGGCAGGAGACTGACCCTGGTGCTGTCCATGTCAATAGGCTTCGTGTTCGCAGCGCTTAGCAGTCTGTCACCAAACTGGCAGACCATGGCGGTTCTCAAACTGATCTCATCTACTTTGTAAGTTGATTGCTTTATTTAGGTTTTGTCAAAGAAATATCGGGACCTATGAAGAAAATTCCATAAAAAAAAAAAGAAGGAGTTCATTCCATTTTCAAATACCTATGTATTTGAAAATGGAATGAACTCCTTCTTTTTTTTTGTTGTATTTAATCTTCTCACAAGCAAAATTAATCAAATCCAAATTAGGTTTACAAGGCCAAATGCTTAGTTTAGGTCATTAATCGAGCCTTCGCTTTAGACTCCTCTTACACATAGAAATTGAGATAATTATGACAGACAAGAGTGACGGGACGTACGTAAATAGTACCTGAAACTTATAGCTACACAAATATTTTTCACAAAGCTTCGCGTTTTTTCCCACGTTATCTGATATCGTGCTCTACAACGTGTGATTCAAAAGGCATGTCACCACCGTCTTATAGGTCAACATAGTTACAAGATAACACTATAAAAATAGCGCCATTAAAACCTTTAAATAACATTACTGTAAGTAAGGGAAATGTACCAATCTTTCTTAGTTTAATGTTTGGGACTGACAATTAGAGGCATCATACGATGGAGGCATTTAGTCGCGTTTATTTTGGTCCTTAGGGGCGAGTAAATGGTCCTATACGGCTGGATGCTTCTACAACACATTGTATATATACTGATTTGCTATAAAGTACTTTTGAAGCATTTGATAGTAACTAAGTAAGATGTCGTAAGAAGCAGAGTGAGCTATTAAAACTAGATTATAAGATGTACCTATCTAAGAAAGCACTTTATTTCTCGAAGTTAAATTTTTGCAAAAAAAATCAAAGGCAAGGAAACCCTTATGGGAACCTTTTCCTTAGGAAAATTCTATTAGACACACCTACATGTGTTTCTACGCCAAGCCAAAAAAAAACGCAAACAGCTCGTACAAAAATAGAAATACTATACGTAGAGCTGATATTAAGCAAATAACAGTGACGTCAGACGTCTCGCGGTAATGAAAATTTACGTCATGGAAGTGGCGATAATATTATCGTACATATCTATTATGCAAACTTTTCCGAGTAAGTATTTAGATTGAGATAACAAAACCCCCTGGCGAGACAAAGACAAGATAACCGCTGAATACACACAGTTCTATAAAAAGAATGTCAATAATACGCTGGAAGTAGTTTGTAAACAGGTGGCGTGATTTTTATTTGTTTTGTTGCGTTTCATGCAAACAGAGTACTGACCTACCGAAACTGAGGTGGATGTTTACCGTGCTGTTGCACGTGCTGCTAATTAGCATAATGTGCAACGTTTTCTTTCCTTCAAATGTTTTTTTTTACGATTATTAATAAGTACTACTTACTATAGAATACCTACATAGGTATATTTTATCACTACTGTATAGTATAAAACAAAGTCGCTTCCCGCTGTCTGTCCCTATGTATGCTTAGAACTTTAAAACTACGCAACGGATTTTGATGCGGTTTTTAATAGATAAAGTGATTCAAGAGGAAGGTTTATATGTATAAGGCTGCCTGTCCACTGGAGCGGAGAGGAGAAAAGAGGAGCGGAGATGTGCCAATATTAACCAATAGAATCTTGACTTAGGATCACTGATCTTTAGATCAGTGATCCTAAGTAATCTCAGTGATCCTCAGGGGCGGAGTCTAGATTCTATTGGTTAATATTGGCATATCTCCGCTCCTCTTTTCTCCTCTCCGCTCCAGTGGACAGGCAGCCCTATACATACATATTATAGTACAGAGTCCATGCGGGCGAAGCCGCTGGCAGCAGCTAGTGTATAATATAACAAACATCTGCACTGCAGGCACTGTAGAGAGCAGTCGAAATGCAGCACTTTATAAGAGTTTGAGGGGGCAGAGATTGGTTTGCATCAGACCCATTCGTTGAGCTACATCTGAAGTTATAATACTGGTCCTTTGTCCCCAGCACTTCAGCCAGCAACTCAGGAGCCTACACGTTGCTGGGAGAGAGCTGTTCTGAACGCGCTCGTGGCCGTGCCATGTTGCTATGCACGTGCGCACTCATGTGTTCGCAAGCTACTGTTGCAGGTACTTATCATTGACTTTAGAATTAGCATTGCATACACCCAAAACTTTATAGAGACAGTAGGTATGCAGCCATCTGGCTACATACCAGCTGATCCGATGATAAAACGATGATAAAATATACTACTTTAAACATCTGATTAGCAGTAAGCAATTTTGCGAATTAACTTCACTTCTTCACTCAATCCACGTAAGACGTGATTTAATGCATGATAACGATCCCCGACTCTCAAAAGCTGATCATCATCATCATCATTTCAGCCGTCAAACGTCAAAAAGCCTCCCAAAAATCGACGTCAATCGACCGGTTCAAAGCTGATCCTAACGTAAAATAAATCTTCTTCCAGTGTTTGCCTACCCCATACTCCCAATGCAGTTTGCCTACCAAATCGACTTCCTGGGCATCACGTACAGACCCTGGCGTCTCCTAGCACTCGTCATGTCCCTGCCGTGTGCCATCACTGCATTCCTACTGCAATTCTTCGAAGAGAGTCCCAAGTTCCTCGCCTCGCATGGAAGGTTGGATGAAGCTCTGCAAGTCCTGAAGAATATCTATGCTGCTAATACTGGCAATAAAGCTGATAGTTTTCCTGTAAGTATTAAACATTACGTCCTTGTAAGCTATTTAATTTTTTTTAATGGATTGAAATGTCCAATTGCAAATAACAGTCGCCACCTTTTTTCCATAAAGTTTTGACAACAAAATATGCAGTTTTAATCGGATGTCGTAAACTTCGTTTTGTCACTAAAAAGTCAAACAACGAACTCGCACTGAAGGGCATCGAGGATACTTAATCGGTTAACAAACAAACGACTGTAACATTGCAATTAAAAGACTTTCCAAAATACTAAAGTCAATACATCTTTTAATAGTTATTAAACTTTATTTGTTAAAGATCATCAAATCAACATCATATTAGAGATCGACCAGAAAAACTATTGATATTATTATAACCTTTATTTTAATTATTGATTTAATATAGCGATTCTAAGTTTTAATTTTCTCATTCTAGGTTCACAAGCTCCTAGAAGACAATGACAACCAGTCTTCTGAAACGAAGGTTACTTTCTTGAAGTCGGTTTGGCAACAGACAGTCCCTCTCTTCAGAGCACCGCTACTGAAGGAAACTCTCAGGCTTTTCTATCTGGTTGCTGTTATTTACATGACGTGAGTATTTCAGTAAAATCATAGGTAACAATAAAGAAGTTTCAAAATCAAAAATAAACATCCAAAAAGACTTTCATCATTGACCACTAATTTAAGTATTTTTTTAGATCAAATATAAACGTTTTAATGTAAAGAAAAATAAAGATTTATTTATTTTTGAATCCACATAATATTATTGAAGCTTTTGACGTAAAAATGTTAACATTCGTCTTCTGTCTCATTTAATTTAAAATTAACAGTGCTGTAACAACTATTTCCTTTCTAGTGGCAGTGGCTTCATCCTCTGGTTGCCTTACATCATGAACAACCTGTTCTTCGTCCTGGAGGCTGGAGGTGGTGACGGCATGAACCTCTGCGCTGTCATCAAATACCCCTCCGTCGCTGGCTTCGCTACTGGAAATATGACTGTAAGTATTTCATTTAGCTATGTCTGCAATAAATTTTATTATTTCTTTCTTTCTTTATATCATCCTTCCTTTTTGAGAAGAGGCTTTTGCCCTGCAGTAATAAGTTGCCATAATATTAGTGTAAAAGTCTTTACTCGCTTCCATTCTGACCTGATGTTATCATGTTTCTAATATGTTGAAATCCTTTTCTAGGACATAGAAATCTGCGACGACACAATCCAGGACACGACCCTCTTCTCCGCGATGACATACGGCGCCATGGCGAGCTGTTCCAACGTGGTCCTGTCCCTCACCTGCGGCAGTCGGAAGCGCATGGCTATGATCTGCATCATGGCCATGTCAGCCATCGCCGCCATCTTGTTAAACGTGGTGGCTGTGCCACTGGCGGGAGGAATCTTCTTCTTCTTCTTCCTCATGTGCGCACTGTCCATGGGGATCTTGAGCGTGTACTTTGTGGAGCTTTATCCTACTTCTTTAAGGTAAGCGCTCAGTCTGAATTCTTTCCAACTTTTTCCACACCAGAAGTTGAACAACTAAAATAGAGAAGGACGTTTATGTACGTCCCTCCTTACTATGAATTCAGTTCATAAATTGTGCGAGCAACGCTTTTATAACAATGAAGCTGCGTTCGTCTCTCTGTAGGCACTTAAAATGTACGCCTTAAATAAACTAATTAATTACCGCGATCGGGAAATGGATCGCAATAACACTGGTGATTAAATTGTCTATGCTATTTTTCTTCTTTTAAACAGCATCAATCCTAGAATAATGGTATGAAAAGGACCAGCCTCTGTTACCATAATCATCAACAGCATCTCAGCCAGACCATTATTCTGGTAGCATTCGATCAGTCAAGCGAATTTAGAATCAGTTTCAAAATTGTTAAAACGTGTTGCTTTTCAAAATATTTTATTGCGTTCGGCGGGTACAAGTGAACACGTCCTCTTGAAGTAAATAGCCTTCCGGTACCAGGGCTCATACGAGCTCTACATCATACACTTTCCTAGTTCCATCAATTTCATTGTAATGTTCTATTGCAGAGGGATGGTATCCTGTTTATCAGTAATGCTGGGAAGACTCAGCGCATTCCTGGGAGTGAACGCGATAGGAGCCTTGATTTCAACCAGCTGCGAAGCCACCTTCTATGGATGGTCCTTGTTGTTGCTAAGTAAGTTTACCTTTCATCATCATCATCATATCAGCCGAAAGACGTCCACTGCTGGACATAGGCCTCCCCCAAGCACCGCCACTTCGACCGATTCTGTGCTTCCCGCATCCAGCGAATTCCTGCGGCCTTTACTAGGTCATCGGTCCATCTTGTGGGAGGCCTTCCAACGCTACGTCTTCCGGTACGTGGTCGCCACTCCAGAACCTTTCGACCCCATCGGCCATCTGTTCTGCGAGCAATATGTCCTGCCCATTGCCACTTAAGTTTGGCAATTCTTCGGGCTATGTCGGTTACCTTGGTTCTCCTGCGGATCTCTTCATTTCTGATTCGATCACGTAGGGAAACTCCAAGCATAGCCCTCTCCATTGCTCTTTGGGTGACTTTTAGCCTTCTGATTAGGCCCATTGTGAGCGACCACGTTTCAGTGCCATAAGTCATCACTGGCAACACGCACTGGTCAAAGACTTTCGTCTTGAGACACTGTGGTATGTGGGACGAGAAGATATTGCGTAGCTTCCCGAACGCTGCCCAGCCGAGTCGGATTCGACGATTGACCTCTTTCTCGAAGTTGGACCTACCTAGCTGGACAGTTTGTCCTAGGTAAACATACTCGTCTACAACTTCGAGCGTAGCGTCTCCGATCTTTATGAGGGCGGGTGTTACATGGGCATTTGACATGACTTTTGTCTTGTCCATGTTCATTTTAAGACCCACTCTTTTGGAGGCTCTACTGAGGTCATCGAGCATTATACTGAGGTCCTCCATGGTCTCAGCCATGATAACTATATCGTCGGCAAACCGAAGGTTAGTGATATACTCGCCATTGATGTTGATGCCTAGCCCTTTCCAGTCCAGAACCTTGAAGACGTCCTCCAGTGCAGCGGTGAACAGTTTCGGAGAGATAACGTCTCCTTGTCTCACACCGCGCTGCAGTAGAATAGGTTTCGAGGTCTGGTCGTGGAGTCGGACTGACATAGTGGCGTCTTTGTATAGGCACTTTAACACCTCGATGTACCGATAGTAGATCTGGCACCGTTGAAGAGACTGCAGTACAGCCCATGTCTCGATCGAATCGAAGGCTTTCTCGTAATCCACGAACGCTAAGCAGAGAGGCAGGTTATACTCTTCGGTCTTCTGTATAACCTGCCGCAGCGTATGTATGTGGTCCACGGTGCTAAAGCCTTTACGGAATCCGGCTTGTTCGGGAGGCTGGAAGTCGTCAAACCTGCGCGCGAGACGGTTCGTGATGACTCTTGAAAACAGCTTGTAGACATGGGTCAGAAGTGTGATGGGCCTATAGTTCTTAAGCAGGGCATTGTCGCCCTTTTTAAAGAAGAGTACCACCACACCTCTGTTCCATGCCTGTGGCGTTTTACCCTCGAGTATGACGGAATTGAACAGCTTCTGGAGGGCCTTTAGAACGGGTTTCCCACCGGCCTTTAAGAGTTCGGCCGTAATTCCGTCATCACCCGGCGCCTTGTTGTTTTTAAGCTGCTTTAGAGCCATCCTAATCTCGTACAAGCTGACGTCCGGGATATCTTCGGTATAATGTCGGGTTAATCTAGCTCTTGGGTCGTTTGCCAGATTCGTAACGGGGTAACTGGATGACGTGTATAACTGTCCATAAAACCTCTCGATCTCTCTCAATACTTCAGGTTTGGCGGATACGATCCTGCCATCATCGGTCTTCAGCTTTGCAAGCTGGCTCTGCCCAATAGACAGATCTCTTGCAAAGACCTTGGAGCCCTTATTCCGCTCTATCGCGTCCTCAATGCGGTCCGTACTAAAGCGACGAAGGTCGCGTTTCAAGGACTTAGAGATCCGTCTATTGAGCTGCCGGTACTTGAACGCATCGTCTGAAGACTGGAGGATCATCTCGCGCCTCTCCTTCATGAGCTGTATAGTAGGATCAGAGAGCTTCTTGTTTCTATTTGTACGACGGGTCTTAAAGATCTTGGACCCGACCGTATGGACAGTTTCCACGAACCCATCGTTAAAATCGTCCACGGAGCTCCCTAGGCACTCGAAACGATTCTGAAGTTCGAGCTGAAAGCTCTCGGGGTTTTGGACTTGGATCGGTGCTGGACGGAGCGTAGACTTCACCAGTCGAGATCTTTCCAGCTTAATATTTAAGTTCAATGTGCCTCTTACCATGCGGTGATCGCTTCCGGTTTTCACCGCGTTGATCACAGAGACATCATTGAATACTTGCTTCTTCGTCGACATAATGAAGTCAATCTCATTTTTTGTTGCACCATCAGGGCTCTGCCAGGTCCACTTTCTGTGCTCACGTTTTCTGAAGAAGGAGTTCATCATAAAGAGGCCTTCCTTCTCCATAAAACTGGCCAGTAGGTGACCCCGGTGGTTCCGACGTCCAATTCCAAATTGCCCCACTCGCAGCTCATCATCGTTTCGTTTGCCCAGTTTCGCGTTGAAGTCCCCCATGACAACGGTGAAGTGAGTTTTAGAGACATGCATGGCTCTAGAAATATCCTCATACATGGTCTCCACCTCATAGTCGGGGTGTGACGAGGTCGGGGCGTAAACCTGTACGACCTTCAGCGAATATCTTGCGGATATTCTGAGTATAAGGTACGCCACCCTGGTCGACACACTCTCGATCTTCACTACGTTGCTCACAAGGGACTTGTGGACGATAAACCCGACACCACCCTGGGACTGCTGGTCGCCCTCCCGGAAATAGAGCAAGTTTCCGGATTTAAGGATTATCGAGTCCTCCCCCTCTCTTCGGACTTCAGATAATCCTATTATACCCCATCGTAACCTGCTCAATTCTTCCTCGAGTTCGATGATCTTCTCGTCGGTCCGGAGTGTACGCGTGTTATAAGTTGCCAGGTCCAGTTTCCGGTGGTTGTGGTAGCCAGATCTCTTCCGGGGATTCTTCGCACCCCTTGCCTCACCGTGACCTTGACCGCTACCGTAGCCAAGGGTAGGTAGGCCGCCGGGCACTAGGGGCCGTTTGTTTGTGGTGCTTGTCATTTTTAGGGGGGGTTTGCCATAATCGCCACGCTTGGCAAGCGGGTTGGCGATCGCAGTATGGTGTTAATAGTGCATAGAGAACGCTGCTGCCCATTCTCTAGTAATCCCTTAGTCGCCTTTTACGACACCCATGGGAAGACATAGGGTAGTGCGATTCTTTAAGTCCGGCACCACACGGACAAGTTTACCTTTAACTATTATTATTTTAGCGTTTCTCAAGTCTTTTTCGGGATGTGATTTTTTGTTGTTGGTTATAAACCAACCAAGAGTGTTTCAAACTACTCTTTTGTCTACTGAGTTTGTGTGAAAAACATTGGTCCTTTGATGCTTCACTAGAATAGGTAATACTTAAATGATCATTGAGATACAAAATCAATGAACATTAAAGATTAACTTAGAGATCATCATAGTAAATACATTTCAGTTAATTGTCATATTTTGATAAAATTCAAAAAATTACGAAAGTATTGTGAACCTAAACTAATATGTGAATATTATACATTAGATTATAATTAACTAGCTTTTGCTATCACGGACTTTTTTGTTGAACTTTTTAAGGTGTACAATACTGTAGTACAGACGCCAGCACATCAACCTACTCCAATCTGTCAAAATTTCCCAATCAACATTGAACCTTATCCTTTAGCGATAAAGTTGAAAATCTATTAAAGAAATTTGATAGATTGTAGTAACTTGATGTGCTGGCGTCTGTACATTATTTTGATCTATCTCGTAGGGTTCACCCATCTATCTATAAAAAAAAACCGCATCAAAATCTGTTGCGTAGTTTTAAAGAAGGAACTTTGTTTTATACTATGTAGTGATGATGATTACTATATGTCACACAAAACAATTCACTCAAATTAAAACATTTCATTATACAGATTGACATAAATCTTGACACTGAGGGTGCACCTCTGCTTAAGCCTTCGGGGAATACAGGCGTGATGTATTTTTATTTTTCTAATAAAATATTTTGGTCCTTTTCAGGTGCAATAGCAGTAGCGTGGTTTCTGCCAAAAGACAAAGCTCCTAAGAAGTAAAGATTCAGAATATGACTGGAGCTACTGAAGACTGAACATTTAAGTAATCTTAGTTGTACATAATGAATGAATGAGAGAGTGTTGTGTTATGTAAATGCTACTGACTGACTGATAATTTTATTGTATGCGTTTGTATAGTTTGTGTTTTGTAAAAACAATAATATCTTGCTATTGTTAGTACCATAAAGTATATCGTACACTGAAAGAAGATTACCCACTGATCAAAGTACAAATTTAGGTATTTTATAGGTACAGGGTGAAAATTTTGAACCTTCCATTTTAAAAGTCAACACACAGGCACAATTTTTTTTTTCCTGAACTATATTTGCTAATTAATCAATCATGTAAATAACGCCATTTCTAAATCAAAATGTACCTGATAAAACCATTGTCTAATGTGTAAACATTATTAAACTAAAAAATTGTTTTAATATAATTTCAAAAGTAATTAGGTAATACATATTTATATATAAGACTATTATAATAAATGTACATAATTAATATTAATAAACTGTTTTCTTTGTTTTCCTAAAAAAAAGGTCTGGAACTGAAATGACTGATGAGTTGGGTTTAGATGAATAGGAAGTGGGCTTCGCAGCTGGGTGAAATCAGGGCTCCTATCGCGTTCACCCCCAGAAATGCGCTGACTCGTCCCAGCATCACTGAAAAACAGGGACCATCCCTGTGGAATAGTTATAATGAAATTGATAGAACTAGGAAAGTGAAGGCTATGTAGAGCTCATATGACACACATTTGTCTCAAAACAGTGAATCATTTCATTTATAGGACAAACAAATGAAATTCTAATTTTGAATTTAGAATCTTCGCTTTTCACTGTAATGGCCAAACTGCCAGCTACACAATCATGTGATTTTTTTCATGGAATGAAAATTCTTTTGTATTAAATTAGGACACAAACCATAAAAACGGAAGTGTTTCGATTTTTCTGATGAGAAGTGTATATGTCGCAGGCATATTGTATGATTCGTCATTTTACAAACGGCGCCGTCCGTTTACAAACGCTTGCGGTTTTGCAAAATGCCTAAGGCAAAATGTAAATTGCCTAGTCATTATACAATATGCCGCAACATTTGATGGACAATTCAAACGCCGTTTACAAAATGCCGCGGCAAATTGAAGAATTTAGTTCTATTTTTTACCACGCGCGTCGCTGCTAATCACAACAAGAAAAATGGCGTCGAGTAGTGGTTTTGTGACAGTGAATAATATTGAAAACAGTGCAAATTCTACGTGTGCAAAGGACTTTCCACAAAATAACTTATATTTTAAAGACACTTATTAAGATAATTTTACGATTCACGAACGGAAACAGCGAAAATGCCGTGCACAAGTGACAAAGTTATCCGGCACGTTATCCGGCACGTAAAAAACGCTCAGGTGTCCGTGGAACTCGGAGGACTAATGCGGAATATTATTGGTACAAAAAGTATGAGAGTGTTTTTGTTACTTAAATACTTTACAAGTACCTGTAGCGGTTACACCGCCACGTACGAACGACGCATCAAAGACATGACGTCACACAAATCCTGCATCGCGCAGTTAGAGTTTACCGCGCGAACGACAGATATGAGAATATCCAACATTAACTTTCGGGCAGTTGCCCGCCAGACACAATACCCGTCTGGTCGATGAGTGCCTTTTCTATGGTGGATGAGTAAACTTTACACCCTGTTACTCATACCTCTAAATTATGAAGCACATATTATAATTTTCTCTTACTTAAATCTTCATAGGTAGGTAGGTACCTGATTGCTCGAATAATATCTGATTTGTCAAAGCTGTGTTTTTTGTGATGGTCACCCTACAATAACAATGAATGTCGAAATTATAACAATTGAACGAGTGGCCAATTTGCCTTAGGCATTTTGCAAAACCGCAAGCGTTTGTAAACGGACGGCGCCGTTTGTAAAATGACGAATCATACAATATGCCTGCGACATATATATGCGCAATCAAAAATTTTTTTTGTGTATGTGCATGAACTCGTAACCATGAGTAGTCTGTGCTAAGGACACCACTATATCCCCCGCTAGCACAGCAGCGGTCTAGCAAGCCACCAGCCACATTCGAAACAGTATTGAACACACAGTTTTGAAGAGGGGTACCCAAGGACCACGATCTTTAAGGTTTTTCAAGGAGCCATTTGTCTTTTTGGTCATGATAACGACAAAGGGGTCCAATATTTTAGACTTCATGATAAAATGATTATTGTAATGATAAAGATAACTAGACAGTTTTATATCTCTGAAAACTAAGTATCTTTGTCGTTGGAAATTACTAGTATCGTATCGGAAATGCGATTATCTTCATATTTAGCACTATCAATATTACGTAAAATTTTTTAATCTTAGGAAGACTCTCCTTGCGTTAACACGTGAGGAATTAAAGTCTAAATATGTTATATTTATTTAATTATATTTAGTAATTAATGGTTATAAATATTGTGATTACTAATCGAATATTATTTTGTATTTTTTAACTCATTTATTTATGATTAATAAGTGGAAAGTTAAGATGGCGGACAAAAGCAACGATTCCTCTGAAAAGCTGCCCTTCGAAGCGGCGATTGACCAAGCAGGTAAATTAAGTTTTTTTTAAATTATATATCACACCTGTATTCCCCGAAGGGTTAGGCAGAGGTTCACCCACATTTAGCAAGCTTTTAAGGCCCATGGATGGAATAGGAGGCGAGCCTATCACCATCAACTGGGCACAAACCCAAACTCTGGGCTGCTACTGACATTTTTTTTATAGTGATAACTTCTTACCGGGAGGGTAAACCGCTCCATAACGCGTAACATAACGCGTTACGGCGCCAGTCTGTCTGGCTTCCCTTTCTCTCACGCATACGGCAGCAGTCCCCCGCCGCGTTATCACTCCCGTCGAGTGTCCCGAGACGCACACGTTTTTATTTTTTAAATTAAAGTTCTATTTGGTTTAACTTTTCTACTTTCGTAAGAGTCTTTGTAGGTACCTAACAAGAACTAACCTAACAAAGGCTCTTACCGCCCGTTTATTGCTTTTGCTATTGGTTAGACCGCGTAGTTCTACTAGTAGGACCAAGGGTATTTTTCTTTTCGGTGGTTCTATCAATCGGACCATGGGCAAATCAAGTTCTATCAATAGTACTAAAGGCAACTTTGTTTACCCGTGGTTCTATTAAAATTAAAGTGAGTATTTAACCACTTTGCATGTAAACTTCATTCAGGAAATTGTTTTAGATTAAAAAATATGAATCATTTAATAATGGCATTGACATTTATTATGGTTTATGGAATCCAAGAGTTGGGTTCCCACGGATTCCACAATCTCCCCTCGCTTTCCATACATGACCGCACATTTGTCGTTTTTGTAGCGATGCAGTAGCGATGCTGTCGCGCATGTGTATCGATATAGCCGCGATGCTGTAATTATGTATGAAGAATCCTGCGTGATAGTAGCGATACAGAAGCGCGTTTACAAAACTCGCGACAGCATCGCTACAAAAAGTCGCCAAGGGGGAGGGCCCTTAAGCCACAATATTGCGCAATTCTTGGCAATTTCTATACAATCTTGGGATTGCTGTAAATTGCTCAATAATTGGCTCATTTTAGAGCACCGTTACGAAAGTAGAAACTTACCTATCCTACTAGAAAATCCTACTTTTTCGAAAAAACCGGGCCCATTGTAAAAAGTCATACATCAGTAATGTACCCTAGCTCTTATTACAAAACGTGGTGTAATATCTACTAACTAGAATAAGATTTGAAATTAAAATATTGCATAATATTATTTTTAACAAACAAAATATAATTCGAGATAAGAAGTCATTATAATGAGTAATAAATTTAAACCAGCTATCTAGGGCGACCTCATCTAATTACGTGATAAAACACATTAAGTAATAAAACAGTTAACATAATAGAAAAACTTTTAATTTTCATTAGGAGCATAAATTATACTTTTGTGCATAGTTTCATCCATCGACTTGTTAAATAACACAAACACACATAAAATTATATGTGTCTTATTAGACATGGTTCTCTCTGGTAATTAAGTGACAGTCACTTTAAGTCTAATACGTAACTAATTACGTTGTCACGAAATTACATTATACTTAATCATTTTTATATCACGGAATAAGAAAATAGAGCATAATATTACTAAAATAAGGGCCGATTTTTAATCGTCAGATATTTAATCAAACAGATTTATTCAAAGTAGTAAAATACTCAAAAATAATCATCACTTTATGTTTCTTGATTCACATAATTATCAGCCTAAGTAAAATATAGCTCACTTAATTCCTTGATAAAATAATTGAAAAGTGGTCTGTAACTGAACTCAAACCGCTCATTTGGTTTAAAAACCATTAATCTTTATTCTTTTGCTATTAATAATTGAAATGAAATGAAATGAAATTGTTTATTCTGTAAATAGGATATTGGAATCACTTTTACACGTCAAATTAAAAAAAATATTTAAAATAAGCTAGATGAGGTCGGCGTTTCCTAACTGACTACTCTGAGAAGAAAGGCCGAAACAAACTCAGAGGTCGTAGTCTCTTTTAAAGTCCAGACATAATCTTGGTCAAGCCATATGAGAACCATGTAGAGTAGTATCTGAAATGGTCTTTTGAGGAAAGAACCACACAGATTTGAGTGGACCTGTCCAGTCAGTGCAAGCATTTGTCAATAATCGTGGAGCTCAACTCAGAACTAAGGAGCTCAACTCGACGAACAATACCAAAGAAAGGACATTTGGTTAGGCCGCATCAACTACTCAAAACTGTCAGACCATCACTAAAACAACTGAGAAAAAAAAAAAAGGAAAGGACCCACATAGTCCTCACATTCACAATAATTAAAATAATATAATACTTTACAAAGTAATCATGTCATTTTGTATATAGTTTTAAACAATGTCAATATGTATATAAATCTGGTTTATTTTGATGATTTTACATAAGTAATAATTAAAAAAACTTTTTTACAAAAAAAACAACCGACTTCCACTATAAAGTAAAAAATAACTAAAATTTCGGAAGTCGGTGGCAAAAACGAAAATTCAAAACCAAAGACACGGATATTCCTTACATGCCACCGACTTCCGAAATTTTAGTTATTTTTTACTTTATAGTGGAAGTCGGTTGTTTTTTTTGTACAAAAGTTTTTTTTTCTTGCTTTTTAGTGGGTCGGTTTGTAATTTATCTAAGTGACAATAGCCTAATGTCAACTGCTCATCACCCTTTACAAAATATTGCTTTTCCCGATGCAGGGACGTTCATTGTTGAGGAGTTCTTCTGATACTTCGCCATCAGCTCCTCTTCACCCTACGTATTGTGACGGGCATAAATTGCTTGGCAACCATATTAAAGTAATCGAATCGCAAGTTCGCAACCCGTGAAATACGTACTATTGAGTTGTTCCGGTGGCCATCTGTGGTCTTCATCATCAGTTCCACTACACTAAATGGTGCTTTTCGAGAGCAAATTCAAGAGTTACTATAAAAAATACCTAAATCGCTATAGGTGTGCCTATAATATTTCAAGAGTGCCCTCGACTTCTCCAGGATTCCATCATCCAATCCTGACTTGATGACAATGGGACCAACTAGAAAGTATATCCTTTCAAATAAAAAAAGAATTTTTGAAATCGGTCCAGCCGTCTTCGAGTAATCGGGGAACATACATAAAAAAAAAAAAAAAAAAAAACATTCCGACGAATTGAGAACCTCCTCCTTTTTTTGAAGTCGGTTAATAAAAATAGCAAGTTTTATCACAAGGCTTAGCAGAGCGAGCAGCTCAATCCCAAGGTTTTTTATCTTCTAAATAATCAGAAATTTTATAGTACCCTTTTTTACAAAGTTTGGTTTTAATACAGCTTTTAAATCGTTTAATGGGTAAATTTCGAATGTCAATGGGAAGTTTGTTGTAAAAGCGTATACATTGACCCATGAACGAGTTGCCTACTCTGTGGAGACGAGTGCGATGTACAGCAAGGTTGTGTTTATTCTTGGTATTTAAACTATGAATATCGGACATTTTCTTGAAGTTTGATATATTTTTGTGTACATAAAATAAGTTTTCAAAAATATATTGTGAGACTACAGTCAGAATATTTATTTCTCTGAATTTTTCTCGAAGGGAATCTCTTGGACCTAGGTTGTAAATGGCTCGAACAGCCCTTTTCTGTAGATAGAACAAAGATAGAATTAATGTCCGCACAGGTTCCCCAGAGAAGAATCCCATAAGACATAAGACTATGAAAATAACTAAAATAAACAATTCTGGCTGTATTCACGTCAGTTATCTGTCTAATTTTTTTAACAGCATAGGCGGCTGAACTAAGCCTTCCTGACAATTTTTCTAGGTGTGGGCCCCATTGTAATCTACCGTCAATAGTTATTCTAAGAAAAACTGTTGACTCAACAGGGTCCAACTCTATTCCATTAAGTTGAACATTTGTAGATAGTTGCCTGACATTTGGCGTTGAGAATTTAATGAGTTTAGTCTTTTTTTCGTTCAGGAGAAGATTATTTACATTAAACCAATGCACAACTTTAGAGAGTGCATCGTTGACTTGTTCAAAGTTGACTAACTGACGTTTGATTTAAAAACTGAGGGAAGTGTCATCTGCGAATAATACTATCTTGTGATTATCCCTTATGTGGTAAGGTAAGTCATTGATATAAATTAGAAATAAGAAAGGACCTAGAATTGAACCCTGTGGAACGCCCATGGTGACCGCAGATCCTGAAGATCTCTTGCCACTAACATCGACCCTCTGAATTCTGTTGTTCAGATAAGAAGTCAGAAGGTCAAGAGCCTTGTCCCTCATACCATAGTGGTGCAGTTTCCTGATGGGTGTATCATGATGTACGCAATCGAAGGCTTTGGACAAGTCGCAGAAAATGCCAAGAGCATCTTGCGAGTCCTCCCAGGCCTTGAACACGCTCTTCAGTAATTCCACGCCCGCGTCTGTAGTTGAACGACCTTTTGTAAAGCCAAACTGTTTCAAATGAAGTAAATTATGTGCATTGAAGTGTCCTAACATTTATTTTAAAATTTATTTTTCAAAAATTTTGCTCAAGGTAGGTAATATCGAAATAGGCCGAAAATTTGTGGGATCAGTTGTGCTGTCAGATTTGAACAGTGGAATCACTTTGCTAAGTTTAATCAAATCAGGAAATACACCAGAAGCAATACACGAGTTAAAAACGATTGCTAAAAAGGGTGAAATAACATCAATTATTAAAGACATGGTATGTACTGATAATCCCCATAATATAAACCCCCCATAATTAAAAACACTTATGTAACACCACAAAACTAGCGTCGCAGCGATAAGACTCCAGCGCGGGCCGAGCGACCGTACGCGTCCTCTCCGCCCCGCCGCACACGCCGCCGAGTCCCTCGGCGCCTTTATAAGCTCGACCACCGGCTAGTTCAAGCAGTCAGCGTTCGGTACGGTTCGGGTGCACTACTCCGCATCGATTTAGGTCGGTCATCTCTCTGCCCCCGCATCTTATCGTATACTGGCTAAGCAGCGTATAATATTTGTTGATTGTGTTGACTTCGTTAGCGAAACCGCACAATCGACTTATAGTATACGACGCTGATAGGGATTTCGCTTAGGATCTTTTGATTATAATTTAGAATCAGTTCATTTATATAAATATACCTTTGTTACTGTTCGCATTGCGCGTTTATATTATCTCCTCACACATTACCCCCTTACAGTTGGCGTCCCACCGCGGGCCAGTTCCCACATTAGTTATCTTTTAATTTTGTTTACTTCCATTGTTAGATTAACCGATTTACGTAAAAGTTTTTGCTTTCTACCTTCACTTATTTTTTTTTACTTATTTTGCGTTTCTTCAATCAATTAATATTGATTAGGTTAGTTAGGGAGTAATTGTTGTAGTCCGGGAGATAGTATTGTTTTAATAGTCCGGGAGCTAGGTTAGTTTGTTATTTCTCTTAGTTTTAGTTCGGGAGTTAGTATTTTTTTTTTTATAGTCCAGGAGCTGATGTTTATTGTAGTTAGTTAGTCTTTTATCATAGTCCAGGAGTTAGGTTTTAGCTATAGTTTAGGAGCTAGGTCATTTGTTGGATTGTTACTTGTTATTCATAGTTCATATCATAGTTAATATACAAAATTGAGTTATATCATATTTTGCCTAGACGTAGCCGAAGAAATAAACAAAACATGGCAAACGTCAGCTTTACTGATGATCAGTTCCGCGACTTGTTAGGTGTCCTGGCTAGTAGGGATAGTTCCGTAGCTAGGAAAACAGGTAGTTTTGCTACCTGTACTGCCCGTTACGATGGATCTCGTGACATAGCAGTAGTCGAGGCATTCCTGTCGACGGTACGCACCTTCAAGAAAATTGAGTCGATTACAGACGAGAATGCCATTGAAGGTCTTACACTGCTGTTGGTTGGAGATGCTTCGATCTGGTGGCTTGGAGTCAAGGACACTGTAACTACTTGGCATGACGCGACGGCATTGTTGAGGTCTACATTTGCGCCAAAGAGGCCAGCCTACAGGATTTACGACGAGATTGTCATGGACAAACAGAAAACTCCATCAGGTACCGAACTGTTCGTCGCGAAGAAGCGAGCACTAATGGCAGAGCTACCTAAACCGACTCTGTTACAATCGCAATGCTTGGATCTATTGTACACATCCCTGCACATCAACGTACGCGATAGAATTCCAAGGGACTCCATTGAAACATTTGACGATTTTCTGGTGAAAGCCCGGCAGCTGGAAGAAGTTGTCACTGAACGATCGGCAGGCAATAACAACACCACACCGATGGAGAAAAGGCAAAGATGTACATATTGCCGCGCATTTGGCCACAGTGAGAAGGAGTGCCGGAAGAAAGCCGTCAAAAATGAGCCGAATTCGACATACGAACCTTCCAGGCCTAACACCAGATCTGTGCCCAACGTTAAAATCACTTGCTATGGCTGTGGCGAACCCGGCGTAGTAAGGAGCAAATGTCTGAAATGCACGAAAACCAATGTTGGAACAGTTGGAGTGGGATTTTACGCCTTAAGTCCCACAGTTGCATCAGGAGCAAGATCTAGACCAACACTGAAGATTACAATCAGCGGTGTCAAAGGTCAAGCTCATATTGACACAGGAGCGAAGCTAAGTGTCGCATCGACTTCGCTGTACAGGGTATTGCAGCAAAAGGGCATCAAATTCCATCCGGAGAATGCTACAATCACCCTAGCAGATGGTTTGCGACGAAGACAGCAAATCCAGGCTGCCTTGGTGCCTGTGTCGCTTTGTGGTCGGACGATCCCCACAAATTTCATCGTGTTGCCAGAATCGCACGATAACCGGACCCTCTTAGGAGTTGACTTCCTCCAAGATGCCAACATGGCACTCAACGTGCCGCAGCTGTTGTTTCACTTCTTGGATGAGCCCGGCCGGAAGTATGACTTGTTTCCTGAGGAAGAAGATGGAGCACCCGTGTCCACGGTGCGAACGGAGCCTGCGAAAACCGAGACGGCGATCGAGAAACTCGTCAAAATGACGTCTCTGGAACCATTTGTGAGCCCAATGCTCATGACTCCGTCCCCACCTTCAAACCTACCGGAAGAATGTGAAATGGAGGATTCATATGGGCCACCGCCCTTAATCGAATTCTATACTCCTCCACAATCGCCCTCGAGAATGGAACCTGCACTAACTGGGTACTCACCAAGATTTGTCGGGTCACTATTCCGGGATGCGCAATCGAGCATCAACAACGCAGAGGTGACCCTATCACCAAAAAGCAATGCGCTGTTTGGTCCTAGCATTGACTTAGCAATGATTGCCCTGGCAGTCATCAAGGAGCTGTTTTGATGCAGGGGGAGGGCACAGTCAAGTGTCGACGTCCCGCTCCTGCTCATATTCCGGGTGATCATATCATGGTCACCGCAAATTTTCAGAGCATCACAGCTCGCTATCACGCAGCGAAGCTAGCTCCACGTTACGACAGGCCCTACGCTAACCTGCGGCAGCATAGGACCTGCTCCTATGGAGTTGCACACCCACGAGATCGCAACACTCCGTGGGGTATTTATCACTCCACAGCGCTGAGCCCCTACTAGGGTTCAGCCCTCTTGCCACTTAATCCTCTGAGATCTTTGCGCAGACGCGGCATACCACCAAAGCAGATGGCAGTTCCAGAAGCAGCAACTGGTCTCCTCGCCGGGCCGTCTTCGGGACCAGAGGGGGAGACTGTAACACCACAAAACTAGCGTCGCAGCGATAAGACTCCAGCGCGGGCCGAGCGACCGTACGCGTCCTCTCCGCCCCGCCGCACACGCCGCCGAGTCCCTCGGCGCCTTTATAAGCTCGACCACCGGCTAGTTCAAGCAGTCAGCGTTCGGTACGGTTCGGGTGCACTACTCCGCATCGACTTAGGTCGGTCACCTCTCTGCCCCCGCATCTTATCGTATACTGGCTAAGCAGCGTATAATATTTGTTGATTGTGTTGACTTCGTTAGCGAAACCGCACAATCGACTTATAGTATACGACGCTGATAGGGATTTCGCTTAGGATCTTTTGATTATAATTTAGAATCAGTTCATATATATAAATATACCTTTGTTACTGTTTGCATTGCGCGTTTATATTATCTCCTCACACATTACCCCCTTACACTTATTAATATCATAGTATCACACCTACTTTAAAATTACCTTGGTTAATTCCACCAGACTTCAATTCAAAACTTGTAAAATCGTTAACTTTTCGAGTGAATAAAATAAGGAACTATTTCAAAACTATGCGTTCTTGGCTGATAATTTATACTACAACACAAAGTTCAAGCTTAACTTACTATTATGTCTGAGTTTTGTTGAAATCTATTCACTTTTTGTATTAAAATTCGATTAATTAAGACGCATCAAAACTTCAATGGCCGCGCGGTAAACAAAACTGCGAGTTGAGTGAAAAAAATGCGGATTGTTACTATCTCGCTTGCTCAATTGAACCAGATTTTTACATACAAATAGAAGACTTATTGCGTCGTCATAAGGTTAATTTTAAAAGTGTGAAATCGTCTCATATAAACCGACCGTCCGTCCGACCGACCGTCTCTGTGTATTCGATTAGAAACATGTTATCACGGAATTAGTTGTATCACTTAATTACCCAAGTTTACCCTAATTACGCAACACATTTTCGTAAACGATTCCGATTAATTTGTTTCCTTTTGACAGTTCAACCACATTCATTGCGTTATTTACGTTGCTGAACAGAATTTATTTACGAATTTTTGAAGCAATGGATTAGCAATCTGTTTCAAAGCGATTCAGATTCTGATTGATTGTGCATTACGTAATTGGGGTACTGGTTAAGTTTATTCTTTGTGACAGATAAACAAAAGCCGTGTTTGATCATAACTTATTACCTACCCTGACAGACTAACTGACTGAACTGACATCAGTAGTTGTATTAGAACCTCAGATTAGAACCTACTAATAGTATTTTAATCTTTTGGAGAACCAATGTCAATTAATATTGACAAAGAGTCAAAATAATTGACATTGGTCCTCGAATTACGTTTGTTTGTTCAAAATATTATGCAATATTTTAATTTCAAATCGGATTGTTTCGTCGTTTGGAAGGCGTGAGTTTATGTGTATATTGTGTATAATGTAATGTATTTTATAATCTGTATGAGCTTTTTTGGAAAAAAAAATTTTAGTACCTATGTAATTTATTTGCAATTCCTTTAATAAAATTGCATATCGGATATGTTGACATACGTACAAAGTTATTCAATATAATCTTTACCTTTATCTATAAAAATAACTAATTATTACACTAATTATAGTTTTTGTTTGTGAGCAATAAATAAAAGATATTCGTTTGCTACTCACGGTTATATTGTACACACACCAATTCGACACACACAGAGATAGTTTACAACACGGAAAAGAAAGTTTTATAGTTGAGGTATTTAACAGTTCGTACACAGTACTTGGGCAATTCCTGAAGGGAGCGAGTACTCGTATACTAATAACCGGAAGGGCACAAAGTTGCGTGGCGTTAGCGTCGCAACAGCGAGATCGAACCAAAGGTCAGGCAAGTTGACCGAACGCGCGCTGAGTAGCGCGACCCCTACTCATGCACGTCGACTACCTCACGGCGTGACGTAGTCGCGGCGCGGCTCCACAGTACGTTATTGTTATGTACGACGGTGATGAACAATATTATAATTATATAAGTGTAAATATTATTTACGTAGATATAAGTGTATAATTGTATAATGTTTGTTATGTTTAAGTGAGTGTATAAATATAATTGTTAAGGATATATATTGTATTCTGTAGGATAAATGTTAAGGATCGCCACAATATATATATATTGTATTGTGAAGGATCGCCACATCACTCCTCTCCAGAGACCGTCCTACGGTATCTGGGAATTGAACCCTTCGAACCGACCTGAAAGTTCTGATTGGTAAGTCCGTGAGCTGTTCTTCCTCTTCTTGAACAGGTTGGTCAGATGGTGACGTGTCAGCCAATATGTAGGCGGGTTTTAGGCGGTCCACGGAAACTTTGACCTGTTTTCCTTTTACAAGTATTGTAAAAGTTTTGTCGCTTGTTGGTACCACTTCATGAGGACCGGTGTATGCTGATTGCAATGAACCTCGAACCGCATCGTCCCTAAAGAATATGTGGTTTGAGGTAGTGAGGTCCTTATGGACAAATATTTTGTCCCCGCAGTGGCGTGCAGCTGGAGCGGGCTGTAATTTTGCGGCAAACGAGCGAAAACGCGTGGTGAACTCAGAGATGTCAGTGGTGCCGCTGTCACCGGAAATGAAAAATTCTCCCGGAAGTCGTAATGGCTCACCGTATTGGAGTTCCGCAGAAGAACTCTGAAGATCCTCTTTAAACGCGCTCTGGACACCCATACCAAGGGCGGAGGTTCTGTCCAGTTATGGTCAGCGTGGCATATTATTGCCGTTTTGAGTTGCCTGTAGAATCGTTTCACTAGGCCGTTGCATGCTGGGTGGTAGGCTGTGGTCTTCCGATCTTTGAATCCGACTATTTTTGCGAGATATTGGAACAGTGTGGATTCAAATTGCCGTCCTCTGTCTGTGACAAAATCTGTTGGACAACCAAAGCGGGAGATCCAGTTGGCCAGCAATGCTTTACCGACTGTCTCCGCGGTAATATCTACAATCGGTACAACTTCTGGCCACCTAGTGAAATGATCCACGGCCGTTAGGCAGTACCGGTACCCCTGTGATGGAGGAAGAGGACCTATTAGGTCAATGTGCACGAAGGCAAATCTAGCACTGGGTAATTCGAATGTGCAAAATGGTGATGACACATGACACATGACACATTTACTTTTGTGCGTTGACAGCTAAGACACGTTCGTGACCATTGTCGGCAGTCCTTGCGGACTCCAGGCCAAACGTACCGCTGCGCAACTAATTTTGAGGACGTGTTTGCTCCTGGATGGCTGAGGCTCTGAAATATTTGCCGTCGGAAGGGTTTTGTCACAAATTGTCTGGGAGTGGCTGTACTCACGTCACATAGTACCTCGACGGGACTGCCGTCGATTTTAAGCCTCTTTAGTTGAAGAGATGATTCTGACTCTAGAAGTTGCAACAGTTCCGGGTCGGAAGCTTGTGATTTAGCGAGAACCTCAAAATCGACTGGAGTTTGCAGTTCACTGACACGGGAAAATGTATCGGCGACGATATTATCCTTGCAGGAAATATGTTGATGTCTGTTATGAACTGCGAAATGAAGTCGAGCTGTCTATACTGACGAGGGGCACAGTTGTGCTTTCGCTCATGGGAAGCGTATATCAACGGCTTGTGGTCAGTATAGACGGTGAAGTGTCTCGCTTTCAATATGTGGCGGAAGTATTTTAAGCCTTCGTAGATCGCGAGGAGCTCACGATCGTATGGCGAGTACTTCAGCTGAGCGGGGCTCAACTTGCGTGAGAAGAAGGCAAGTGATTGCCACTGGTCGTCCCTGAACTGTTGCAAAACTGCACCCATTGCCAGATCTGACGCTTCTGTAACTAGAGCGAGCTTCGCTTGGTAGTCAGGGTGTGCAAGCAATACAGCGTTGCAAAGGCTGTCTTTGCACATATTAAAGGCGGTGAGCGCCTCACCTGTTATTTCCACGGGATGTTGACCTTTTACTGAGCCAGTTAGCAGGGCGTTAAGTGACCAGGGCGTTAACCTTGAAATTTTGCGTCTTTTGATATAAACCGCCTGTAAAAGTTCAACATCCCTAAGAAAAGCCTGAGCTCCCTAACAGTCTTAGGTGTAGGGAAGTCCTTGATGGCTTCGACCTTCCTTGAACTCCAAGGGTCTGGTACCAGCTACAGACATGCGATAACCTAAAAATGTGACTTCGTCAGATCCGAACACACATTTTGAGGTGTTGATGACGATGCCATATTTGTGCATCCCGGTGAAGAGTTGATGCAGGTGGTCCTCGTGCTGCTGCTGGTCTTTCGAGAATATTAAAAATTCGTCTAGGTAGCAATAACAGAAGTCAAGATCACGCGTCATTTCATTGACGAATCTCTGAAATGATTGACCTGCGTTCCTCAGACCGAAGGTCGGAAATTCGTACAGGCCAAACGGTGTTGTTATCGCCGTCATCTGGATGTCGTCCTCGCCGACTGGAATCTGGTTATAGGCCTTCACCAGGTCGATAGTGGAGAAGACCTTACAATTACAACCAGCTATGCTGTGGGTGAGGTCGTGGATATATTTAATGGGATACCTGTCAGGAATAGTCCTTGCGTTGAGCAGCCTGTAGTCGCCGCAGCGTCGCCAGCTGTTGTCCTTCTTTGGCGCTAAATGAGGGGTGAAGACCAGGGGCTCTCAGATGGTCGAGCAGTGCTGTTGCTAAGCATGATCTCAAATTCCTGCTTAGCGATCTGCAGTTTGTCTGGAGCTAGCCTTCGAGGGGAACAAGAGATGGGCGGGCCGGTTGTGGTGCGTATATGGTGTACTGTGTTGTATATGGTTTTACGGTGTGTGCCAGCGCAGAGGGTCGCGTGATTTCGGGGTACTTATTAAGTATCAAGTGATACCTGGAATCACCGACTGAGACCTTTACTGAACACGTCGCGGAAGCCTTTGCAATGGAAGCTGTGACAAACATTGATGTGGTTTTGTCCACCAAACGTTTATTTCTGATGTCAACAAGCAGATCGTAAAAGCTTAAAAAATCTACGCGAATGATTGGCTTGGTGACATCGGCTACCATAAACCGCCATGGGAAGTTACATCGAAAACTTAAATCTAAATTAAGCTGTAGGTAGCCGTAAGTATCAATTATAGACCCGTTAGCGGCCGATAATAATTGATAGTTCGACTTGACACGTTGTTCACGTAGAACATACCGCGGAAACACACACAAATCATTACCAGTGTCCACTAAAAACTGTGTTTTTGATGTTCGGTCCGTGACGAAGAGGCGACCGGTGGTTGTCAGACAGCCGTCAGCCGCCATTACCGACTGCCTTTGGACTTTCCCGACTTCTCGAAATCGCATGCTTTTCAGGCTTTTCGCACTTGTGAGCGTTGGACCCGTACTTGAAATGTTAAAAGCAATACGTTTGCTTCTGGTGGCTTGACTCGGACCGCTGTCTGGATCGATGACGCTGTTTTATTTATTTTATTTTATTTATTTGGCTCACCAACAATTGAATACACTGATACAAAGATAATGAGATACATTCAATATACTTATAGACTAGTGTACCAATCTCTTACAGGTAAGCACATCATGCATTACTTATGTTGTTGGTTGATATTGATAAGTAGCTACAACTTAAAATTAGATGAGTTCTTATACTCATCTAAGATAATGTAATATTATTTTCAAACCAATTACAATTTAAAATCAAATTAAAATTTAAAAAAAATCCAATATAAATCCAAAATAAAATCATAATTAAAATCACATTAAATCAAAATTAACACTAAAACTAAGATTAAAATCAAAATTAAAATTAAATTCACCCTGAAATTATTGAAATTATTTTACAAATTTTTGTACATAGTATTTCGGAACTTACCAAGTGAGTCAGAGTGCACATCAACAACATCACTGCAGCTATTTAATAATTTACATAGGCGGGGGATTGGAGAATTAGCCCCAAGAACAGTTCTGCGAAGAGGAGGACATAAGGGGGTTATAGGGGCTCGTGGGCTTTTCGTGGGTACACGGATTTTGATCCTGCTCAACAATTGGGGACAGTCAATTTTATAATTCAAAATTTTAAATAAAAACAACGAATCCAGTAAATCTCTCCTCTTTTGTAGGGATATCATCTTGAAATGCAAGAGTCTATCTTTATACGATCGTTTCTTTTTTGCTATCCCGGAAGAGTATGCTAAATGCCACAAAAATCGTTTTTGAACCCTTTCCAATCTTAGTGTGTGGGTGGCATAATGGGGTCTCCATACAGTGCTGCAATATTCCAACGAGCTACGGACCAAACAATTATAAAGAAGAATTTTTGTCTTAGTGCGACGGAAACAAGTAACATTTCTAATGACAAACCCAAGCATTCTAGAGGCTTTTTTAACTACATTTTCAATATGGTGTTGCTGTTGGTGGTTCGAGCGCGATTGCGAACGAGGTCTTCTACTCAGCTGCGTCGTCAGGTTCTTCACGGCCTTCTTTAGTTCGGCGATCTCGTTCGCCATCTCGTGCATGCTAGGACCTGATGCCGATGCTGCAGCAACTTGGCTTGAGGTCACGATGTCCTGAACCCTGTCCGCCAGGTCTGCTAATTCTTTCAGGGAAGTATGTGGCTGTGAAGCGAGCAGAGTCTGGACGTTGCTCGGCTGACGACTGCTCCATATAGTCCGGAGAAAGTCCTCTGGGACGCTCGGTACGGCCAAACTTTGGAGGTGTCCTAGAAACTGTGAAGGCTTTCGATCTCCACGCTCTTCGTGTATGAGAAGCTGCTTCACTCTCTTCTCATGTGATGTGGTCAGTCTCTTAATAGCTCGTGTTTGAGCTTCTCATATTTGTTGTCCTCCGGCGGGTTGAGTAAAATGACCCTTATTTGTTTGGCGTACTGGTGTTCAAGGTTGCCGATGACGTGGTTGAACTTCATCGCGTCGCTGGTGATGTTCGCGGTCGCGAACTGAGACTCAACTTGTGCGAATCAAACCTCTGGGTCATCCGGCCAAAATGGTGATATTCGCACCGCAATACGGCAAATGTCGGATGGCTCATCAATGGACACGCACTTTGCGGGACGAGCTCGTTGACGCGAACGGCTGGTTCCGAACGATTTTGCAGAGTCACTGCGTTCGCTCATGGTGCTACTGTGATTTTCCTTTTCTCCTTTATAATATTGACCGTCCTTTTCAGGGTACACGTAGATGTCGAGCCTTTCTGGCGTATTCTAAGCGGGGTCACCAATTTAATGTCGGGTATGTACACTAATTATTGTGTTTGTTTGTGAGCAGTAAATAAAAGATATTCGTTTGCTACTCACCGTTATATTGTCCACACAACAAACACAGATCGTTCACAGAAGAAAGGCACTGAGTTTGGACACATAGGTACAGAGATAGTTTACAACACGGAGAAGAAAGTTTTATAATTGAAGGTATTTAAACTATAAAACTTTCTTCGCCGCGCGGCCTCTTAGGCCGCGCGGCGCGATTTCGCGACAACCCGTCAAGCCGCGCGGCCAGAGATAAGAGCTCGCTAATATTAACAAAAACTGAGAGCTTTTTGTTACGTAAATAGTCTTATCGTTAATGGTTTTGGGTTCCTGATTAGACAAAGGATTTTTTATAATACTTAGAATCTTTGTAAGCGAACGCTAGTATTTATAAATAAACATTCTTATCAGATTCATATAAGAAATTCCTTTGTTCATTGTTTTGATTATTTATAATAAAACTACTGGTTCGATTCACATGAAATTTCGCAGGATACATTATGAATACATATACTATCGGTCAAAACCATCATTTACGAACAAACACAATAAATAAAAACACCAATTATTAAAAAAGTTCAATAATAATAGGTATCCGTATCATTACGTAACATTACTTAGTTGATAAAAAATATTGAACTCTTATTTTTTTCTGAAAAATGGCATCGTTATTATGCAATAACTATAAAATAATATAAAATAAATGACTTACCAGCGATTACATGCACAAAACACACACAAAACTCAAAATTTCACATCAACACGGTTTTTCACTACCGAGTTTGTTTACATTTTTTGATGGGTCCGTAATAGGTAATTACGATGTTATTTTGTGCAAATTTTATCTATATACGATGACGACACTACTTAATTATTGAAATAACACCATTTCCCGTCGATTTACACTTAAAAAACAATAGAAAACAAATAAATAGAACGCGGAGTGCAGCGCGCTGAACGCATGCGCAGACGCCATTTTGCCGTGCCAAAATGTTCAATTTTTACTTTTTTCTAGAATTGTTTCTACATATTTTGACGTTTTGGTCGATTTATTTGACAAGTATATTACCAAATCCATAGAATAAAATTAACTATAGACCATATAAGCCCCTATGCATAGTACAAATACAGTTTGAATCAGCTTGAACGTAGTGCGGCCTCAAGGCCGCAGTAAGGATTGACGGTATTGGCAAAGAGCGCCGCCGTGAAGCAACGTTATGTCCGGACCGGTAGAGTTCGTACACAGTACTTGGGCAATGATTCCTGAAAGGTTATAGTGAGTATACTAATAACCGGAAGGGCACAAAGTTGCACGGGCTTCGCGTCGTGACAGCGAGATCGGACCAAAGGTCAGGCAAGGTGACCGAACGCGCGCTGAGTAGCGCGACCTGTAGCGCTCCTACACACGATGCCGCCACCGCGCCGTCGCCGCGCCGACGCCGTACAACTACAATGTACATACGAGTCGCGCGAAGACCGCCACCGCGCCGCCGCCGCGCGCGGTCCTCGTCTCGCCACCGCGCATCTATTTGATTCATTCCATTACCGGCCGCGTACTATACGCGTACGGAATGAATCAGGATAATGAAATAACTGGTAACGCGCGCGGTGGTGGCGCGGCGGCGCGGCGGCGCGGTGGCGGTCTTCGCGCGACTCGTATGTACCAGTGTAGTTGTGCGGCGTCGGCGCGGCGACGGCGCGGTGGCGGCATCGTGTGCAGGAGCGCGTACTCATGCACGTCAACAACGTCACGGGCGTGACGTAGTCGACGTGCATGAGTACGGGTCGCGTAATGTAGTCGTCACGGGCGTGACGTAGTCGCGGCGCGGCTCCACAGTACGTTATTGTTATGTACGACGGTGATGAACAATATTATAATTATTTAAGTGTAAATATCATTTGTAGCTTGATATTTTCCTGGCTGACTGACTCCTTGACAATTCAAAAGTGCCTGTATATGGTTTAATTGAAATAAATGCTTTGAGTTTGAGTTTGAGTTTGAGTAGATATAAGTGTATAATTGTATAATGTTTGTTATGTTTAAGTGTGTGTGTAAATATAATTGTTAAGGATAGATATATATATTGTATTCTGTAGGATAAATGTTAAGGATCGCCACAAACCTTTCTGGGAATCTCTCATTAAATAAAACCTTTCTTTAAATACTTGAAAACAGTCGTAACTAAATTATGTACTTATTTGACTACCTAATACCTATGTCTTTTTTAAGCCTTATTCCTTTCTAATAAGTAACTCACTTATATAGTTTGACTTTATTATTATTTAGGTTTTGGACTATACAGCTACATAATGACCAGCTTGACGGGTGTGACAATCATCTCCTTCGCCTGCATCGTGTTTGCCACCACCATCATAGTGCCCACCAGTGCCTGCGAGCTGGAGACCACGGGCAGCCAACAGGGGTTGTTGGCCGCTGGACCTGTCGTGGGTAAGTTCGATGAAAGAAGTATCTTTTCAGTCAAGATCTTCTCACAGAGCACTCGCTCGTAATCTATAGTCGACAGAAAACAGTCGCCGTAGCCGGAATCGGCATAGAATGTATGTATAAGGTAGTTGAAAGAACTGTTACTGCAAGTGAATGCTGAACGCCTGGTCCTAAGAGCCGAAAACTGCCGTACTTTTTGAAGTGAAAACTTCTTTAACGGCGTTGTGCACTTTTTTTGGGATGGGTAAAAAATGTTAAACTCGCGTCAGGACGTGACCGTAAGCTCCGTTGCCTAGCAACCGACAAAGTAAACATCAAAAAACTTTTTACAAAAAAAATTTAAACCGACTTCCAAAAAAAACCACTACAAAGTGAAAAATAACTTTAATTTCGGAAGTCGGTGTCTTTGTTTTTTAATTTTCGTTTTTTGCCACCGACTTCCGAAATTAAAGTTATTTTTCACTTTGTAGTGGTTTTTTTTGGAAGTCGGTTTAAATTTTTTTTGTAAAAAGTTTTTATTTTTCACTTTTTAGTTGTGGTACCTACCCCACACAATATCCAATACCACTAACTGCAATAAATAACAGTGACAGGAAGTTATCATCATATCGTCCATATAAACTAAGTGGGAAAAATATGTATTATTGAAGCTAACTCAAAAACTATCTAAGCAAAGTCAATAAAATTTATATGGGACCACCTCGGAAGCTTACCCTTTCAAACAAAAAAATAATTTTCAAAATCGGGCCACAATTGGCGGAGATATCGGTGAACATACATAAAAAAAAAAAAAAAACATACAAAATAAATAGTCTTTGAGATTACGTAGAGATTGCGAGGTAAGAAATATTACCCATATTGATGGGTAAAAAAAGGCAGTCAAAACATAATTCATGAAAAGTGTCTATTTTTGTTAGACTATATTTTGAAATTAAATAACTAAATGTAGGTTCTATTACTAATGAATAGTATATTTAACCAAATAAATTAAAGTACTTTTATACTGATAAATAAAGCAATTCGTGCGAAATTATTCCCTAACCATTCCAAAATATTCAAAAATGCACAATGTTAATGTTCAAGTTTTCTCTTCTGCCGGCACTCCCGGAGTGCCCGTTGTTTTTTTTTTTATCATGTTTTACTATCGATACCCTGTCTCGTTCCCTCCCTGCGGGGCTAACACGGGCGTACCCAAGACGTTTGTAACAAGACATGATAAATTTTATCATGTCTTGCAATTTGTCTTAAATGCTAGCACGGGTCAACCATGTGATAAAATCTGAGGCGCGACATGCCTTTCTTGTTGCTAACTTCATAGTGTGACACAGTAAATTAAAAAAATTAAAATGTATATGATCAGTGAATATGCGACCAAATAAAATAATACGTGTTTATAGTGCAGGTTCATACAGTTTTACAACTTTTAATTTTGTTGTATACTAATTCATTTTTGACGTACGGACGACAGTCATTATGTGGCATTTGTGACAAAATTGGCGCGCCCATAGTAGCAAATAAGACATAGAATCCCAAATAAACGTCAAGAAGCTATGTCACAAGTCAAGAGATTATCTCACGTCGCCGTGCTAGCATTTGTGACAAAACTGTTTTATCGCCCAAATTGTGATAAAATGTGTGACTTAAGCTATCTCACAGTAGGCCATGCTCGGTGCGCTGTCCCGGTCCGCGGCTTGATCCTGTATTGGCGCTGATACAGGACACGCCTTTTATTTTTTTATTTTGTTCTTTCTTTTTTTGTTGGAAATCATCAAATAACTTTAGGACTTTCCCGCAACCCCGGCAGGCATGCCATGCATCCCTGATCTGTGTATGAGTCTCATGCAGGTCTTCCCCGCGATCTTCTGTTACAAATTGCTTACTCACTACGTATTGACAACTTCAAGTGCTGCTAAGTACCACCTGTGTTTATAAATTGTTCTTCCCCAGGATCAATGCTGGGCGGTATCCTGTGGGGCTACCTGGCTGACACGCGCGGCAGACGCAAGATGTTGCTGTTCTCGCTCATAGGCGGCATCATATTCAACCTGGTGGCCAGCATCTCAGTCAGCTGGGTCATGCTTTTAATCTTCCAGTTTATTGCTGCCCTTGCGTAGGTTTTGTTTCTTTTAATTTCTTTAGTGTACTGTAGGCATTTATCTATTTTAATTTATTTATATACAGGGTGTTAAAGTAATTGCGTGCCATAGCTTAGGGGTAGGTTCAGTATCGATAAAGGAAACTAGGAAAAATAAAAATAAATCCAGAAAAATTATTTAAAAAAAACATTAAATAAAAATTGCATGGTCAACCTAATTTAGTACCTACTAACTTAAAATAGCAATCAAATAAACTTAAAACATGAGTAAATAAGTTGATTTTTAATCTTTGTAAATACCTGATTCCAAACTAAATTAGGTTGACCTTGCATTTTTTTAATTATTTATTTTTTATTTTTTTTCTGGATTAAATTTTTATTTTTCCTAGTTTCCTTTATCGATACTAAACCTACCCCTAAGGTATGGCACGCAATTACTTTAACACCCTGTATACCTACAATATTGTACATCAAATTAAAAAATATATAATGTGTTTGGTCTCGGACTGTACAAAGACCCCAAGATAGTTGGGAAAAGGCTAGGAAGATTGATTGTTTGGTCTCGGACTGTACAAACTTTAAGGGAAGGTAGTTTGCTCTATTTTATCAATAAAATTATTCTACATGGGGGGTCGGAACCCAACCCTCCCCCCCTAAATGGCAGCCATTTTTGTATTTTGATCGCATTTTATTAAGCGTGCATACTAAAAGTACTTTAACTTTGGAATTTAATGTACAATTATCGTAAAAAAAAACTTTTAATAAGCGAAAAGTGTTAACAATGGGTTAAATAACTCAAATACTGACAGTAAATGCTGCATCATATTGAAATAATTGCTAAAAGATCAATATCAAAAAGTTAATTTTAAGCCGCCATGGGGGATGAATCAAACAGTTCATTTTGAGCCGCCGTGGCTCTTTGGGGTTGGATGAAGCAAAAAGTTCATTTTGAGCCAGTCAACACCAGAGAAGAGGTGCTGGGTGTATTCGCGGGGCGTAGAGTGACCAATGGGGGGCGCGGCGGCTCTAATAATAAACTATAGGTTTATAACATTTTATGTTCTTGATTATAAAAAGGTTAAGGCTAGTTTTCAAAACCCGAACGTTTCATAATATTGTAGAGATTACTGTAAAATTAGCTTCACTTTTTCTGCATAAGTCAAAAAAATACATAAGTTTTCCTACTTCAATATGAATGGAAGAAAACCGAACCTATCCGAGGCGGCGCGGCGAGCTACTGTCGAGCTCACTTTGTTCGCCCTTCCATTCTACATTCTCTTGATTCTTCAACTTTTCTGTGTACATCGACAAAGTAGCTCCTTTTCTTTATGAATGGTTAAAAGAAAAATGTAACGAATCCGAAATTATACAAAAATTTTCGAGCTCGTCTTGCTCGCTCTTACATTTTGCATTCTCATCATTTTTGAGTTTTTCTGCAAACTCGACAAACTAACTTCTATTTCTGTTTGAATAATCAAAACCTATCCAAGGCGGTGGGTGCAAACATATTCAACTTTACTTTCACTTGCTTTACATTCTTATGCTTGGCTGCATATGTGGACAAAGTAACTCTGCGGCGTAGTGATTTTAAAAGAAAGTTAGGGGGGCGCGTATGTTAAAAGGTTGGGAGCCCCTGCTTTATAGGTAGTCTATTTTAATCTGTAGACTGTCATTAATCTGTAACTATGAAAATACAAGCCATAAACCTTATACCTTCTTCTCATTAAGTATCTCGTACGCCCAGCAGAACCATTATGAAATTGGTCCTACGGTCCGAATAATCGAGGGACACCAGACGCGGTAGATTGGCAAAACTAGAATAAATGTTTAGATATTTAATGAGTTTAAGATACCTTTACTTATTTCTGCTAAAACCAAGCAATTATAGTAAAGTAGTAATTCTGATAGTGACTCATAATATAATTTTCATTAATAATTTTACTAAACCGCTCTAAAAAGATTAATTATAAATAAAACCTACAAGGTAAAAGATTATAAATTATAAATAAAATCTCTGTCAAAATATTACCGTAGCCGACCGTAAGTAGGTTATAATTATACCTTCAAACAAAGAGTAGTAAATAATAAACACTCGATTAATAATAGAAATAGAAAATTATTCATACAAGGCTTAATCTTTTTTAACATTGAATGATTTTATCAACAAACACACGTATAGCTACTAGATAGTTATAAATAAATGATAAAACTCAGTTAAATGCTAATTTAATAACTAAGTATCTAAAAAAAAAGTAGGTTACCTCAATGAGTAATTTTTTATCTGTTTTCCATACGTCTTGATTTAAACTGACTTAGCTACTTATTGTATTTATTTTTTGTATAACTGCCGAGTTGACACAACTGGCTAATCCGCAAAACAGACCAATCAGCTAAACTGACTACGCAACGAAACTGGCGAATTAAATAAACAGACGACTGACGAGTGAGGGAAACTGACCAGAGATGCGCGGACTCGGATGGATTGTATCTGTGGGCACGGCAGTTGTCCTCTTCATGTAACCAAGCCCCCAATAAGGAACTCGATAGCACTCAACTTATTTAAAAATCCTCCAGCACTCATCAGTACTTAAGCATCTTACAAAATCCATCTTTAATTTTTCAGTGCATCAGGCTTGTACTCGATGTCAATGTCCCTGCTGAGTGAAAGTGTTCCGATGGCCAAGAGGAGCCTCGTCGTAGTACTGGTGTCCAGTATCTTCCTCCTCTCCCAGGGTATCATGGCAGGTGAGGGAATAAAACACTAACGGGTGCTTAAAAAATGCAGGAATCTGAATAGGATTAGAATTAGGCCGAGGTGTATAAACGTTAGGTACAGTTAGTTCATTTCAAATTTAATGGCGGCTCTAAAGTGCGCTTCTCGCTGCGCAGTACCGCACCCTTCACCACCGCTGAACCATGAATTCGTTACTGCGCACCAACTCACCTCATGTTCCGAGCCACCATTAAGTTTGAATCGGGGTATACTTAACACGTACGAGTACTTAGGATAAGCATTATTCCTATCTCTGTCGTACAACTGAAAAACTACAAGTGATATAAAGCATGAGCTAAGTAACGTTTATAAATCTCGGATTTAAAGTTTAGTGAGCAAGACTCAGGAAGGGCGAGGGTCTGTTGGGTCTTGTCACGTGTCTGCCCACTATGATAGCTGGGAGTCATTTAAAGGTGTGACTGTTTACTTTCTAAATTCCAGTTCTGGCGATACCAATCATTCCCCTAAGTTTCTCCTACGACCTTCCCGCTCTGGGCATCAAGTGGAACTCTTGGCGCACCCTGCTGGTGGTGAACACCGTCCCCAGTATCATCACCATCATCTGGCTGTTCTTTATGAAGGAGAGCCCTAAGTTAGTCTTCGTTATGGGAGATGAAGACAGAGCCATGGATATATTGAGGACCATCCACAAGGTCAATCATTTCAGATCCAAGGAGGAATTTCAGGTAAATTTCCTTAAGGCTGTGTCAGAAGGTAAAGTGAAAAGAAGATGGTTTGAAAATTACTTTATTAACTAATTAGAGTTTCTCTAAAAAAACCTTTTGAATTTATGAAAGGTAGAATGCTTGCCTGTTATTTAGTTTGAAGATTCTTGATTTATCGAAATTTCGAATTATTTATAAAATAGCCTCCCAGGCGATCATTAAATTAGTATTAAAAGGTGATCAAACAAGATTAGTATTCTAGGGTTAACTTTTCACCGCATGAGTCATTGAACGCCGTAACATAAACCGCATAAACGCATCGCATACTCTGTTGTATTATGTATAAGTATTGTATAATCGCCATTGTCATCGACACTTCGTCATCTTGACTGCAGCCCAAATTCAAAAGGTATCATGTTTCTCAGCAAAGTCAGAGTTTCGACTTAAATGCATTAAGTAGATGAAAAACTTATTTACAAGAACAATGGTGCCGATTCTCTTGTACACCGACCTAACTACAACTTACTACTAAAACTTTTGGCTATGAGAATCTTAAAGCTATTCTGCAAAAATATCTCAAATTAAAAAAAAAAATTACACATCTAAAATCGAATTTGACAATCGTGACGCGACTCCACGTGATACTTGTTTGCTCTACCCCTTGAATTTTTCACTTTTTGTATGGACAATATCAAAAATTATTATCAACATGTTGAGTTATTGGGTTACTGGTGGGTTTAAGAGAGTATAACGGGGGTCAAAATTTTCATTATTTTTGCGATAGGACGCATCATTTTTGAGATATAAGCAAAAGAAAAAAAAGATACAGTACTGTTTTTGCACCTGAAGTCGAAGTGTTGGTGTCAATTTTAGTTCATGCCAACTAATTTTATTCCACTCCTTTTTAATCGCGTTTAAATAAATAATCGGATTTAGTTGGATTATCAAAATTTTTTGGTGAAAAACGTCTAATTCAGAATAGCAAAATTACCATTTTCACTAAACTATTATCTCAGTGCCATCTTAGTGCTGTCAAACCAAATTATAGTTAAGTTGTGTCACTGTAGGTAATATGTGACTGTAGTCTATTTCAGAATGGGAAATCGTCGTTTGACAGGAACAAACAAAATTTTGGTGATTTTTTTGTCTAGTTTAGAGAGGCATTTGTGACAAGAGAATCGGCACCATTGTCACGCTAAGTTACTGACTAGAAGCTGATGCTGCACATTTCTTATATTTTTCAGGTGAAAGGATTATTACAAGAAGGAAACGCACCAGGTGCATCAGGTGGATCTCCTAAAGACCAAATTGTGCCGCTGTTCAAACATCCACTGCTGAAGCTCACTATCATCATGATCACACTCTTTGTGTTCCAACAGTGAGTACATTTTATTATAACCTTTAACACGTTCAGTGCCGGGAGCCCTCCTGAAGGGTTCACCTAGTCGCATACGGGATGCCGGGAGCACTCGCGAAGGGCTCATTTTAAATGTAGGTTTTTCTTAGCGAATACAGCATTGTAAACCGTGAAAACTAAATCAAATGTATATTTTAACAAGATTTATTAGTATATGCGTTGGTTTTCAAATCATTGAATTAGATTTTTTTTATTTTTTCGTTCACGGTTACAAGTATTCACTAAAAATTTAAAAGGTTGGAAACTGCGTATAGCGACAAGACCCCCAGAAAACACTATTTCACTTCATTTTACAGTGTTTTATAACACGGTTTTAAACCTAATGCCGTTGACCATCCGCGATGGTTAACTTTAGCGCAAACGTAATGCCGGGAACCCTCCCGGAGGGTCCACTTGCAATATGTATGGCGGCATGGCGTATGAGCTCGACGAAAATGGGTGGAGTCGAAAGTGTTAAATACGGGATCCCCCCGTTTTGCCTAAAGGATTTTGACAAATTTTCATTATCCAAACAAATTTTAGCAACCTTTTTTTATACCAATGCAATATTTGGAATGATTTTAGTACGCACATTTTCATTTGGTCAAATTTTTACTTGGCAGAATATTACCAAGGATAATGTCATTAAGGCATTTGGTCTTTAATCAAATGATTTATTACAGCAAACTATCTTTAGACAAATAGACAATAAACATTTAGTCAATTGATTTGTTATGACAAAAAATTTAAAGACAAAATTAAGATTTTTTGGTAATTATATAATAAAAAAATGCGCTTTTATTTTAATAATTATAATCATTTATATGCGATGTTATTTGCGTACTTCTTTGTAAGTTTATGTAAGGCTAAAAGCGTCTTGGTATTTTTTGTCTCCGACCTGTTTGTTGTAAAACAAATACACAGAAACGAATCGCTGCAAAACCGACTCCACGTAGTCTTGTCTGCCCCACCCCTAGAGTGTAATTTAAACCCGCGTAGGCGCGGAGGGGCTTCGCCGGCCAGCCTCAGCCGCGGCGGTGAGCGTTAAAACCATCTGCGACGATAAGCTCGCGTGGAGCCGCCCAAACCCCGCAGCGCCGGAGCCGTGACAGAAACAATGCTTGCTGCATGTTGCATGTCTGCTTGCATGTTGCATGCCTGCTTGCATGTTTATTTGCATGCTGCTTGCCTGCTTGCATGCTGCATGCCTGCTTGCACGCTGCATGCCTGCTTGCATGCTGCATGCTTGAAGCAAGCAAATCATGATATTGACCTGTTTCTGCTCCTGAGAATCGCGGATCTTGACTTTCAGAATGTTGACCTTGACATCTACGTCAATAACATCAAGGTCAAGGACAATGCCCTTAAGGTGTCCCATGGTGTTTCCCCACCCTACTACACCCACATCGTATCGATTTTTTTTCGTAAATTGAAAACTAGCGAAATTAAGTATTTGGCTTATTTTATTTTGCGTAAAATATGTTATACCAACTGAAATATTTGACTAAATTAAAATTGGTAAAAGTAAGCAAGCAAGCAAGTTATTGTTTAAACGTTCACTTGCCAAACATTAGGTTTGCGTTACAATTATTTGTGAAGAGTTTATTTGCTAAGTAATAATTTGGCAAATGAAATTATGCAGAAAATTGTTTGGGAAGTGATAATTTGTCAATTTCTTTTAGATGAAACAAGGGAGACCCGTTAAATACATTAATTTTATGTACATCATAGCTAACATTTTCTATCCATTTCTGATGTTTTCTATGGTCTTAATAAATCTGGTCTTTTTGTTCAACGTCTGTTAAATTCAAATTGTCATGGCGAATCAAAACGTTGAACGACTGTAAAAGCTGTGTGTAGGCAGGTACCTACGACTAACTTAGTGCCGCTTGGTTTTGTTATGAAGAGAAAGCTAATGAATTAATTCTCAGTCACTTGATAAATGTCTGTGTCGCTGACGAATTCCATTGTTTTTGTGTTGTGGCGGCATCTATATCGCCACATGAGAACTACGCATCAAAGACCTGACGTCACACAAATCCTGCATCGCGCAATTAGAGTTTACCACGCGAACGCCATAAATAAATAACTTCCCCGACATCAATCGTTGGGCTGTTAGTAGTTGCTTGCCAGACAGGATGTCTGGTCGGAGGATGTAAGTAATTTAGCCGTTGAAAATCGCGGGGAAGAACTGGATGAGAATCGTGCAGATAACCATGGAACAAAAATGAGGGGGCCTATACTCAGCAGTGAGGGAACAAGGCTGCCAGTGAAGATAATGATTATGAAGTAGATGAACCCATTGTTACGCATTAGTTAAACCATCAACATCGTGTTCCAGGGTGGGAGCCTTCGTAGTCTGGCTGCCGACCATCGCAGACCAGTTCGTGCGCATCCTGGAGACTGGTGAGAACTCGGACCTCACCATATGCGGCATCATCACCATGGATAGTCCTCCTGATGTAAGTACTTCCGTGACCTTTACTGTTTTCATGAACTGACTACTTGTTCATTCAGGTTAACAAAACTAATAGCTCAAAGAAACATTGGTTACTCGTCCGAGGCCTTGGTCTCGCTAAAACTAAATGAGTTCGATGTTTCCTAACTGACTACTCTGAGAAGAAAGACCGAAACAAACTCAGGTACTTAGATATATGAGTGTAGTATAGGTGCACCTCTACCTAACCCTTCAGGTATTATAGGCGTGATGTTATGTTATATATAAAATGTTTAAGGAATTGACGGGATCACTATTCAAAATTGTGAGAATGGTATACTTTGTTTTATCTTCTTTAAGTGTACTAGGTATGTCAATGTATGAAATACACTGCTGCTGGAAGATGTCTATTGCCTAATTCTTAAACCAGTAATTTATTTTCAGACAAATGCAGTGCCTTGTGCCCTGAACGAAACGTCCCTGCTGATAGTGCTGGGTGTGGCGGCGATGCAGTCTGTGGTCAACTTCATCATCAGTTTCGTAAGTGTACATATCTAACCTTAGCTAGAGTTCTCGTTCTGTAAGTTGAAGCGCGACGAGTGGTGAATTAGCGACTTTCTACTTGAGTCTGCGTCTTGAACGTGACTATGAACTAGAATCGTATTCGCTTTTATGGAAAAAACATGCCTGACTAGATATTGTCACATTTTAACTCAAATGGGATTTTACGAAAGGTCAGTTTGGTTTCACGAAAGGTAGATCGACGACTGACGCGGGAGAGGAACTCATCAGTCACATTTTGGAATCTCAATTGGAAGTCCCAGGATGCAATTGGCATCTTCTTTGACCTCTCAAAAGCGTTTGACTGCATTGACCACAATACACCGATCTGTAAATTACACCACTACGGAATTAGTGGTCAAGCTGCTGATCTTGTTCTTTCTTATCTATCAAACAGGCAGCAAAATTTAACGTTAACGGGGCAACGTCCTCGGGGTCTCTAGTAAAAATGGGCGTGCCTCAAGGTTCAATTCTCGGCCCTTTCTTATTTGTAGTTTATATAAATGACCTTCCTTACATGATGGCTAACTTATCGGATATCATTTTATTCGCTGAAAACACTTCTCTTAATTTAAAATAGATAGAAAAAATACGGATGCCTTACATTACATGTCAACGATAGTATGGCTGGTCTTTCGAAATAATTTGCAGCTAATAATATTTTACTTAATTGAACAAAACTAAATGTATTAAGTTCTCATTACCAAATCTACACCAAGTGGGTCTAACTTTATGGCAAGAAACTAGATGCAATTACGGAAACTATATTTTTAGGAATTACTTTAGATTCAAAATTGCAAAGGCACGCCCACATAAGAACTCTTTCGGTAACTACTTGGTAAATTAAATTCAGCTGCATAATGCAGTAAGAAAAATAAGGCAATTGACAGGTATAGCCACAGCTAGGTTAGTATACTTTGCTTATTTCCACAGTATTATGTCATAAGGCGTTCTGCAATGGGGATCGGCAGCTGACGGCTTTACAAAAGAAAGCAATCCGCGCGATCCATAAAATGGGTCCTTAGAATCAAATTCAATTAAATTGATATACCTACTGAGTGTCTTTATATCTCAGAAAGTATTTGGATGCTCGCAAAAACTTAGGACTTTTTACAAAAAAACTAACTGTTACAATAACGTGCTAAACGATGAACTCTTCTTTTACCTCCAGTTAATAGGCGTAACCGGTCGTCGTAATATGGTGCTTGCGGTGACATCGCTGTGCGGCGTGAGCGGTATCCTGGTGAACCTGGTGCCCAACGCCGTCGGCAGCGCCATACTCTTCGTGGTGCTGGCCATGGGCGTCGTCGTCATTGGCTTGTACACGGCCATATGTGTGGCGCTGTTCCCTACGCATTTGAGGTACATAAGAGGAGTACGAGTTTTTCAGAAAATACATGATAACATGACAGACAATTGATCTGAACTTACAGCTACAAAGATATTTTGGCGAGTGACAAATCGGTACTATAACATCGCTATTTTGTTTTATTAAACAACTTCTGTGACAATTTCACAAATGTTTACCAACAACGCCCTCCTTCCTTGTAGCACTCTCTAGGTCCGGTATTTCAATAAAGGTACAATTCCGTACCCCATCGACCACAGGCGGCAACAGCCCGTATTCCAGGTAGATAGAAGATAGAAAAACGTGTTATCGCTTGAGCGCTAGTGGCTGCCAACGAGGTGTCGCTAGCTACGGACGGTATTTCATAGAAATTCATTGAAACCAGTCGTGTCGTGGCGACAAGTCGCCTGCAGTTGTCGGCTACGGTCGGTACGGAATAGTTCCTTAAGCATTCCATAAACTTGCCCGAGTTCCTTCTTTTCTGAGGAACACGAACAATATTTTCATATTTTGATTTTTAAAACGTAGAATCTTATTACTTATTTTTCAGGGCTTTAGCCATTGCACTTCCCATAACGGGTGGACGTATCGGCAACTTCGCCTCCATCCAAATCCTCAACCTGATGTTGTCGAACAGCTGCGAGGCCGGATTCTACCTGTTTTCAGCTCTCTTTGCAGGTACCTAATAAAACTCAATTTTTTCAAAGTTTCATTCAGTGTTTGCAAAGGACCAATCTATGCTAGAGAGTTGTTTTCGCATTTATATAGCTATTAAAGCTATGTAAATGCGAAGAAAACTCTATCGTCTGTTACCTATGTCTGTTACTTTTCACGCCTTTATCGACTGAAAAGATTCGGATGAACGTTTGCCACACGGGTAGACTAGATACTTAGCTAGCTAATTTTTATCCCGGTAGGTTCCCGCAGGCTGCGGGAACCTGCAATCGCCGATGCTGAAATCATTTGAAAAATGTATGTTCTAATTATCTCCAACCTCTACGCAGGAAAAGCCGCTGAAAAACATAATTAACTACATACATTTTTCAAATGATTTCAGCATCGGCGATTGTAGGTTCCCGTTGCCTGCGGGAACCTACCGGGAATTCCCGTTAATCCTGCGGGCCGCAGGATTAACGGGGATTATATCCAACCTCTACGCAGGAAAAGCCGCTGAAAAACATAATAAACTACTTACATACATTTTTCAAATGATTTCAGCATCGGCGATAGTTGCATCGTTCCTGCCCGACGACCGTCGCCTACAAAAAGCAGCTCCACCAACAATCACAGAAGAAGAAGCTATTCAGAAGAATCAGTGAAAAATTATTTTGCTACAAGCAAATTATTTTTTACTGTAGGTACCTTCCTACGTAAATGCCTAAGATGTCTCAAGATGTTGTGAATATTATAAATAGTTACTTAGATTTAGAATTATGAATTTAATATGTCATTAGCTACATACTACATGAGCAGATAGTGACCCAGTGGTAACGGCCCCAACTTACAAGTTGTAGGGCGTGGGTTTGAACCCAGGCAGGCCCTTTACTTTGTGTAAAATAATTTTACACTGCGCACAAAACGGTGAAAGAAAACATCGTGAGGAAACCGACATGTCCTAGAATAAAAAATTAGAAGACATTTGATATCCACCAACCCGCACTGGGCCCGCGTGGTTGATTACAGCCCACTCCCTCTCACAGAGAGAAGGCCTGTGTCCCAGCAGTGGGGGAACATTAATAGGCTGATTATGATTAACTACATAAGACAATCCTGTTAAATTTATTATAAAACAATTAAAAACTTTTTGTAAATATTTATGACCAAGTTATTTACTTTCAAAACCTAGGCTTTGAATCTAAAAAGATAATCCCTGTAAATATACAACACCACCAAGGCATTCGGCGCCGGCGCTTATACTCGTATGCTCAACTGTCCGAAAGACTGATGCAGCTCGATAACAATTAAAATTTTATTGTTTTAGTGACAGTAAAGCGGATAAATCTTATCTTAGCATCCGCCGGATGATAAGATAAGTTAAGCGCCAGATGGCAAGTGGCGCCAAAAAGTCAAATGCGAAAAAGCATTTCCAGCGCAAAATAAAATTTTGATAGCGCCTTTTGAGAGGCGCGGAAGAATTTTAACTTCAAAAAGTTTCTCAATTCGACTGAATATTTTTTTTTGTTTGTTTATTTGTTACGCGATTGTTTCTTTTTTGTTTGATATGTCATACTTCAGAGGTGGTCCCATATTTTTACGTTGCTTGGGTAGTTTTTTAGTTAGTCAATATACGTATTTTTACTTAGTCTATGTGGATGTTTCATATCAAGTAGTGGTATTCGAATTTGTGTGGGGTAGGTACTACAATAAAAAGTATATTTGTTTTGTCAAAAATATATATAAATAATAACTTTTAACAAAACAAAGAAACGACTTCCAAAAAGACTACAAAGTGAAAAATAACGACGCCCAGGAATGGAAAGAAACGTCGAAATATATAAGGTTCCCATATAGGTTGTTTTTACGACCCGGGACCCAACTGGCTTAGTCCGCGACTGGATATTTGCAATAAAAGTTGTTTTTGAGAATTTGAGAATTTATTTAAGATGAAACCAAAGTAGAATTTACGTGTAATGAAAGCGTCGATCAAAGGGCGCCGAAAACCAATCTCACTCAACCCTGATCAAGTGCTAGGGCTGCAGCTGAAGGCATTATCAATCGTAGAATATTAGTATGATAACCTCCTCCTTTTGGAAGTCGGTTAAAAAGGACCAGACTCTATTTCTGTAATCATCAACATCAGCTCAGCCAAGATGGTGATTCTGGTTACATTCGACCAATCAAGCGAATTTAGAATCAGTTTCAAAATTGTAAAAATGCGTTGGTTTTAAAATATAAACTGCGAAGCCACCGTATAAGGCTACGGCGCGTAGTGTTCCACGCGCGCCTCAAAGAGTTGTCAGCGAAGCTGAAGGGGTCCGTTAGGGCCGATGCCTACCACTGGGGTTGCTGATAAGTCCTAAGGGGAAACCGTGGCCCCGGTCTAGGCAAGGGAAGGAACACAGGTGGGTTTTAGTCAGTAAAAGTCTGACACGCCCTTCCGCTCCGCCCAGAGCGGGAGAAGTCATTGGATGATTTCCCACCCAAAAAAAAAAAAAAAACCGTATATGGCTGGTCTTAATTTTACCCTTTTTCAAGATTATTGCTTGGGGTATTGACTAAAGCTAATGCTGGCCGACCTTTATAATCCATCGAAGTTTTTGGTAACGATTTTTTTGTTTTTTGATTTCCAGATAACCTGCTACAATTCAAACTAAAACTTAAAGCATTTATTACAAATAAACCAATTACAGGCACTTTTGAATAGTCAAGGGGTCGGTCAGTCAGAAAAGATGAAGCTAGTTGCCCATTCCAAAGCGTAGTAGGTTCCTATGGAGAAGAACGGGCAAGAAACTCCACGGACACACAATAATTACTGTAGGTTATAAATAACGTGACCATACGTCCCGTTTTTAACGGGACCGTCCCTTTTTTCGGTTCTACGTCCCAGTGTCCCCGAAAAACACCTGGGGACGCAAAATTGTCCCGTTCTCAGAGTCTTTCTTTAATAATAAATTGTGGACGTCTGAAAAAACCCAGTTACAGGCTTGGCGATGTTGATTACTAAGTTGAATATTAAAAAAAACGCGCCAAGAACTTTATTCTTATTTAAAATCATCACCAGCTGTATTAAAAGAAAGTTGTTCTGCTGACAAATGTAAAAATGACCGAAAATTTATCCTGCTTAATTTTTAATTGTGTCCTTCGGTCTCATTCGGGGTCATATAAACATAATTTGAGTCTAGCATCTTCCGTTTTCGTGTCACATTTATATAGGTATATGCAACTATCTCCTTCTTGGCAACACGATGATGACGTATTTCCGCCCGCGTTCACCAGGTGGCCGCAGCGCGCCAAATCGTTCATTGGCGTCCTGTTTTCGGACGGTTCACATCTAAATTTAAAAGTTAACGATTTTAGCGTTCGATAGTCTAAGAATTCTTAGAAAATTATAGTTTTAATTAGTTTATTTTCTGTTAACGCTGTTAGCGTTCGGTATATGCTTAGAAATATAAAATATTAAAGATTGTTTTACAAAAAAGTGAATAGACTGAAAAGTGATAGTTTAAATATAGAATAATATAATAAAATAGTTTAGAAATTCAATTTTGTTACGATGGCGGATAGAGTACAGGCGCGTAGCCGTAAAGAATCTGATTCGTCATCGGATTCGTAAAGTTCCTCAAGTTCCTCTGAATCATCACCGTCGGATTTAGAGGTTGATCAGGTAGATAAATCCCGAAAGAGGAAGAAGGTAAGTAAGAAGAAGAAAAGTAAGCGTCATCGAGGACAAAGCAAGGTAATCAAAAAGCTTGCAAAGCAGGTCAGTGATTTGAAAAATTTATATTACTACCCTCATAATATGTATTATGAAAATGAAAATGAAAATTATGATTGTGATAATCCGATAAATAATGGTGATAATTTCGAAATGGCACAGGAACAAGTCTCAAATCCTGTACCAGTTCAATCATTTGATTTTGATTTGGCAACGCAATTAAAGGAGCCAGCTGTCACTGCAACTCCATCTAATCAGTTAGATTTGCTTAATTCAATTCAATATTTTAATAATGAAAACTGGAATAATGTTCGATATGTCGAATCACAAAAAGTTTATAATGCTCGTCCTGGATATGTTGACCTTGAAGTAAACGATGAAATCAAATCTTTAGAAAAAGTTACCCATTTACCCTCAGCGGATAAATTTCTTGGCTCTGTAACTCGCGCACTGGTAATGCAAAGCGACGCTATGCAACAAGGTTTTCGACAGTTAGTGGACTGGGCTAAGGATACGGGTAGTATGGACCCAGAACAATTGGCATTAAAATTAAAAGAGGTTTTTACTGGTGATTATCAAAAGATTTCATGTGATTGTTTGCAACTGGTTTGTGGCCGTAGGGCCGATATAATTGAACAAAGACGCGAAGTGTTCATTAAGCAATTAAGGGATAAATCATTTAAGCCATGTTTGAAGAAAATACCGCCGTCTAGTGAATTTTTGTTTGATAAAATACCTTTTAGTGAATTTGTTAAGAATAATGGCGGAGTTAACAAAATTTTTTATGCAAATAAAATTAATTTTTCTGGCCAAGAAAAGAAAAACCCTAGACCCCAGGCGGCGTACCCTGGACCTAGTGGATATCAATCGTCCAGTCGCCCTTCGGCACTGACGATGAACTATAGATTTCCTCCTCCTCATAGTGCAGGAACCTTTTATAATAATTATCAAGCCATGAACCCGTTTAATAATAATTCAAAATTTTTTCGTCCTCAACCGAGAGGACAACTGGCTGGACAACGCTTTTACCAGCCCTATAGTTTTCGGAAAAATGAACCGCAAAACAATGCACAACGGGGAAAGGGCTCGGCTAAATTCAATAAAAAGTTCTGACCCAGATCAGGATTTTTCGGGGGGGTGCTTACAAAATCATGTTACGGAGTGGAAGAGATTGGGGGCACCAGAACCATTAATAAAAATAGTGAAGGGTTATCGCATTCCATTTCAAAAGAAACCGCCTCTGGTCCCGCCAAGGCAGGTGAAACGTTGCAATCTTACTCTACCATCCCCCGAGATGGACAGAGTCATTCAAAATTTATTGACACAGAGAATATTAGAATATGCCCCCCTGACTCCGAGTTTTATATCAAATTTCTTTCTGATTCCCAAGAGCGGCGGAACTTACCGTCCCATTTTCAATTTAAAAAGCTTAAACAATTATTTGAACATAAGCAAATTTCGTTTGATTTCGGTAAATCGAGTTCCCGATTTTATTCAGGAGCGGGATTGGATGGTCAAAATAGACCTCAGGCAAGCGTACAACCACGTGAATGTAGCACCCGCTCACCGTTGTTTTCTCCGTCTATTATATCGAAATCGGTTACTGCAAATGACCTGTTTGCCGTTTGGCCTGGCGACAGCGCCCAAAGTATTTGCATCGTTGACCAACTGGACCGCCGAGATTTTCAGGAATCTAGGCATACGAGTAGTGGTTTTTCTGGAAGATTATCTCCTAGTAGCACAGGACAGAACGACACTTATAAAACACGTCAACATTGTTCTTCAAACTCTCAGCCAGCTGGGTTGGCAGGTGAACAGGGAGAAATCGATTCTTATCCCTCGGAAGATAATAGAGTATTTGGGATTGATGTGGAATCCGTGGCAAAATCAAAAATTTTTACCAGAAAACAAAATTCAGCAAATGCAAGTAGTTTTGTCAAAATTGCTCCGGCGGCAGAAGGCGTCTCTTCGAGAAATACTGAGTATCATAGGCGTTCTGAATTTTGCTCGTCTGGTAGTTCCAATGGGTCGTTTGAATTTTCGGCACCTACTGGCTTATTGCAACCTGGTCCTAAAAATGCCATGTCAGTCGACTTATCTCTTGCCTGCGGAGGTGCTAGCAGAATTAAATTGGTGGAAGGTTCACTGTGTAGAGAAATCCAGGCTTCATCCCCCAGTAGTAAAAAATTTTTTGACAACAGACGCAGCAGATACAGGTTGGGGGGCGGAGTTAAATGGTCTTCACCTATCGGGGAAGTGGACAAAAGAAGAAGAGCAGCTTCATTCGAATCACAAGGAGATGTTAACTATTCTAAAATGTTTGCTAAAATTCGCTCCGTCTCTGAGCCACACATCTCTGCTACTACAGTGCGACAACAAGGCGGTTGTAGCGTACTTGCGGAAGGAGGGGGGCAACAAGTCGCGGATCTTGATGGAGTTAATATATCAAATTTTTCACATACTTCAAAAGTACGACATTCATGTAATCCCCCATCACATTCCAGGCAAGTACAACAACGTCGCAGACGGTCTGTCGCGTCACTCGATGTTACAAGAATGGCATCTACTCCCCGAATTCACCAGTATTGTCTTTGCAAAGTGGGGTGTTCCCCAGACAGATCTTTTTGCCTCCAGCACAGCCCACGTAGTACCGTGTTATGTAACTCTAGATCAAAGAGATCGGCGAGCATGGAGACACAACGCGTTCGCATTCAAATGGGATTTCCGTCTGGCTTGGGTCTTTCCACCTCCGAGTTTGATACCCCGGGTGCTGATGTATCTAAATCAGGCTCGCGGCGTATTCCTGATAGTGGCACCGAGGTGGATAAGAGCATTCTGGAGAGCAGACTTGAAGACCAGAGCGCTCGCGCCTCCGTTCACGATTCACAGGTTATCGAAAGTGCTAGTGGATACGAGGACCGGGCAGCCCCCACCTCGAGTGAAGGAGCTGGTCTTAGAAGTATGGAGATGTGGGGGTGGTCTCAATCCTTAGGTGCCTGGTCTGAAGAACAAAAGTGTCTACTGAAAGAAGGTTGGAGGTCGTCTACTTTAAATACATATAGGCCAGCATGGCAGAGATGGTTGAATTGGTGTTCCACGTATGGTATAAATTTCTCAGACCCTTCAGGTAGTGATTTGGCTCGATATTTAGCGGATTTGCACCTAAAAGAAAAATTATCCTATCGTACTATTTTACTTCATAAATCGGTTGTGTCCACTTTATGTAATACAAAGAGTGAGGCCCGTTTAAGTTCAAACATTTTGGTTAAACAAATGATTAAAGCTATAGCGTTGCAACAACCTAAAAAGTGTCCACCCCCTGTTTGGGATCCTCAGTCTCTAGAAGGTTGGTTGGGCAATAGACCTCTTCAAAATCAAAGTCCATTCGAAATTTCAAGAGTTTGTGCAGTTTTACTGTTGTTATGTTCAGGGCGTAGGATACACGATTTAACATTACTTAGTGTCTCGCCAGACAGGTGTATAGTAGGAGAGAATAGCATTATGTTTTGGCCGCATTTTGGTTCGAAAACTGATTCTGAAACTCACGTACAGTCAGGTTGGAAGTTGTTAGGAAATCTTGAAAATGCGGCGCTTGACCCGGTACTTTGGCTTAAAAAACTTATAGAAATTGGAAAACCGCGTCGTCTGCTTTGTTCTAGCGATAGACTATTTATCACTGTATGTGGAAAAGCTAAGCCAGCTACTAGAACTATTTTGGCAGGTTGGGTTAAGTCGATTTTGAAGGAAGCAGGAATTGAGGCTACTCCAGGTAGTTTTCGTTCTGCAGTTGCTTCACGAAGTTGGTTGGATAACGAACCTCTGGATGAGATAATGGCACGAGCTAATTGGAGATCCGGTAATACTTTTAAAAAACATTACAGGAAGGAAGTGATTCCAGCGCAGGGAAGTTGGTTCATCTGTTTCAGCCAATTAATTAAATACCTCTGATTAAATAGAATACAATAATTATGTGATCCTACAAAACGTTTGAATTATGAGAATAAGAAGTTGTTCTTATCGATCAATAATAATTATAAGTTTCACTTTATTATGGTAAGTTTATATGAAGATATGACATGATGATGCATTCGAGGTACGTATAAAATGCTCTGTTTTCTGTGTACTGAACTGTTAGGTACTATTTTTAGTCATTTATCTTAACATATTATTAATTATTCCAATGCAAACGTAAAATTTGGTGTTTATTTTTGTGCTTATCGTTTTAATAATTTCTGGATCTAATTTCACTTATTTCTTTTACAACACATTGGCGTCCCGTTCACCAGGCGATAACAAACAAAGCCTCAAATTATGTTTATATGACCCCGAATGAGACCGAAGGACACAATAGTAGCGTTTTACCTTCAAACAAAACGCTTGTTGTGTCCGGAGACTCATTCGGGGTCATAATTTTAAAGACTGCCTGGTTTAATTGGTTTCTCAAGTTTTAAGGTTTTGAGGCCACAATGAACGATTTGGCGCGCTGCGGCCACCTGGTGAACGCGGGCGGAAATACGTCATCATCGTGTTGCCAAGAAGGAGATAGTTGCATATACCTATATAAATGTGACACGAAAACGGAAGATGCTAGACTCAAATTATGTTTATATGACCCCGAATGAGTCTCCGGACACAACAAGCGTTTTGTTTGAAGGTAAAACGCTACTATTAAGTACATCATATTGATTAGATTTTTTTTATTAAAAAAGTTTTTTTACATTGAGAAAATGAGAACATACGAGTATGCTGGTATTTTCAAAAATAAGTTTCCTTTATGAATCTGCCCTATTATAATTGAGATAAATAAACCTATGTCCCGTTTTGAGTAAAAAAATAAATGGTCACGTTAGTTATAAACCATGCAAGTTAGTTTCAAAATACTCTCTTTTCTACTGAGTTTGTGTGAAAAACAATTTCATCAACCTTCAATAAGAGAAGGTCGCAATAAATACAACGTTTTCACGTCTGATTAGGAAGCCATATTAATAAAAAAACAAGTTACATAATTGATTACACCTATTAATATTTATTTTCTCCTATCTTATCGTCGATGAAAATAATATCATGCAATAAACCCCCTGTATCTTAAAAGTATGCTACAATATAGTATATCGTGAGTAATAGCAACCTACCAGCTATAAAAACTTATCAATTTTGCTATTTTTAAATCGTTCCACTACTAAATAGAAATGTAAATCCGAAAGCTTCACTGATCGTTTTAAAATGGATATAGTACTAAATGACAAAAATATTGGTCGTGTAGCTTTGCTAGAATACTTAGGTATACTAAAATGATCATTGAGATACAAAATCTGACTGTCACAAGATGTAGATGCACATTATTTCAGAACAATTGTTCCAATTATACCTGTCAAAATCAATAACCAAATACCCAAACAGATCATAGAGCTGCTACTAAATTTCTTTAAAAAGAAGCTTAAGAAATGGCTCTATAATAATGCATTCTATACAATAAGGGAGTTAAATTATAAGCAAAGTTCGAAATATGATCTCACTAGTATCTTTTACCTCATTATCTCAATAGTAACAATTGAAGTGAAAAAAATTTGATTAAAAAAAACAAAATGCTTGGATTTTAAAACTAACGCATATGTTAATAAATCTTGTTAAAATATACATCACATTTTATTTTCACGGTTTATAATTCTGTATTTAAACTCAAACTCAAAGCATTTATTTCAAATAAACCAATTAGGTACAGGCACTTTTGAATTGTCAAGGGAACGGTCAGTCAGAAAGATGAAGCTAGTTGCCCATTCCAAAGTGTAGTAGGTTCCTATGGAGAAGAACGGGCAAGAAACTCCACGGACACTCTTTTAAATCAAAATATAGATTACAAAATATTGGTTACATAATTTATGTTGAAGTCATACATGTGAGAACGATGTAAAACGTTAAAAGCATCCGTAATAAAAAATGAAACACAAAATACAATTTAAAAATTTAATTTAATTAAAATCAGCCATGGCAGCTATGAGATGACCAGTCCCAACTGACGGCGCCCGTTCACGAACATAAGAATTCGCTAAGAAAAACCTACATTTATAATGAGCCCTCCACTAGGGCTCCCCGCATCCCATATGCGACTTGGTGAACCCTCCAGGACGGCTCCCGGCACTGAACGTGTTAATTGTCATTTTTTGCTAGTATTTTTGATATAATTTAAAACAATACGAAAACATTGTGAAACTACCCTAATGTATGAATATTTAATCATTGGATTATAATTAATTACGAATGTCACATAAAACAAATCAGTCAAATTAAAACATGGCATTATACAGATTGACATAAATCAATACGATAAACATGATTACCAATTCATCATGTCATTGCAATTTCCGCATTCGAATTAAATGCTGAATTCAGGGCCTTCCCGAGAATATGAAACTATCAATACAATATTATTCAATCGTATTTCTTATGGTGCCATTTCCAAGCCCATTTCCCTAAAGCCGTACGTAGTTGTTGGCAATGGCAAGGACCAATGCAAATGACGTTTTTTTAAACGCACGATCCATCTAACGCGTTTTCTTCCTTGAAAAAGCAGCGCCAGAGCTAGTTGCGCCTAAAACGCGCATCAACGACGCCTAAAAAGCAGCGCCAGAGCTAGTTGCGCCTAAAACGCGCATCAACGACGCCTAAAAAGCAGCGCCAGAGCTAGTTGCGCCTAAAACGCGCATCAACGACGCCTAAAAAGCAGCGCCAGAGCTAGTTGCGCCTAAATCGCGCATCAACGACGCCTAAAAAGCAGCGCCAGAGCTAGTTGCGCCTAAAACGCGCATCAACGACGCCTAAAAAGCAGCGCCAGAGCTAGTTGCGCCTAAAACGCGCATCAACGACGCCTAAAAAGCAGCGCCAGAGCTAGTTGCGCCTAAATCGCGCATCAACGACGCCTAAAAAGCAGCGCCAGAGCTAGTTGCGCCTAAAACGCGCATCAACGACGCCTAAAAATCAGCGCTAGAGCTAGTTGCGCCTAAAACGCTCATCAACGACGCCTAAAATGCCGTGTCCATAGGCCCTTAGAGATATTCTCAACTTTACTGATGCATTATTTTCTATAACTGCCTCGTTGGTCTAGTGGTCGCAAGCGCTACTGCTGAGCATGAATTCCTGGGTTCGATTCCTGAGTCAACCAAAGTGTTATTGGGTTTTTCCATCAAATTTCTCAGTAGCAGCCCGGATTCTGGATTTGTGCCCTTTGATGGCAATATTCTCGCCCCCTATTACATGGGACATAAACATCACTGAAATGTGGCTGGAGGTACTATAGGTGTACCTCTGCTTATTTCTTCGGGGAATACAGGCGTAATGCTATGCTAATTTTATTCTTGTTTGTTTTTTTAACAAAATATTTTGGTCCTTTTCAGGTGCAAGTGCAATAGCAGTAGCGTGGTTCCTGTCAAAAGACAAAGCTCCTAAGAAGTAAAGATTGAGAATATCCTAAGAAGTAAAGATTGACTGGATCTACTGAAGACTGATCATTAAATAATATTAGTTGGACATAAAGTATGTCCCAGTGTTGTGATATGTAAATACTACTGACTGATAATTTTATTGTGTGCATTTGTATATTTTAAAACAGTATATCTTGCTATCGTTAGTGCCATAAAGTATATCATACTTACTTATAGTAAAAGAGGATTACCTACTGATCCAAGAATTAAGTATATCTAAATGAATATTATCCTGAAACTAGTTATTCCCACAATTTTATCAAAACATCTTATAGGCACCGGTGAACATTTTGAAACTTAAATTTATTTGATTTTTTCTTGAATTATATTTGCTAATGAATCACTCATGTAAATAACGCAATTTCGTTTAACTACATAAAAACAGTGTTCAGCAAAAAGAAAAAAAATTGTTTAAATAAAAAAATATAAAACTAACATATTAGTATTTAGGATTGTAATATATAAACATAATGAATATAAAAATATAGTTTTTTTTTTATTTGCCACAAAATAAAATGTCTAGAACTGAAATTACTACTGTAAAAGATACGCGCGAGGTTTTCAAGCCTGACAAAAAAAAGAAAAAAAAAACTGAAAATCATAATCCTACCCACTAAATCTTACACAAATTACATTACATTCCAAAAAGCGACATATAAAATGGCCATAATTATGATGAAAACACGTCAATGATTTATATCTTTATTAGATACGTTTTATCTAGGATATCTGTTAGGTATCTATTAAAGTACCTACCAACCTGCTTAGTGTGAGAATGAGTATGCTGCACATACAATATCTTTATGACCAGCAATCAGCTTTAATTGTTTTCATTTCTCTTTACCTAACTATACATAAATATTATCTTGCTATCTGAATTTACGTAGGTACAATCAATCAGCTTACAAAAACGTTAATCAGTTTTGGACTTTTCTTTTAGTACATCGATTTTTCTGACTTACAACCTAACTTACTATCAGTAGATATCTAGGATCTTTTGTTAGGTTTATGTTTGTATTCCGTATGTACTAGATTAGATTCCCTGTGAACTTCGTACCACGTGAGACAAAATTTAGATTTTTTTCGATTTTTTTACTGTTCCTTTAGGCTTTTTCTCATTTTCTTTTTTCAACTAGTATTGAGGCGAAAACGACAAAAAAAATATATATTCATAACGGTCCACCACAATGGGCGGTCCCACGGCAATTAAATTTATACAAGGTGAAGACAACAATACAACAATAATGAAAATACTGGCACTACTAATGCATAAGAGTATTTTGGAACTGTCAAAAAAATCCTAGCTTCGAAACAAAAAAATGAGTTTTTCAAATTAAAATTGTAGTGTATACAAGGTGGAGACGACAATACGACAAAAAATTAAACACCGTGTCCATAATGACGTTCCCATTCTGTATGCGAAAATTCAATTGAATATATTCAATAGTTTAGTCATTTCAGAATATCCACCTTAGGGTGGATTTTTGGGGTATAAACGGAATAACCCGAGCCGACTATGGATTTTGCCGAGCTATATTGACTAAACTATTTAATATATTCAATTGAATTTTTGTATGCAGAATGGGAACGCCATTAGGGACACGCCCTTAAATTTTTTGTTGTATTGTTGTCTCCACCTTGTATATGATTAAATTTAAAATTTAAAAAACCCCCGACACAAAAAAAATCCTTTTAAAAGCTAAAAAATAAAATATACTGGCCCTTTAAGTTTAATATAATTTGTAGTTAATATTTTGTCGTCGCGTCGGGGGACGCGGCATGCTATTGTAGAAAATATATTTTCAATTTTTCATTCGCCGTCCCCCGACGCGACGACAATATATTAACTACAAATTATATTAAACTTAAAGGGCCAGTATATTTTATTTTTTAGCTTTTAAAAGGATTTTTTTTGTGTCGGGGGTTTTTTAAATTTTAAATTTAACTTTTATTTCCAGCTTTTTAAACTTTATATACGTATTACTAGTACATACGATACGATCGACACGTGCCTCGCTTAAATCTACGCAGCTGTACGTATTTTTCCCACAGTAAAGTTAGTTACTAATTTATCCGGATTTTTTTTTTGCTTCTCTATCATCAGACCCTGATAAATATATAATTTTATCTATAACCTATTCATTGAGACCATTCCAATGAGCCCAAACACGATACCATTGCTGTAAATAGTTGAGGAGTTGGGTATCCTGCAAATACCAGGTAATGCTGCAGCATCAGTTCAAGGTTACTATGTTATTCTAATATCATTGAAGTAACAGATTACGAAATTTAAATTCAATCTGATGCTAAAATCCATTCATCAATAAGAAAAGACCTGATAATCTTCAAACGGCTGAATAGATTTTTTTTTATCATAGCTAAGAACACTCCCGATTAAGTCACCTTTCAAACAAAACAAAAAAAATCTAAATTGGTTCAACCGTTTGGGAGCTACGATGCCACAGACAGATACACAGATACACAGACACACAGATACACAGATACACACGTTAAACTTATAACACCCCTTCGGTTACCGTCGGGGGTTAAAAATAGAAATAGAAGATAAGAATAAGGATCGTAGCAGGTGGCGTTCTGTAGTTTCTGCCTACCCCCATGGGAAGAAGGCGTGAGTTTATGTGTGTAGAAAATAGACGATAGAAGAAGAAAATAGATAGATATAGGAGAGATTGATAGCCCTTTGGCTACTTTTGTATTTTATGTTTTTTTATTATTTAAATGTCTGTTTTGTTTGTGCAGGTTAAACAATTTTTCTTTCTTTCTATATAAGTAGATAATTATGCCTAAGTACCTTACTGCTGTCCAATAAATGTTTATATTTAATCACTAGTAAATTATAAGTTTTACTTTTTAATTTTTTATTTCATCAATAAGAAGCTATAGTAAGTTAAATGTGAATATGGAAGTGTCAAATACACAAAGCTTAGGTCTATTAGATTATTGGGTACATTTTGCCTCTAGTATCGTGGTAAAAGGAATAGGTTGTGGGTAATCCACCATAACATACATAACGACCTTTAGCCCGCTCTTGAACTGAACTGGCCATTACTGGATAAGATAAAATTTTTATTTAATGGCAGATAAGTTTGGTTTGTACTGATAGCAAATATTTTTATCGACAGATAGGTACAAAAATGTCACAGACAACGTGCTAATGTCTCCATAATTTTTTAACCGATTTCCAAAAAGGAGGAGGTTCTATGTACCACCGATTTCTCCGTCAATTATGGACCAATTTCGAAAATTCTTTTGTTGTTTGGTAGAATATGCTCTCGAGGTGGTCCCTTATAAATTTTATTAACTTTGCTTAGATAGTTTTTGAGTTAGCTTCAATAATACGTATTTTTCCCACTTAGGCTATGTGGATGATATTGCCATCATAATTTAAGTTCCTGTCACTGTTATTTACATAGCAGGTAGTGGTATTCGAATTTGTGTGGAGTGGGTACCACAACTAAAAGGTGAAAAATAAAACCTTTTTACAAAAAAAAAACAACCGCCTTCCAAAAAAACACTACAAAGTGAAAAATAAGTCTAATTTCGGAAGTCGGTGGCAAAAAACGAAAATTTATAACCAAAGACACCGACTTTCGAAATTAAAGTTACAACTAAGTATCTCATACTACAGTGTTGGATTGGTCCGGGCACTAGATCTAGACAGAGACAAGAGAGAGTATAAAGGAGAAAGGGAGGTTGCCCTGCAGTGGGACACCATAGGCTAATAGTAAAATAAATTAAAACTATATTATTATCTAGCTATCAACACTCATTTATACATATAGTGCACTACATCTAAGTGTAGCGGCATACCTGCGGAACGTTCGGCGCCGACACGTCAGCGACGGAATTATCGGTCGTAGTATTCGGTTGGCATGCATGACACACCAAACGCGCCGAACGGTCGGCTACGTTTACTTCAGCGCGTTACGCGACGTAACTTTCGGCTAATGTGTCATAGGTAACTTGAAAAACACTACGAGCGTATTCAACCAAACCTTCAGCGCCGTACGTTCGGCAGGTGTGTCGCGACCCTAAGAGCGCAAAGCCAATACAAAAAAAAAGTCGATACCGGCTGTAAGGACCAAAAATGAAATATGTAACGAATGTTATACCATAAAAACCAGCCAAGAGCGTGTCGAACCACGCACAATGAAGGGTTCCGTGTAGTTGGGATGTCTCTATCCCATGTACCTACAAATTTAAAACGTTGTAGTTGAAAAACATGTTCTCCCATACATTCCAACTGCAAATGTAAGTTTGTACGTACAATATTGGGAGATTTACCATGTTATTTTAAGACCATACACTTCTCATAGGTTTTCCTGTAATCTATATATAACAATATTTAGTAAAAAAAATTAAATTGTAGCTTCCGTAGTTTCGGAGAAAAGTCTGAATGGTCAATTGGGTCACAGAAATTGATATGCGTACCCAATTTTAACTTAATCGGTCCATTAGACTTAGAGTAAATTGGCTGTGACAGACAGACAGACACACGAGTGATCCTATTAGGGTCTGTTTTTTCCTTATGAGGCACGGAACCCTAAAAACTGGCCTACATGACATTTTCCGTAAAAAGTACCTACAATTAAGTAGTTCATCCATTGTACCTTCTTCCTACCTTAAATTAATATGTATCTGTATTTTCACCTAGTTCACAAAAAGAATTGCGCAAAAACATTAATTGAACAAGAAATCGATGTTCAATCGAAACGTCGACGTGCGTGCTAATCGGAGGCCTTGAATTTAATTCAGGCTTTCTGTGTGAAGTATTTAAATAACAGTCGGCATGTGGAGAATTTCCAATGAAATGTTCGATTAATGAGCAATTTAAATTATTTATTAAGTATGTGCTAAGTCTGTGATAAACCATCACTATCCCTGGGTTTCTATCGCTATGCCAGCGCAGCGGTCCCCCGCAAGCCACCAGCACCAGCCACATTCGAAACAGAATTGCCACACGCAGTTTTATCGGGGGTACCTTAGGACCACGAAAGGTATTTCAAGAAGCTATATTATAACTTTATTCTATAAAGGGTCCAATATTTTATAATTCATAATAGCTTTATGAAAATTGTAATGGCAAAGATAACTTGGCAGTTTTATATCTCTGGAAAATCAATTAAATTATGTAATCATCTGTGTCGATAATTTGCAAATTAGTAGTATCATACTGGAACAATGCGATTATCTTGATATTTAGCACTATCAATATTACGTACGATTTTTAATCTTAGTATGACTCTCCTTGCGCTAACACGTGAGGAATTGAGGTCTAAGAATACCTATTATATTTTTTAATTATATTTAGTAATTATTGGTGAAATAAATATTGTGATTACGAATCGAATATTATTTTTTAACTCGTTTATTTATAATTAATAAGTGGAAAGTTAAGATGGCGGACAAAGGCAATGATTCCTCTGAAAAGCTGCATTTCGAGGCGGCGATTGACCAAGCAGGTAAGTTACGTTTTTTTTTTTAAATACATTACATTACATAACATCACGCCTGTATTCCCCGAAGGGTTAGGCAGAGGTGCACTTATAGTACACCCACATTTCGTCAATTATGTTTATGTCTCATGTAACTAATAGGGGGCAAGCCTATTGCCATCAATGGGCACAAATCCAGACTCCGGGCTGCTACTGAGGAATACAAATAATACTCATACTTAGTGTTACCAACTTATTTTACAAGAAATAAAGTATAATATGGTCTAAGTGGGAAAATAAAAATATCTCGGAAAAATTAAAACTATAGTGTTTTTTTTTTTAATAAACAGATATTACATAATAAGTGCTACTAGCGCAACTCATCAATTTAGCACCAAACTTTAAAAAAGCCTTACCCATACCAAAAAAAACAATACCTTACCAAATAGACTAGGAACAATTTTTTTATTAAATATATTGAAGCTCTTTTTATGTCGTCCCACCGCTTAGTATTCATCACTGAAAACACTCATTCCGTAACCTACTGAGGTGGCCGAACTAACTATAATAGGTACTAGTGTCTAAAATGTATTCTGATAACATATAAATATGGATCGCTGTATCTGAGGTAAATAAATAAATTAAATATATTAATCTATTTACAAAAATTCGAGATAATTGAGAGATTAACAGTTTCATTCTGAAAATAAGCCCAAGGGGCCAAGTCTACCAATTTACAAACGTCACAATGTTCCCTCGATGGTGAGGTTTTGACAGATTTTGTATGGCAAATCTGTCAAAAACTCACCATCGAGAGATCATTGTGACGTTTGTAAATTAGTAGACTTGGCCCCCCTGGTGCCTGTGCACGATGTTCTACGTGGAAAATGAAACTTTTTATTCAGCTATACCTACTCTGGACAGTGAAAACAGTATATTCATATACTTTATTTTTGTTGAACAGTAAACAGTATTTTAGAGTAAAAAACAGTATAATGTTGTTTTTAACAGTAGGTACCTATGGTTGGCAACCCTACTCATACTCACAGAACAGAAAAAACAGTTCTGTTCTGTGCTCATACTCAATAAAATTATTAATTAAAGTTCCTTATTATTGTTTAACTTTCCTACTTTCGTTAGTCTCATTTTTAGATACCTATACAACTAGGTTTCTGGATCGGACTTGACCCCTGGAAAATCCACAACGTCAGAAATCAGTCATCTGTCCTCTTTTACAAAGCGTGGTGTAGATAAGATAACAAGGTGTAAGGCCGCGCGCACTTTAGACGCGTTTTCGTACGAATTAAACTCGTGCGAACACGTACGAACGATCCAAGTACAAAGTGAGCGCGCAGACTGAGTGCGAGTTAGTCGTACGATACGTATGTATAGTTCCGACATCCGAAAACTAACCAGGTTAGCATTAGGCCGCGCTCAATTTGGACACGAATTTGTATCGTACGTAAACGTACGACCGTGGTCGTACGAATTGATGGCGCGCACCGAATACGTTTTTCTCCGTCAAATAGGTAGTGTTCCGGTAATATCGCATTGAACGCACCAAAAATCCAAGTTCGGATTGTTTTCAGACGTCAGAACTATACGTACGTATACGTAGGTACGACTAACTCGCACTCGGTCTGCGCGCTCCTTCAGTACTTGGAAGGTCGGGATCGTACGGACGTGTTCGCACGAGTAAAATTCGTACGAAAACGCGTCCAAAGTGCGCACTTCCTTGTTATTTGTGACACTTTAAAGCAAAATTCGTGTTTGATTAAGGTTTTTTACCTAAAAACAATGTTGTCTGTTGTTTTATTCAGAATCTATCACAATCTCCTAATCTTTTGGAGGACTAATGTCAAATTAATAACATTGACCCATACCAAAGATCGGTCTTTTGGGTACCTCACATAAATTCCTCCTCTACTTTAAATACAAACAACGAAATAGTCGTAACTAAAATGGTAATTTGAATACCTAATACCTACGTCTTCTTTAAGCCTCCCTCTTTCTTTTCTAATACATATGTAACTAACTCACTATAGTTTTGACTTTATTATTATTTAGGTTTTGGACTATACAGCTACATAATGACCAGCTTGACCGGTCTGGCGATCATCTCCTTCGCCTGCATCGTGTATGCCAGCACCATCATAGTGCCCACCAGTGCCTGCGAGCTGGAGACCACGGGCAGCCAACAGGGGTTGTTGGCTGCTGGACCTGTCGTGGGTAAGTTAATCGAAAGAACTGTAGTGAATGCTGAGTTTCCGACTCTGACCAGACATCCTAAAGAGTCGGAAACTGGTGTATTACTTCCTATAAGTAAGCAGTAGCAACCGATGAATAGTACTATATCTATAGCTGTAGAAATGTGTGTTGTTGTTGTAGGTCAGAATAATTAAGTAAAAAAACTTCTTATTCAACATCCATTTTCCTACTAACGGTCAAACATGAATAAATAATCTATTAAAATAATAATAAAAATAAGTAGTGTCTTGACTTGGCTCGCGAGGTTGTCGACATGTGGGATGTGAACTCGGCGATCATTGTGCCGATACTCGTATCAGCCAATGGCTTAATTGCCAAGAGCCTCGACTAACACCGAAGGAGGGTCTCGTTGGGCAGCTGGATAAGGCTTGATTCAAAAGCGGTACTCCTGGACATGGCTCGGATTGTCAGGAGGTTCCTCTTTCTGAAGCCCTGACCGCCGGTAGCTTGGACCCTGTTCCCGATACTGATGGGCTACTATTTTTATATTTTTAAATGTTTTTATAATTTTTATTTTAATATTTAAAAATGTAATTTATATGTTTATGATAAAAATAATAATTACGTATAAACACGTTACGTTGTGCGTGTTATTTTTTATAATAATTTACGGTCAACCTTTTTGACCAACACTCGGTGTTGTATACCAGTTTCACCAGTTTTCTTTATTAAGCAAAAAGCAGTAGGTAGGTACCTACTTAATATTTAGGAATCTATTCAGAATAATTTGCTCCTGCAGACCTGCATCGTTCGTATGTAGCATTCTTTAGCCAGCATTTCCAAGATGTTCGTACATATGTGGAAACAGAAGACCAAAGAAGCAATTCAGGCTATTTAATCTAGCTTTGTTAGTTAGTTGAGCGTTTGTGGCCCAGTGAGTAGAGCAGTGGTTGAGTGGTGGCCCAGTGGTAACGGCCCCGACTTACGAGTTGTAGGTCCTGGGTTCGAACCCAAGCAGGCGCTTTACTTTGTGTAAATAATTTCATCACCACTGCTCTCAAAAACGGTGAAGTAAAACATCGTGAGAAAACCGGCATGTCTTAGAACCAAAAAATTCGAAGACATGTGACATCTACCAACCCGCACTGGGCCCGCGTGGTAAATTACAGCCCACTCCCTCTCACAGAGAGGAGACCTGTGTCCCAGCAGTGGGAACATTAATAGGCTGATGATGATGATGATGATGATGATAAGAGCGTTTGAAGACGGTGCAGTGACGGTGAAGGAAACTTCACCGTTTTTGAAGTGATAATTACTAACCACCTATGTTTTCATAAAAATCATAAAAAATCATACATCATTTATTACTTTGCAAATGTATGGGTTTTATATTTTTTTCTTCTCCAGGCTCAATGCTGGGCGGTATCCTGTGGGGCTACATGGCTGACACGCGCGGCAGACGCAAGATGCTGCTGGTCTCCCTCATAGGGGGCATAATCTTCAACCTGGTGGCCAGCATCTCAGTTAACTGGGTCATGCTTATGATCTTCCAGTTTATCGCTTCCCTTTTGTAAGTTTATTTTGCTTTTAAATTATTTGGTGTACCTACTGTAGGTATTTAATGTATTTATCTAGTTTTATTTATTTTTATTGATATTGAGATTTATGAGAGCAGTGGTGGCCCAGTGGTAACGGCCCCGACTTACGAGTTGTGGGTCGTGGGTTCGAACCCAAAGCAGGCGCTTTACTTTGTGTAAATAATTTCATCACCACTGCTCTCAAAACGGTGAAGGAAAACATCGTGAGGAAACCGGCATGTCGTAGAACCAAAATTCGAAGACATGTGACATCTACCAACCCGCACTGGGCCCGCGTGGTAGATTACGGCCCACTCCCTCTCACAAAGAGGACGCATGTGTCCCAGCAGTGGGAATATTAATAGGTTCGAAAAAAAAATGTTTTACCTTATCGGTTTCTGCGATTTCTTCCGTCTTAACATAAAATGAAGTTGTCATTGGTGCAAATAAAAACTATCTACACTCTACCTAACCCTTCCCGGATTGCAGGCGCGATTTTACGTGTTATTTGGCGAATGTGTCTCTAAAGGTCATCATCATCATCATATCAGACGAAAGACGTCCACTGTTGGACATAGGCCTCCCCCAAGCACCGCCACTTCGACCGATTCTGTGTCTCTTTATGTAGTCTATTTTAATCTGGAGACTGGCATCTGTAACCATGAAAATGCAAACCTTAAACTTTAGTTGTCAGGACGTACCTTCTTCGCACACTTTCGACTGAAATGAAATTGTTTATTCTTTATCACTTTTACACGTCATATTATATTATTTTAAAAATTAGCTAGATGAGTTCGGCGTTTCCTATCTGACTACTCTGAGAAGAAAGGCCGAATCAAACTCAGAGTTCACAGTCTTTTAAAGTCCAGAACTCCAGACATAATCTTGGTCAGGCCATGTAGATTAGTGTCTGAAATGGTCTTTTGAGGAAAGAACCACACAGATTTGAGTGGACCTGTCCAGTCAGTGCAAGCATTTGTCAGTAGGTAATCGCGGAGCTAAACTCTGAACTTAAGAAGCGCAACTCGACGAACAATACCAAAGAAAGGTCATTTGGGTAGGCCGCATAAACTACTCAAACTGCCAAACCATCATTGAAACTAACTGAGAAAGAAAAATAAATAATGAAAGAAATGAAATGAAAAAAATATATCCACATAGTCCGACGTTCACAATAATTATAATAATATCCCCATCGCCGTATGTCTAATTGTCTACGTTGACGGCTTGGCGTTGGGGCTTGCGCGCTCCAAACTCTGGGTCTGTGCCGGTAGAGTTTACTTTGCTTTGTTAATTGAATTCAGCTCGAAAAGTCAACAGTGTAGAGTAATGAATAAAAATAAATGTAATTTGTTAAGGCTTAATCCAAAAAAAAAGCAGTAAACAAACATTATACATCCAGTTCAAATTGCCTGCCATTGTTGCGTATGCAAGCACGCAGCCTACGACGTACTTCACTCACCGTCACTCGCGTTGAAAGTGAGGTTTTTATGTGTTCGGCAGCTGCCAAAATCCTCTCCCTCAACTCTTCAATGGATGTCACTGGTGTAGGGTACACTAAGTCCTTCATGTGACCCCAGAGATAAAAGTCGCATGGCGTTAAATCTTCTGCCTTAAACCAAGCAATAATAATGATTATTTTTACAATATGAATATGAAAAAAAGAAAAGAGATCCCACCGATACCCAGTGCGGATGCGGTGCTTTTCACCAAACCGTGTCCCATATGCTGAAGTGTTCAAAGTGCATACCTGCACTTCTAACGACCTAAAAATGCCACCGATGCCGCGATTAGGCTGCCTGTCCACCGGAGCGGAGAGGAGCGGAGATGTGTCAATGTTAACCAATAGAATCAAAACTCCGCTCCAGAGGTGCGATTCTATTGGTTAATTTTGGCACATCTCCGCTCCTCTCCTCTCCTCTCCGCTCCAGTGGACAGGCAGCCTTAGCGTGGCCTCCTACTAGGTCCAACTTGTTTTACCATTGACTCGAAAAGAAGAAGGTGTATGAAAAGGAAGTGTAGTTAATCCTGATAATGACAAACATTTTTTTAAATAATATAAGTTATTAAGACCGTGCTAAAAAGATAACACAACGTAAAAGATTGCCTACTAAGGTTTTTTTTAAACATTTGGTTGCTGTGTCATATGAATTGCCTTTGTAGTACATACCTTCTTCTCATTAAATCTGTCAGCTAGTCCCAGCAGAACGAATATGAAATTGGTCCTAAGTTCCGAATAATCACAGTACCTACACCAAACGCGGTAAAAAAAAAAAACTTGAAAAATGTACCTACTTATAGATTTTTAACGACGAGGTACTTATTTCTGCTAAACTCTGGCAATGATAATAATTAGAGAGTAAGTATACTGAAAAGGAAGTCTACGTAGTAATCCTGATAATTACTCATAATTTTCATTCAATATTTTATTAAACCGCCGCGCTCTAAAAAGATAATACCTACAAGATGAAAGATAAATTATAGTTAAAATCTGCGTCAAAATATTACCGTTGGTGCACCTAATATACCTTCAAACAATGAGTAGTAAAATAATAAACACACGATTAGTAATAAAAATAAGAAATTACTCATAAGTACTACCTAGACTTAATCTTTTTTAACAATGATAGATTTTATCAACAAACGCACGTGTAGCTGTGGTTCCTACTAGGTAGTTATGATTAATGATAAAACTCAGTTCACTGCTAATTGAATAAGGAGACCGTATAAAAAGAAATTGATTTCAAAATACGAATGGGTACTAGGTACCTAAATGAATAATTCGTTATCTGTTTTACATACGTCTGTCTTGATTAAAACTGACTTAAGTACAAAATTAGTGTATTTATTTTTTGGATTGGATGGATCACTGCCGAGTTGACGCAACTGGCTAATCCGCAAAACAGACCTATCGAAAAAAGGGTTTTGTTGATCTCGATAGCTATAAAATGAGTCCCTTTTTGCAGGTTTTTATTTAAAACAACACCATACTTTTTCACCATTTATATTTGTCGGACTCTCATTACGTACTGACTGTGTTGTCATACAAAAAAACACTTAAAACTATATTCGGTCGGATACACACATGTCATACTATACTTTAATTATCTAACATCCTCCAACGCCAAAAAGAACTAACAAAATAGGATGTATCCGAATTTACATATTAACATAAAATTTAGTATTGCTACTTGCTTCTAGAGGGCGCTTTACATAATAATATTATTACCATCTAGCGAACACACGTTAACAGAGTGCAATCTCTTATTCAACAATAGATGTCTTGTCTAGAAATTAGAAATAAAAATATTAAAATAATTATCGTTTTTAAGAATAGCATAATCCTTACACAACAGTCCCAAGTTCAATCTTACACATATTATTTATTACTTACTTACATAGTGTTTATGTCATAAACGACTAAATATCTCGACTTTCAAAGATAAATTGAATGATTAAGATATATTATTAATAATTAGTGATTATTCAATTACAATCGCAATTACAATCCAAAGTAAAATTACATATAAATATTGTATTTACTAGGCATTTTCACCATTCTACCGGAACGAGTAGATTTCTGAGGTCTCTCAAGCAGGTCAGACAACGAATGTTCGTCTTGTTTTTGTTGCTCTGAATTATTTTTCAAATTTGAACAACTTGGACTTTGACTTGCCGCATTTACAAATGGAATATCGTCACCTGTCTGGCTGGAAATTTCCAGTTTATACAACCTCTGGATTGGACGAACCTTAGTGCCGGTGGCAGTCTTTACTTGAGCTGTTCTTTCGATTCCATCTTTGCCTGTAAACAAGTCTAAAACAATGCCTAATGGCCATCTTATTCTCCTCTCATCTGTTTCTATCAAGACAATGTCACCTATGTTTATAATATCTCTTGTTTCTTTTCCTTTTTGGACCAATAAAGTAAGATATTCATTTTTGAAACGAAGTTTGAATTGTTCTCGAAGCTCTTGTAAATATCTGTGCCGTTTATTCAAACTATTAACATCTATGCAGTCAAAATCAGTCATATCAGTGTTATATGTGGGTTGGATGAAATGTGCCGGGGTTAGTGGCTCTAGACCGTCACCCTTATCTTCATTTATATATGTAAGGGGCCGGCCGTTCATAATTGCTTCACATTCGCATAATAAGGTTCCAAGTTCCTCATATGACACTGACGCTTTACCTAAGATACGTCGCAGAAGATCTTTCATAATGCGTATCAGTCTCTCCCAATAGCCGCCCCACCAAGCTGCAGTCGGTGCGTTCATTTTCCATGACATGCGTCGAATGGTGGAGTTACGCTGAACCTCCTCCCAATCTGTTTTCTTCATTGATCTTCACTGTTTCTTCGAATGCTGCGAACACCTCCTCTGTGACTGTGGCCTTTGATTTTGTCTCCGCTGGATCTTGGATGCCCAATGTCTCTAAATCCCAGTAACCTGTCAACTCAGAACAAAACATAGAGACTGTCATATTACTTAGAGCACCAACTTGTCTGCCCTGTAGTGTCCAGCCCAACTTTGTCTTTATGGCTACAAGTCCATTTTGTAATTGAATTATTGTGCCAGTCATCAGAAGACCTGAGAAATCTGCCCCAATTAATAGCCCAATATCAGTACTATCACCTTTGTCAGTCAGAGATATTTTATGTGCCTTTAACAAATTACAAATAACAGTATCATTTGAATTAAATCTAGGAACGTTAGTACAAACACATGAGCGTCCCAGCGCTTCCAAATTAATTTTGAAATTTTTATCTTCTAAGCTTCTTATTTCTAGGTTATACAATTTGTGTAGCTGAGAATTTGTTTGAACTCCACCAAACAAGTTGTGGGTGAGTATTTCTCCTCTTATTGCCGGTATTTCGAGCTTCTCGACAATGTCCTGCTTAATGTAGGTCTTCTGTGAACCATTGTCATACAGTGCACGAACCTGAAGCTTTTTGCCCTTGTAACTTATCTCAACTAATACAGTCTGAAGTAGTGTGGTTCCTTGTATATTGGATGATGCTGTCGTTGTTTTCTTTTCTGATACCTGTGACTCATTGTTGTTATTGTTTGATGTTGTTGGTTTATTTGTCATACACAACACTGTTGAATGCCTTTTGTAACAGATCAGACACTTTATAGAAGCTCTGCAATTTTTCCAGAAATGTCCTTTCCTCAGACAGATTGTGCAAGCCTTTTTCTTTATTACTATATCTTTACGCTGATCTACTGATAATTTTTGTAATTTGTAGCACTCAATACTGCTGTGTCCTTCTTTGTCACACCATAAACAACAATTTTTTGGTTCTTCTTTCACCGTTGCAGCAAGGCAATTTGCAGTTGGCATTTCTTTCTTACGGTTTGTTGCATGGTTTTCCGAAAATGTATTAGCCATTTTTATCCTTTGATCATTTTCAACCTCTTTTTGTATAAATGTCAATAGATTGTTCAATTCCTCGTCTATATTGACATTACTCTTTGTTCTTTGCCACGTCTTTAATACTTCTTGGGGAAGAGACGACTCTACTAGCGGTAATAGGAAAGCAGCATGGTTTTTAGTGACTCCAAGTATCTCCAATGCTCTTAAATGTGCACTTAATTTGTCATATAATACGGCCAATTCAACTCCATCGCCACTTACTTTTTGTAGCACCAATGCCAAAAGCTCCCTTACATAAACTTGAATTTGTAAATCTTCTCGCCCGTATCTAGACTTCAGGTGTTCAATGCATTTTGGATAATTTTCAGCAGTAATAGGGTAACTTTCTACCAGTGATTTAGCCTCCGAGTCGATGGTCATTGCTTGCACCAAATACACAAACTTGTCTCCCGTAGCTATATTTCCCTCGTGAATTTTCTTGAATTGGCTCCAAAATGGCATCCAGCTTTTTAATTGCCCGTCAAATTTGGGGATATCAATTTTTGGTAATTTTATTTGCGTGCTGTTTTCCGAGCCCATTGACACCATTTTGCTTTTAATTTTTAGCCATGTCATTGTGTACTTTTCGCTTTCTTCTAAATCTGTGAGAATCATGGATTCTTTAAAGTCATCCTTCTTCAAAATTTCTGATTGGACTTGTACATTTATTTCCTCCAATTTTCCGTAAATCTTTCCAAGGTGTTCCATTATAATAAGTTTATTTTCCTCTTGGTCCATTTTCTCGCTCAATTTGTTCGCGTTTTTTGTGAACTGCGTTCGGAGCGCCGCACGTAACCTTAGGTGTTGTTCCATTTTTCTTGTATTTCAACAATCACGGTCGCCATATATCGAAAAAAGGGTTTTGTTGATCTCGATAGCTATAAAATGAGTCCCTTTTTGCAGGTTTTTATTTAAAACAACACCATACTTTTTCACCATTTATATTTGTCGGACTCTCATTACGTACTGACTGTGTTGTCATACAAAAAAACACTTAAAACTATATTCGGTCGGATACACACATGTCATACTATACTTTAATTATCTAACAAGACCAATCAGCGAAACTGTCTAATCAACGAAACTGGCGAATTAAATAAACTGACAACTGACGACTGTGGGAAACTGACCAGGGGGCCAAGTCTACTAATTTACAAACATCATAATGGTGTCACGATGGTGAGATTTTGACAGATTTGCCATACAAAATCTGTCAAAAACTCACCATCGTGACACCATTATGACGTTTGTAAATTAGTAGACTTGGCCCCCAGATACTCGGATGGATTGTATTATCCTTTTTCACATAACTAAGCCCTTTGCATTATGGCCGTCGATAGCACAATATGACTAGGTAATGAGAACTTCATAAAACCATTTCAAATAAATGACTAAGTTCTTAACTCATTTAAAAATACTCCATCACTCATTAGTACCTAAAATCTTACAAGTTATATAAATATCTATCTATTTCAGCGCATCAGGTTTGTACTCGATGTCAATGTCCCTGCTGAGTGAAAGTGTTCCGATGGCCAAGAGGAACCTCGTCGTACTACTGGTGTCCAGTATCTTCCTCCTCTCCCAGGGTATCATGGCAGGTGAGGGAATGAAACACTAACTGGTGTAAACTTTTGATATAAGTACTTACAGGAAACTGAATAGAAGTGGATTTAGGCTTGGATCTATAAACGTTACGTAGCACGAACTCAGGCCAAGCGTCATTCCTGTTACAGTCGCACAACTGTCAAACTACAAGACAGTGAAAATCAAAAGTCAATTCAAACTAGGCTGAGAATCACCACTTTTTAACGTGAAAATTACATCAGACAGTCCCCCAAACGCCGCCCTTCACCACTTCCTATTGCTTTAGCTGGGAAGAAGTGGCGCAACTAATTCCCCGAAAGATAGAGTGTACAGAAGGCGAATCCAGGATTTATTTCTGGGAGGGGCACACGACTAGACAGATAAGAAGAGTGTCTCCCGCTGTTTTTGAGATTACTTCTTTTTCTATGAAGATATAGTAGCCTTGTTCTTCAGAGTTCATCATTGAAGCAAGTTCTTGATAGATATGCATTCAGGCTAGGCCATTCAGACATTTCGGTTTTATTTTTTGTTACATAAACCGTTTGGGGGAAAAGTGCCCCTGTGACCTCCCCCCCCTGGAGCCGCCCTTGAGTATACATGTCAAAGCACAGAATAGATAATAGTATTGGTTAAAGCAGGAGCTAAGTAATGTTGATAGATCTCAGCCTAAGGGCCTGTTTCACCACCTACGATTAAGTTCCTATTAAATTACTAGGCAGATAATTTCATACAAATTCTGTTCCATTTTTTAATTTATTCAGTAAGTAGTGGCTATTTGGACATCGTGAAATAGGCCCTAAGAGTTTAGTCAAAGAATAAATAATAGTACTAACGTGTTTAGTGAGCAAAACTCAGGATGGGGGAATTAAGGGTCGCAAAATATCCCGCAAAATTCACTCCACGCACTTCTGTTGGGTCTTGTCACGTGTCTGCACACTATGTTAGTGGGACTCATTCAAGGTGTGACTGTTTACTTTCTAAATTCCAGTTCTGGCGATACCAATCATTCCCCTAAGTTTCTCCCACGACCTTCCCGCTCTGGGGATCACGTGGAACTCTTGGCGCACCTTGCTGGTGGTGTACTCCATCCCCAGCATCGTCACCACCATCTGGTTATTCTTCATGAAGGAGAGCCCCAAGTTCGTCTTCGTTAAGGGAGATGAAGACCGGGCCATGGATATATTGAGGACCATCCACAGGATCAATAATGTCAGATCCAAGGAGGAATTACAGGTAAAAGATCTTGAGGACCTACTACATATTAGTACCTTATTGAAGGAAGCACCCTAACCCTAGAGTGTCATCATCGCCTGAGGGGCCACCTGCAGTACTTATTTGAACGTGTTTTTCGTTAATTTGAAATTCCTGGGACACATCAGGTTGTCCGTTCTTGCTAACTCAGGAAAACCCGCAACGGGTTATAGAGTGATCCCGCACCTGGCTTGCATACACCGCTACCGAGAGATTGACTATGTGTGAGGTGATTATAAGTTTAAAAAGATTGTTGACTGACAATTTATAGACCTTTTTTTTATACCTAGAATTGCTATTTGATATATTGTATTCGATCAATACATTATATTGTAGCCTGGCTTATACAGGGTGAAACTGAATTCATGGGCATCCTTATATCAGGCGCGGGACATACACAAATGGCGAGTGGCGTGGGCGGTGGCGACGGGCGTTGCACCGCCCGTTTCATATTTCATATAAAATGTATCGGAATTAGGAACGACGTGGCGCGGGACGGAAAAAATGTACAGTCAACAAGAAAATTGGCAGTTTTGACAAAAACTTTATTGATGCCAATCGATCCTGTTTTTTATAAGAATCAAATAACTCTAACGGACCAACTGAGATTTGAACTAAAAAAACTTTTTCCATACATTTCGTAGGAGAGAAACTCTAACTTACTTTTTTATGATGTTACGTTCTCGAAAACCGGCTCTAACACTTTCGGTGAAAGTTGCAATAATTATAGGAGTTTACGGGGGTGAAAAATCGATATAACTAGGTCTCATATCTGGGAAAATTCGTTATCGCTATTTTCACTGTTTCGTCTTTCACTTCGTCAACTGTTATCTGTAGCCGAAATTCAACAGGTATCAAATCTTTTCCCAGCAAAACCAGTGATTTGACAGATTTACAAAAAGTGGAAAAAAAAATACAAGAAGAGAAGTCCTAATTACAGACTAGATGCTGAAGCTAAAGTTTTTCCTCTATTTTTTCAGGTCAAAGGACTATTACAAGAAGGAAACGCACCAGGTGCATCAGGTGGATCTCCTAAAGACCAAATTGTGCCGCTGTTCAAGCATCCACTGCTGAAGCTCACTATCATCATGATCACACTCTTCGTATTCCAACAGTGAGTACATTTTATTCATCATCTGCCTAGCCTTATCTCAACTCTGTTGGGGTCTGCTTCCAGTCTAACCGGATGCAGCTGAATACCATTATTTTACATGGAACGACTACCTATCTGACCTCCACAACCCAGTATCTGGGTAATACGATACCCCTTGGTAAGACTGGTTGTCAGACTTTCGGGCTTCTGACGACCCATTACGACTGTCAAAGATCCATGAATGACAGCCGGGGAAGAAGTTGAACTCGCATTAGTTAAACCGTCAACATCGTGTTCCAGGGTGGGAGCCTTCCTAGTGTGGCTGCCGACCATCGCAGACCAGTTCGTGCGCATCCTGGAGACTGGTGAGAACTCAGACCTCACCATGTGCGGCATCATCACCATGGATAGTCCTCCTGATGTAAGTACTTCCGTGACCTTTATGAGTTACTTGTTCATTCAGGGAAACAAAACCAATTATTAGTTCGATGTTTTCTAACTGACTCGGTCTCTCTACATGGACCTTAAAGTCGGAAAGAAAGTATACCCTTTTAATTATTGACCTGTTTAAAAGAATTTCGGGTCCCACTTCACGGCATTTGCCGCCGACCTCAACGACTACCTGTTTACATTTTTACACATAATAAATGAATCCATGTGCGGTAGCGTAGGCTTCACAAGTCTTAAGCAGCTCTCTGATTGCCCCCGCAGACGGACCTAGCAGCACCATGTCATCAGCATAGCTGATGATGTTAATGCTAACCCCATCAACACTGCATCCGACACGCATGAGGTTGAAGAGCCTGGGAGACGTCAGACCCTCACCCCACGCTCCAACCTATACGGTTCCGGGAGCGAACCATCCCACTTCACATGATTAGTCTGATTACCATACCGATGCTACATATTTCCGCGGGTATTCCCCTGTTAACCATCTTTTCCCAGGGCACATCATATTATTATATACACCGTGAAAGCTAGAACAAACGTTGTTCAGACCATGGTCTACTACCATTCTATACCATTCAATAAAAAAAAACGTCAAAGGTATTTGAAAAAATACAAAAAAAGACTGATTTATTTATTTGCATTTCGGCCCGCATTGGCCGGACATCCTTGTAGTCCACGTGGACTCCTCATAACTCTTTTGAATGCCATATTGCTACCGCGATGAGTCCTTAGATGTTACGGTTAATGTTTGAACACGTTTGAGCAACATAAGACTTATTTGTGAACGCCTAGTTTAGTTTGTTTTAATAACATATTGGACGGTATAGAATGGTAGTAGACCATGGTCTGAACAACGTTTGTTCTAGCAAAACTGTGATTCAAATTTCGCGGTGTATACCTACGAGACAAGACCGGAGGCCCTGGAGAGATCAAGGAAATGTTTATGCTATGTATTTAATTTTTTTTTTATTCAAGGCTGCGTAATTGGCACACTTTGTTTTCTCTTCTTTCAGTATGTAGCGTCAATGTATGAACTACACTGCTGGAAGCTGTCTATTGCTTAATTCTTAAACCAGTAATGTATTTTCAGACAAATGCGGTGCCTTGTGCCCTGAACGAAACGTCCCTGCTGATAGTGCTGGGTGTGGCGGCGATGCAGTCTGTGGTCAACATCATCATCAGTTTCGTAAGTGTACCTACCTAACCTTAAGTAGAGTTCTCGTTCTGAAAGTTGAAGCGCGACGAGTGGCGAATTAGCTACTTTCTTCTTGAGTCTATGTCTTGAACGTGACTATGAGCTAGAACCGTATGAGCTATTGGTATGTCTGCACTCGTGAGCATCTCGTGATCTTCAATTTTCAAATTTATCGAGATTCAAGCCGAGAACATGCCGAGATAATGAAAAAGGTCTAAGCGCTAGAAAAATCGTAGTAGAGACGCCTCGGCATTGTAATAACAACGGATTTTTTTTTATCGGTATGGACCATTTCCATGCTAAAAACGAAATGAAGGAAACCGGTATGGGCTTTCTTCTTCCAGTAAAGGTTTCTCGACATAACCAGTAGACCTAAAAATAGGTGTTTGTGACCTACCAGTGTATGTGAGTTCCTACTAAAAAACGAATTGCAACAAGAACGTGATAAACGCTTTTACCTCCAGTTGTTAGGCGTAACCGGTCGTCGTAACATGGTGCTGCTGGTGACAGCGCTGTGCGGCGTGAGCGGTATCCTGGTGAACCTGGTCCCCAACGCTGTCGGCAGCGCCATACTCTTTGTGGTGCTGGTCATGGGCGTCGTCGTCATTGGCTTGTACACTGCCATCTGTGTGGCACTCTTCCCTACGCATTTGAGGTAAGAGGGTCCCTACGAGTTTTATTAAGAAAATACTTATCAGACTAGTGAAAGACCCTTGATCTAAACTTTACACCTACAAGGTTATTTTGGCGCGTGGCCAAATTCGGAACTAACGCTGCGCCGCCATCTTGTTTTCTCATTACAATTTCTGTGTCAATTTCACAAATGTTTACCAACAGGGCCCATATCAATATCATTCAGGCGCCAAAAGATCCTTGTAGCCCTCTAGGTCCAGGGGTTCAGCATTCCCTTTTTCTGAAGAACACGAACTTTGTAATCAACATTTTTTTATTATGGTTTTTTAATCGTAGATATTACTTACTTATTTTTCAGGGCTTTAGCTATCGCACTTCCAATGACGGGTGGACGTATAGGCACCTTCGCCTCCATCCAGATCCTCAACCTGATGTTGTCGAACAGCTGCGAAGCCGGATTCTACCTCTTTTCGTCCCTCTTTGCAGGTACCTAATATAAGTCCACTTTTTCAAAGTTTCATTCAGTGTTTGCAAAAGGACCAATCCATGCTAATAATATAAATGCGAAAACAACTCTATCGTCTGTTACTTTTCACGCCTTTTTAACGGTTGAAAAGATTCGGATGAACGTCTACCACACGGATAGACTAGATAGTTTTATCTCGGTAGTACGTTCCCGTGAGATAATTTCCAACTTCTATGCGGGAGAAGCTGCGAGAAAACCTGCAACTACATGATACATTTTTCAAATTTTTAGCATCGGCGATTGTTGCATCGTTCCTGCCCGACGACCGTCGCCTACAAAAAGCAGCTCCACCAACAATCACAGAGGAAGAAGATATTCAAAAGAATCAGTGAAAAATTATTTTGTTATAAACAAAAAATACTTCTTGTTTGTAATGTAGACCTAAGTATACATAAATCTAAATAAATCCCTAAGATGTAAATATTATAAATAGTTTAGGTTTAGAATTATCAATACACAGTCCTGTTTAATTTATTATATAACAATTAAAAACTTTTTGTAAATATTTGGATATTTTTTGTACTTTCAAAGCCTCCAATCACTCTCTAAAAAAGTAAACAGTTTACGAAGATTGCTAAACGCACTAAATGACAAAATGACAAGTCATTTCTGATATGTTGGCAGTTGACAGCTGTTTTCGTAAACGCGCTTACTGTGCTTGTCACACTCAGTTATCAAAAAGTCATCGTGATAAAGATTTCGATCAGTTGAAAGTGAATTATACTCTAAATTAAAAACATCGATCGCGGGCGGCGGCTGTACCCCGCAGAGCAACGTCCAAGGACACTCAGCTGTTTACAAAGGTGACAATTACTTGCTACTAGACTCGTCCTTGTAACATCGACGCGGCGAGGTGGGCTATCGCATTGATTTTTCTATAAACCGAGCTAGTAAATATTGGTTAACGCTCGTTAATCACTATAAGATGTCTTAGAGGTTAACGGTGTCGGCCGTATAAACATTCGGTCGTGTTCGGCGGAGGCACATAAAAGTGTTCCGCTAATCTTCTTCAGTGTGTGAAGTAACCGAAAGTATCAGCCGTACCGTACGAAACATTATCAAGACTTTTAAAAATAAATCGTGATAATTAGAGGTAAGCAGATAATCAATCTAATTACAGATTATGAAGATATGGGTCAGGAAACAGACTCATAAAAATATACTATATTTGATTCATAAGAATTAAAGTACCTACTAATAGCTCTTTTTATACTATAGTGAGATCTTATCAAATGTAACAGATTTGTACAATAGGTCTGACCTTTGATTGTTTTGATAAAAATGATATAATAAGATCACACTTTAAGAATCAGTATTTATTTTGCACAGTAGGTAAATATGACATATCTTTTAATTTAGGTTTTATAGTATTACTAGCTGCCCGTCCCAGCTTCGCATGGGTAGCCCTAATTAGCAATAAATTAAAATTGCGGCTATAAATTGAGATTTAAACTATCCTATCTCTCAAGTTGGATCGAACTGCACATGGTGTGCGAATTTTATTATAATCGGTTAAGTGGTTTAGGAGTCCATTGAGGACAAACATTGTGACACGAGATTTATATATTATAGTATTATTTCAATAGACTTGGTTTTCTTGAATCTAAATGCAGTCAGGATCATGTAACATAAAATAGGTTCAGCCTGCCTTTATTAGGAAACATAATTATGAGAATGTATTTAACTTAATGCTATTTTTATTTTTACTTGTGCAGATATTTATTTATTTAGCACAAAAGTTGCAATAATTTTAATTAATAACAAATGAATACTTGTTGTTGTTAAGAGGTTTTGTTTCTGCACTTAGTCCTTCAGGTGGACCATAGTGCATGGGCCATGGCGGCCGCCGGTGGTTATTCCAACCAGCCCACCTCCCCTCCAGAAGTTGATTAGGTCTCATGGTCCGTTCAAAACATCTGTGAAAGATCTGGGTGACTCCTGTGCATTCAAAGAGCACATGAGCAACGGTTTCCTCAGTGTCCACGTATGCCCTGCACAGAGGACAGTCAGTTATGTATGCCTATTGTGTGGAAGTGTTTATTTAGAAGAGAATACTTGTAAAATTTGTTCTCAAATAGACCGGTTCACATGCCACTTCAAGCTGCAAAAACTGTTTTTGTATTTACATAATAAATAATAAAAATAACTTACAAAATATTTTTTTGTGTAAATAACAATATTATCATCTGTATGTAAATTCCCAGCCACATTTACATACTAAACTAAATGAACAGCGTAACACAAAATCAATTGTATGTCTAACGTGAAATCCCACAAGAGCTAATATAAGCTTAATCAACGTATATCAAGTGACCGTTGATCCATTTTAAGTTTAGGTAATCCTGTTACCGTACTACTCATGCAGTAGTGCTCTACGAGTATTACGGAGCTTAGATGCATTCGTTCCTTCTTAGAGTGTGTGTGTGTGTAACATACTTACATATATTATTGGTGGTTGTTTCACAGTATATGTATTTCACAAACACTTAGCAACATTTAAAAGTGATTTGCTCCTACTGTGTTGATTGCTATTTCATGTTGTTACGAGTATAGTATTTTGTAACCCATATTAATGTGAAATAGGCCTTATCTCAACGTTGCAGTCAATATTCCACGAGAAAATCGCTTTAGAATTTTGCTAAGTGGATACATATTGATACTTGTGACTGTACAAGAGAAGAAATAACTGAAACTGAATTTTGTTGTGTCCTTTTGCTTATTGCCTATCAAGATTATTATCTTGTTAGCAAGAGAGGAGTAATTCTTTTATTATTTTACTCAATGAAAGTTCAAAATGGACTATTACAAATTCTCAGCATAAACCATCAAAACTAAGTAATGGCTTGATCACTTACTTTTGATGGCAGAACTATATTCATTGTTTTTGTTTGAGTCTACAATATACTCTTAAATGTTCTATAAAATATTAAATATTAGAAAACATCCTTTCAGTTTTAATATAATTTAAAACCTGTAATAATGCCAAGATATTAATAATTCTGTTCATTATTTTAATAACAAACCACAAACTCATTAACTGTTATCCTGCACAATAAACATAGAACATAATTTCATTTTCCCACAGCTTTAACATTACGGCACAAGTTATTACATCAAGATGGCGAGTAGTACATGGGAGGAATTCTTTGCTGTCCACCTTCCACCACCAGATTTTGAAGACAACCGGTCATTGCTGAAGGAGTTCTGTGAGAGGCATGACCAGTATGGGAACAAAATTGTGCTTGTCACGGTGAGTTTTATTTTTTTACATTAATCTACTTGCTGCTCCCCGCGGTTTCACCAGTATAAATCTCGATCCCATGGGAATGTCGGGATACAAGGTATCCTATGTCCTTTTCTAGGTCATGGTCTACCCATCTGCCAAATTTCATCCAAATCTGTTCAGCCGTTTTAGCGTAATAGCACAACAAACATACAAACTTTCATAATTTATAATATTAGTAGGATGCTAGCCCACTAATGGTTGAACGTGTTCCCCCCCCAGTCCCCATAGTCTTCTATACGGGGTGGCAGGGACATCGACGCGAAGCCAGTTACCATGGATTCAGTACATGATTCTGAACCCCCCAGCGTTGAAATTTTTCGTCGGTTATTAAAAAAAAAATCTGCTGCTCCATACATTTTGACCGCGTAGGTATTGCACTTTTCTACGAAACAGCTGTTTTTTTTTTAAATAACCGACGAAAAATTTCAACGCAGGGGGTTCAGAATCTTGTACTGAATCCATGGTAACCGGCTTCGCGTCGATGTCCCTGCCACCCTGTATAATGTCTATGGGTTGGCTATTCTGGCCAATGTATTAAGAACATTATCTCAGTTTATCCTAGGCCTCTCAACAACTGGTTTAGGCACCAACTGTGTGTACACATTAGACCTACTGGTTTATAATCCTAGTACAGGCATCTAACATTATAATACCTTAAAACATATTTCAATTTTTTTTTTTGTTAATATTTAACAAATAGTACTTAATAAATATTTAGGTATTATTATTTTGAGGCGCTTATTGGGTTTTTACATACAATTTTTTTACATCATTGTGATATCATTGTGCAAATATTTTATTTTCGCCGTTTATTTAAATACAACATTAAAGTGATGTAACAGTTGTAACACAGCTTGTAGAACTAGTAAAAGTATGTAGGTAGGTGTTACATGGTATCTACATGAGGTAGGTAGATATTATATTTATAGTCTGATCCAAAACTATTTGCTGAAAGTGAACAAACAGTTAAGTTCTTCAGTGTCTTAAGTGTAAATTCTTACGCAATCTCTCTCTCTAAAGAGAATTCCGTAGTAACACATTCATCTGTATTAAGAAGGTTTCAACTTTGTACCTCATTCATTACTTTTTCCAACAATTATTGTTTGAATAACATACATACATAGTACATAATAAGCCTATTAATGTTCTCACTGCTGGGACACAGGCCTCCTCTCTGTGAGAGGGAGTGGGCCGTAATCTACCACGTGGGCCCAGTGCGGGTTAGTAGATGTCACGCGTCTTCGAATTTTTGGTTTAGAACCAAAAATTTCTTTCACTTTCACATAATAATGTATTTATCAAAATCTAAACTAAATATTGTAAAGAGGAAAGATTAGATTTTTGTATGTTTGTTTGTTACGCTTTCACGCTAAAAGGGCTGAACAGATTTCGATGAAATTTGGCACATGTGTAGACCAAGACCAAGCATAGGATACTTTTTATCCCGATATTCTCACGGGATCGAGACTTATGCGGGTGAACACGCGGGGCGCAGCTGATTATAAATAAATTATAGTCGTTTTTCGTGGTTGTCTGTGTCATCGTGTTGTTCTTACTACGCAAATGATTTGATCATTTAGACAAAGAAGTTATTCTGGAAGGTAATGTATATCGGCCTATTAATGTTCCCACTGCTGGGACACAGGCCTCTTCTCTGTGAGAGGTACCTAGTGGGCTGTAATCTACCACGCGGCCACAGTGCGGGTTGGTAGATGTTGCATGTCTTCGAATTTTTAGTTTTAAGACATGCCGGTTTCCTCACGATGTTTTCCTTCACCGTTTTGAGAGCAGTGGTGATGAAATTATTTACACAAAGTAAAGCGCCTGCCTGGGTTCGAATCCACGACCTACAACTCGTCGGGGCTGTTACCACTAGACCACCACTGCTCTCATTTGAATAACATTTGATACAAATTAACCTCAATTATCAAATAAACAACATCATTATGGTGATTTAAAATAGCTTATTATTTTCCGAGTGACTAATAACTTAAAAGTCGACTAAATGTTTGCAACAAATAAAATAACTTGCCAGCGATTAAATATTTTCGCGACTATTATATTATGTAAGGTTCAAAATTAAAGGTGTTATAAAAACTAAAAACTAGCAGCTGCGTTTAGGTAGCAAATAAACTATACCAGTCAGATAAAATATTAGGCGAGGAGCTATAAATAATGACTTGGCGACTAATAATGTTAGTAGGGTGGCAAAGAAAATATATTACCAACTATTTCGTATGTGGTTAGGTTAATGTTTAGGTTTAGGTAGGTAATGGTTAGGTTAGGTTAGGTTAAAACTGTGACTTCCTACGCACGAGCCGAGCGAGCGAAGCGAGCGGTGCCGCGGTAGCGGCCGGCGAGTGCCAGAAACGACTAGATTATATACAGGGTGGCAGGGACATCGACGCGAAGCCGGTTACCATGGATTCAGTACATGGTTCTGAACCCCCCTGCGTTGAAATTTTTCGTCGGTTATTAAAAAAAAAATCAGCTGCTCCATACATTTTGACCGCGTAGGTATTGCACTTTTCTATGAAACAGCTGATTTTTTTTTTAATAACCGACGAAAAATTTCAACGCAGGGGGGTTCAGAATCATGTACTGAATCCATGGTATCAGGCTTCGCGTCGATGTCCCGGACACCCCGTATAATATATTTTTTTTTATTTAGTTTTTTTTTTTTTATCTGATTTATATTATTTATGAATGCCCATTTTCTATTTTATTTTCGCCATTAAGTTTCCGCTTAGATATTAATTCTGTTCCCAAAAGAAAAACTTGATGCTAGTTTAAATTAAAACGGAGCTTATTACTGATATATTAATATGCTACCTATTACTTATTACGATACTCCTTATTAGCTGCCAACCCATTATATATGGTACCCACTCTATGTTTTTTTTAAACCTATATTCATTTTACTTAGTTGCTGCATTAAATACATGCCATTTAAAATTACAATTTCGGGTATAAGTATTCAATTAATCAAACCAAACCACTCAATTTGTAAGTGGCACTACGAATTGGCATCTAGAGAGATGTTTTCAAATCCATCCTTTGTTTAAATTTTCATAAATACTTTTGGAACAGCCGACAACAACCAGAAAGTAAATACCTTACTTTCTTATTCATTACTAGCTTTCGCCCGCGTGGAGGTCGGAAATTATCCCACGGGAACGTACTACCAGGATAAAAAGCATCCTATATGCTAATCCAGGTTATAAATTATCTGTGTGCCAAATTTCATCCAAATCCGTTTAGCCGTTTTTGTGTGGTTGAGCAACAAACTCACAAACATATAAACTTTCACATTTATAATATTATATATTAGTAGGATCTTCCCAATTTAAACCTACTATTTATATCTATATGTATGTATGCTATCCTATACTTGATATGTTATATAATTATGTGTGTATTTATTTAAACTTATATATGGATTTCATATCTGGCAATAAAAAAGATTTCATTTCATTTATAGGTACATTTCTATACTACAACAACATTCTACCGACCACTTATCGTAATGGTGTGATCTCACAAAAGTAGGTTAATCATATTAATTCGCTAGTTACTCACGCTCAGTTTATACAACTTCTCGCTATAATGCAGCTCAATATTTTGAAAAGCAGCTGAACAATATTACATTCGCAATATTATCACATGTGTATTTTTGTCTGTTAGTTTAAAGATTCAGGTACAGTCAACAAAATAGACAAGGACACGGAAAGCTAAGTTGCAACTATAATTAATCCATGTTGCGCCTGTGCTGAGTATTAAAGATATCACTCTATCGTTTGCCGTTAAAAAGTAAAGTTAGTACGCAACAAAATAAAAATAAATAAACAGCGTTTGCCTGTAGGTACTTATTCTTAATTCTTTTGTTGACCTAATTTACATAATAATACCTAAATATACTACTCTGACGCACTTCCTACAATATTAAATATCCGAAGGTAATTTTCTTTTTTAATACCTTCCGGCCCTGAAGTACGGCAGAGGCAATTAAGTAATTACGTAAGGACTAGGAGGTGGATATCAGCCTTGACCTATACTTTAACGACGTTAGCGCGAGATTCTGCCGATAAACATCAGGGAATTGCTCGCGAAATGGCCGAAATATGTCACGGTTGGAGGTCTAGACAAGGTACTTTAGTAATGAGTTAACATTTGACTGGTGTGACCTAATATCGCCTCAAAAAATTGGTATAAAAAACATAGAGCAAAACCTACTAATAAAATTGTCTAAATAAATCTTTAGACAATTTTATTAGTAGGTTTTTTGAGCTTCGCTGCAGTCGAGTAAAAATAGATCATACCTATACCTAATAATTATAGTTTTTAGAAGCCGTTTTGTCGGGCCCCAAAAATAGCTTATTAAAGTAGCCGGCGAACTAAACAATAAATAATGCAATTACTGCCGCGTATCAGAGCGTGTGCGTTTAACCCGTAGGTCCCATGGGATATCTTATTTGCCATTCAGGTGATAGCGCGGCCGCCTTGCGTGTTCAGACATAGTTATTATGAAGGTGTCCCCTGAGAAGTAAAGCGCGAACGAGTAGGGCTATTATTCTGAATAAAGCGGCGACGAACTGCAAGCTATTAATACCGTGAGGCACGGATTTATTCATTAGGTGTTTACTTCAGTAATAGTTCTAAGTTCTAAAATCTAAGGTCTGATAACATAATTCTAATCAGAAACCTCTTCTTAAAATGCCAGTTTCATAAGTAAGGCTGGAAGATCCATCCTGTGCAATGAAGGAACATCTCGAACACTTTTGACTTTGCTACGTGTCTTGAAGTAGATATGATAAAAAATAAGGTCTCATTAAAATAGATGGACAAAATTGAACACAGCGTTCAGTACGTCTAGGCAAAGATATTCAAGCAAAAAAAACCACTGATTAATGTCATTTCATTTTGATAAAAAATAATAAATGGCATTGGGTAAGCAACATTTTTAGTGTATTTTCGTTAGGTCTTGTTAGTATGCGTTTTTCTTATTATTTTTTTACCATTGTCCTTATTTTGGTGGTCTTAGTGATTTCTAATTTGTCCATCAATTTTAATGGGACCTTATATATTTGTGCGTATATCCTAAGCGTATTTATTATGCTATACAATCTACGATATCTAAAGATTTCTCCACATCTTCCTTGCAGTCTGGCGGCACGACAGTCCCGCTAGAGCACAACACGGTCCGTTTCGTGGACAACTTCAGCGCGGGCACGCGCGGCGCGTCCTCCGCCGAGTATTTCCTGGAGCAGGGCTACGCGGTCATCTTTATGCATCGCCAGAAGTCGCTCGAGCCCTTCACCAGGCACTTCACTGGACAAAAGCTCTTGGACATGCTTGAGATCCAGGATCGAGGACCTAATACTTCTATTTCGGGTGAGTTGATTCATTGATGGCTTAGCAATTAATCGACGATGTATTCATTTGCAATCGTCACTACCTTTGTTATTAGGTTGTTACTTAGATGTTCCCATATATTCCAGTCTCCAAAAGACATGCACATGTCGACGATGTCTTAATAGCTACCTTTCACATACCCAGATGTTCCTATATTTTTTTTACAACTTTTAATTATACTAGAAGCAGTGAAAGACAGCCTTCACTTCACACAACATGCATAAGGCAGCCAAAGCAAGTCACAGCTGCAATATTAACCTTAGCAGTCCAAAATCGAAGGCACGATTATATTAAGTTATTAATCCTCTTAAATTCCTCAGTGAAACCCGACAGCGTGGACGTGCTAGCGCCCGTGCTGCTGCGCTACAAGGCTGCGCACGCGGCGGGCGCCATATTGCACGTGTCCTTCACGACGGTGTCCGAATACTTCTGGCTCCTGCGCGCCGCGTGCGAGTGTCTCGCCAACCTGGGAGCGAGGGCCATGCTGTATCTAGCCGCTGCGGTGTCCGACTTCTATATACCTAAGGATCGAGTGGTTAGTACTCAAACTATCGTGGTATCCTCTTGGTTTGGTGGCCAAAGCCATCTCATATTGTGCGGTTGACTGGTAAGTGAGAGTTCAATGTCTGCCCGTTACACTACATGCATAAAACACCGGTTAAAAAGAAGGCACTGACAGTAATAAATTACTTCTGCAAACAAGGATATCATACTAGAAACTTTGGTTTTTGATCTCTTTGGCGTATTTGATCAGTGGCGTTTGTCGTGCCCCTTTTTTTTTAAGTTTTCGCTGTAAGGTCTTCGATGTCTTTATTACTTGATCTGATAAAGCACCGACCTAAAGTACTGAATAATTGCCGATAGTTTGGCTCAGATAAATCTTAAGTTTGTTGAGAAAACACATCATGACCGAAGTTTTTATTCTCTTCAGCCTACCCACAAGTTGCAGTCTGCTTGCGGAGCGCCAATCATCCAACTGCACCTGGTGCCCAAGATGCTGGCCCCTCTAGTGAGCCTGTGGGTCCCGGAGGCCTACGTCGTGTCCTTCAAGCTGGAGACCGATGAGAACCTACTCATTCCCAAAGCGAGGTCCGCGCTTGAGAAGTATAAGCATAAGGTAAGCTGGCGCCCGAAGTTAGCCATATAACGCCTTCTGTCTTGTGGAAAAAGTTGAATATAATCAATGGCAATCAGTTTGTGACTTATATAATATACATACATGGTTCCTTCGCTGTGGGCTTCTTTCGCTGGCATTTATAACTTAATCATGTAGAACAGGTCACAGTTTTTGCAAATATATAATCCTACACAATGTTCCGAAAACTTGTTTAAAATTAAACTCTTCGAACAATTTTTAAGTAGTAGATTGTTTGCCTAGAGAGCAAACAACTATTTTTAAGGCGAGAGTGTTTCTTTGAATCCAAAGCGGAGCGAAGGTCGAAAAAGTCTTATTTATGGAACTGAAAAACATAACTGACATGATGTTGTGTAATGCATGAAGATTAGTAAAAAGATAAAAATATTCTTGAATGTTCGGCTTATTCGCTGTTCATGACGATATGTGGACGGTTTGTTCGAGCTATTTGGACTTCTACACTATATAAGCAAATAAAACACAATAAAATACGTCTCCTGTCTGGAGTCTTTAATTTAGTAGCTTAAGGCAGCCACAGGATAGTCCGGTTAAGCAGCTACGACCTCCTCTGAGGTCAACTGCGAGATGCCATACACAAAAAAAAAAATGCGAATAGCGATGTGAAGTGGCATCATAAACTGTATAACTAGAGTCTATTTGATATTGTGTTAGTAAGTACCAATTTTTGCATCCTGAATGGTAGAATGTTCCGGAAACCATTTTCTATTCTGTTCCATAATAATATTTCTATTTGCGTTGTTGTGTACCTTTCTCAGATTAAAACATAACTTCGTTAACAATAATATAACTAATCGTCAGATGGTTGTCGCGAACCTGCTCCAGACGCGTCACCACCGCGTGATCCTGGTGTCGCCCGACATCTCGCAGGAGATCGTGCTCTCCAGGGAAGAAGTGCACGCGGGTAAGAATTATGTTCTTTTTATTTATCCTTAATTGCAAGGTTTTGTCTGTCTTATAGATCTAATTACACTGCTACAACGTTCTTTTTGCGCTCGAATGACGTTGACAGGGAGCGCATTCAGCGCATGTCTCCTGTTTCAACAAATGGAACGAAGTTCTATAATGCGGCGAAAGTTTATAACTTTCAGAAATAATCACTCTAAAAAGTGTGAACACTTGCGACTGTCTTCTTTTAATTCAAAGATAAAGAAAGAGAGAGAGCCTCTCTCTTTCTGCACGTGTCGTGGGATAAAATTGTACACATCGGCTCGAGTACACTGCATGCTGGAGAGAGTTAGAGAGTGAAAGTATGAATTTGTTCAAACTGAAATAATTACGGCTGCGAAAATTTTCGTCATGGGTGTTGTTTTCATAGTATTCGAGGGTGCTTACGCCATTAGTGAGGTCAAAATGAAAATCCAAGATGGCGGCTGCGAAAATTTTCAAATTATTCGTAATGGGTGTCGTTTTCATAGTTTTCGAGGGTGCTAAAGCTGATCGTGAATTCAGAATGTAATTCCAAGATGGCCGCTGCAAAAAAAAATGTTTTTGTTTTAAAACATACGTGAGGAGGAACTTCGTTCCTGACGGCAGTCCCCAGACCGCACACGTTTTTATTTACATTCGTAATGTTTTCAATAATTACATGGATTTTTTTAAATTTATTTCGTCAGTGTGCAACTGTGCACCTAAACATTCACCTAAAAGTCACGTTATGAAACGGTCAGGCTAAGTACCAATAATTCTGTGGGCTAATGTTGATATGAAAACCAGCTCTAGGCACAGTTGTCTGGCATTTATGCTGATTTTTTTGCAATTTTCATGACAGTATCAGGTGATCAGAATATGATTCGCGTCCGTAACGATGTATTTACACAATTTAAATTTCGCGGGTTTTCTTTGCGCATCCACCTTAAAAGGAAATAACAAAAACGGGAAACAAGGATTTGAATTTACACAGGTTTAAGGGGTTATCATATTCTTAATAACTTTGTGCAGGCGTAGACATCGAATCGTCCATAGTGATGGAGATAGTCCGCGTGCACGCGCTGCACATGCGCCTGGCGGGCGAGGCCGTGACGCCGCCGCGCTCGCCGCGCTGATGTGCGCGCTCGCGGCGCCGCCTCTACCTCACTAACGAGTAGGCGCACTACCGCCGCACACACTGCGCCGAGTGTCTCCACTGTGTTTATATGCCGTTCAGACTGTCTTATTTAATCTGTACGTGTTTTAAAAGTGTTTATGTGCGATAAAAACTTCTATGAACGTGATCTTTCCGAGCGAGCAGTCGCGCGTTTGTTCGTAAGTGATAGGTGTGTGCTCGGTAACTTAAAGATGGCGCTGCCACGCATGACGACTACTGACTATATGTGTTAATGTTAAATTAAATACTTACTGTTGTATGTTTTTAATGTTTGTGTGATAAAATAATCAAGTCTGTCGCATCTAAATAAGCACGTTTTGAAAACTGCGCTTTTTACGCGGTTTTCAGACCATCTCTCGGTATCGCATTACGCGATATGTTATCACAGATTTATTATACTTAGGTACTGAGGGGAGAGGAAAGCAGCCATGCGAAAAATGTTACGCAAAAATGTTCGCGAACAAATGCGCGTGTAACAGACCCAAAGTGTGATTTGTCACACGTTCGGCACTCAAACACAAAATCATTGAACACCTTTTATTCTGATGTTTTAACCGTGTACATAAGTATTCACTTAACTGTATTTTAATTTCGACTGCGGAATCGTGTCGTTTTATGTCTATGATAAAATTATATTACCTCCTGGGCTGTCAAGGTGAATATCAAATGTCTCTGAAGCAGCTCTGTGTAACTGTATATCGATGATATTGTTATCATTTTTCTAGTGTTGTAACTATGAATACTACATAGAGGTGTTGTCATCGATTAAATATTTTATCGATATTGACTTTTTAGGTGTGACTGTGCAGTTTCGAACTGCGAATACTTAGGGTATTTTTATTGATGCAAATTGTTACAATTAAATGTGTAAATCCGTTCTAGTTGGAATACGTCTAATATTGGACAGGGATACAACAAAATTTGCATCGATATTAATCTTGCGCACTTATCTTTGTTATTCATATATAAACACATGAATAAATCGATTTCAAGAGGTATTTAACAGACTTGGGTATAATATTGCCTTGTGTGTAAAACACTATAAGAAGTTGGTATCAAAGAATCAAATCAAAGGCAAGCACGTGGTTCGTTGACCGCTCACAAGATTATATCGGTTCTGGGTCAAATCATTTGATACGATAGCCCTTGGCCAATTTAAGGTCATCTACATAAATGGGTACCACTATCGTTTCTATGAAACAAAGACTCTGGCTTATGAAACAGATTACAAATGCTGATACTAACAATGTTACCAGACCAGAAAATTAATATTAGAGTATTGCCAGCCTAAAAAAACATTGCTTAGTAATAAAAAGTTATTGAATTGCAACAAGAAATATTATGTGTTTATATGAGAAGATAAAACATTTTAGATATTACCTCTCTATGTGCCCCAGTATCTTCTATGACTAGATTTTATATGTCTATAACATTGAGTACTAAATACGTGTAACTATGAACTATGAATTTAAGAGTAATATAGTGTAGACTGTACATACGAATAATATTCAAATATATCTATCATGAACTTCCAATAGGATTTTAAATGTTTATTCTATAATAAATTATAAAAATATATCATAACTGTAATATTTATTAATGTATTTTGTCATAGGCAACACTGTTAACAACATAAATGAATGAAAGATCACAATTTAATTTATTTAAAGTTACAATTTATATACGTTAAAAATGTTCATCTTCATAAAATGGAACGTGAGAACTTAGTTCGAGAAAATTCCGCAAGATGGTGTCGTTATCATAAAAAAGTCCGTAAATAGAATAAATCCATTTCTGCTGTTAACAGCAATGTTTTAGTTGTTAGTAAATGGTTTGATGTGTAGACTAATCTCAGATATTAGTGTAAAACAGGTTATATTAGTGTTAAGATAAGTTCGATAGGGCCTTAGGTGCAGGTGGGCCTAAATGTGAACACAGTTGGATGCCCCAAATAGAAATATGTGGAAAGAATGTTACATAATCTGTATTTTATTTATTATTAATTTTAGAAGTATACATAACACGGTGGGGATTTAGAACTCAATCATTTTAAAATAATTTTGATCGAAATTTGTGTTGGCCTGAACGCTGTACGCACGAACGAACAAGAACTTGGTGTACACGAACATCGAACACTTTGTTCGCATGTGCGTACCACTAACGAATATCAAACACTGTGTTCGTCACAACGTTCGTGGCGATCCACTTTCAAATCCATGGCTACTAAAGAGAGCCGGGCGGTTGAGCGTGGATACAAGTTGAACTGTGTTTGCTTTGCTAATGTACGTGTTCGATGTTCGAGTTCACCATTTTTGGTTCGTTCGTGCATGTACGCCTTGATTTCGATTCACCTGCACCTGTGTGTAATATCAACATATTTGGTATTACAGAAATAAACTGATCAACTGTAGATTGTTTCGCATTTTATTTTCAGGTATTTTAATAAATGATTTAATATTTAAATCTGTAAACTTGTAATATTATGCGAAATAATCTATATTAGTTTATTTTTAACTACAACTAATTAAGATTTTAATTATAATATTTATTTACGTTACAATATTTTAATAAAGGTGTTATAATTCTCAAATAAATGTTGTGTCGAGTATACATATATTATGTAGTTATTAGTTAAGGTTTCCGTTTATATTTCTTCTTATTTAACTAAATGTATTCTTCTGGACCAGGACTTTTAAGAAAATAGTAAGATGTCAAGACACGACTTCACATTTTGTCTATTAATCGCAAAATCGCGAATTAAAGCCTTATTTTCAAATGCCTTATTTCGAAACTCATTAGTGTATAGTTTAAAAAGCATTTCTTCTAGTTTGTTAGTTATTAAAAATAACGTTTTGATCGTTTTGTTGTTGAAATTTAATATTTTATAGAAAAGGATATTTATTTTAAAGTTTACAATTGGTATATATTGAAGAGTTTTACATATCAGAAGCACATAATAGTTCGCCATACGTGAACCGTTTGAAATTATTGTTTATTTTGTTGTTCAAGCGTTCAGTTATAATTCCGTACGTTAGTCATTCTACTGATAATTTGAACACAATTAATTTTGCTGATAAACTAAAAGATAGCCACGGACCGGTTTGATCAAGTTGTACCCGTGATCTCTTATTGTTCTTAGTTGATTTAATTATGTAAATAGTTCGCTCTCAGGGACCTATACTTATGAGTAATACCAACTAACAATGTTCTGGGACACTGGTAGAGAGAGATGGTGTTATACATTGTAACTTTCATCTCTTTCTTGTTTAGAACTTCCTGACTTGACAGTATGGGCCCTGGCACGATGACGGTATACAGGGTGGATTTTTGATGTATGTATATGGGAAAAGTTTTTGCGATTTCTGACTGTTCTAGTACTCAAACCTCAGTTGGTCCAATATAGTTTTTTGATTCTTATAAGAAACAGGATCAATTGGCATCAAAAAAAGTTTTTGTGAAAACCGCCCATTTTCTTGCTGACTAGATTTTTTTCAAAATTTGTGAACGCAGATCAAAATGTCTCAAAAAGTTAAGGACAGTCTTCTAAGGCCGTTTTCCTGTAGCTACAACGGTTAAGGCAGTGCCCCGTAATGCCCCATCTCAAAAATCCACCCTGTATATTTATTTTCAAGGCGCAATCAATTTGCAGTGTTTCGCCTTAAAAGTACCAAAATTAAAAAAATAATTTTGCTAAAATTCTTTGTAGAATGCGTGAATTTTATCGTATCAGGTGCTCCATTGATCATCACTGTATTGTTTAGAAATATTAATTATATCGGTGAATGGTCTTTTATAAAATCATAGTTGATTTTTCGAAGGTTTTAATCAATTTAGTGTATCATGTTTATTAAATGTATTTTAAATTAAAGTCTAGGTATAATGACTTCTATACAGAATGGTTTAAAGTATATTTTTGGGAAAATATGGTTTGATTTTTTTTTTGTGGAAGTTCTTAATACTGAATCAGTATGCCCATTCTATACACTATACAGGGTGGCAGGGACATCTACTTGAAAACTGTTGAAAAGTCGGTCATCTAAAAAAATATCAGCTGTTCCATACATTTTGACCGCGTAGGTATTGCACTTTTCTATAAAACAGCAGATTTTTTTTAATAACCGACGAAAAATTTCTACGCAAGGGTGTTCAGAATCATGTATAGAATCCATGGTAACAGATTTCGCGACGATGTCCCGGCCACCCTGTATAGGTATCATGAGGGAGTTTCACAGTCCAAAGCAAGATAAGCAGGGAAACATCAAAGTGTTGGATATTGTACAATTTTATTTGGGTGTTCTATAGGTGCACCTCTGCCAAACCCTTTGGGAAACAAGGCATATGTTACTTTCACAAAAATTTTTTTTTTGTTCGGAAGTGGAAAGGTGGTAAATGTATTGATCGATTATGTATGAGCCTAAATATAAAGTAACGTCTTTTAAGTATCTCACGATTTTGCAGCCAATCTAGAGACTGTATCTGTAAAATTAAATGTAGCGAATAGAGAAACTCAGACTATAGATTCTTAATGATCACACAGCAATCAGAATCAGATAATCTTAAGAGTTCCTAAAAGTTGGCAACGTCGTAAATAGCTGTCAAATATTTACCTGTTTTGATTAATTTGGAAATAATACTGTATGGAAATAAGAAATGTGGCTAACTAGCGAACTAGAATATTTATTATGAAAAGCATTACATAATATCGTAACACCGAATATTTAATTTTAGATGTAAATTAAAAAGTATTTGGTAACTTTCCCAATGCCTTTTTGACACCTAAAACGGGTACAACGTCAAATTCAATGTTACAATTTCAATTCATTAATAATATTCAAGCTCGCTAGTTAGCCACATTTCTTATTTCCATACAGTAATATTGCCATTTCTCAAAATAGCGAAATATGTGACAGCTATTTGCGACGTTGCCCACTTTCAGAATGCACGCTTTTATAGAAACGAGCTAACTCCACAGACGTCCTGTCAAAAGTTCAATATGGTTCATACAAAATCCTTTACAAAAAAGCACTTTCAGTTTTTCCCGGCTAGTGATGCGCTTAGTAATAAGTAGTTGAAAACACCGACATATCGTCCCAGCAAATAAGTGCGAATTCGTCATCAAATTAGAAACTTTGAAAGACATCATTGAGCTAACTGTATTCACAAAGAATATTCGCTCCTGTTTTTAAACTTTAATTGATTTTAGAGAATTATGTATACTTCAAACTATTTTCGTTATATTCGAACTTATATATTTTTTGATTTGGTTCTATAAATTGTTAAAATATATAGTTTGAAAAATGTATTAAATGCTGTGTTTAACTAATAAGTAAATGTGGTGTATTTGGATATAAAGGGTATTTATCGTATAGATGTTGTGCCGGAGTGGTGTTTATATCAGACTTATAGAACGTTCTATGTAGATACATTGTATTATACCTGTTTGTGTGTTTGCATGTTTGCTGTCTCAAGAAATATTTTGTACATCAGACACGTTTTTTTAGAGGCATATGCGATCACAAATAATCACTTGAAAGTTGTCTGTGGCACTAATTACATACATACATAAACTCACGCCTTCTTCCCATGGGGGTAGGCAGCAACTACAGAGCGCCACTTGCTACGATCCTTACATACTCCTTTTGACTCGTTTACTTTCATACTTCTGGTCATACACGCACATCGGTTGCGCGTTCGCACCTTTCTGAGGAACAGGCAGTTATTAAAAATCTGCTTAGCCTTTTCCCAACTATGTTGGAGTCGGGTTCCAGTCTAACCGGATGCAGCTGAATACCAGTATTTTACATGGAGCGACTGCCTATCTGACCGCCTCAACCCAGTAGCTGGGTAATACGATACCCCTTGGTAAGACTGGCTGTCAGACTTCCGTGCATCTGACGACCCGTAACGACTGCCACGAATGACAGCCGGGACCAAAGGCTTAACGTGCTTACCGAAGCACGGAGGAATCTCGGTATGTAAAGATGGTCAACCATCCACAGACCAACTCCGGCAAGCGTAGCTTACCCACGAGCTCCTCTCCACCCACAGGCACTACTACAAATTATTCAAGACTCTTCCCAAACAAAACTGCCTTGTTGGTGTAGCGGTCGCAAACGCAACTGCTGACCATGGGGTGCTTGGATTAATATCCAGCTCGATCGGTGTTATTGTGTTTTTCCTTAAAGAATTTCTCAGTAGCACCCCTAAGTCTATATTAATGCCCGGTTGATGGCAATGGGCTCGCCCTCTTTCATGGCAGTTAAATATACTATAGATATACAATGTGGAGACTACCATACAACAAAAAATTAAAATACTGGCACTACTATTGCTTAAGAGTATTTTGCACTGTCAAATAAATCCTAGTTTCGAAAAAAAAAAAAAAATGTTTTTCAAACAAATTAAATGTAATGCATGCCGGATCCACCCCTAAGTCTATAAAAACTAGGCCTTGGGTGAATTCTCGGGCATACATTTCAGAATATCCACCTAAGGGTGGATTTTTGGGGTGGATAAACGAAATAGCCCGAGCCGACTATGGATTTTGCCGAGCTATAATGATTAAACTATTGAATATATTCAATTGAATTTTTGTATACAGAATGGGAACGTCATTATGGACACGCCGTTAAATTTTTTGTTGTATTGTCGTCTCCACCTTGTATACACCTCAGCTCACACCCTCGGGGAATACAGGCGTGATTTTTATTATTAAATTAATTAAATTAAAAGAAAAACTGCAGCAACACATGCAAACGTTGATTGTGTATTAAATATCATGTTTTATAAATATTATATTATAAATCATATTTTATGGAACGTTGATGTGTGAGCAAACGGTTCCCGTGTTCTTCAAGTATTCAGTCAAAATATTCTAAGTATCTAGTTGTACTATCTGTATGTTCTAATATCATCCTTATGTACTTGACATTATGGTACAATTTTAACAAATCAACTACTTCGCTGTTTGTGAAAAAGTCGTATCTGCATAATGCGCGCTCGTCAATTGTTTTTGTGTGGCATTATCGTACGCGCTTGATGATAATTTAATAAGATTGCGTTGCAGATCCGTCTAGTTATAACCAGTGATTAGTAAAACCGAAAATCCTCGAAATCTCACAACTGTTTCGTTATAAAATGTTATGAATCTCATGAAAAGCCAAATGTGTTCCTATAACCCTTAATTGTCCATCCATTGATTGATTCTGTAGATTATGCAGTTGCGGACTTTTTCACAATAACAGTGTTTTAGCAGCACAATATAAACATACTCACTTCCAGACATGTCTGTAGCGTGTCACGGGGAGACAGAAAAGGTCAGAATTAAGAACACTTTGTTATTTATCTACATAGGTGTTGTTTTGAAGACTTCTAGTAAAAATTTTAGACATAAAAAAAACAATTTGTAAATATACCTATTAGGGACAGGTATAGTTTCTCAGGTAATAAATCGTGTTCTCACGCTACAAAAACATTTGTAAGAGAAATAATGCTTTCGTCCGTTCATGTATGTGACAACTTTAAATATGAAACACCAAATATTAATGTATTCAAAATTGACCCCTCTTTGCCGCATCCTAACCGAAGGCGATAGTTCGCGTGAATACCTACGCAATCGCGCGCTTTTATATGAATACTAGTTTCTGCCCGCGACTTCGTCCGCAAAGAATTGGGCTATCCAATGCAATAAAAATAATTTTAGAAACTGACTGGTAGTTCCGGAGATTACCCCCTTACATAATAATAATAATAGTCCTCCAGACCGAACTTCGGCCATGGCGACCAATCTCAACGGAGAATAGCCTTCGGCGCGGGAGATATTATAGTGCCACAAGTGTGTGCGCAAACACAGGTGCACTCTCTCTTCCCTCACTCTCATAGTCGGATGGGACGGCAATCCGACACGACCGGAGAGAGATCAGGCGCCCCCTACATACAAACTTACAAACAAACAAATTACCTCTTTATATTAAGTATACAGGATGGAAGGGTAAACACCGTTGTCACTCAAACTATGGGTGGCTTAAATATAAACATAAAAAACCGAGTAAAAAAAAATTACGTTATTTTCTTTAACAATATTAAAAAGGTTATTGCCCGACACCGTCCGCAAATTCATGGATATGCGCCCGCCCGAGTGACGTAATCGATCGCCGCCCGTCCTACCTACCTACACAACACATGAATAAATACAATACAACCTTTTCTTGGCTTAAGACAAAAATACCTACCTTAGGAATTGCGTGACGATTCCAAATGTACATCTTTAAAAAAAAAGTTGTGATTTTCATTGAATTTATGTTCTATAAACGAAACCAAACCACTAGTTTGAAGGATAACGGTGTTTACCCTAACACCCTGTAGATTACCTACTCGCGCGATCAATCAAGTCGCGTTTGTATCTCAACGTCATAATTCATACAAACAATCGCATCGATCGCGTACTCGCGCCGCAATCTTTCGATTAGGACACGGGGTCAGGGTGTGAGCCTGTAGGTATTTAAACTGCCATCTTTTTTATTTCTCGGTAGGTCTGGACGAAAGCACTATTCTCGCCATTCAACCACAACTAAGTATTGTGCCTACAGTTTCATATTCTACTGTTTATATAACATGGGTATCTGTCGTTGTGATATTGTACTGTGTCTATGCTACTCATGGACTACACGTGGATTAAATACTTTGGCATATTTTAATGTAAAACTTGTTTTATTTTACTTTACCTTCCAACCTACCGGTTCAATGTTTTTGATAGATTGCAGATTGCATACAGCACCCGTTCGTAAATAGGGCATTTGTCTCTGTATGACAGTTCCTTCCTAGAGTTCGATATTGTGTCATACGCCCTAGTACTAAGTACGAAGCAGGGGTTCAAAGTGTCGGGGGTAAGTTGGTTGTTCCGTTTACGAATAGGTAGCTTTGTTGTAAAAAGAGATGAAATGCGTCGCTGAATGTTATACCATAGCGGTTTCGGCAGTAATGTCTGTGACGCTGTGAAAACGCGTTATTTTGGTTTTCACTTTGTGATACTTATTTGTAACATAATCAACGCACATGCTATGTCAAGATCAAGACATAGCATGTGCGCCGGTACGCAATGGAACACACATGATCCTCAAAGCGCCGTTCCTACTTTGCTGTTCCCGACAGGGTCCAAGGTCCATTAAGGTTGGGAAGGTTATTATAGTTTAGTGGCTTGCCACAATTGTGTGTACCTTGTTGATAATACAATAAACTTTGTAATGTGTAAAAGGTAATTGTTTAATTGTTTCTTTCCCAATACCTGATAAATTAACTTTAGCACGGCACCCCCTTTTCGCCGGGTTACAGTTGGCGCCCAACGTGGGGCCCTTGGCATGGAACAACCGAGAAAACTCTGACGAACGCGTGGCCTACGGGTCGACCGTAAGGATGATGATGCAGAATCGTACCTGGATGCGGCGAGACTTTCCTGCACGAGGAACCAGATAGGTGTAAGGCCTTCCAATAGAAAGACGACCACACTGCCCACTCGAACTCGTTGGGTCAAACCTCTTAACTGCCAACAGCTCGTGGTCAAACCGTCACACGGCCCAACAGTAGTCGGGACTCGGCAAATTCACGAGACCACGGAATAGCACCAGGAGCATCACGTCTCCACACGTTCGTATCAGTTTCAGGCTAGCCTAAAAAGCCAGACAGGTTCAGCTACAACTGAAACAACGACACAGATATATTCCAATTAGATTATTGATCGGACACATCAGACGATCATCACTGAACCGGTGCCCGTCCAATAACATACCTGTTCAATCACCATCATCGCGTAGCTTCACCAGGATCCGAGGATCAAACGTCGTCGCAGACGCCGTATCAAAGAACGCTATTGTTTTGGAAGCTTCGAGAAGTATCTAACCACAGACTAAACAGAATCGTCAGTGACTGTCCACTTTTGCTAATCTATGATTTATTTATTTATTGTTTATCAAACCCTGCATGACTATAAAATGTTGTTGATTAACATAAGTATGTCAATAAATGTGGAAAGCTCGAGCAACATAAATTTAATTATTAAAACCAACCACAACGCCATATATCTGCATTATTGATACAATCTGGAGCTTCAAGGTGTTACCGCTAGATGTCGGCTAAGATGTCATTTTGCAGCGTGACAATATGATCGTGTCTTAGTAAACCTACCACCTTAGTTCACTTTGTGGAACCCATTAAATATAGGTAGGCTATTGAGTAAGAGTATGATCACATTGATGTTCTTGGCCTTCCATCACCCATCGGCGATTCGGCGCCCATCGATGATTTTGAAGAAATGAGTGCATGATGATGTAGGTCTTGTCACCGCTTCTCATTATCAAACTATAGAAAACCAACAGTTTTCGAAAATAAAACAAAACATGAGGTGACAGTTTCTCAGTTCAAAGTTGTCATGGCCTGTCAGAATTGCACTGAAATATTTGTAAATACTTAAGAGTACTCGTTTTATGTGGTTACATTAGTGGCGGATGTTATAGTTTATATTATTTTTGTTCTAAATTGATCAAATATGGTAAGTCACTCAAGTACCTATTATTCGTAGGCCGAGATTCACGTTTCCTTATTGAAGTCAGCAAGTAGGAATAGAGTCGCAATTTTCTCAGATAACAAACCCGAGCTGCGATGATCAGAATTAGAAAAAAAAGAAGCCTATTATTCTGTTGCTGCGACAGTAATAAGGTACTTATAGTAGATTTTGGAATAACTCATCAACGCACGTACGATTTCACTTAAGCAGGTATTACATCAACGTTAGGTAGGTATCTACCGTGTGCAACACACCAAGTGCTCAATAAGATAAACGTAAAATACGAAATCTACTAAGAGGAATGTTTAAATTGTACACAATAAGGTCTAAAATAGTATACTGATTCAACAATCTCCCTATTAGCTGTACCAAATATGTTTCAGGATGATGAAATAGAGGATGTCGTAGGCGATGTGAAGCTCACAGAATCACAAAAAAGTGTAACCGTTTCGAATGTCTACTCAATGGATTTCACGGACAGTGGCTCCGAGAAACACAACTCCTCAGGAATGGATACATACGTGATAGAGTGGGACAGCGAAGACAGTGAATCCACAGCTCTGCGAGACAGCGTAAGCATCATCAACATGAAAGACAAACCTTCCAAACCGGTTCTAGTCAACAGAGATGCGCAATGTGAAATTGCGAAGAAAATCAACAGAGCTTCTTCCATCATCAACGAATGTTCCATATTTTCTCAAGAAATTTTCACCCAGACCAGTAAAACTATCATAGAGCTAGCTGAAATAGACGGCGCAGTCAGGAAACCTGTCGACAGCAACACGCTAGAGACGCAAACCTCCCTCATATCAATAACAGAAAATAAAACTGTAGAATATAGAATAGAAGTATCAGGATCCACACAAAACTTTACTACAAATGAAATGATAGGCGATTGTAGAGAAAACTCCAATGAAATATCTTGTCATCAAATATTTCCTACTTCTATCGATGACGGTTCTTCTAAATTCGTGATATCTGACACAGAAAACGATAAATCCGACTGCACCAGTGACAATAGTTCAACCACCAACCCCAAAAAGAGAAGCTTAGTAAATCACGATTCTAACGATAATATATTATTGTGTGAAGATCAAAATGAGTATGAGAACACAAGTAATTTCGATCAATCAGCAGACAGCACTGATATAGAAGAAGATTCGCTTATAGAACCTAAGCGTACCGACAAAAGTGAAAACAAAAGTGAAAACCAAAGTGATGGTAGAAGTACGCCCGTGTCTGTTGATGATGACGTAGCCGAACTGTACACTAAGTTGTCTGAAAGCATGGAGTTCCGCATGCACACGCCTTCTGAACATGAAAGAAAACGTTTCGGATACTTAACTCCTTTAACTGAAGAGTCGGCCGTGAGAAAAGATAGTACAGGCGACGTAACAGCTGGTGCGCCTGCTAACGTTACGTTTACGAATTTAAACGAAGAAGCTGATAAGGATGTCTTGTTTACGAATAATGCTGGAATAAAAATCAAGTTGTTCCCACATGTAGACAGTAGTAATGAATCTGAGATGTTTAAATTGCCTCCAATACAGGGTAACGCCAATTGTTCCGACAACTTAAATTTTTTGTTTAACTTTACTCACAATAAATTGGTGACCAGGAGTGGCAACCTGCCGTGCCTTTATGAAGAACAGAAGGAAAGGAGTGTGGATAGGTGGGAGTTGGGAGGAAAGAATCTAGCAGCAGGAGAAAGTGCACATATCAGGGGAAAAAGTGGTAAGTTTAAAGTTGGCTATAACTTAGTAGTTAAGAAAACGGCCCATTATGACGAAAAGTAATAAATATACATAATAGGCAAACAATTTAACATATGGCAATATCAAGGTATCCTGATAACTTACTACCCAGAGCCTGAGAGGGCATCGCACACGAGTGTCCTGCTGCCTCCCATCCACGCGGAGGGATGCGTCTCCAGCAACTCCAGCAGAACCGACCACCACGCGTCCATCGTGAACAAGACGGAGAATTTGTCGGAGTCGCCTTGCGCCATCAGCATCAAGGATAAAATCAGAGAATTGAAGTTGAGTCACAAGCCAAGAAAGTCTTGGATACAATCTAAGTATAAGCAGTAAGTATCGTAGAACTAATTCATAGATTTTGTCAAAAAATACCTTCACACGTGTGTCACCGCTCTAAAGATTTGGTAGTTGACAGAAGTCCTTATATCGTAGTCTAAAAATATACGATAGCAGTGCGTATTGAACCTGTATTAAACCTACAATAAACTTCCTTTAAAAAAAAAAAGTTTGAACTACATGACTTTTTAAGCCTGTCAGCGGTCTCTTCCTCTTAAACTCTTTCCTTGTCCCGTGATCACATAAAAATGATTCATCGCCATTTTGGCGATGGTTTTGCATTGCGGACAGTCAACCTATTAGGTACACAACAATCACAATTTTCCGTAAGCTGAAAGAAAACAAAACTTCCTAACTGCTTTTGCGTTAAATAAAGTCATTATAAGTGCATCAATGTTCACACATATATCCAGTGTGAAAAGTGAGCAGAGTAGTAATAATTACCTTGTTTTACTAAAGGAGCGTATCGGAAAGCAGAAGTGGGTCTCCCAGTTCGGTGTCTCCAGATAGACTGACAGAAGCCACGGAGCGAGGATGTGAACTCCTCTGCGTCGAGCTGCTCAAGAGACTGCGCTCCCATTCGTGGTTAGTGCAAAGAATAATAACTAATACGTCGTAAAGAAGCACCAATTACAACCCCTGGCAATTTTTCAACCCCTCTCCGACAGCTGTAGTTGGGCTGGAAGGAACGGCCTTACCATGATTGGCTTAGCTCAGCCTAGACAACGAAAAACGTGTGCAGGCAAGCCGTGCTCCTGTAGTAGTAGGCGATAGGGATGTTGAAAAAAGCTATTTAGTCCATCAGTCAGATAAATAATAAATATTAGACACGTATTTTTTTCTTTATCACATTAATAAAAATTGGTTTAGATAAAACGCGTGGGAGCTCGCTACGTCACAAGTCGGTATAAAATCTACCGGCCAGTGACGTCATACCACATATTAACGTACTGCATACTGTCTGTACACTGTATTGCCGTAATCTTTTGATTACGTAAAAATAGAAAAAATACGAGTCCAATATTTTTCTACAATCTACAAGACGGAAAAAAATATGTTTTTTGTCAACAGTATAGTCTGTATAGTCTATTACGAGTGTTGGAGGTGCGGTTAGCATCTTTACGTTACAGGGAAGCTCAATTTTAGCTTGAGATGCTCTCAACCTAGATAGATAGATGAACTTTTATCCTGGGTTCGATTCCCGGGTCGGGCAAACTGTTATTGGGTTTTTATATGTGGACTTTCTCAGTAGCAGCTGGAGTCTGGATTTGTACCCGGTTGATGGCAATAGGCTCGCCCCCTATTACATGGGACTTAAACATAACTGGTGAAATGTGGGTGTACTGTAGGCAGGTACATCTTTGCCTACCCTGCGGTGAATAAAGGCGTCATGTTCAGTTATGTTATGGTATAAACCATTTATTTCATGCACAGTAAATAATTAATACAACACACAAAAGCACAAATATGTATACATGTAGGTATACAAGGTGGAGACGACAATACAACCAAAAATTAAACGGTGTGTCCATAATGACGTTCCCATTCTGTATACGAAAATTCAATTGAATATATTCAATAGTTTAGTCATTATTGCTCGGCAAAATCCATAGTCGGCTCGGGCTATTTCAGTTATCCACCCCAAAAATCCACCCTAAGGTGGATATTCTGAAATGTATGCCCGAGAATTTACCCAAGGCCTAGTTGGATAAACGGAATTTATAGGCTTAGGGTGGATCCGGCTTACATTACCTACATTTAATATGTTTGAAAAACTCGTTTTTTTTTTCGAAGCTAGGATTTATTTGACAGTTCCAAAATACTCATAACTATTAGTAGTGCCAGTATTTGATTTTTTTGTTGTTTGGTAGTCTCCACATTGTATACATGACTAAACTGCTGTTTGTCCACAGGTTTGAAATAACAGACGCGTTGGACGATCTCCCGCGTGTTTTAGAGAAGTTTTGGGGCGTTCTGGCGGAGCATAGAATTGCAGACCTCATAAGACAAGTAGACGTTATTTCTCGTATATCTGTTTCGTTTATACACACGTACAGTCACGAGCATTAATATATTGTATGGACAACTCGGCAATCATATCTGATTTTATGATTCATCTATTAATATCTGACGTCAAGATGACAGCAAATAGATATAGATGATAATTTGTGGAAGACGTATACAAGTGGCAATACAAATACGTGACAACGAAGGAACGTCAAAACTATCTGACGAGACAAGCTACACCAAAATATACAATGTTGCATCGGCTTCAAATACATGTGCCGCTACCGCGCCGAGCTGTTCATAGCCATACATTTGTGCTCGTGACTGTACCTACAGTCAAACGCAAGTCACTGGGAAAATCAACTGCGAAAACCGCTCTTACTCTTACTACGCTTTGAAAGGTGAATCGCTAGCCTCATAAAGTGTTTAGTTTTAAAGAGTTAATGTGACTTAGGTTAAGTGCATTTTGTTCATGTAAGTACTATGTTTAATAAAGATATTTGAAACTGAACTGAAACTGAACTCTTACTACGAGATGGAGGCGCTGTTAACGTCAAATTGTTGCGATGGATGTGCGGTTAACTGTACCAAGCATTTCTCAGAGACTGATATACTGGGCAAACAATCGATTTGCACATAAATCACTGAAACTATTATTTTATTTGTTAAAATATAGTAAAAGTGGCGGTCAGTTACCTTAGACGACTTTCTGTCTACTGTAAATTCAGATCAGAAAATATACATTATTTTATTTGGTAAAGCTTGTGTGTCCTGATCCTAAGACAGCGGTGCCGTCATAGTTATAATACCGCAAAGTGTCGGCCGTCCGTATAGAAACCGTTATTTTTACACTGTTATGTCGAACACCCACCGTCGTTTTGCGACCGCTATATTGCGTTACAGCTTTTTCAGGAAACAAAAGCTAATCGTTGGTTTTTCTATAAAGGTGACCGGACACGTCGAGTCTCCGAGAACGCAAGTGGCGCGCGCCGCGTGCAGCACTCTCTCAATGATACTGAAGAATACCAACTACACAAAAAAACCGGTAGGTGCAGCTTTTATCTATAGTTTTACTAGCTGCGCCCTGCGGTTTCACCCGCATAATTCTGGATCCCGTTGGAATATCGGGATAAAAGTTATCCTATGTCCTTCTCGAGGTCATGTGCCAACCATCCAAATTTGTTCAGCCGTTTTAGCGTGAAAGAATAACAAACTCACTTTCGCATTTATAATATTACTAGCTTTTGTCCCCGGCCTCGCCCGCATGGATGTCGGAAAATATCCCACGGGTACGTACTACAGGGATTAGATACCTAAAAGTCAAGCGAAAAGGTCATTGATTCCTACCGCTGCGCCCGCGTTGTCGTCAAATTATTTTGTGACGCGTAATTTTGAATCTGCGATATCTTTGAATGATTATGATGTCTAGGCATATTTTAATCTAAATTAAATGCCCAATTTAAATAACATATTTTATTGGATAAGAATAAATATAATACCGGTCAAAATAGCTTCGGAAATAACAATGAAATTATTATCAAATTCTGAAAGGTAAAAATGGTTACTGTGGGTCATCCTTAGAAGATAGACATATGCTATCGCAGACTTATTTGTTGAACTTTTTAAGAGGTACAATACTGTAGTACATTATTTTGATCTATCTCGTAGGGTTCAGCCAGCGTATGCAATGTAAGCGCAAAAACATGTTATTTACGACATCACATTAGAAACCTCTAAAACTATCAGTGTTTCTCTACTATATTATGCATGTATTATACATATAAACCTTTCTCTTGAATCACTCTATCTATTAAAAAAACCGAAGTTTTAAATATCTAAGCATACATAGGGATAGACAGCAGGAAGCGACTTTGTTTTATACTATGTAGTGATTATAGTTAGGATTTAAAACCTGTCAATATTAGCTATGTACAGTCGAACAAGCATTTGGTATACAGGTAATTGCCACTACATTTTTATTGTGTGCGTAATAAACTAATTAACTTTTAATGTCAAGTGATGAGTGATGTAAAAAACTGACTACTCCAGCAGTTCAGCACACACAGAATTGTTTTAAAACAAGTTTTTGCAAGTTTGCTGTCTGTAAACTTAATAGCTTTTTCGACTGTACTTGAGACTGTCACATGTAGTTACATGTAACGCGCCTAAAACCAATGAAATAATAAAAGCCAGTAAACGTGGAGAAAACACGTAATAGCGACAAAATTACAGAAATAAATAAAAATAAATAAAATCTTTATTGGAACAAAACACATTTTACAAATTAATTTGCGTACGTAAATAGCTACAGTAGTTGTAAAACTGTGTCGCAGCTATTAACACCCACCTCCAAGAGGGAGACGACAGCGTTTCAGATTCCTTTGAGTGACGATACAGTAGGATTAAAAAAAAAACAACAATTACAATATCAAAAAATTTATCAGTAAAAAATGAAAATAGTATAAAATACAATAGTAAAAATTCAATTAAATTAAAGTAGTAAAAATGAAAAGTTATTAAATTGAAATAGATAAGAGTTGTGCATGTGGGAGTGTTGTATGAGAGTGTCGTGCGTGTCTGTAGGGTGTAAGTGTAGAGTGTGTTTGTGGGACCTCCCCACGAGCACACTCTAAATATTTGCACCTACATATTTTTTTAAACCTACAGATACCGTATACCGGACGTAACTGTATAACGGAGTAAGCTTCTCTTGCTTTTAAAAGTATTCTGAACTCCTCTTCACAATGACACCGGTGTTTATCAGGACTTTTACGAAGCCGTGACGATCCTGTTGATCAAGACTGGCAGCTTCAGTCGCCCGGTCAGACGAGCCGCCAACGTGGCATTAGATGACATCGTCTGCAACGTAGACTTAAGCCACTCAGTCACTGCCCTATGTATCCACGGCTCTTGGTGAGTTAACTTAATTGTGGACAAAAACGCCAAAAAAAAAGAAAGCAGCCCGTAGCGTGTAGCCCTTAGCGTGTAGCCCGTAGCGTGTAGCCCTTAGCGTGTAGCCCTTAGCGTGTAGCCCGTAGCGTGTAGCCCGTAGCGTGTAGCTCGTAGCGTGTAGCCCGTAGCGTGTAGCTCGTAGCGGGTAGCCAGTAGCGGGTAGCCAGTAGCGTGTAACCCGTAGCGTGTAGCCCGTAGCGTGTAGCCCTTAGCGTGTAGCCCTTAGCGTGTAGCCCGTAGCGTGTAGCCCGTAGCGTGTAGCTCGTAGCGTGTAGCCCGTAGCGTGTAGCTCGTAGCGGGTAGCCAGTAGCGGGTAGCCAGTAGCGTGTAACCCGTAGCGTGTAGCCCGTAGCGTGTAGCCCGTAGCGTGTAGCCCGTAGCGTGTAGCTCGTAGCGTGTAGCCCGTAGCGTGTAACCCGTAGCGTGTAGCCCGTAGCGTGTAGCCCTTAGCGTGTAGCCCGTAGCGTGTAGCCCGTAGCGTGTAGCTCGTAGCGTGTAGCTCGTAGCGGGTAGCCAGTAGCGTGTAACCTGTAGCGTGTAGCCCGTAGCGTGTAGCCCTTAGCGTGTAGCCCGTAGCGTGTAGCCCGTAGCGTGTAGCTCGTAGCGTGTAGCCCGTAGCGTGTAGCCCGTAGCGTGTAGCTCGTAGCGGGTAGCCCTTAGCGTGTAGCCCGTAGCGTGTAGCCCGTAGCGTGTAGCTCGTAGCGTGTAGCCCGTAGCGTGTAGCCCATAGCGTGTAGCTCGTAGCGTGTAGCCCGTAGCGTGTAGCTCGTAGCGGGTAGCCAGTAGCGTGTGGCCGGTAGCGTATAGCCCGTAGCGTGTAGCCCGTAGCGTATAGCACCTAGCGTGTAGCGTGTAGCACGTAGCGTGTAGCCCGTAGACTGTTACTCGTAGCGTGTAGTTCGTAACCCTTAGCACCGTAGCTTTTCCATGAGGTTACTACTCTACTCTTCCTTTTTGCCAAACCTTTCCAGACAAAGGAAGAACATCACAAAAAAAGAAAGTTTAAGTTTCGTAGACTCTCGTAGCGCGTAGATCGTAGTGCGTAGCACGTAATCCGTAGCCCGTAGCTCTTCTACGAGGTGACTTAAATAGCCATGATTTTTGAGACAAAGGTGGATAAAAACATTGACTAAGAAAAGGTTTAGCTCTCGTAGACTGTCGTAGCGCGTAGCACGTAACTCGTAGCCCGTGGCTCTTTTATAAGGTGACTAAAATAGCCTTGATTTTACTTGTCTGAAAAAGGTATTATAAAAACATCACATAAAAGAAAGTTCAGCTCTCGCAGACATTCGGAGCATGTAGCGCGTAGCCCATGTCTCTTTTATGATGTAAATAAAAGAAACTTGATTTTACTTGTCTGAAAAGGTATTACAAAACGTCATAAAAAAAACAAAGTTTAAATCTCGTAGACTCTCGTAGCATGTAGCTCGTAGCATGTTACTCGTAGTACGTAGCACGTAGCCCGTAGCCCGTAGCTCTTCTACGAGGTGACTAAAATAGCCATGATTTTTGAGACGCAATGGTGGTTCAAAGTATTGAATAAGAAAAGTTTTATCTCTCGTAGACTCTTGTAATATGTATGTAGCTCGTAGTACGTAGCCCGTAGCCCGTAGCTCTTCTACGAGGTGACTAAAATAGCCATGATTTTTGAGACAAAGGTGGATAAAAACATCAAAAAAAAGAAAGTTCGATCCTCGGAGACACTCGTAGCCCGTAGCGCGTAGCTCGTTACCCGTTTACAGATGATGTATTTTTCTGTAATCCGAGCGTTGTTTATGTATTTTTAACATTATTCATTATTCATTATTCTCTTGTCTCATGTCTTCTTTTCCCATAGGTACTTCTTTATTTGTCGCCATATCATCTTTCATACAGTCTTTCCATCGTTTTTTTGGTCTTCCACATACGACATCTATAGCCATCCACAATCATACAAAAAATAAACTTTCCTCACGAGTACTCACGACTAGATATATGCCATGACATTTTTTTTTTCTCTCTAACCTTATTGTTCTTCCGTCCCGCCAGTCACAAAAGCGCGCTAGTACGATGCGCGTCAGCTCGCCTGCTAGTGGTGTGCTGCGCGCTGGGGGGCGGGGGGCGGGACCTGCTGCGCGCGCGCCCGCCCACCGCCGCGTGCGCACGCCGGCACGCGCTGCGCTCGCTGGCCGCGCTGCTCGACGATAAGAGCACTGACGCCAGGTATGGTGAGGAATTAACACTGTAGCATAGCAAAAGTTAACATCACATTACGATTTCAGCGACAGTTCAGAAGACTGATAGGTTTTCAAAACTTCCTCTCTCCTACTACTTTGCTGTGCCCGACAGGTTCAACAAGATCTCATATAATTTTAAGTTACCTAACCTAGCGCCTATTATCCCCGAAATGATATTCAGAAGTGTAAGTAGGTACAGCATTTCGGCAGTTATTTTTATGTGTCGTGTAATTGGTCGCGGGTCTGGCCCAAATCCAGACTCCTGGCGGCTAGAAATTCCTTATGGAAAAACCCAATAGCACTTTGATCGACCAGAGAATTAACGAACCCAGAACTCCAAACCCCGCGGTCGGATTAACATTTTATATAAACAAACAAGAAGAAAGGAACAGGAAAATACGCACAAATACGATGCTTATTTCTAAAAATCTCTTCCAGCATGCCTGCGATAGGAGACTAGATAGAGAGATATTTAGATACCGTGTGTAAGAGTAAACAGAAAATAAAATATATACATAAAACCAAAAAACGATTCACTTCTTTAAATTATACAAACCATCAGCAGGATGCCTAAAAAGTCTTCACCACCAGTTTTCTTCGTAGAAAGTACGCGGAACGTTTATACTCGATGCTGCGTCCACTGTCAAACTTCGAGGCGTATTACCTGACGGACGTCGACATGGAGCTGGCGTCCCGACAGATGAAGAAGTACGACCAGCTGCTGCTGTGCGGTCCGCCGGCCAGCAGGTGACGTCATGCGACAGTGACGATAATATTATGACGTGGAGAAGTACGCTCGGGTCACCTCCCCTGTGACGAGCCAGGGTCGGTGCCTACCATTGGTGTTTTCAACCAGCATTTCTATCTTCGATATAGTTAAATTGGATATCCCCACACTTTTCAGCTTACTTAAAAGCTGATTTCTTAACATCATCAAATTAATTTGTGAGTAATTTAATCAAGGAAAGTAGTATATTTTAATTTTGATTGAAAGAGGATAATGTATTCCGAATCTTTTAGTGCTTTTCTGATTTTCAAAAATATAAATAATTAATTCATAAAAAAATACTACAGGAAAATACTTCTAAAAATAAACACAAAAATAAATGTTAATGTTTATTTAAAACACTGTAAAGTGATGTTACTTGGGCACTGCGAGACGGATTGGTATTCAGGAAAGATGGCATGCTTGCTTTCATCTGACTTAGCGCCATCACACTCTCGGAGCAGTTATTGAGAACCCTCTGAATTTCAAAACAGATATCAATTTGGATTGATTTATTCCTCCTGGGTTATCATCAGCTTTCTAATAACTATGTCGATGATCTTGGGTTTTATTAAGCCACCCTATTTATTTTGATGATCTGTAAACCGTAAGGACAGACCATGTCTGTTTCCTGAGTACCAACCAGCCCCGTCTTAGCCAAATATCTTCAATTGATAAGTTACTAAAACTGTAGTTCTATAAAAACTTAAACAAAATTTGTTTTCGTTAATAAAGTGTCGCTGTCAATACTCATAGTTTTGTAAATATGTTGTATTTACATTATATCTCGGTGCCTGTTTTTGTAAACATTTTAATCTGTATCGGTTGTTAAGTAGTTTTTCATTGTGAGTTTGTACACTGTGACTGTGATCGTAAAATAAGTATGACATTCAGATTTATAGTAAAGCGTGTACATAAATGCAGAGTTTTATTTTAGAGACGATTTTTTTTAAGACAGAACCCTTATCATTTGCAACAAGAAACGCCACAAGTTTGTTTCTGAAATAAAAATGGTATCTGGTTTAATACAGGAAATAATGTGTAAAATTACTGACACATCACTTCACAATCGAACGCATCATTTAAGTTTAAGTTTCCAGAACGCAACGTGCCTCCATAATTATAACAAAACCCGAAGGCACGTGTAATGTGCCAGCGTACCTACTCGTACGTCCCTAGCTACTCGTTCGGATGATATACACAATATACACCCCGCGCATTTACCGAGTAACCGAGTAGGTACATAACATACGACACACGGCTCGGACGTCCACGACCTCTGTGTGCGTGTTGTGAACTCGCACCACGCTCAGGGCTGCCCAGAATTGGAAGTGAAATTGTATTTCAGTATAGTCCTCCTTTTTGATTTCAATTTATTTATTTATGGGTAGTATTTAAACGAGTGACTGTAAATTAAAGTTTTAAGTGACAAAAATAATTGATTTACGTTATAGTATTACTAGGTGAGCGACTGACTGCGAGTGACGAGAAATCAACAGGACAGCAACTTACAAACACTAATTTGAGTTACTTAAATATACAAAATGAGAAGCTTCATAATAATTATTTGAGCGACCTAATATTTGTTTGAGTGTCAACGTTACGTCCTGCATTTTTTTCAATATTTGGCAAATGATTTATTTATACTGAGCGGCATTTATTTTATCTTAAATAAAGGGTTTCGAATAGAAAAACCACACCAAACACCAATGCTTGCATGCAGCAGGCATGGTTTCTGTCACGGCTCCGGCGCTGCGGGGCTCCGGCGGTCCCACGCGAGTTATCGTCGCAGATGGTGTAACGCTCACCACCGCAGCTTCGTCTTGCTGGAGGAGGAGGAGCTGAGGCAAGACGACAACTCGCGGGCTGCCTCGACAACTCGCGGGCCACCTCGCCCCTCCGCGATTCTAAATTACACTCTAGGGGTAGGGCAGACAAGACTGCGTGGAGTCGCATTTACAGCGATTCGTTTCTGTCACTAATTCACTAAATACCATGGATTACCGTCCTCTCTGTATTTCTAGTCGCTCACTTAGTAATTTAGTCGCACGGCTAGAAGTTTAATATCTGAAATGGATTAATCACAACCTACTTTTTGTAAGCTCGTTCTGGATTTTATTATTAATTAATATTCGTCGTTAGTTTAGTTAATTTTTCGCTTACTCAAATTCATACCGCTCAAGTTATTAAAACAGCATCTCATCATCAGTCGCTAAGTTTTTTTAGTTCGATCGTTTTATAATTCCTCTTTATTTATTTAGCTACAACGGTTGTGTTACAACCAATTACAATAACTAAAATTATAAAAATAAAAGAGACAATTATAATAAAATATACAAAATAAAAACACGAAAACATAAATAATAGAAGGTTAACAACATTTTAATATATTCCTCTCACAGTATATGTAGGTAGGTATGTAGGTATGCCAGATACAAATAAAATATTCGTCCATCCATCCGCAAACAGATCGCCTGTTGGATTGGAATCCAAAAGATTATTATGTGCGGCCTGAGTGCGAGGAATTGGCCACTTAGCACGTGCAACAGTACGACATGGAGGCACGGCAAACAGCCTGTTCAATAACGGCGACACTTTGTACTTATAATTTCCTAGCCCTAATATAACTCGCTAGACCAAATGTAGTTTTTAAATACCCGGTCAAAACGAATGCAAAAGACTTGGCCGGCAGAGTTAAAGGTATAGTTTATAATTATGAGGACCTTAGGTATTTGGCGTTTTTCGGTAACGGTGTCGAGTCGCTTTTTTGCGAAAGTTTTTTACATTTTTGTAGACAGTAGAGCGCCAAGATGACCTATGTCCTATGTGAAGCGAGCCTCCCAACCTGTTGGGTACATACTATGTAGGTATCTGGTGAAATCTAACTGACCTCTCTTTTGGGTCCTGTTTATGAGTATCCTGTATGTAGGTAAGCAGAGTGTGGAACAAAGACTGGTCTAAACTTACTAATATTTTAATTTAATAGATGAGGTATTTTGTATTTTCAATGTAGTTTGTGTAAAAGTACTAGCTGCGCCCCGCGGTTTCACCCGCGTAAATCTTCATTCCGTGGGAATATCGGTATAAATAGTATCCTATGTCCTAATCCCGGTCATGGTCTACCCATGTGCCAAATTTCATTCAAATCTGTTCAGCCGTTTTAGCGTGAAAGCGTAACATTCAAACAAACTCACTTTCGCATTAATAATATTAGTTAGGATTTTGCCCAGCCCTGGCAACAACGCTTGTGTGCTTACAGACCCCGCTAGTGCAGGCGCACTCATCCAGTACACCCGCACCACAACCAAGGCTAACTCAGAAATGTATAATATAATATTCTATTGATAACTTTCTACGTGTTTACAGATTACGGTTGTAGAATTAAAATTAAACAAAGCGGCTTATCTTATAACGTGATCTGACCTGGTGATCTTGACGTAAGTGCACCTAGATACGCGTCAACAACATCTGTTAATAGAATAGTGGAGAACATGCCACAATAGAACAGGTCATTTGGATTTGGTCATGTGACTAATTAAGGTTGTTTTACTTGCTTTTACTGTAGCAAAATTTTTGGGTCAGATACTCGATGGACGTTAGGGGCAACTTAAGTTTTTAGGGTTCCGTAGCCAAATGGCAAAAAACGGAACCTTTAACGAACTACAAGAAGTTTTATATTATGTTACTGGCTGCTACGGAACACTTCATGGGCGAGTCCGACTCGCACATGGCCGCTTTTTTTTGTTATCTTAGGAGGCCTCATTGACTCCGTGCATTTTCTAGTTGTCTCTTTGATTAGTTACTCTCGAAGCACTTTTGCGTCCAACAACAGTGCTACATCAAAGACACGACAGGACACAGCAGGATAAAACTGTTATCGTGTCACAACACAAAGTCCTAGTCATCATCATCATCATCATCATATCAGCCGAAAGACGTCCACTGCTGGACATAGGCCTCCCCCAAGCACCGCCACTTCGACCGATTCTGTGCTTCCCGCATCCAGCGAATTCCTGCGGCCTTTACTAGGTCATCGGTCCATCTTGTGGGAGGCCTTCCAACGCTACGTCTTCCGGTACGTGGTCGCCACTCCAGAACCTTTCGGCCCCATCGGCCATCTGTTCTGCGAGCAATATGTCCTGCCCATTGCCACTTAAGTTTGGCAATTCTTCGGGCTATGTCGGTTACCTTGGTTCTCCTGCGGATCTCTTCATTTCTGATTCGATCACGTAGGGAAACTCCAAGCATAGCCCTCTCCATTGCTCTTTGGGTGACTTTTAGCCTTCTAATTAGGCCCATTGTGAGCGACCACGTTTCAGTGCCATAAGTCATCACTGGCAACACGCACTGGTCAAAGACTTTCGTCTTGAGACACTGTGGTATGTGGGACGAGAAGATATTGCGTAGCTTCCCGAACGCTGCCCAACCGAGTCGGATTCGACGATTGACCTCTTTCTCGAAGTTGGACCTACCTAGCTGAACAGTTTGTCCTAGGTAAACATACTCGTCTACAACTTCGAGCGTAGCGTCTCCGATCTTTATGAGGGCGGGTGTTACATGGGCATTTGACATGACCTTTGTCTTGTCCATGTTCATTTTAAGACCCACTCTTTTGGAGGCTCTACTGAGGTCATCGAGCATTATACTGAGGTCCTCCATGGTCTCAGCCATGATAACTATATCGTCGGCAAACCGAAGGTCAGTGATATAATCGCCATTGATGTTGATGCCTAGCCCTTTCCAGTCCAGAATCTTGAAGACATCCTCCAGTGCAGCGGTGAACAGTTTCGGAGAGATAACGTCTCCTTGTCTCACACCTCGCTGCAGAAGGATAGGTTTCGAGGTCTGGTCGTGGAGTCGGACTGACATAGTGGCGTCTTTGTATAGGCACTTTAACACCTCGATGTACCGATAGTCGATCTGGCACCGTTGAAGAGACTGCAGTACAGCCCATGTCTCGATCGAATCGAAGGCTTTCTCGTAATCCACGAACGCTAAGCAGAGAGGCAGGTTATACTCTTCGGTCTTCTGTATAACCTGCCGCAGCGTATGTATGTGGTCCACGGTGCTAAAGCCTTTACGGAATCCGGCTTGTTCGGTAATCAAGTCCTAGTAATCAAGTCCAATCCCCTTTTTTTTTCGACCTATTTTGTCCCACTCCTGAGCAAAGGTTTCCCCCACAGCTTTCCACTCTTCCCTGTGTGTTGCCTTCTCCGGCCAATCTCCTATAAACGCCTTTAAAACATCACGCCGTCCTAGGGATGATAATTTAGAGGCGTTTATGGTTCTTATCAAAATATAAACATTTTCATCAAAGTAATATGATTGATTTATCGTTATAGGAATGCCTAATTAAGTGAGCAACTATGTAAGTATGATAAATTGTTGAATCTACACATGGGTTGTTACATATTAATATGATTGCCTCAATTTATCTCGTAAGGTTGAGACTTTATTACATACTACTTAGCTCACGCCAGCGGCTTCGCCCGCGTGACATCTATATAAATTATAGCCGATGTTACTCAGTTATAAAATAGCATTCAGCATCTGCCTAGCCTTTTCCCTACTATGTTGGGGTCGGCTTTAAGTCTAACCGGATGCAGCTGAATACCAGTATTTTACATGGAGCGACTGCCTATCTGACCTCCATAACCCGGTAACTGGATAACACGATACCCCTTAGTAAGACTGGCTGTCAGACTTTCTGGCTTCTGACGACCCGTAACAACTGTCAAAGATCTACAAATGACAGCCGGGACCAACGGCTTAACGTGCTTTCCTAGCCACGGATGGGTCTTGGTATGTAAAGATGGTCACCCATCCACAGACCAACCGCGACAAGGGTAGCTTAACCTGATTGATCGACCCGTGTGGCTAATATAGCATTCTACTAGTGAAAGGTTTTTTCGAATCGGGCCAGTAGTTTTGAGTTTATTAATTAAGTACTAACAAAAATACATATATTTTATATTTTTTTAGTGTAGATGTAAAGAAAAGAAAGAAAGAAAGAAAAATAGGTTTATTTGTCACAGAAACACGAGCATATAAAGAGACAATATTCAACAAAATAAAGAACATAAATAGTCGGCAGCATAAGTAGAGTTTCTAGACCTTCCCTGAGTTTCTGTTTCAAGAGTTGCGCTCGAACAAACCGGCAAAAGGCTCAAATGGTTACAGATTGGTGAACGTAACACGAAACATGTAACAATGAAATGTAACACCACAACTAGGCGAGTTTGTTTCAACCTGTGTTACATTTCCATGTTACATACATATCAACAGTTATTGCAGGTGTTTAGTTGCGACACCAACGAGTGAATTTAACTTACCTTGGTTATTATGGAACGGACAATGGAACCTTCTTACGTACACAACTTGATGTAGCATCGGCAAAATTCGTAAAAAACCGATCACCGTCCGAACTGAGTGTGCCTTCAAAATCATTAATATTTTATTATTGGTATGGTGAAAATGATATTAACGCAAACGCAATAATTCGTGAAGTCATATAACCAAATACATTCATAAAATTAAAATGAATGAACGCAAATCTTCAAATTTATGCTACATCTAAGTTGTGTCGTACTGTACAGGGTGAAATTGAATTCATGCCACACCTCTTAAGGGGTCGGTGTACTCCTCATTATGGACAACTTTCAATATGTGACCAATACTGAAAACCCGAAAAAAAAACAGCTGTTCCCTACATTATGACAAGATATGCGAACATACTCGTAAATGTAGGGAACAGCTGTTTTTTTCACGATTTTAGGGTTGGTCCCATGCCCTTATTCTCATTCATTATATCTCAACTGACTCATACAACTTAAGTAGGTACTCTAGTTAAAAAGTTACTGATAAACTCGTTTTCTTTCTTTAAGATAAGTATAGAATAACGTAAAAACACATTGTTTAATAAGTTATAAGTTTATAACACATTTCCACTATCTATTTATCTGTGTCCCACCCACGTCGCGTATCTTTACGACTGCAAAGTACCGCAGGTCAGTAAGGTCGCCATATGACAATTATTCAGACTACCGTAAATTGATACTACTCTTAACTCTTATTACTTACGAATAGCGTGCATATTCGCGTGGTATAAGGACCTAATACTGTTACTTGCGTATATATCGCACCATTCTGAACGTGTTTTCAAGTCATCAAGTGATAGGTTAGTTTCTAGTTCATTTGTAAAAGATGCTATTATAGTAAAACTAGATTAAGCCCGTGGCTTTACTGTGATGAATTTCAGAATAACTTGTTCGAGGAACAACAAAGGATATTCATAATTTAGTTTTGAGACAATACAACATTTCTGGGTTTTGACCAAGAAACTCTTTTTTAGTTCAACTTTTCCGTTTTGCCAATTTTGGACAGGTTTTTACGAAGTGCTTCTTAAGTGTCCCCCTTTAGGCCACCTTTCCAACAAGAAGCTACTCCATCTAGCTAGACAGATCTTGATGTGTGTACATAAGTAACAAAAAATTATAAGATCATGCTAAACAAAATTCAGATTCAGAGCACCACGACTACAACTTTAAGCTACAAAAAGTTCTTTTATGTGTTATTGTTGCTGTGTTTTGTTTTGGGTCTTCTTTACTGCTTCAGCAAAATCGTCGTCGACTTTTTAAGCTCCATCACCAAAATCGAAAAGCTGTTCAGAGGCGAACGTTAACTGTACCAAGTAGCTCTACAAACCTTTGTCCTAAGTGACCTTCAGATATTATGAAATAAAAAGTCAAAAGGCAATCAATCAAAGATAAATCAATAATATTTTGAGTTACATACAATAACATAACATCACATAAATCATTGCTGACGCTTTCTTAACAAACAGGGACACACACGCTAATTGTAATATTGTATTTATGGTTGACAAATAGCAGTTATAGGAGATAACTCTGCAGTTTAGCGTCATATGTACGTGTTTAGATCATGTGTGCGAGTTAATGTGCTGTTAATTAACGGCGTCTGACCACGTACGCATTATTATGGAGAAAGTGATGTTCTACGCCTTTTAAATAACGTTATAGATAATCCATCAATATATGATGCTCATTCATAAACTCAAGCCTTCTGCCCATGGAGGTAAGCAGAAACTACAGAACGCCATCGCCATCTGCTACGGATCGGTACGGTTGTGAGTTCTACGCTAGGTAACTATATAGTCATTCTAGAGCGCTCCCTCCCGATGATTCTATCATCACATTTTATGTTACTCATTTTCTTCGTGCAATAGACTCTGTAAAAACATTACTCTTCTTCTGGGGCAGTCGGGTAAAAATACAGCTCTTTTAGACTCTAAAAGCACTAAGTTAGTTGCAATAGCTTAAGGCTTTATGAATTCGAAACTCTATGCTCAATAAAAAAAGAGTCATTTACTAATTAAAAATAATGATGTCCCCAATCATTAAAAACGGCACGCTTTGGGCACGATAACATGGAACATATATGTCCGAATTATTACCTATTCGTTAAAGCATGTTATCAGTTAGTTACCTATTAACTGTTCACTAATTAATCATGAGAATTATAGTTTTAAAAGTGTGACGTCTTTAGTTAAAGCAGTAGGTACTTATATGTTCTATTTTAAGAGATTCTATGTTGGTAAGCTCAGACCTAATACAAAACCAAGACATAGCGTAGTCAACAATAACTTGAGGCCGGTTTCGTAAGCATGTGTGCACTTAGTGAGGTGTAGTTTGATTGTAAATGGTTGTAAAAGTGTGCGTGTGAGCGTGTATGCACAGAGCGGAGGTGAAGTTTTAACATGCTACAGTACACTGTATTGTTCGCAGCGTTATGTCTTGGACTTTTTTTGGTCTAAGGTTGGTAGGCATTTTTTGTGCAAAACATGTGTGATGTAATTGGTAAGCCAAAAACGTGTGTTAATCTGCCAATATGTATATGTCTACGCGTCAATTTCGGCAGATTTTTTACAGCAAAGCATTAATTTGTATCTTAAAGTTTATCACATTTAAACTTTATGATTCTTTTAATGAGGGTGAGGACATGATACAATAACGAGACATATTTAATAAGAAACCAATTTATTTTATCGCCTACGAAATAATTATCTTAAACTAAACAATAAATATTTAATTTACTGAACAATAACCAAAACAATACTAGCGTTACATAAGTCTACTATATCAGGAACATTCTAAAAGGTACTGATTGTTTACTAACACTATTAAGGCTTTACGCCCTAAGCATAATTTAAAATACTAACATTTCCATTATTAAGTACAGAATACTTCTGTTAGGCGGTAGCCTAATATAGGCTAAGATAATCGAGGCGGATCGTCTCGGATAATAAAAACGTAAACTATTAATTTTCTGGTAAATTAATAGAATACCCGTGCTGCGTCCAGGTTTCACGACGCATTGCTTCTTCTCTTCATTTGGATAACCTCCTTCCCTCACACTTTCATCGTAGATAATTCTACGTTTTGGACGGGATTCCAGTCGAGGACAATTAATGTCTATGGTTCTTCTTCGCTGAAAACTGTGTGATCAGTCTGTGGTCGGCGATTGGCCGGTAGCGAGGCGCGCGGCTGGCGGCCCAGTGCAGCTCGACGTGCTCTAGCGCAGTTTCTGAACTTTCTGTTCCATGTAGCTCGGAATGAAGCTACAGAGTTTCAGCATGCAGAACGACGCCCTTTTCTGTTTGTGGTGCCTCTGATGCGGACGAGCCTCTCCCACCGACGCCAGGAACAGCACGCTCAGGATGATAACAATGAAGTGCAGGAAACGCATCTTGATTGGATTTGATTATTTGTTTTCACTCAAAAATGTACTCGTAAAAGCTTGTATATAATTTCCAAAAGCACAGTGGATGTAGCTGTTTGGTGTTTATCGTAGGACGCTTGGTTGTGTACTGATGATTGAGTTAAGATGCGCGAGTTATATAGGCGGCGCGGGTTATCTCGCGCGTGGCTGATAACCCGCCGAAATGAAATAGCCGATAGCGGCGAGGTTCGATGACTGCTCGTCAATGTCACTCGCGAGATAGGTAGGTAGGTATTGTAGTAAAATTATCATAACTAGGTAAACTGCCACGTGCCTGAACTTGCCTAGACCTAGTTTAAAATAACTGTAAGTGGAGGTGACGTGATAATTTTTCGCACTGAGGATTCTTCTGATATCTTGACATTATTGATCTAAACATTATCTATTATTATACAATACAACACTGTATTTAGCTAGGTAGGTACTTGTTTGTAACGGAGGGTTGCAAAGACTTGATCAGTATTTAGTCTTTTATGCGAAAATAAACATAAACATCAATAGCTATGGTGGCAGTTTGAACATAACCCTCATGCATATCTTATACGCCTACGTACATACGTACGTCTTATTTACCCCTTTCTTCAACTGTGTCATGACAAAGCGTCATTACATTTAATTAGGTACCAAAGATACCTAAATCTGTCATACATAAACATACAAGATATGAAGTTTGAACTGATATCGATTCAGTTAATGAAGCGGTGATCTTTAGTTCACTATAGTGAATCATGTAGTGGTACAACCTACCTCAACTGCTTTCGAGAGCTTATCTATGATACCTAGGTACTTAGTATCTCGTAGATGATCATGAGATAGATGCAGTTATATTATTTACCTTAATACATATTCACCAACACGTTAAGTAGGTCCTTTTACTTTCTTCACTCGACAAGATGCACGTGTTTATCAATTATTATTAGCCTTTTGGTAGGTACAAAGTCCTTTAGACAATTGGTAGGTTCATGATTATCAACTTGCTAATTAAAATCGTATGATTTCTGTAATTAGGTAAATTGGTTTTTATTTATAAGGAAAAAAATTAACTACATACGTATGTATTACCCCATCACATCCATCGAACGATGAAACAGGAAATTGGGGAATTATCGAGGCCCATTTTTTAGCCTTTTGGTAGGTACAATTAGACAATAATTGGTAGGTTCATGATGACCAACTTGCTTATTAAAATCAAATGGTATTTTTAATCAGGTTAATTGGTTTTTACTTATATCTAAGGGAAAAAGTTAACCAGTTAGGTAGTTGTAGAATCCTGTTGATCCCGTATTTAAGCTGATTATATCACTACACTGGCTCATCACCATTATATTCTTTTAATTATTGTAAATGTGAAGACGATGTGGGTCATTCCTTTCATTTATACCTACTTTTTAGTTTTTTTTTTCTCAGTTATCTTTTATCATGGTCTGGCAGCTTAAGTAATTTACGCGGCCTATCCAAATGTCCTTTCTTTAGTATTGTTCGTCGAATCGTTGAGCTCCTTAAACTCTTGAGTTGAGCTGCACGATTACTGACTATTGCGTGCACTGACTGGACAGGTCCACTCAATCTGTGTGGTTCTTTCCTCAAAAGACCATTTCAGACACCAATCTACACGGTCTTCACATGATCTGACCAAGATTATGTCTGGACTTTAAAAGAGACTGTGACCTCTGAGTTTGTTTTGGCCTTTCTTCTCAGAGTAGTCAGATAGGAAACGCCGACCTCATCTAGTTTAAAAAATATGATTGACGTGTAAAAGTGTTTGTACAGACCTACTTACAGAAATAAAATCATTTATCATTTACCACACCGAGCCTCTCGTGCAGGCACCGCCTCACTTTTAACTTTCCGCCATTCGTGGTCCCGTCACAACCTATTGTATGATGAAACAGGAAATTGGGGAATTATCGGTGCTCATTTTTTTAATTTCCGATATCCAGAAATACCAACCTGGTTGTGTGGTTGCTTTCAACATGATATTGAGATTGCATCATCATCACTGATAGTGATAACAGATTGTTAAATGTTACATCTTTTAATATTTATATTTTATACCAATTCATGTTAGGTAAAGTTGGTACCTACATGTTTCATGATAAGTAGTTTCTAGGTCTTTCAACTCCAACTGTGTAAGTATAAAAATAATAATATGAAAAATAGGTAGGTCGTACGTATGACGTGCATACCTACCAAAAAGACCCACTAATTGAATCAGTTAGGTTAAAAAAAACAAAACAAACACGAGATGACAGTCATTCATTAGTCTTCTTCCCGCCAAATTAGGGCGCCGCCATTTTCTTATTACTTCACGATACGTTATCTGTGTCAGCTCATTTACGTAGATTAAATCCGATTTAAAAAAAATGTTCCATGTTTGGCTCGCGTCATGCTTGACCCGTGCCATTGTTTTTGTTTGATACATTGAATAAAATACTGTAGACAAAATTTTCCGTTTGATTTTGTGGATTATTTAATGCCAATTTTTTTAGTTAAAAATGCAAAACAAAATTGCAACATATACTTAAATAAAATTGAGTAAGTTTACACGATACGGTAGCACGAGCTCCTGTTATCTTTGGCACGGAACACTGAAAAAAATATTAGGTAAGAACATTGAATTGGAAAAGACAGAATAATTTAGCTACCTAATTAAAATCTACAAAATGATTATCATGTGTGGTAAACTCCGGATGAAACCAGATTGTATACTAGGTATCGTTTTTTTCCGGTTTCAGACAGATACGAACGAAAATAATGAGGTCAGAAGTTCAGATGTATGTAGTTTCATGAATAGGTCGCCCTTCAAATGATATTTTCGCGTAAGTACCTATGTGTTACACGGCTCTGTTGTGTGACAAGAAAAACGGAGGCAATAGTATACCTACCCGAAAGAATGTTGCACCTATGTCTTCCAAAAACCGGAAAAACGTTAATAGGTCATTCAAATTTATTATGATACTAAATTACCAGTAGCAAACTAATTGAAGTTCTTTACTTAGGAACTTTTAAAAGCACATTACCTACATATCACTCATGTCAGTTTCTTTTTGTATGTAATATTTATTCGATACTAGCTTCGGTCTGCCCGCGACTTCGTCTACGTTTACCGAGATAAAAAGTATCCCATTTTCTAACCCAGGTTAATGTCCACCCATGTGCCCAATTTCATCCAAATCCACTTAGCTATTTGAACGTGAAAACGTAACAAGCAAACAATCTCACTTTCAGATAATAATATTAGTTAGGATTATTTTTCAGTTCATGACTTTATGGTGGACTTGGACTTATTTTATGGTTTCTGGATGGCTTTCATGACTTTTCACAAGACAATTTAAATCAAATCAGTCTCTCAAACATTTCTCTTTTACCACGGGGCGTCAGCACAAATGGTCCACTCCGCAAAATCATTTAAATAAACAGCTAGTCTTGCTGCGACACAATAAAGTCCAATTCAGGTCGTATGCCCTAATTCCTTACAATTATATTCACCTAGAAATTACCTCTCTTTCAATCGCGTAAGCTGACGTTCGCACGGACGTAATAAAATCCAAGCGATTTTTTTTCTCTGCTTCGCGCGTCAAGGAAATACACTTTTGGATATTCAACTCTGGGCGCTAAGCATAGCGTCGAAAATCCAATACTCGAAAAAATATCGCCGCGATTTTATTACGTTCCGTGCGAACGTCGGCTAACTCTTAGATCTTCTGACTACGTTACACTCATTGAATTGGCCCAACAAGTCGAGCCCGTCGCGTACTTGTAGCTTCATACCTACCTAAAATGCGGAGTGAACTATCTCGCCATGAATGGGGATTCTCAATGGGGATTAGTGGAATAACCCAAAAAAAAACTGTGACATCGGTAAAAGCCACACAATGAGGCGATAAGCAGACGATCGACCATTTTTCCGCGAACAATATGGAATCGTATAGAAATCTAACGTGCATTTAGGACAAAAGACAGGGGTTTCCATACATCCAAACTATCCGCGGACAAATTGTCCATCGTTCATACCGTGATGCTAAAAATAGCCCTTCAGCATCAGCAGGTTGGTAGCGCAGCTAACTGGACAGGGTGCACCACTCGATCATTTGTTCATCGTCACTTTGTTACTATGAGTATTTCTGTATCGCATTTACGATTATCATAATGAGACACAATTAACTATTTATTAATAGGACAACATCTGTAAACAAGGAAAGTTCATGGAGGTATCACGAGACAGACGCCCTCTTATGTACCTACCTCGTCTAGCTAATTAGGTCAATGAGATTTGAAAACCTTGGTTCATTTTACAGTAAATAACGTGAACATTTAGACCCCTGTATCTGTTTATCTATCTGGGTTAACAACGGTGCGGCCGATCATAATAAACTAGAGACTATCAGGGTCTCAGTTTATGATCCGTTTTCCGGATGGTAACAGATGATTCAGGCTAAGTTTTGAATAATTATGAGACGGGTTCTCGAAAAGACGAAAATGTGCTCTTTTTTCAAACCCGTGGATAAATAGCGTATCACTCACAGTAGCAATGTATTTCATTTTGACAGTTCAAAAACATTCATTGCGTTAGTTACGTTGTTGAGCAGACAATTTTTTCAAACATATGAAGCAATGGTTTAGAAAAGAAAGAAAAAAAAAATATTTGTGACACGCACGGGAAATATAAACAGTAATAAAAAAGGAGCATTTTGAAAACTAACAAAATAATAACTACTTGTGCGAAGCCAAATAGCTTCCTATCTCAGTTATGCTGCGATATTAAAAAAAAAAAACAGCGCTGATATTCAGATTGTGATTGAAAGTGTGTTACGCAATTAGGCCGCAGCCTTAGCCCACGTTCGCACGGACGTAATAAAATCGCGGCGATTTTTTTTCGCGTACGTATGGGATTTTCAACGCTCTGCTTAGCGCCGAGAGTTGAACATGCAACAGTGTGTTTTCTTGACGCGCTGAGATACGCGCTGGATGCGCTCTGTTAGATTCTCAATGCTCGTCTCAATACCGTGACTTCAGTATTCAGTGTACCAAAAAAATTCGCCGTGATTTTATTACTTCCGTGCGAACGTGGGCTTATATAGCCCATTCACTTATATATCGGTTACCGCGATTCATGCAACACTTCCGTGCGTATACGCACCAAAATTTATAGGGAAAGTAGACCACTTTCAGTAATTTTCCTTAAACTTGAACCGAAGCAACTAATTAGTAACCTTATTCCTTTACACCGGATGACCGATTCGTATATCAAATTGGGCATTTTCCGCAGCGATAATGAATGACTATATAATGTACCTACGATAAAATGTTTAAGAATAGTTCTTTTTTCTTATAAAATTATGACAATTTTATAATTCCACGAGAGAAAACAAAGTCAGTAGTGCTAATTAAGTTTTTGCATGTGTTCAAAGCATAAACAATATTGTATAAGTACCTACAAAGTACATAACAATGTACATAAATTTTATTGTAATTTGTAAGTACTAAATTATCTTATGTTAAGTACCTACCTAATTACTTTTTATTTTTACTTTCACCCTGATATAAATAAACTGATAAAATATAAGTACATGACATTGTACAAATAAGATAATTATAATCTTAGTCAATCCATTATTTTGATACAACAGTTATCTATTCATAAAAATCGTCGTGAAATTCCTTTGCTCAGGTGTTTAGGTTCTTTTTCCAAATTCCGTCTTTTCTTTACTCTTCAGGAATTGATATCCCCAAAGTAAGTAAAGACGCATCAAAGATACGATTTTCTCTAAATCCGTAACTTAACTTCGAGATCATAATTATGTTCGATTAAGGGGGATGCGCCAAGGTAGCCCGCGAAATTCAAATTTTCTAAAGTTTTTTGCAATTTGCAGGTCAGTGTCAGGTTATACGTTGAGTTAACTTCGCGGGCTACCCTGACGCTTTCGCCTTAATGGAAAGTTATTGCGAAACAACCTTTTATCGCCAAACGCTACTTCGACTGAACGATTCATCGAATATTATTAATCGATGGACTGCCCTTTCGAATGAGTCGAGTCGAGTTATTAAATATAGTTTAATAATTGAATATAATTATTAAAAAAAAAGAAAAGTTTTTTCACGATTCCTCATATTGGCTTTCAGATGGAACATTTAGGTATCCTATGTGTTGGTTAATCCAGCTTATAAACTATCTGGGTGGTCCAAGGCTATGTTTCATTCAAATCCGTCCAGCCGTTTTTCTGTGAATGAGTAACAAACATCCAAACTTTCACATTTATTATTATTATACTAACTGTGCCCCGCGGTTTCACCCGCATAGGCCGCATAAAAGATCTTTGGGAATATCGGGATAAAAATTCCTATGTCTTATCTTAACCCAGGTCATGGTCTACCCATGTGCCAAATTTCATGAAAATACGTTCAGTTGTTTTAGCGTAAAAGCGTAATAAACAAACATACAAAAAATCTAATCTTTTCTGTTTAAAATATTTGTTAAGATAGTAGGATGTAGGTAGTAGGATGTAGGAGGAGCTCGTGGCTAAGTAATAACCAGCCGCACGGATCGATCCATCAGGTTAAGCTACGCTTGCCAGGGTTGGTCAGTGGATGGGTGACCATCTTCACATACCGAGACACCTCCGTGCCTCGGAAAGCACGTTAAGCTGTTGGTCCCGGCTGTCATTTGTGGATCTTTGACAGTCGTTACGAGTCGTCAGAAGCCGGAAAGTCTGACACCAGTCTTACCAAGGGGTTTCGTATTACCCAGTTACTGGGTTGTGGAGGTCAGATAGGCAGTCGCTCCATGTAAAATACTGGTATTCAGCTGCAACCGGTAAGACTGGAAGCCGACCCCAAGATAGTTGGGAAAAAAACTAGGAAGATTTTTTGATAGTAGGATGTAGGTAGGTACTTTTATTCAAAACATAGGTAGCGTAAAAATGGCATGAAGGCATGGGCATGCTGCATGCCTAGGCCTAGGCCTAGGCAGGTGTCTGTCTAACTGTCTACCTAGTTCTTGTCCCCGACACTAAAAGCAGTGTTGACAGATGACCGTCTCGCGTTCTCCCCAAACGTTTCCCGAAATACCCCCAAAATTCAAGTTTTGAAGCAAAATCCCCCACAAACGGCAAACGGCGTGCTGAATCAGCATCTTCACACACGCCGTCTGCAGTTCCGTACATTTTATCTGAGTTAAATCTCGTTATCATCTTTGATGGGTTTAAAAGGAACAACATCCTTCTAGCAATGTTTATCTTATTCTCAAGATGGATTCGGCAGTGTGACTGGCTAATCTGTTTGAAGTTTTTCTGTGGTAATAAATTCTTGGGAGAAGCCTCTTTCCTCAACTGCGTTAGAAAAAGGCAACGACAATATTCCTTTTGCTGACAACTTCGTAAGTTCTATCACCGACTGCCTTTTTGAAATTATAATCTTCAACCTAGAACCATCAGGCTCCGAAGTTACCGTGCGTCATCGTGCATCATCGTGTGCAGCTTTGTGTGTTGTTAATAAAAATCCCCCAATCCCTCCAAACCCAGCTTTGTCTCGCCAAACATCCCCCCAAAAATATTGTCCCCGCAATTTCCCCCCATAACTATAAAAAAAACAAATTTGGGGGGATTCCCCCCAATCTGGCATCACTAACTAAAACATAGATTTTAGGTAAAAGCCCCTAACCTTTTTAAAATTAGAGTAACGAACCTCTTATCCAATCCAACCAATCAAAATATAAGCAGCAGACAACAATCTAATTTAAATAATAATTATCCCCAGATTAAGACATTATCAATATTATCAAAGTACTTATTTATTTAATAACGACGGTGATTCAGACGCCAGCCGTTAATCTAAGAGGAAATAATAATTTTAATAATTCGCCAAATTTTTTACTACGCAGTTAACATTGGTTAAAAAAAACGGTGTCCATAAATTCATGACGAAATCCGATAAAGGTTTTCGACTTGTATGATGCAATGTCGTGGTTTGTTGAATGTACCTGAAAAATGTCGGGTTGACACGGAGTCACGTGCTCACAATTAAAATAACTGTGACACCCCGCGGTAGGCTAATGATTGGCTTAATACCTAAAGGTTATCATTTCTTGGTACTTACGCAAATTAGCTAGGTGTTTGACTTTGTAGGGAATAGCAATGTTAATTATTATTATATTTCAAAGATAAACTTTAACTATAACCAATAATTAACAGTACTTGTACTTCAATCCAAAGAAAGTTAAGTTACTTAGTAAGTGTTAGAAAGGAACCTTCCCGAACAACGTAGAGACCCTCCGGACGGTCCGAGGCGTCCGGAGAGAACGTCGCTCTGGGAGGCTAACTCAGTCAGCGTTGCTAACTCGGGGAGGCTAACTCAGTCAGCGTCGCTAACTCGGGGAGGCTAACTCAGTCAGAGTCGCTAACTCGGAGAGGCTAACTCAGTCAGCGTCGCTAATTCAAGTGCAGTGGCGGCGTAAAGGGGGGAGATGGGTGCGGTCCGCCCCGGGTGCCAACCACCAACACGGGGTGACAATGTAGTGACAACACGCTGGCACTAACATAACCAGAAGAGCTGCAGACAGCTATATCAGAATGTTTTGATAGATTTTACGGAGAACTAGACCTTCGTTACAGGGCAATGGATGACATTCTCATAACATTTGGTGTTGTTCAGCCTAAAACACTGCCAAAAATCTTACAAAAGTACCTTTGTTCCTCATTGTGTGCGAGAAGTTTAAATAAATAAAAGTCTGTGATGAATTTTCTGCAGAGGACATTATTTTGTAGATTTTACGACAGAGGCGCCAGCTCCAGCATTTCTCACCAAGAAATGGTCCAATCATCGATCACTAATAAGTGATCGATGGGTCCAATGGACTACCTTGGAGCTTCTGGAATTCATTTTAAAATGGGACTATTCTGAGTCTGTTCCGAGTTTCTGAGCTGAGAGAGGTTCTTTTTTTTTAACGGTTCACAAAAATACTATTAAAATCCAGCATTCACTGATTGTTAAATGATAACTGCAGTGCGTTCATTATAACTTGACCCGAGACGCAATTGGTACGCAAAGGTAACAGAGCAGACACGTACATAGATGATTATTTGGAACACAAAAATTACTCATGCATGTTATTCTTTGTTGTATTATGCTGGTAATTATAGGTATTAAATTAAGTTAAGGCTCATTAATTCTACTTAGTCATTCGTAATGTGATAAAGATTTGTGTATTGCAGATTAAAGGCTCTCGCAGACGGGCTCTACGCGACTCAGTAGAACATATTTCTATGAAAACTTCATGGAAATTGTTCTATTAGATTCGCGTCGCGCCTGTATGTGGGAGCCGAGCTTGTCCTTATCGCCAGATCTAGTGAATGAAATTCTAGTTTTAATCTATTTTCATTGACAAAACAACATATTTAATCACTGCGATTCCACTAGTTTTCTTGTTATTGTTCTCTCGTAGAAATACAATTTAAGCGCAGTAAAAGTATAAAACAGGAAAGTCAGTAAATTAGCTTTAGCAGAAAATTCAAATTCATTTATTTATTGTTTGTCACACGGGAAAAGACAGTTCTCGTGACAGTTCTTACAATTAGCATTATTGTATCACTGTAACATACCCATGGGGTGAGGTGTAAAAATTCATATGAATGTCAATATTAATGGCTATGTTAAAAAATAATTAATAATAATATAATTACACTCTTAATTTATTGTTGGTGGTCCAATCCATTGCTTTGGTTGTTTTAGTCAACCTCATTCTACATTTATTGCTTTACCATAATGTGTACTTAGGTAGTAAATATATAATTTAGATCATTATGGACCCTGAGCACAGCAAAAGGGTAAGAGAGAGGAAGCCCTATTTTAGGAGATCATTTAGTTGTTATTGTGGGAGCAAGTTTTATCTTATATAGACTTACATATAATCAAAGTCAGGAGATCGCGAATAAGATACTAACATTTCACTTAACTATTAATTATGTGTTATGTTATCGAGAATATGGGTGTTTTAATATGTGTTAGTTTTCGAGAAGCCTGGCCAATCTTTTAAAACTAACGCCTAAGTTGAGCGACGATCTTCACAGGGTGCCTGGTAGCAGTAGGATGAGAATAGCTGTGCCCAAGGATAGAGCTAAATGCCGTGCAACTGGGAAAGCCTATTGTCCGGTAGCGGACCGCTAGGCTAATGATGAAGGTTACTACCGGCACTGACTGCCCTTTGTCTGGATGTGCCCAAAGTCCTCGGCTAGACGTAAAGGGACTCGACATAAAGGGAACCATTCGCATAAACAGAGTCAGTATACCAGCAGTGAGTGTTCTACAGACCATCAAACTGAATTACTATCTGTATTTATATCATGGTTAATTATTTTCGTTGTTTTGTGAATTTGAAGTTTCTTTTAAACACACCGAAACAATAATTTTGATTACTTTTTCATAATTTTGGGCATTTACATTCGTTTCTTATAAGCATAATTATCTATGTTACGAACAACTATATGGATGTATTTCAAAATCCGAAATAAATTAATTTAGGTAGCTAAAGTAATAAATAATAATTTCTCCATCTATCATTCGATATTGTTTAAGTTTACGAAATATCGCGCGACGACCACGCGGCCAGCCACAGACATCTCATTCATAGAGTAGAATATCAAGAAATTATCATCAAACACGCCAAAAATATACACACAAACTAAATAAAGATAAGCTTACGACACGACGCACCAAGTTTAATAAGCAGGGGTCTATATTTGGTACAGTTTCATCAGCGGCTTTTTACCGTTGAAACGTTAATAGGCCGCAGACGAACACAAATAATCACGTGACCCTTGGTTTTTTTTTTTTTTGTTAATCTGATAACAGAATATCGCACGTCTCGTGTACACCGCCGGGGGCGTGTTCTGATGTAATATATAAATAAATAAATAATGGTACGGGGAGCAAGACGTCTCCTCTGAGGTCGATAAGCGCGTGCCATAGGTTTTGGCGCTTCTTGAGTCTAATTAATTGAGTTGTTTACTACGAACATCTGTTTTATAGTCATTGTAGTAGCTAGTAAGATAAGGGATGACTAAGAATTAAATAAGCTCTATCAGGCTTAGGCAGTACTAGAAAGTATACGTGGGTATACATATTATATTTTAAACACGCCGACAATACTTTTTTAGGGTCGGTACCTCCCGTACACGTAAATTTCAAATTCAAATTCTTTATTTCAGACATTGAGTCCATAGTGTTAGTATCGAAGCGTTAGTATCATAAAGTGAGGTTGTTTTTTTTTTCTCATCTATCCCATCGTGTGGGTTGTCGTTCAAAAATATTGTGAGTTTGTGAAAACCAGTTTTTGATTCAGGAAAGTGCTAATTTTTGTTAGAGTCAAGTGTCCCCCCCGCCAGCTAAATAGTTTTGGATATGTAAAAAAACGAAATTAGAAGGAAAACTATCACAGCTAAGTAGGCTTTACAAGTTAACGAGTAATAATCGACTAACTTACATTTGCGGTTGCAAAACCGTTAACGTTCACGGTCCGTCAGCACACACTACATCTACTTACCTACAACATTTTTTCATGATCACGTTCATCGAAACCAAAAGCAACAATAAGATAACAAGATTGTCCTCATCATATTCAATGGCCCATATAATTCAATATGAATAGGTAATAAACCTCAGAGGCCCGAACATCGTTATAATACTTAAGTATAGATAATAGCGATACCGCAGCTGGCCATGAGTCATGACACCATCATCCTATGCCGATTAGAATAGCAGGTGAAGCGATCGATCAAAGAGATTTAACATAATAATCGAACAAAATAGATATGCTCTACTGATACTAACCTACGTAGATGTCACGTCAATCTGTAATTCTACCATCCATCACACTTTCTCTGTAGGCCTTATGTAACGCATAACCCGCAACCAGGCGCGACGCGATTCTGGTAGAAGAATTTCCATGAAGTTTTCATCCTCGCGCCTGTCTGCGATAGCCTTAAGTTTTCGCTGATTACTTACTAGAGGAGCTCGTGGCTAAGTAGTAACAAGCCGCACGTTAAGCTACGCTTGCCGGGGTTGGTCAGTAGATGGGTGACCATCTTTACATACCGAGACTCCTCCGTGCCTCGGAAAACACGTTAAACCATTGGTCCCGGCTGTCATTCGTGGATCTTTGACAGTCGTTACGAGTCGTCAGAAGCCCGGAATTCTGACAAAAGTCTTACCAAGGGGTATCGTATGTTACTGGGTTGTGGAGGTCAGATAGGCAGTCGCTCCATGTAAAAGTTAAATTAAAAATTTAAAAAACCCCCGACATAAACAAAATCCTTTAAAAAGTTTCAAAATAAAATATACTGGCCCTTTAAGTGTAATATAATTTGTAGTTAATATTTTGTCGTCGCGTCGGGGGACGGTATACTATTGTAGAAAAGATATTTTCATTCGCCGTATTAACTACAAATTATATTAAACTTAAAGGGCCAGTATATTTTATTTTGAAACTTTTTAAAGGATTTTGTTTATGTCGGGGGTTTTTTAAATTTTTAATTTAACTTTTATTTCCTGCTTTTTAAACTTTATTGTATACTAATTACTAGTACATACGCTACGATCGACACGTGCCTCGCTTAAATCTGCGCAACTGTACGTATTTTTCCCACAGTAAAGTTAGTTACTAATTAACCCTGATTTATTTTTGCTTCTCCATCATCAGACCCTGATAATGACCCTGCTGTAAGTTGGTGAGGAGTTGGGTATCCTGCAAGTACCAGGTAATTGCTGCAGCATCATTTCAAGGTTACTATGCTATTCTAATACCATTGAAGTAACAGATTACCAAATTTAGACTCAATCAGACCTGTGAAATCCATTCATCAATTAGAAAAGACCTGATAATCTTCAAACGGCTGAATAGATTTTCTTGAATCATAGCTAAGAACACTCCCGTACCCTAATTACGTAATACACAATCAATTCGTTTTGAAACAGATTACTAATCCATTGCTTGATAAGTTCGAAATTTAATTCTGCTCTGCAACGTAATTATCGCATTGAATGTTGTTGAACTGTCAAAATGAAACAAATGATCGCTATCGCATTGCTTCTGCAAGATAGGTAATAGCCCTGCGGATCAAGTCACCTTTCAAACAAAACAAAAATAAACTAAATCGGTTCAACCGTTTGGGAGCTACGATGCCACAGACAGATACACAGATACACAGACACACAGATACACACTTTAAACTTATAACACCCCTTCGTTTTCCGTCGGGGGTTAAAAATACTGGTATTCAGCTACATCCGGTTAGACTGGAAGCCGACCCCAAGATAGTTGGGAAAAGGCTAGGAAGATTGACTGTCACCTGATCCCCTGTGTTAAAAATAAACAAGTTCTAGAAGCAAATGCCTAAGAAGTGAGTGGGATCTCCTCTGAAGATCCCAATAACCCCAAACTCCTCCTGAAAGCGGCGGCGTGTGGGTGTAATATATATCACTCTTTTACGTAACCTAAGCCTTCCGATGATAGTTCTCATACATCCAAGGATGGGCCTTCAATTGATTCAATAGGGTTGATACCTGGGTAAAAAAAAGAGGAAATTATATTTAGTGCGTCAGTCACTTAATAAAAAAAAATTAGACAAATGTTATTTTTGCTTTATCTTAATACTAAAAAAATACTTAGATAAAATGAATTAAAGTTGAAGAGTGCGGGGCTCGCTACGTCACAACTAAGTATAAAATCTACATAGGCGTGAAGTCATGCCACATTTTAATCCAATGATCGCCGTAATCTTTTGATTACGTAATAACAGAAAAAATACGTGTTCAATATTTTATAATCTACCTGACGGACAAAAAAATTTTAGTCATTTTAGTCATTAGCCCTATTATCACTACGCTCCCCGTGTGACTTAGGCTGACTGTCCACTGAAGCGGAGAGGAGAGGAGCGGAGCGGAGCTGTGCCAATGGAATTGCATAAAATCTCCGCTCCGCTTTAGTGGACAGGGATTTGCGAACTAGTTTAAAAATTCATATAAACCCGGGAAGCGGAGCGGGGAAGCAGAGTGGGGAAGCGGAGCGGGGAAGCGGAGCGAGGAAGCGGTGTGGGGAAGCGGAGCGGGAAAATGGAAAAACCGGCCGCGAGGTATTGCAACCGGCTCAAATAACTCGGTCTAGCTCCACACAGTCCATAACTCCGCTCCGCTGACTCGCTCCGCATCAATGGACAAAAACTGACCGCAACTCCGCTCCACACCGCTGCCTAAACTGACTGAGATGTGCCAATATTAACCAATAGAATCGCACCTCTGGAGCGGAGTTTAGATTCTATTGGTTAATATTGGCACAACTCCGCTCCTCTCCTCTCCTCTCCGCTCCAGTGGACAGGCAGCCTAACTCCGCTCCGCTGCCTCGCTCCGCTTCAATGGACAGGCAGCCTTATCCTACGTAATAGTTGGTGTTCCCCTCGTTTTTAATAAATAATTAAATATGTTTACCTACCTATTGATTTTTCGTCATCCCGATTACAGTTCTATGTACTGTGACACAAACATAGGTAATTTAAATACATAACATAACATCACGCCTTGTTTCCCCGAAGTGTTGGGCAGAAGAGTACCTGTATGATCATCCACATTTCGCCAGTTATGTTTTAAGTCCCATGTAATAGGGGGCGAGCCTATTGCCATCATCCGGGCACAAATCCAGACTCCAGGCTGCTACTGAGAAATTCCTAACCAATAAATAAGTAAGTAACTATTGTATCTTATTTGTAATTTAACAACAGTCTTAATAAAAATCGTACGATACATGTAATATATTACATTACCTATCTTACGAAAGAGGATGTCTTATTATAACAATAATTATCATCGATGCAGGCAACAATACCGTGTTACTTTTTCAGTAATTAAAGAACATTCGCGATTAGGTGACTTATTGACATGACGTAAGGTTCAGTATCAAACGAATGAGAATCACGAGCGCAGGCAGTGGAGGCTTTACGAAAGTGTTATCGCGTTGTGTAACGAGTTAACGTCTCTAACGGCGCATTTATCGCAAGTAATTGAAGATAGGTAGGACGTAGACATTGCCCTAAATGAGGCGTGTCGGTTAATCGGGCTGCTTGAAACCGACACCATACTGTACGAGTATGCTCTACCCGTTAGCAGACACACAGAACATTATATACTCTACAAGGTATAGCACCACCTGCCGTACAATGAGCGGTCGTATACGCGCTGGAAAAATAGAACCAATAATCCGATTCCCGCTATCCCCTCTCTACGACTACATGACTAATACTCTCTTCAGGTAGACTAAAATGTCGCAGGAACTTCTTACGGGCGATCCAAGACAGACCACCCAAAAAGCGGAGTAAATTGTGAGAAGAGAAGTATCCACCAACTCCCGGTTGCGAACTGCAGTGGCGTATTTAGAAAGCTCTGAATCAATTGCGTACCCAAGTAGGCCGCTGCAAAAATAATCTGGTGAAGGCTTATAGGGCGTCGCGGTACTCTACCGACGACAAGTTATTATATTATACTGGAGGCGCCATTTTTAGCATTTTTCAGATAAAACGCATTGTGCGAAGAAGCGATACCCCCAGACGATTAGGTATATCATTTAAGAAGCGAGATCGCTCTTATGCCAGATATCTGCCTGTTCTATCTTCATGCAGAAGATAGAACAGGCGCAGAAACGTCGCTATACAGTGCTAAGTGGTTTTTACAAAAAAAACAAACAGACAATGGAAAATGGCCATTTCGGATTAGCAACTGAAATAAATGAGAATGCACACATCGTCTTAGTGTCCAATGACAATAGTGAGGTGAATAGTGAAATTGAGTTGGTTTAGGATGAAGTGGAGTTGTGTGCAGTTTAGTTCACTGATCGCCAAAGGTAAATCCAGAAGAGAAGAAGCCAGTTAGGCAAACGGGCTTTCAAAGCCTTTTCAAAAAGGTGTCTACGAGGTTTCTACGTAAACTTATGTGACTAAAACTTAGCGAAAAAAGGAAAAATACATAATGAAAAACAATTTCATTTTTCAATCACGTCATTTGACTGAAATGATGATGATGAAAATTAAAACAAGTAGGTACCTACAAATATAATTTACTTTGCCAATAAATGATCATGTGTCATAAATTTTTAGAGATTTTTGATTAAGCTTAAAATAAACTTAATTATGGAGATTAAAGAGTAAGTGCCTTGATACACTTATATTTATACGAATAATTGGTCTAGACACTGACGTAATACGGGCTGCCATGGTGTCCGCAACTCGTGCGCGTTAATTTGCGTACTTGTGGGAAAATCGATTATTCAATCCACCCTAGCTCCTCAAGGAAGGCCAGTTACGCCTTGGTGTTACTGACAATGTCACGGAGGGTACCTGGGTAACCGAAGTACTACACTGACGTAACAAAGTGACCGAATATCTCACACCTCGACCTGTCTGCGGACTAGTACGGACCTCGGTCTTGTTAGGCTTTATTTTCTAGTTGTACCTAGGTACTGCTGTAATATTATTGAAAACTATAATCGCACAACTTCTTTGCCAATTGGATCTATCGTACGTTGTAATTACTTAATTGACAAACAAAATATGGGACCACCGTGCAGGCGAAGGCGTCGTCTACCAAATCAAAAAAGACTTTTATGAATCGGTCCCATCTAGAATACTCTTTCTACGGTCCCATCGGTCCACAATTGACGAAAACATAAACACATACCTACAGACGAATATAACCTCCTCCTTTTTTGCAAGTTTAAAAAAAAGAAAGTTGTTGAAAATATTTCCATAGGACAACAAGTTGGTAGCGCGTAGCCTTCGTAAGTACGGCACGTAAGAAGGCAACGTACAGCAGTAAGCGTACACAGTAAGTAAGCTACGTACTATTATGTTTCTTTGCAGATATGTATATCTATTTTATGACCGATATGTAAATCACAATCCGGTTTTCTGCTTCAGTTCAAAAGACGAAGTATCGAGGACAAGTATAAAAAACGTGATTGCGTAATATGCAACGTAACGTACGTGTTGTATTGCATAATACGCAACGTAACGTACGTGTTATATTGCATAATACGTAACGTAATTTACGTGTTGTATTGCGTAATACGATATAAAAGCCCTTGGGTAAACTAACGGCCGAACCCAATAACATATTTTCAGTAAAACACAGATCGGGTAGATAGTATAATTGTATTTGCCATTGAATGTCGTCCGACAATTCCGTAAGGTCCTTATTCTCTGGCAAATTATTGGGACGTTAAAACCATAGATAGGCTATTGGGTTCGGCCGTAATTGTACAGAATGTGTGAGACGGTAATGCATAGGATCCTTCGGGGTTTTTAGACTCTTTGGTCAGGAAGAATATTCGCCCACAAAAATAGGTATACTGGCATAATCATTCCGCTTCAGAAAATATTCCGTAATGTATTTTATAGAGGACAAACAACAAAAATATTTATGTCAAATATGTAAAGTTAAAGTTATTTTGGTAAATTTTCCGCACATAGCAAAATTCCCATTAGGTTTTTTTTATGCAATTTTGTTTATTTTTTTCCTCAAATGATTTTTAATGGACGTAGGATTTTGTAGAAACCGGTTTCAACCGGTACTATTAAAGAATATATTATTACATATTTTTCCCTATGACGTCTGCAGCTGTACAATCTGCTCTGTCGCTCAGCGAAACTCAAGTCAAGATTTGGTTTCAAAATCGAAGAGCTAAAGACAAAAGGATTGAAAAAGCACAACTTGATCAACAATACAGGTAACTAGGTACATTTAGGCCCGCTTGCGACGAATCACTAAGTGCATTTAATTATTTGTAGTGCATGTGCAAGTGAGCCTGTAGATTAGGGCCCACTTGCACCATAAAGAGTCGTGCAGACTATCGCGACTGGTCGCGCGACATCGGTAATTGTTTCTGCTAATGGGTCTGCACGACGCTTAAATCCCTATTTACGTGCTTAGTTATACATAGGTAACATTAGGTTGGTACTTAATATATGAACATTTTATACACGGGTACCTAATAAATTCTCTGCTCACAGAAAGATGCCCTGGAAGATGAAGATGACCTGTACCTACGCAATGCCAATGACCTCGAATGGTCACAACGCCGTATACAAAAGATTAATATTATGAAAACAACGACATTTTTTTTCAGTAGATGCCTACTCTGTTACGCAGTTAACTTTTTCGGTAAAACCTTTTCCAATCGTATAAAGAAAAAAAGCGAATAGTCGAATACTCTCCATTGTTACTCGACATAAAAAAAGGAATACGAAAAAAGAGTTTATTTATTATATAATAATATATAAAAGACTTTATATATTATTATACTTTTCTGAGGTAGGTTTGATTCGTGTATTCCCGTTGTCCCCATACGCTACGGCCCCGTTAAAGGGGACAAATGAAAAATACAATAATTAAAATTATTTCCCGCTTTCCTCGTTGCGTTTGAAAAAAAGCGCAACCGACCTAGTTATTTATTTAGGCAAACCAACTAAATACACACAAAGACATTCAAAGTACAGTACGATTCACGAAAGATGACCACAAATGGCGGCCGTCTTGCGCACGTACACTCATGAAGAAAAGACTTAAGACAAAATATTTTAATCTTGGTTAAATAATCGCTCGTCGCTCCGGTCTTGACGCATTCCGGCCGCGCCTCACCTCGCACCTCCAAAGGGACCTAAAAAGACGGCCGCCACTTGTGGTCATCTTTCGTGAATCGTACTGTACAGACGCCAGCACGTCAACCTACTCCAATCTGTCTAATTTTCCCAATCAACATTGAACCTTATTCTTTGGCGATAAAGTTGAAAATCTATTAAAGAAATTTGACAGATTGTAGTAACTTGATGTGCTGGCGTCTCGCGTCTGTACATATTATCACTAACAAATACAATAGAATTGCATGCATCTAAATTATGGGTAAGCAGAGGCGGCGTTAGGCGTAGGCGACGTGGGCTACGGCCTCGCGGGCCGAGGGGCCTCGCGCCTCGAAGCTTTATGCATTACAAACTGTAATGCATAAACCTTCGAGGTGCGAGGAGGAGGTAGTTGGGGCCGCTACACTAAATATAAATGTAGGGTGCTAAAATTTCGAGCTCGTTTCGCTCGCTCTTGCAACCTCAACATTCTGTTTTTTTTCTTAGAATCTCTTCGGAAATCGACAGTGTAATTCCTGTATGACTGGTCAAAAACCTATCCCGGCGAGGTGTTAAATTTTAGAGAACGCTACGCTCGCTCTTGCACCCTACATTTTGAAACTATTCTATACAGGTCAACAAAGTAATTCCTGTTTCTGTATAAGTGTTCAAAATATTTTTTAACAATGCAGTGTAAAAATTTTCGAGCTCGCTTCGCTCGCTCTACCATACTATATTCTTCCGATCTTCTAGCTTTACTGTTGTCGACAAAGTATCCCCTATTTCTGTATCAATAGTCAAAATAAAACCTAACCTTTTCGAGGCAGTATGCTAAATATGTCAACGCATCTGGGCGGATAGGAGCCCATTTAGTTTTGGCGTCCCGAGCCCCTGACGGCTGACAGGCTGGCAATGGCAGACTGCTATTGCTAGAGCCTAGATGGCGCCAGGGTATTGATTGCACCATGCGCTTCATGGGCTAGAGCCACTGTGTGTGTGTGATATTATTTTGTATAATTATGTCAGTATTTGATGCGAGAATAAGTGTAGTTCATTGTTTGAAAACGATTAATACATAATAAATAAACGAAGTGTATAAAGGGCCGTTAATTATCCACCGCGGATAAAGTGCCTTAATGCGGCATACTATAGTAACGCTGCCTCGGCCCGGCTAGAGTGCCGTAAGCATTGTATTGTCAATGTCATTGTTACTGTAATTTTGTTTGATTGTTGAGGTTAGTCCGCGTTTGCTATAAACTTCTGTAACCATAACCATGTTAAATAATTCGAAATTTTGTTTTAAGTACCTACTTATTTATCTTTACATCAAAAACTATTCTGTCGTAATATCGAGTACTATAATAATTGAATCTCCTAATTTTGAATGAAATAAAGTCGTAAAGTCGTAATGTCCTAAGTACTGTTTTATAATTATAATGTGTATTAGTCCGAATGTTTATTTATCCGGTCAGTCTAGATCGTTGCTGCAAGGCGGCGAAAATTCCCAATACCCTAAATCTAGATCGCGGCCTTGAGGCCGCAGTCAGGCTCATGCGGATTACAGCGTTATTTTTATATTAAATACGGTCTGAAATGGTCTGTGGTTGGTTTTATTCTATGGATTTGGTAATATACTTGTCAAATAAATCGACCAAAACGTCAAAATATGCAGAAACAATTCTAGAAAAAAGAAAAAGTTGAACATTTTGGCACGGCAAAATGGCGTTCGCGCATGCGTTCAGCGCGCTGCACTCCGCGTTCTATTTATTTGTTTTCTATTGTTTTTTAAGTGTAAATCGACGGGAAATGGTGTTATTTCAATAATTAAGTAGTGTCGTCATCGTATATAGATAAAATTTGCACAAAATAACATCGTAATTACCTATTACGGACCCATCAAAAAATGTAAACAAACTCGGTAGTGAAAAAATGTGTTGATGTGAAACGTTGCCGCGGCTAACACTGGCCGGTGAAGCCGGCAGCAAGACGAAGCTGCGGCGGTGAGCGTTAAACCATCTGCGACGATAAGCTCGCGTGGGACCGCCGGAACCCCGCAGCGCCGGAGCCGTGAAAGAAATCATGCCTGCTGCATGTTGCATGCTCGCTTGCATGCTGCATGCTTGCTTACATGCTATAATATGTTGTCTGCCTTATAAAACAGTAGTGCGCATGCCAGCGAGCATGCGCAACCTAACTTCAGAGCGGCAAAGTTATTTGACGCGAACTGTACCTGTTTTGATTAATTTGGAAATAATACTGTATGGAAATAAGAAATGTGGCTAACTAACTAACTAGAATATTAATAATGAATTTTAGTTAGCCACATTTCTTTTTACGTCTTCCGGTACGCAGTCGCCACTCCAGAACCTTTCGGCCCCATCGGCCATCTGTTCTACGAGCAAATGTACCCTGCCCATTGCCACTAAACGCCCCTATGACTGTCCGACTCCAGGACCAGACCTCGAAGCCTATCCTTCTGCAGCGACGTGTGAGACAAGGAGACGTTATCTCTCCGAAACTGTTCACCGCTGCACTGGAGGGTGTGTTCAAGGTTCTGAACTGGAAAGGGCTAGGCATCAACGTAAATGGCGAGTGCATTACTAACCTTCGGTTTGCCGACGACATAATTGTAATGCTGAGACCATGGAGGACCTCAGTACAATGCTCGATAACCTCAGTAGAGCCTCCGAAAGAGTGGGTCTTAAATTGAACATGGACAAGACAAAGGTCATGTCAAATGCCTATGTAACACCCACTCTCATGAAGATCGGAGACGCTATGCTCGAAGTTGTGGACGGATAAGTTTACCTAGGACAATCGTTCTTATTACGGAAAGAAAATTCGGAAAAACTGAAAGTGCAGTTTCTCTCAAATTTTTGTAAGAATTATTGTTTGGACAGTACAACGTATACAATGTCGGGTCAGGTCAGCTAAATTAAAAATGTGGTGATTCTCTTGTAATTCAAGACCGTTTAAATTATTTTCCATTTTTATTTTTCTGCTGATTTTTTTTTAATAACCGACGAAAAATTTCAACGCAGGGGCTTCAGAATCAAGTACTGAATCCATGGTAACAGGCTTCGCGTCGATGTCCCTGACACCCTGTATAGCTTGGAAATTATGACATTTTCAGTTTACCAACATGTCGCGTCCATAGCTGATCTAGTACGTACTGTGGTGGTGCCGGTGGTCAAAAGCAAGACAGGAGACGTGTCGGACAAGTCAAATTACAGGCCTATTTCACTCGCCACCGTCGTAGCCAAGGTACGGCGTGCTTAACTCACATCTAAATAAGCATGTGCGGCTCTCTGATGCCCAGTTTGGATTCCGACCGGGGCTGTCAACGGACACTGCTATTGTTAGTTTGAAGCACGCTGTCAGGTATTACATGGATAGAAATACACCGGTCTAAGCGGTGGTGCCTTGACTTGTCCAGGGCCTTTGACCTTGTTCCATACGATCTTCTTTGGAAAAAGCTAGAAGAGACAGCGCTGCCGCCAGAGTTCGTATTACTCCTCAAGCACTGGTACCTGAACCAAGAAACTCAAGTGCGGTGGGCGGGAGAGCTATCGGAGCCATGCCGGCCGGAGTGTGGGGTGAGGCAGGGGGGCCTGTCCTCGCCTTTGCTCTTCGGTCTGTATATTAATGCTCTAATTGAGCGACTCAGCAGCGCACGTGTCGGCTGCTACGTGGATGGAGTTTGTTTTAACAACATTAGCTACGCGGACGACATGGTGCTGCTGGCTCCCTCGGTCGGTGCTCTCCGAAAGCTACTCAATGAGTGTGAACGCTGCGACTCATGGGTTAATTTATAACACGAATAAGACAGAGTTCATGGTCTTCAAGTCTGGCACCAGATGTCCCACTACTGTCCCTCCTCTCATAATAAAAGGTCACCCGATTAACAGGGTATATTTTAAATACCTGGGCCATCTGGTTACTGATGACCTAAAGATGACATGGATCTAGAGAGGGAGCGCAGAGCATTGTCAATTAGGGCGAATATGCTGGCCCGCAGATTCTCTCGATGTACAGACGCAATTAAAATAACCCTTTTTAAGGCATACTGCACAGCACTGTACTCGGGAGCCCTGTGGTTCACATATACGCAAAAGGCTTACAATGCTCTGCGTATCCAATACAATAACGCATTCAGGGTATTGTTGCGATTGCCGCGGTTTTGTAGTGCCTCGGCAATGTTTGCAGACGCACGCACTGACGGCTTGATGCACTGTGGCGTAAAAAATCGGCCTCGCTACTCCACAGGTTACGTGGCAGTCCTAACACTATCCTGCAATCAATAGCCGCCCGGGCACACAGCCCGCTAGTGTGGGCGCTTGCAAACCGGACCCGTTCTGTTTTAGTTATTATGTACTAACAATACTAACATAGGTTAAGCCATTTTGTTACTAACACTAATAGACCATTGTAGTCTGAAAAATAAAGATAAATTAAATTAAATTAAATAGCAACATGCTCCAATTATCAGACAGTTTTTATACTTTGTAACAATAACCTACTAACATTCTAGAACCTTCTCGCTCAAGACAACTGTAGTTCACGTAGAGTCATTGGTCGACACGCTGTTTTATCACTGAAAGTTATGATTTAATAAATAATGGCGCGCAGATAAGTTATCGCGCCAGCACATCGTTCGATTGTTGTAATAACAAGACAATGACGGTCGACCCTTCTGCTACTGATGCAGATCGCCTCGTGTAGCTATTGTGCTGCATTTTCCGTGTTTGTGCTAGCTATTGTTTCTTAGAGAAAGCTTGGTTTTCTAGGGATAAAAAAGAGAATATCCAAATACAATTAAAAAAAAAATACATTTTTACAAAAAAAACAACCGACTTCCACTATAAAGTGAAAAATAACTAACATTTCGGAAGTCGGTGGCAAAAACGAAAATTCAAAACCAAAGACACGGATATTCGTTACATGCCACCGACTTCCGAAATTTTAGTTATTTTTCACTTTATAGTGGAAGTCGGTTGTTTTTTTTGTAAAAAAGTTTTTTTTCTCGCTTTTTAGTGGGTCGGTTTGTAATTATTTATCTAAGACCTAAGTCACAATAGCCTAATGTCAACTGCTCATCACCCTTTACAAAATATTGCTTTTCCCGATGCAGGGACGTTCATTGTTGAGGAGTTCTTCTGGTACTTCGCCATCAGCTCCTCTTCACCCTACGCATTGTGACGGGCATAAATTGCTTGGCAACCATATTAAAGTAATCGAATCGCAAGTTCGCAACCCGTGAAATACGTATTATTGAGTTGTTCCTGTGGCCATCTGTGGTCTTCATCATCAGTTCCACTTCACTAAATGGTGCTTTTCGAGAGCAAATTCAAGAGTTACTATAAAAAATACCTAAATCGCTATAAAAATAAAAAAAAAAACGAAATCGGTCCAGCCGTCTCCGAGTAATCGGGGAACATACATAAAAAAAAAAAAAATAAAAAAAAAAAAACATTCCGACGAATTGAGAACCTCCTCCTTTTTTTTAAGTCGGTTAAAAAAACATAAATTTATATGGGCACGTCAGAAGCTGTAGGTGCACGGTTCCAATTAGTCGTTTCCTATAGAGAAGAGCCGGCAAGAAACTCCACGTAGCTACTTTAAAAATAATTGCTTTTACAATATTTCCAAATAACAAGGGAGGACAGTGTAGGCCTTTCAACAAGTACCTACCAGGTACTTAACAAAATGGTCAACTAATCTACAGTCTACTAGGCAACCAGGAGAAGGTAGACAACGTTCTCACATTCACAAAATAGAAAATAATTTAAATTAATAAAAAGATAAAAATTAATACGATCAAAGGTGATCACATCATCGTCGTCGGCGATCACCATGACAACTGTAACAAATCGGAATAATCATCATGTCCACAAAAGCCACAAATAAAGAGTTAAAATTTTATTGTAGGGTTCTGTTACTTATGCTTTTTTTTTTGTGTAAACCAAACAAATTAATAGGATTTGACGTGGACTTGGTCTGAACGTGGACGAAGCAAAAGGAGTAACGTACAGTCAACGACAGAACTCGACCAATACTTCTGTTTTTTTTTTGTCTTTAATGCGCTCATCGTGAAGCACCCTCATCGCGAGCATTCTTCCAGTTCAGATTCAAGCATTACGTCAGAGACGGAGGAGAACCGTACCCTAAATAACTAATTAATTATTTCTTATTGATCGTGCATTACGTAATTACTAATTAGGGTACTGTATCCTAATTACGTAATGCACGATCAATAAGAAATTACAGATCATTACAGTTCGCAATAATGCTCAAAATTTAATCAGAAATGTTACATTACAAGCGAATGTTCGTCTTTTTCTTCTTTTCATGTGGTTAGTGACGAACCTGATGTCAGAGTTTTAAAACCGCCCATGGGCCTCTGACTTAATTGGCTTCACATGCCGTCGAGAAATATCTCTCAGGCATACCGGTTTCCTCACGATGTTTTCCTTCACCGTTTTTGAAGCAAGTGATAATTTTATATAATACGCACATGAATCCGAAAAGTCAGAGATGCGTATCTTAGGTTCGAACTCGAGACCGACTTGGCAGTCCGACACGGTCACACCACTAGCTCCACTACGCTATCACTGCTCTATTATCTGCATCTCGTCAGTCAGGGAGGCAGCATTATTGTAACGCAATGCTCAAAATCGAATCTGAAATGTTTACATTACAAACGAATGCTCCCGGTGAGGAAGCACCTTCTTACTTAAGGAACAAAAATATCAAAATATACTATACTATACCTGTATCTATACCTATGTATTCTACATGAATCACGCGTTACGCCTTGATACTCAAAAAAACATAACAATAGGTGGAACTTTGCAATTTTTTTGTATCGAGAAAATTTCATTGTATCGTGTATTCCATTTGCAGGATACAAGGCCATGTAGTCAAAAAACATACACTAAAATATTGAATCCCTATTCCTTAAATCTAATGAGGTACCTACACAAAAAAGAAAAAGCACATATTTTTCAATATAATAATATCACCTTCATTCACAAGGAAATACACGCGTGTAAGTCATACTGCCTTAGTGACTCCTAAAAAACCTCGCTATTAGATAATTCTCCGCTCTTTCTAGTCCACAATCACTTATCAACGCCATTATCAGCCCTATCAGCAAAACTAACATGTCGTCATATAAACATGGTCCACGTGTTGGGGTGTGTCTCGCTGACCCATGCAGCGCTTTTTATAAACATCACAGCAATGACAATTGCTTGACGTAAGCGCACGATAGCGTAACATATAGCTCTGGTAGATCAACTGTAACTAGCTGACACACACAAACATAAGATAATAAGGGATATCTGTGCGTTGAACTGCGTTTTCAATTAATTGAAAACCAAATAACATATTATATGTCGCCGATTTACAATACCTTTGAATAGGGAATTTAAACCGGCGAGGACCACTGCGAGAGCACTGCATGGTTCTACGGTCACCAACCCGCATTGAAGACTTTGCAAAGTTCCTTTCAATGCGGCACATTATTCTCCCCCCTACGTTGAAAATTCTTGTCGTTTATAAAAAAAAAAAAGCCAAATGCGCGTTGGACCACGCACAATGACGGGTTCCTTAATTGGGATGAATTTATCCCAAGAACAAACTTAACATAGCAGTTGAAAAACATGTTTTTGCAACTTAGCTGAGATAGTTTTCTTTTTAACTTGCCGTGAATTTTTTCACTTGACTCTTACGAAAATTAGCAATTTAAAGCCTAATATTTCGAATCAAATAATGGTTGTCACACACCCAAAATATTTTTGGACGACCTTTCCAACGATACGATACCGTGGGATAGACGAGATAAAACAACACCCCCACTTTACGTGTAGGAGATGTACTTACACAAAAAAATTACCACTTTATCGGCGTGCTTAATAATTATGTATACCCATGGCAAATTACAGCTTTCTAATACTAACAGTCTCTGAGCCAAGCCGCGGATAGACTGACGGACGGACAAGGACATGGTTCCTTGTTGACTACGGAACACTAAAAACGTGGGCTTGATTTCAAAGCATCTTTGATCGTTCTTTAGAAGCGGGCCTCCTGTATTGCCATCATTTAAGTGGCAGTAGATAGCGCAGTGCGTAGGTATTGTCGCGGCGTCAGATAAGGCAGGTTTGGGAATTTTCTCATAACACAATATGCGGTTTACGTTCATGTAATGTTGTTATTTTGTTTTATCATCGTTTTATCGCGGTTCTGTTTTTGCTTACAATATACAATACGCAAGTTACCTACGTACTTACACACCCCATCAGAGACAACCTGTATGTTACCTACTAACTGTAGATGTCAGTACCTTAAAAATATTGTATACCCCATGGGTATGTTACAGTGATACAAAAATGTTAACGGCAAGCATGGGCGTACCCAGCTTTTGGCCCAGGGGGGGCTCATGTTTTACATATATTTTTGTCAATATTGTGGACCGAATATATTTTTCTTTTTTTAAATGATACACGAATTTTCAAACACAATTGACGAGAATATCGTTAACCATACACAGAACGAATTATAACATAGAACGTCCCCCTTTTTTAAAGATGGTTATGCATAATATAATAGATACAACATGAAAAGCTGCGCAGCACGGTTTTTTTCTAAATTGAATTCAAAATAATGTATTGTAATTGCAGGGGGCCCCCCCCCTGGGTACGCCCATGACTGCAAGAACTGTTTTTTTTTACCTGTGACAAACAATAAATGAATTTGAAATTAATTACGTAATACACGATTAATCAGAATTTGAATCGTTTTGAAACAGATTGCTAGACCATTGCTTCATAAGTTCGAAAACAAAATCATCTCAACAACGTAAATAACGCAATGAATTTTGTTGAACTGTCAAAATGAAACAGATTAGTCGGAATCGTTTACGAAAATGTGTTGCGTAATTAGAATCTGCTGGTCAGCGATTTAGTCAGTTAGCACCAGTATAGTTTTCAGAAGAGTTTTATGAATGAAAATTACTTTGTATTAGATATAAGCAAACGAATAATGAAAATATTATTAAAAAAAAAAAAAATACTTTGCTTCGTGTCTACATTAGATGATATTACATAAATATAATTAAAAACAAAAGATGATACGTAAAATATTTAAAATAAAGAAAAATAAAAATGTAACTATATAACTAACTAGCTAACTATATACATAACAAGAGGGTAGAGACAGCCAAAAGCATCCGCGTTGAGAAAAAAAAAAAGCTTTTATAGATACTTCTTGTTGGCGCTGTTAGAGTAGTACACGGTTAGAGTAGGTAGAGTAATCTCCTTTGAGGACTAGTACTATGTTGTACTTGTAACTTATTTAAATAAAACAATAATTTGGTTCTACGATACTCTAATAGTTATTTATGCTACAAGTGCGGAAAGTAGGTGATTTGCGACGAGTGTATAAGTCGACACGAGTTGGAAATCATCTGACGCACGTGTATCATACAACGTTTTACTATGCATTGTGCGAGGAAAAAAAAAACTAGCGACCCTTACACAGTCTTACATTATTCGCATAATTATGATGTTTAACATCTGACATAATATTGGCTGACTTTGACTTTGACTTTAACTTCGATTTCGACTTCGACTTCGACTTCGACTTCGACTTCTACTTCGACTTCGACTTTGACTTTGACTTTGAATGACTGACCATCGCCATCGCCATCGTCACCGCCATCGCCAACATTATCTTCATTGCCATCGCCATCGTCATCAACATCATCATCATTTAATTTGTAAAACTTTTCTCAAAAACATAATAATAACTCTTTGCGTCGGGCTGACGATGGATTCAAAAAAAAAAAAAAACAGAAAAGTAAAAAGCCCTAGTCAAAAAAAGTGACACTTTCCGCACAAATTGACTGCTTGGAAAACGCCCTTTTCGAGCAAATACATTCTAATTCCATGGTTCTATGACATTTAATTATTACATTTCTGAATTGATCTGAGAGTCTTGTCGCTGACTACCTCCACCCGAGTAGGTAATAGTTTCTCTATTTGCATACATTCGCTGCTGGGTACCCAACTCCGAGCTGGCTGAGCGTGTAAAGAAGGGACATTAGAAACCCAAAAAAAGTTTTCGTAGAGGCTGCTACGCCGTAGCTATAGTCGTAGCTCGTAGGGTTCAGATGCCTACGCCGTAGTCAAATGCTTTTCTTTCTAACATGAAGACAACCACTATGGATGTGGGTATGATCAGATAGGACACCCCGCAAAATGCTTTAAATAAAAAGCAACTCTTGCTACGACATAATAAAGTGCAATTCAGGTCGCACTGCGTTAATTACCTACAGTTATATTTACCTAGAAGTTGCCTCTCTTTCTATCTCGTAACTTTTAGGGTCGGGCCACACCTGCCGAACGTTCCGTGGCGGAACGCTCCGTCGCGTCATATTTCTATGGACGTAACATTCGGCCGATGTGTCATAGGTAACTTGAAAAACATTAGGAGCGTATTCAACCGAACGTTCCGCCGCGGAACGTTCGGCAGGTGTGGCTCGACCCTTAGATCTTCTGACTACGTTACACTCACTGAATTGGCCCAACAAGTCGAGCCCGCCGCGTACTTGTAGCTTCATACCTAAACTACGAAGTGTCGTATCCTTATTCATCTGTTTCGTACATAACTACGGGCGATTTTGTATCCCGCACTGGATTTTCAAGGCTCTGCTTAGCGCCGAAAGTTGAAAATCCATGATTATATATTTTTGACGCGCTGGGATGCACTCTGTTGGATTCTCAATGCTCGGCTCAACACCGAGAGTGGAAAATCCAGTGCGCGATAATAAATGGTCCATGCAAACCTAGACCTACGTAGTCCCTAGCAGTCACCTCGCCGAAGAATTGCCAAACTTAAGTGGCAATGGGCAGGGCACATTGCTCGCAGAACAGATGGCAGATGGGGCAGAAAGGTTCTGGAGTGTTGACCGCGTACCGGAAGACGTAGCGTTGGAAGGGCCACAAGGTGGACCGATGACCTTGTGAAGGCCGCAGGAATCCGCTGGATGCGGGAAGCACAGAATCGAAGAGGCGTGCCCAGCAGTGAACGTCTTTCGGTTGATATGAGATGAGGTGTTCATAAAAACGATGAGATAATCAATTTACAGCTGCAGTAGATACCTACATGTCCTAGGCATGAATTACTGAATGATATCTCGCTGATAATATTAATTGCTACATACAACGTTAATATAAAGCGTAAAAAGTATTAAAAAAACCCAACCTCGTGCTCATTAAATTGCTATCAAAGTAATGAATTATCATGACTTACTCACAACCAGGCGATAATTATAAAAAAGATGGTTAAATTAAGATAACTGAAACGCAAAACTCGTCTGTAAAGGTTATCTGTTTATATTGACGTTACTTTTAAAACGTTTGTTCTTATTCAGAGGTCAGTTACCCGATAGGAGATAATGATTTATTTTATTGCGGCAATAATTACCATTTTTATAACATTCGATTGTTTTAATTATGTTAATCAGGTCGTGGTCCCACTGCACGCGAGGCGGAGCGGTAACGGTAAGTAGGTATGCGTGCCGATTGTGTGGCCACCATTCTGCCATTCACCGGTTTGGCCGCCATGTATATTCACCGAGATATCTCTGGTAGTCTACAACCTAACGAAGTCTTTGTGAAAAGTAATCCGAGGAGGCTTGTAAAATGTTGTGTGCTCTTTTAGTGTTTACTTTGCTAAAAACCCACCCTCATCGGGGTCAAGCCCGTAGCACGGTATACGGTATTCCAACCAAAGCGCGAGCTATACCTACGCGCCTCGATCGAGGTATGCGCGTGGTATGCAGACAGTCGCGACTGTGCCGCAGTGACGAACGAACGGTGTGTTGTTTTTTTAACAATAACCGCGCGATTTTTACACTAAAAATAAATTCAAGTATGTACATATTTAATATGACGAGTATATGAGTAGTAGTATATTGTTGCTGTTTTTGGTTGCATGAATTTGGCAATAACGCATCCAGAGATAACTTTTTTTAGATTACCTGGAAACTTTGAAAGGTAAGACTATAATAGTACATTATGATACGAGTGTGCTGTATTGGTCATTACCCATGAGGCGGTATTATTCGCGCGAGCCAAAGGCGAGCGCGATAATTTAGCCGAGTGGGTAATGAACAATGCGCACGCGTTTCATACGACGTTTTTCAACACATTTGCGAGGAAAGAAACCGTCTTGTTGTAAGAACTTATGCTACAATAACGTAACTTTAGAGAAATGATACATTTAGATTTATAAAGTTCAACTGACCTTTGTTACCAGGTACTGACTATCCACTTCCTGTAAAAACGTTTCTATGTCGGTTCGTATTTTTCCTGCAGTAACCACACAACATATACGATAACAAATATTTATGAAAAATGGCGCGCTGGATTTTTTTTCGGGTAGCGATGCGCGCGCAAGGCACTGACAAAACCGCTGAACAGCCTACCATCACGTTCGGTCGGAGGTGGAGACAAAATTTGAAACTTGAAAAAATTTGATTTCGCTGCTAATTATTACTAATTATTCTCTATCGAGAGAGAGTGAGAGAGAAAGTGCGAATTTGGTCAAATGGAAAATACAGTATGGCGATTGTGAAAATTTTCTCATGTTTCATCATGGGTTTCGTTTTCGTAGTTTTTGATGGTTCTAAAGCCAACAGTGAGGTCAAAATTTAAATCCAAGATGGCGGCTGTAAAAATTTCTCATTTCGCATTTTTTTCACCCATGACGAAAAATGAGAAAAATTTTTGCAGCCGCCATCTTGAATTTACATTTGACCCCACTATCGGCTTAAGAACCATGGAAAACTACGAAAACGACACCCTTGACGAGAAATGAAAAAAAATTACAGCCGCCATCTTGGATTTACATTTTGACATCACTATCGGCTTTAGAACCATCGAAACCTACGAATACGACACCCATGACGAAATATGAGAAAATTTTCACAGCCGCCATCTTGGATTTCCATTTTGACCTCACTATCGGCTTTAGAACCATCGAAACCTACGAAAACGACACCCATGACGAAAAATGAGAAAAATTTCGGAGCCGCCATCTTGGATTTCCATTTTGACCTCACTATCGGCTTTACAACCATCGAAAACTACGAAAACGATACCCATGACGAAAAATGAGAAAATTTTCGCAGCCGCCATCTTAGATTTCCATTATGACGAAATTCACACTTTCTCTTTCTCTCTCTATCGAATTAGAAAAAGACAGAGGCAAGAATGAAGCCGCGTTAAAGAACTTCGTTCCAAAAACCTCTTTACTTTGTCACACTATATTAAGTCGCAATAAGAAAGACATGTCGTGCCTTGATAGTACTTACTAATTCCATACTGCCAGACTGCCATGTCATTACTCCGACTAGTAAATAGTTATCTATGGCGCACATTACCGCACTAGTGCGATTATGTAAAGAAAAAAGCACGTGTCTATAATACACTGCATTATGAACCTAAAAGCGGTTAAATAAGAGCCACTTTACGAGCAACTGTGTTGAAAAATAATTTTACTTACTGGTAGGTAGGTACATAATGTGTGTCTTTTTAATGGATAAGTATTTCCTTTTATCTCCCGATAAAAAGATGTCTGGATTAATAAATAAAGTGAATAGAGTAAAGGAAAGTGATAGACACGAGTGAAATAGGTAGTTAGTTATAGGCGGTTCATGAATCATGATACGGTAGGTACGCTCGTTTTAAAACCTCGGGTATTTGTGTTTTGTTTTGTTATTCAATTCACAAAGTATTTTATTTATTTGTGTAGATAAAAAAAGTATATTTACAATCACAAAAGTAAATGGAAACACAAAGTAGGCAAATGTAATTAAAATGCTGGAGGCGGGCAGCCCTATCGCATGTTTACGTACCGCGCGGCTGTAGGCATTTATTTCTAAGATACGGCTTAGTTATAATACCGTATACCGTGCCCGTAGCCCCTCCCAAACGACAATCCTAGATCCGCCACTGAATCGAACCGAAGTACCTAGGTACGAATGGCAAAAACATCGTGTCATTTTATGACATAAATAAACAGGCAGGGTCAATCGGTCAATCAATGATGGTAGGTATATACCTATTGTTTTCAGTCAAATGGAAAATTGAACTAACCTACCCCAAAAAAGGTACATAATAAAAATAGCAATAAAACTGATACAAATTGCATTAAGCTGTATTTACTAAGCCATAGCCTAGCCAGCAACAATGTTTTATAGGCTGCTGACCAGGGCCGTAGCCAGGAATTCATTTCGGGGGGGGTTTTGTTTGGGTTGAGATTTTTTTAGAAGAAATAATGATTGATTTCGAGAGGGTAAATAAAGAGTACCTATAGATTTATAAAAATAAAGTATATCTAGGACCCGGCTAGGATCTAAAGGGAGAGCTGGGGCCCAGGTATGCAGAAAACTTTAAGAACTAGAAGAAAGTAGAATATATTATGAGCGACCGAAGCGAGCTCGAAACCTTTGCACCCTACATTTATATTTAGAATACATAGAGGGTCCCCGTGGACCGCACCTGCTCGGAAATTTTTGCACCCCGCCTTGTATAGGTTAGACTCTCTCAGAGAATGCTGAAGTTGCAAGAATTAATTCAATACAAAGTCAGACTTGATATAAATACAGACTGCTTTTTTTGTACATTAAAAACTCCTTTGCGAAATAGATTACAATTAAGTACCTATCAGATGTATTACAGTACGGAGGTACCCCAGGAGGGTCGATCTCTGGATTGAGATACTGGTTTCTCACATTTCGGGGGGGGTTTGAACCCCCAAAACCCCCCTCTGCCTACGGCTGTGGGCTGCTCGGTTACGTTTATACTAGTGTTATTATTACTACAACAACTTACACGTCTATACCTTATACCTACAATTGATTATCTTGTGTTTATTTTTAAAGAATTTCATTGAAATTTAAATTCGTCTGGAGTGACTATTCACTACAAACGAATTTTTACCTATGTGCACATATGTAGGTAATTTCCATCATGGATCTTTCCGCACATGGCAAAAATTGGAACTAAGCTATCTTGTTTTTATGGTTCTCTAGTATACATCAAAAGAAAAAATGGAACCGCTAGGATCACTTCGTTGTCCGTCTGTCTGTCTGTTTGTCAGTCTATGAAGACCCTTTTTGTCAGGAACACGTGGAGGTATGAAATTGAAATTTATATCAACTAAGTAGTTTTACGGTATAAAATATCACGCTGCTAGGTCAACGCAATAAAAAAATACGGCCATTTATGCTACCTATATATTTTGATACTCGCCAATAAGTCAACTTCCCGTTGACCTGGAATCATGAAATTTGACAACAAGTAACGGAAAATGTCCGAAAATCCTTAATTTGTAATTATTATTTTTTGCGATTACGAGTACCTACGAGCTTCCATTTGCAGTTGGATAATAGACCGTAACGTATACGATGTACTGTGTTATGGGAGAACATTTTATCAACTACTAAGCACGAGCTAAGTAACGTTTATAGATCTCTGCCTCGGACCTGGGGGCACTTCGATCTCTGTCTAACTTAGCGACATGTCCGTAAGTAAGTATAGGTAGGTATACTTAAGGTAGTGGTACTCCATTGAAATAAGATTTGACATTTAAACAAACCTTTTTTTACAGTCCGTTCAACCTATTCAGACTTCTATATAATACTGTAGGCAGGCGTGCAAAAAAGTGGTTACAATACCAACTGTTTACTGCAAGTGCCATTTGTCATGCCATCAACGCAATAAAAGTGAAAATCGGTTGAATGGACTGTAAAAAACGGTTAGTCAAATGTCTAGATAATCTTAATTCAAATGAAGTATATAGACTGGCTAATATTTTCACCACAGCAATAAAGTTTAGTCCTAAAGCTCGAACCTTCACAAAGACCAAGAAACATGTAGTTTTTTCTATTATATTGTATATTAAATATTAATCAATACTTCTGTCCGCTCCCGCTCGCAACCGCACCGCGTTACATAAAGCTCATTGACGCAAACCTCCACTATTGTTGCATGACAAGCTAAAAATAAAACTGTTAATGGAAAATAACTATAAGTAATATTTATGTTTATATATCAGCAGCAATGATCCGATATAATAATATCAGTGACGACCTCTACAGAATTATTGATAACGTTGAGAAAATCCATGAATTGAATTCCCAGAAGATGGAAAATGTGTTTGCGCCCAGCCACAGATTAATATCCTTTCAACATGCAATATAATGTTTCAGTGCTCTGAGAACGGCCTTAGACCACCCAGAAGCATCGAGGAGCATCGCAACAGATTTTATTCCAACCATTGAAATATGAACTTTATTTCGAGTATATAAATATTAATATTCAATGATACATTTATAAACTCTCGAGGAGCTCGTGGCTAAGTTATAACAGCCGTACGGGTTGATCCATTAGGCTAAGCTACGCTTGCCGGGGTCGGACTGTGGATGGGTGACCATCTTTACATACCGAGACTCCCCCGTGCCTCGGAAAGCAGGTTAGGCCGTTGGTCGCGGACGCGGCTGTAATTCGTGGATCTTTGACAGTCGTTAAAGGTCGTCAGAAGCCCGAACGAAAGTCTGACAACCAGTCTTAGCTAGAGGTATCGTATTATCCAGTTACTGGGTTGTGGTCAGATAGGCAGTCGCTCCATATAAAATACTGGTATTCAGCTGCATCCGGTTAGACTGGAATATTGATTGATGGCAGATTGATTTTTGACATTTAATTACCCCCAATTACCCTTAATTTAAAATGCCCAATAATAATATGGTACTGATGACGACCAGCATTGGCCGCCTCACAAGTTATGACATGCGAGAGCCGTGCGTATTGCGTATGTCTTGTAAACACGCATTATGTAAAGGGAAACAGCAATCCATTGATTATAATCAATAATTTTATTGATTGTGAGACAATAAATCAGATGTCATGTAAATAGACTACCCACTTATCGCGGCTTGTCAAACAAATTGCTTCACTACAATAATATTTGCCAGAGAGCGATTCTTCTAGCAAACTGGAGAGCTTCAATCGAAGAGGGATTCCCAACCTTTTAACATACGCGCCCCCCTAACTTTATTTTAAAATCCCTTAAATATTTTGTTATTTTGTTTGTGAAAAGTAGTCTTAACCTTTTCTAAATCAAGAACATTCAATTTAATCCTACTAATCGTACTAATATTATAAATGTGAAAGTTTGTGTTTGGATGTTTGTTACGCAATCACGCTAAAACGGCTGAACGGACTTGGATGAAATTTGGCATACAGATAATTTACGACCTCAGCGCGGGCGTAGGCGCGTGCGAAACCTAGTAAATTTATAAGAAGTTTAAAGCGCAGGTCACACCGCCAGCTAGCGGGCGGGCGGGCGAACATCGTTTTACCTCTTTACATACTTCGGTTCACACCGCGAGCGAAATATTTCGCGTAGTTTGTAAAGTTTCCTTCGTTCGCTTCGCCCGCTCCGCCCGCTAAGCTGGCGGTGTGGCCTGCGCTTAAAGAAGTATTAGTGCCATCGCGCCCCCCATTGGTCACTCCAGCGGTTGAGAATCCCTGATAGATGGACTCATTATTCGTAGATTAAAGCCGCGATTCCATTATGCAAGTTGCAATTTGCATACAACTTGAACAAACCTGCATACAAGCTACAACTTGTGTGAGGTAGTTTGAACTTGTACATTTTTTAATTCAAGTGACGTGCAAATTGAACGCGCTAACGTTAATTGCACATTTCGGATTTCGAACGAGTGATGTGTACGCGCATTTTTATCTCTCGCTGTACAATTGTTGAACATCTCCACTTGTATGCAAGTAAAACCTGTATCCAATTTGCACACTCTGGAAAACATGTTTCTAATGCAAGCAACTTGTACGCAATTGTGACGTCATACTTGCATGCAAGACTTGCCTAATGGAATGGCGGCTTTAGGCAAGTCTTGCATGCAATGCAAGTATGACGTCACATTTGCGTACAAATTGCTTGCATTGGAAACATGTTTTCATCTCTCATGCTCGGAAAGTAGTGTTTGTTTGATCCGAGTAGCGGGTGGAAAACGCTGCTTCCCTCTCTAGGGCGGGAAAGACTCATAATAATTGCTTCCCGCCCTAGGGCGGGAATGAGTTTTAAAAATAGAACTTTTGGTTAGGTAGTCTGCTACGAAACTTTTTACATGAAAAATATCGAATAGAATAAAAACAAAAAAGCTGCGGCAGTGTTTCCACTTACGTTTTTGGTTTTTCCCCAGTTTCTTAATGAATTATCCATAGAATTCCCAAAAAAATATAAAAATTCCTTGGTTTAGGGAATTTTTCATTTTAATGAAAAATTAAAACATTCATTATAAATAGAAAACATTCATTATAAATCGAGAGAGACCAACTCTAGGTATAATGCGACTTATTTCCGATGTCGTCTTTAGCCACAGAAATAGTACTATTAACATGGTAAACTAAAATTAGACGTATTAAAATTATTACAAGTTTCAGGGAATCCCCTTTATTCAATCGGTGGTGCCATAGAGTAAAGTAGTACATCAGGTGCTGCCTAGTATAAACAATAGGGCTACCAACTCAAGTTCAATTTTTCCTTAAAATTCCCTAAATCCCTGCCAAAATAATATATCTCTAAACCATGCTTATTATTGGCCATTTTTCCCAAAAAAAGGGAGAAATTCCTAAAAGTGGAAACACTGGGCTCCGGTCTTGTGAGGTATGTTTTTTTAATTCAGTGTTAATTAAAAAAAAATACATAATGCGCGGGACGGCCCGCGTAGTGTAAAGTAGAGTGTTTAACACGGGTGAAAGACATCAATTCCTACTCGGACTATAGCCTGATGAATGGGATGGGAATTGATTTCTTTCGACCCTTGTATAACAATCGATATTATAAGTTGTACAGCGAGAGATAAAAATGCGCGTACACGTCACTCTTTCGAAATCCGAAATGTGCAACTAACGTTTGCGCGTTCAATTTGCACGTCACTTGAATTCAAAAATGTACAAATTTAAACTACCTCACACAAGTTGTAGCTTGTATGCAGGTTTGTTCAAGTTGTATGCAATTAGCAACTTGCATACAAGTAGCTTGCCTACTGGAATCGCGCCTTTAGGGACCATATTCTAGTTCACAGGTTTAAAATAAAAACGACTCAATGTATAAGTTCTTAATATAATTTATTGCAGACACAAACTGTTCAGTCCAGTGACCCCGCCGAACTGAATTTGGTGTACCACCCACATGTTACGATCAATTACAAAATTACCTAACATTATGTACAAGTAAACTAAGAACTTATTCGAATAAAATAAATAACCAATTTCTTCTAATAACTGAGTTACGAGCAAGATTACAGCTATTTACGTCGTTTTTACACAGACTGCATGGTATGCTACTCTCTTGCACACTTTTCCAGCGCTTTATTTTACAGAATTGCAAAATTCAACCTTATTTGTAAGGCGTTTAGAATGAACTGGGAATATAATCTATGTCAATTTATGAGTATGGCTCCAACGTGAGATAACCATTAAATTTCATTTCAATTATGTAAGATCATTGTGATCGAATTATTTTACCGGTACTCAAAAATCAATTACCAAATTGATTAGATTTACTATTATGCAAAGTTCATTGAATTGGGATTTTAGAACAAGGCTGTATAAATCACGATGTTCGTAATGCAAAAAAGTCGAATACCCTGCATGATGGGTTAGCGCAAGTCAGCACATTCAAAACGGAAACTTCTTATTTTTCATAATAATCGTATGGCAGTTTTACATTTCCACAACATTTTCATCTGTAGTGAACTTGACAACTCAAATGGGTTGTGTTAAATTAAAGCTAAAGCATTTTCTATCGACAAAACTGTGGGATAATTGCGAGCCAACCAACTTGCGCTATATAAACGATTTAAATACAACATAAACAAAAAAAAAACATCAATTTGTTTTACATTGTGTTTATAAAATACGAGATCATTGTTTTATGTGTAAAATATATACCATACATTGTTTTTAACTCAGAGCTTTGTTAGACTCGACGACTTCATTCGACGCACCCCTTATATCTTATCAAGTATTTTACAACTCTTCCATAACTAAAGATATCGTCGTCTCGCTCTGTTGAATATGAAATGACAACGACAGATAATCTTAACAAACTCAATGAATCAATATTTTCAAGCACGTGTACAAACATGCATACTTGTACGCACATAATGTGCACTGACATAAAAATGTGCAAATATAAATTCAGAAATATGTAAGTACGATTAAAACTTTCAGAGAAAGACATGCTTATTGCAGCGCCAGTTTGGCCTCCCAACATCACCGACCGGTCAACTTATTATTATAATAACAAGCTTCGTTATTATGTGAGTAAAACCGTAAAAGTCACATTATTTAAAGTTTCAATATAATAAAAACTAGGATCGGTAAGTTCCTTAATAAAAGCGCTTCGAAATGAAGTCGTCGAGCCTCACCCTTTATTATCGCTCAGAGTCTTTTATGAACACAGCTGGTGTGATTCATGACAGAATTTATATCAACATATAGAAAAATATACCTACACTACATTTGCAAACCAATTGTTATATAACATTACGAAAAGACAAGATTATCAGAGGTTTTGACCTCATTAATTTTGACTTTTCCAATGTAATGCGCACTGACCATGTACAATCATTATTGTCAAAGAGGACTCTTTGATAAAAATATATAATTATAACTGATATTAATCATATTATTGCTTAGTATCTTTCGAAACAATGTTGATTACACACGATCATCGCAGGTGACTTTCACATATTTCCTCATCAAATGATAAATAACAATAAGTTAACAACAAATGCGATTGCACTACTCGTCTAAATATTTTAGGAAGATACCAAACAAACATAATAATAAAGAAATAATATTTGTGAAACGAAAAGATCATTAAAATAAAGTTCACCAATAAAATGTGACAAACGCGTAAAAAACGCAAAATTTTGGTAACATGTGCCTTCTAAATACCGACTGTTTTCAATTGGATGCTGTCTCAAATTTCATCATTAGAGAATTCATTAACTCCTGAGCGATCCTGTTCTCAAAACACTTTCTAATTGAAACCAGCTCGTGATGTTTAGCAATCGCAGTTCGAGTTTGGGATCTGGCGCACTAGACGACCACGACCACGACTTTTGGTCGCACCGACCAGGTAAACTATAGAAACCGACTAGTTGGCCGTTGCGACCAAGGGCGCGATTCGTATCGATAGTATAATTTACCTGGGCCGGCAGTCGCGACATAGATAGCGATCGTTATACAACCGAATTCGGTCACAAAGTCCTAATGGCGTCGCCAGACGCATGACTAGGACTTTGCGACCGAATTCGGTTGTATAGCGCTATGTCGAGACTCGGTGCTGGTCGGTGCTACCAAAAGTCGTGGTCGTGGTTGCTAGTGCGCGGGAGCACTAAGGCCCTTTGTACACGGCACGGTTTCTTTACGGTACGGCGTATAAACCGCTTCGTAGAAAAAACAAGTCTCAAAATCAACAAGCTTCCATAGTGATCCATACAACACTGACGACCGTGCCTACACGGCGAATAAGCTAGTTTTTCACGGCAAGAAAAACGTGTGTACAAAGGGCCTAAGATAAAGAGACAGAGCTCTGCATTTATAAGTAAATCTCTTTCGCTCCGCGAATTGAGATATTGTAAACCACGAGCAGTGCTCAGAGCACACACAGTATCACCTCACACCTTACGTAAAAAAAACGGAATAATACGTAGTAACAATACAAAAGAGTAATAATAATAAATTAAATGTAATTAAAGTGATATTTACATAAAGTAATCTAAATAACGTAAGTGTTAAAATACTTTTACAATGAGTTATTAGTAAGTCCCTGGGGGATGTCAATTTGACTAAACTTTAAAGTTGCACGTTATAGCTCGCGCCTGACGACTGACGGGTGTGGCTACGCTGAATCATTCATTCCTAAATTCCTTACTAAAAAAATATAACAGGAATCTATTTTGGCTATGCTATTCATTTATTCTCTTATGTCAGATAAACAATCATTGAAAATCTTGCATACAATTTAGTCATAGTTTAATTGGGACAATAATAAATCTTTACAAAAATGATATGTTGCCCTTACCAACTGCGCAAGCCACAACGTCAGGCTGAGCTTATAAAATGGAAGCATAGTGAAATTATTATAATATAAGTAGAAAATAATATAAAGTGTAGCGGGGTACCTATACCGAAATGCCCTTATTAATTTGACTATTTTATATTTGATTATGACGCACCACAGATTATACACGGCGCACTAAATGTATTTCACAACCAGAGCCCTGCGTCACACAGGGAGAAATCTACGACATACAACACATGACAAGTTAAATGATACATCTCTAGGTTCGTGTTACTGTTACAAGCAGTCATTTAATCCATAATTCCATTATTTCCTCAAATTTGTGGATATTGCAAGAAGATTCTCTCTGTTCAATCTATAAGGCACAAAAACAAACTCGTCGCATTTTCACGCACTTTTATCATTTCGTAGTTTTCCGCAATTAAAGCTTGTTTCGACATTAACAAATCTACGAACAAATCTTGTATGATACACGAATGAAGTTCTCGCATACAACCTGTGGTGCGCCATACTGCTGACCTCGAAATGCTCTTCACCACACAACTCCACCCCAAAATTTACACGCTTGGTCCTGTATTTACAACAATTATAATAAATTCAAATTTAACTAGATATTTACATGGCGCCCGGTACGCGGCGTTGCTGCGAACTTCCGTAACAAAATCCTAGTATCAAGAAAATAACGTTATAACACTAAGAAGTGGTTCGGTTTATTGGTTAACTATTAAAAGTGTGAACTCAGCTGGAATAAAAAGTAAGTGAACAGCCGCTCGGGCAGCCCGGCCGCGCCTAGGCCTCGGTGGCGACGGGCTCGCGCGCGTGGTGTATCTTGACGTGCTTGTTGTGGTTGGACTTGTTGCTGGACGTCTTGCCGCAGATGTTGCAGGCGAAGGGCCGCGCGCCGCTGTGCACCTTCATGTGCTCCGACAGGTAGTAGCTGCGGTGGAACGACTTGCCGCACTCGGCCACCTTGCACACGTACTTCTTGGCCATCTCGTGCTCGCGCACGTGGCGCTGGCAGTTGTACTTGCGGATGAACTGGCAGCCGCAGTAGTTGCAGGTGTAGGGCCGCACGGACTTGTGCGCGTTCATGTGCGAGATGTACTCGGTCTGGCGGATGAAGGCGCCCTTGCACAGGCTGCACTTGTAGGGCTTGGCCGAGCGCGACGCGTGCGTCCAGCGGTGCAGCTTGAGGTTCCACTTGGTGGTGAACGACTTGTTGCAGATGATGCACATGTAGGGTCGCTGCCCGCTGTGCGTCTGCAGGTGTGTGCGCAGGTTCGAGCGCAGGTACACCTGTAACACGTGGGCGACCGTTACTGTAACTGCTACAAGTTCATCTTAATAAACTTTGGTGAATTAATTCAAGCAGGACTTGACCTGCTTTAGAAAGTCTTGGTATTTTTTTCAAAATCAAACTTGTCAACAAAAATAGATAAAATCAAAAGAAAAAAAGGACCCAAATGAAGTTAAGTTGCTAAAAATCAACATTTTGGGTAGTAAAGACAACATGCGTTGTAGAAAGTTCACTGACCTGCTTGCAGACGGGACACTGCACGTTCTCCTGCTTGCCCTTGTGCCGGTCGGCGAGGAAGTACTCGTTGTGCGAGCGGCGCACGTGGCGCGTGAGCGACGCCGCGTGCACGAACTTGTCGCTGCAGTACAGGCACGCGCGCGGCCGCTCCGCGTGCGTCTCCTGGTGCCAGCGCAGCTTGGCGCGCGAGTGGAACACCAGGCCGCACTGGCACACGAAGTCGCGCACCTTGGCGCGCTTGGACAGGTGGTGGCGGTCCCTACACATGCAGTATACAGTATAGTACGTATAGAGTTATGTCTCCTGGTGCCAGCGCAGCTTGGCGCGCGAGTGGAACACCAGGCCGCACTGGCACACGAAGTCGCGCACCTTGGCGCGCTTGGACAGGTGGTGGCGGTCCCTACACATGCAGTATACAGTATAGTACGTATAGAGTTATGTCTCCTGGTGCCAGCGCAGCTTGGCGCGCGAGTGGAACACCAGGCCGCACTGGCACACGAAGTCGCGCACCTTGGCGCGCTTGGACAGGTGGTGGCGGTCCCTACACATGCAGTATACAGTATAGTACGTATAGAGTTATGTCTCCTGGTGCCAGCGCAGCTTGGCGCGCGAGTGGAACACCAGGCCGCACTGGCACAAGAAGTCGCGCACCTTGGCGCGCTTGGACAGGTGGTGGCGGTCCCTACACATGCAGTATACAGTATAGTACGTATAGAGTTATGTCTCCTGGTGCCAGCGCAGCTTGGCGCGCGAGTGGAACACCAGGCCGCACTGGCACACGAAGTCGCGCACCTTGGCGCGCTTGGACAGGTGGTGGCGGTCCCTACACATGCAGTATACAGTATAGTACGTATAGAGTTATGTCTCCTGGTGCCAGCGCAGCTTGGCGCGCGAGTGGAACACCAGGCCGCACTGGCACACGAAGTCGCGCACCTTGGCGCGCTTGGACAGGTGGTGGCGGTCCCTACACATGCAGTATACAGTATAGTACGTATAGAGTTATGTCTCCTAGTGCCAGCGCAGCTTAGCGAGCGAGTGGAAAACCAGGCCACACTGGCACACGAAGTCACGCAACCTTGGCGCGCTTGGACAGGTGGTTGCGGTCCCTACACATGCAGTATACAGTAATGATCTGATACTTTATCTTTATTTGCTTCTAAATTAACTTATTTAGTAAGAGAGGCGGACGTCCGTGACGAACGATCCGCGTCGGACGGTCCGCGAATGGGTTTTTAAACACAGCATCACTACGTGGCGCGGACCGTCCGTCGCATAACTTATAGAAAGCCACGACCGCGCCGTGAGCGAACGGTAGCGGCCTTATAACATCCTTATTATGTTTGCTTCAAAATCATCTTATTTATACTGTATCTTTATAAGATTACACAATAATATTTATAAATCATCCCATTAGAAAACCATGTTCTAAAACATCAAAATATTATCTTAAATTCTGTTCGACTATAAGCGGCATACTCACAGCATGATTATTAATATAAATAAAATTGTAAAATCGACCTAAAATTATACTTTCTCTAAACTAAATATACACACAATAAGATTAAAAGATATGTACTTAAAAAAATATAACACAATTATTTGTAAACAAATCAAACAACCAAGTCAAACAACAAATATTTTGACGTATTTAGTTTTTAAAATGTCATAATATTTTTGTATTTTTTTTAAACCTTCATGAATAAATCACATAAAAAGTTTGCGTACTTTCGAAGGAGTGTACTATATTGCAGAACACGCGTATTTCGAGTTCGTGAAGTCACAGTCTCTTTGTTTGATCCGCGCATTTTTTACTAGAATAAAAAATATAATGCCATAACAGTATCATCTCAGCTAGAGTGCGCGTAAGATAAGTCTGCGCGACTAGTGCACGGCATAATTCTTACTATACTATACTTTAATATTTAAAATATAATATTAAATTAATATTAATGAATTAAATAATACTATACTTAATTTGACCTTAAAAAAAACGACAAAATGGCGCATACGATTAGTTCCAATTTCACCCGCGCAGACTAATCTTGGGAGCACTCTCAAGCTACAGACCGTTCACTCACTATAACATGAGTACATGACTAACTTGACCCGTGCCGTCATGTTGGCACCATTGCTTGTTAAGCTTAGTAAGTTCAATACTATCGATCGTTCACTACAGCTTGTCCCTTGCCGTCATGTTGGCACTATTGTTAGTTTCAATACAAAAGAGTTCAAAATGGCGATAATAACAAGCCGCACGGATATCCTCGATCCATCAGGTTAAGCTACGCTTGCCAGGGTTGGTCAGTGGATGGGTGACCATCTTCACATACCGAGACTCCTCCGTGCCTCGGAAAGCATGTTAAGCCGTTGGGCCCGGCTGTCATTTGTGGATCTTTGACAGTCGTCAGAAGCCCGAAAGTCTAAAGCGCAGGCCACACCGCCAGCTAGCGGGCGGGCGGGCGGACATCGTTTCGCCTCTTTACATACTTCGGTTCACACCGCGAGCTACAATATTTCGCGTAGTTTGTATAGTTTCCTTTCGTTCGCTTCGCCCGCCTAGCCCGCTAGCTGGCGGTGTGGCCTGCGCTTAACACCAGTCTTACCAAGGGGTATCGTATTACCCAGTAACTGGGTTGTGGAGGTCAGATAGGCAGTCGCTCCATGTAAAATACTGGTATTCAACTGCAACCGGTAAGACTGGCAGCCGACCCCAAGATAGTTGGGAAAATGGCTAGGAAGATTGATCATCTTATTTTATTATTGCCGAGCTGCTCATAGTAATATATTTATGGTTGTGACTGTACAGCTATACACGCGTTGCCGACCTACCAACACATACGGTTCACATAAGCACGTTTTCTTGCTTGCGGGTCCACATACTCTGGTACGTAAAGGTTTGATATCAATTTCGGCACGTGACGTCCAGGGACCAGCACTTTTTTTTATCAACTTGCGCTTTACGTTTTGCTAAGCCCCACTTTCTCCGCGCTCAACTCTTTCTTGGACGCTAAACCTCACTGTGATGTGTTCGCGGATGAATTGAAGACGATCAAGTCAGTATGTCAGGAGTTCTTGGAGATGAGTGTATGAATATTTTGCCTAATTTTGCCTTTAGCTAATATAATTGCGATTTATGTGAAAGTAAAAAATAAAGGGTTAAAGTAAAGTCACAGAGATCTTGAGTCGGCACCCACCTGTGCTGCACCATGTTGGAGTACCGACGGAACGTGTCGTCGCACACGGTGCACTTGACGGGCGCGCGGCCCGTGTGCACGTTGTGGTGCTCCGACAGCTTCTGGCGCGTCACGAAACGCTTCTCGCAAACCTCACATCTGGAATAACAAGAGGATTTGGTTAGAAAGGGGTTTTTTGTTAAAGCTTTGAAAGTGTTAATGTCGATGATCAGTCACTTATTCTTCCCAACATTGTGATAATTCATCTCATCAGGATTCGAACGAGGGTAATGACAGAGCTATCTTCTAGCTCATACTGGTTGGACCACGTTTGAGTAGTAGTACACAAAAAGAAGAAGATAAATAATTATAATTACACAACAAATTAATATAGAAAGGGCACCATCTACACTTACTTATAATTCTTAATTCCTAGATGTGTCTTTATATGCAGGGACAGGTTGGCTCTTCTGAAGAAGCACTTGCCACACGTGAGACACTCCAGAGGATGTATCTTCAGATGAGCGTGGAACTGCGCATCAGTTCCCTGGTCTACCTTACACGTCGGACACACGTAGTCCTTCCGTCTGCGCTTGACCTCCTGCTTGATCAGCCGGTCTACCTCGATCTTCGGCTTGGCCTCCTCAACTTGAATGCTCTCGTAAACTTGGAGGATCGTCGATGATATCGAGTCTTTTGAGTCTATTGGTTGTAGTAGGTTGTCTGAAATGGGGAAAGGTAGATTAAGTCAACTTACTGGTAAAAGAAAAAGTGAGCACAGAGATACCAACAGAAATAGTTAATTAAAGAAAGGAGCATTTCCATTCTTTACGAAGATTGCTAAGTGGATTAGTACAAGGGCAGGATTTGACCATGTCTCTAATTATTATTATCTAGTAAATGAAAACATTTCGACTTTATGATGGCATTGATATGAGTGTGTTGATATAGTGTGGGGAATGATTTCAATGAAAAGTGAGTGAACGATAACGATAGGAGAAATGGAAGAGGAAAACATGTTCGCCGACCCTGAGATGAGGGCTGGCACAAGAAGACATTGACGCGAGAAACATTGTTAGAGCAGTTCGCTATATAGCATGTTCGAGATTTCGCATGTCGAAGGCACTGGTGTCTGTGATACATTGAATTTTTTTCATTAGTACAGGCACTAACAATACACTTTTTTGTATTATTGTTACTGTAAGGGCAGGAAGAAGATGACATTAATTCGAGCGAGAGACTTTGTAAATCAAATTAAACCTACTTGTATCAGGTTTTTCTTCCTTCTTGATGGCTCGCGCTGTCACAAGCCTGCTGTAGGACGTCTTGCTGGCCGAGCACGTGGGCAGCGCGTGCACCAGCGCCTTGTGCGCGCGCAGCTCCTTCAGCGACGTGCACGTGGCGCCGCACGCCGCGCACGTGTGCACGCGCGGCCGGCTGAACACTGGCGCCAGTTGTGGAGCCAGAGGCAGCTGTAAGTCTTCTTCGCTGCAAGTCAGATATTTCACATGTTAATAATAATATTATGGGCATAGTTTCACGAAAGTTGTTAAGGATGAGAAGTCTTTCGATGAGAAAGACTTCTCATCCTTAACAACTTTCGTTTTCGCCACGGTTGATTCAATAATACTATCCGAGAATACTACAAAAACGGAAACCATATTTTTTTTTTTATTCATACAAGAAGAAGACTGATAAGTTTTTAATGGTTCCTCTACTACTATTTTGCTGTGCCTAAAAGGATACCTTTTGAACTCATAAAATTTTAAGCTATACCACCTAAGTTCACATTGTGGAATGCAATAAATGATTGCGTATTGAGAAGCTCATGATGTAAATGATATTTGGTAATTTGGTAATGTGAAAGTGTTTGAACCAACTACCAATATGGTTCAATTACACGCAGTGTCATCAAGCGGAAAATCTACCTATTTTAATAACCATAAGAATTCAAATAGCTTTTTGAAGTTGTTCATTTCGTACGAGAAAATATCGAGCAATTGACTTAAGTTTAACTTAATAATTATTATGTTTTTCCTCATAGAAGTGAACAATTGTATTAATTTTGAGTGAAGTAAGTATATTAAACCGTAAGTTTTACTTTATTATTTTATTATTATTTTTAGCCTTAGCCCTGCAGTGAGGCCTCTCTTTCTTCTTTGCACTCCTCTATGTCTTGAGCTAGTGTGGACCCCAATCCTGTCTGTAGGCATCAAACTCTTATTTCAATCTTCTCCTAGGTCTGCCTCGATGTCAACAGATTTTTTCTGGGACCCACATCTAGGTAGGTTTGGCCCATGACACATTCGACATGCGGCAGCCGTGACCGGCCCAGACCCACTTAAGCTTGGCTGGTTTTTGGGCTCATCACGTCGGCGATTTGTGTTTTGGAGCGCAGCACTGTGTTCAAGTTTTACTTTAGGCGCGACAAATTTGGGAAACAATATTATTCGTCGATCAATGTCGTACAATCACAAACATTTTATAAATATGTGGACAACCTTCAATCGAGAACAGCTATCAACGATAAACACGTACCGTACAGTACTCGCTCGTCAATACAGCACATCGAGTGCAATAAAACATTAGCATTGTAAAGGAAAGCATGGTGAGACCAGCACCCTAGTTGCGTAATATCCGACAGTTTTGAAGGATATTACTAAACCATTGCTACATAAGTTTGAAAAATTCGTCTGCTCAGCAACGTAAATAACGCAATGAACGTGGGTGAATAGTCAAAATGAAACCCATTGCGATCAATTGTCATTTTATGTGTGTTACGTAATTACCCCGCTGGACTTCTAGTTAAGGCGCCGATAACCGACTTTTAATGATTTTATAGTGAAGATCACGTCTAAACGAGTAGTGTAACTGATTTGGAAAAAAATATTTTAAATTAGAGCATTAGATTTTTTTTTATTCACATAGTGAAATTAATTTGTAAAGTTATATCTAACGCTAATAAAAAACTGAGGATCAAGTAAAATCTATCAAGCGTATTTTTCTGACACCTTCACTATTTTAAAGATAATTTAATTATTGATCTTTTAGTATACGTTTTTTTATTAAAATACCTTTTGTTTTATGAATAATAAATTAATAATGCGCCTCATTTGGGACAGCGCTTCTTGATGGGCGAGTCATATTACTGGCTGGACGTACACCGCGCTGCGTGAGCTCAGTACAGAACAGGAAAGCTAACCACTCAAGGTCACTGGCATTATCTGCCTCTTAAAACAAGGTGTGCCATATTTACGGCCAGGTACTGTTAAAATGGCTACATTACTAACATGGGCTCCCGCTTCTCGCTCGCGTCCACTTCTGACCCGTCCGACACCCAGCTTTCGCGGGCGATTAGGTCGTAGGGCTCCGCGGGGGTCACCTCTGTGTACATCTGCGGAAATCACCACACAACTAAGTAACACGTCATTTTAGCTCCCTCAACATTTATTACTGAATTTAAATAAATATAATATGAATCCTAACTACAAAATAAAAGACATCAATAGAAATCTGTTTTTTTACATATAAAGTTATTTTTTTTTATTAATCTCTATATTTCGTGCCGCGACGATGTTTTCGTTCCAACTGTTCCGATATGTAATAATATTCATTATTATAACACATAAAAAGGTTTGTAAAAAGACCAACTTACAGAAATAATTCATTCATTCATTCATATTATGTATGCATGAAAGAAAATGATTGATTTGATGTTGGTTGGTTAAAAAAATAAATGAAAAATAAAAAACTATTATTGGAAATTATAAATAGAAAGTTTTCGTGATGAGGGTATGAGATAATAACATTTCGAATAAACAATAAGAACCAGACAAGGAGTGGTTTGAAATTGACTTTCATGATTTGAATAAAACATGCATGGTAGATAAAGTGTGGTGCAATGTCTTACCCCGCTCCAGGGCGATTCCATGTCTCCATTGCTCTCCTGTCCGCTGAGCTCTCCGCGCGGGGGCATGCGCTCGTCGGCGCAGATGTTCATGGGCGCGTCACCCTCGCTGCGGCCCTCGCTCAGCACGTCCGCCTTGCTGTCTCGCTCGCACCCGTCCACCTCCACATCCACCTGCACTTCTCTAGCACCTAGCTCAGAATAATCTATCCCATTACTCTCGGCTATTTTGTAACTCTCGTGTATAAAGTTAGGCAGCACAAAGTCGTTGTCCTTCTGTGAAGGCTCACCCCAGAGGTACATACCGTCTTTAGCGCCCTCCTTGAACCCCGCCGCCTCGCGCTCGGCGTCGAACGCCTCCACGCGGTCGGGAGTAAAGTAATCTGCGTAAATATTGTCGCCGAAATAGTTCTCGTTCATCATGGTGACAAACTGTTTGTTCTTAGACGCCGCTTCGAGGTCCAGTAACTCCCTGTCGTTGGACTCCTCGTTAAAATCCTCATTGGACAGATTACCGTAGCTAATAACATTAATAGGTCGCAATGTTTCTAGAGGAGTGAGCATGCGGTCCGTCGTCACTGGCTCGTTACTAAAACCTCCTTCATTGCTTGAGTTTATTTCCTCCTTCACCTGAATCATATCAATATTGGCAGCAAACTCAGACTGATTTATATCAGCAGGTGCTAGTGGTTCAATGTCCATAGACTGTTCTGACGTGTCAGCATCAAAGTCATTATTTTCATCATTGTCCTTGATCTCCTCCACAGATATGGTTTGCAAGAGATTGGTCTTCTCCTTACAATCTGTCTTATCTGCTTGGTGCAGTTTATTCATGGTAAAATTTTCCGGTGATCTGCAAGTAGATGACGTCGGAATGGTGTCTCTTTGTTCAGTTTTCTTTGTAATGCTCACAGGAAACGCCTTGACATTCTTGATCTGCAAAACTTTCTTGTGCTTCTTCACAAAAATATTGTTCAGTCTTAGTGTGTTGTGCCTGTAAGGCTTCTGTGAAAGCTGAATTTTCTTTTCTGGAAGTCCTAGGTTACTATGGCTAACTTGATTACTCTCAGGTTTGGGAGACATTGAGGTACGATCGGTAGAATTGTCGCCATTTTCTGACAACTCACTACAAGGTGATATGGAAGGCTTCTCATTACATATTAAATCTGGCACAGGACAGCTGTCTGAAAAGTCTGTGTCCAACTTATTGTCAGAACTTTTGCTTGGATTACCAACATTCTTTATCACGGAAAATGTATGAGAGACCATGCTGTCAGCACTGGACATCGATGACGGCTGAGTGTCATCAGATGATAGTGGGTTGTTATCTTCTAGATCAGGCAGGATCTTTTCAGGTGATTCTGCACGTTCTACAGGATAGTCTGTCTCATTAGTCCCAGTAAGATCCATGACAGTGTTAACCATGTTCTTGTGATGTTGCACAGGAACTTCAACCTTAATGTTGCTCAGAATTTTTAAACCTTTAGTACTGCCTGACATTTCATATTTTGGGTCCACTGTCTCAATGGGTACCTCAGTACGGCCAACTGGACTGCTGGTGACTGGCAGTGGCACAGTGGAGCGTGGACCTTCACAAATATTCTCATGAGTTGAACCTATGAGTGGACCAACCTCAATAATAAGTGTTTTCGGATCAGTCATATTTTGTACAGATTTATCAATGTGTGCACTAGGCATGAGAGTACCAGACTCATTATAAATGGATGTGGGACATGCTTTGTTCATCATTTGTTGAGGTGTTGTATACATACATGAAGTATTTCCAAACTGATCTACAACCATAACGTTTTGATACATGGAGCTAGCTTGAGCTAAGTTAGAGACATTGTCATGAGTACCAAGAACTGTGGGCATGGTAGTTATAAAGGGCTTACCATCTATGTTGTGCACCATTTCTCTGTAAATAATTTGGGAGTTTTGGGTAACAACAGTTGTTCCTGGAGTGAATGCACCAGAAGTCATTTGGTTCAGTTGGTTGCTAGCTAGAGGGGGTGAAGTTGTTTTGGTCTCAATGTGCATCTGTGGGTTTGGTACACTGCCTGTCATGATCATGTTGTTTTGCACATTCTTTTGCATAAAAGTGGGTGCAGATGGCACCATAACATGCATGGGCTTGACCCCTGGACCTATGTATTGCACACCACCCATATTGGTCTTAAGGAGTATATTATTTGGTTTTGGGAGAACTTTAACAAGGTCATTCACTTTTCTAGGCACCCCTGGTAACAGTTTCACACTTGGCCCTCCCATAGGTGGCACATTGTAAGAAAACATATTGTTATCCATGGCATTATACTCTGCACTCCGGGAATACTTAATCTCCCTGTCCTCTTGTTGCTCTGGATAGTAAACATACTGTGAATCATACTCTGGAACTGGAGGACACTGAAAGGCCTGCTGAAGCTTATCAGCTTTTAAATGAAATGGATTGTTTACATGTTGTCCTGTACCACCACCAGCAACGCCATGGTTCTCAAAGTTAACATCAAGCATTCTAATATCAGGTGTACCATTTCTAGATGTATTTGATACAGGTGTTGATTTGGAGGCTCTGCTAGGTGTTCTGCGCCAGTAGCGCTCGTGTTCATTACTTCGTGATCCAGTCCACTTGGCACTGTCATCAGTGGCAGGTGTCCGTGACCTGCTCCTGTATGACCGCTCAGAATGCACCGGTGTGGAAGTCCTGCTGGCATAATTAGAGCCCTTGTTTGCTATATTACACAAAGCTTTTATAACCTGGTCTTTGGGATGGGTATCCAAGTGGGCCTCCAAGGTTATTCCATTGTGCAAGAATAGTGTGCACACGGGGCACTGCACCACGAGTTGGTCCATGTTGACGTCACGGGGTGTTCACTCGGTGACAAAAGCAGCGGCCGCAGCCCCGCACCGCGACGTTGCGATCGTATCAATATAATGTCGTCACAGAACGCGCACTCAGTCCGCAGAAGCAGGCCGCACAATGTCCGTGACGCGCATATCTACTATTCACACGTAAGGTTCTCGCTCGATCCACAACAATACATATCTTCGTTGCACGTCGTCTCCTTATCGATCTGTCAGACAAAATACTCTGTATAAATATACGACACAAGTCCACAACATCACATTCTACAAACTTGTTCAACGTGCAAACAGAGGACAAAAGAAAACAAAACCCCGAGATAAAGGCCATTGAGACATAAAAAAGTCGAGCATTATGTACAATGAAGAATGAGCTGGATAACGATTTTGCACCAGAAACACACGAACAGGACTCACCTATTATATTTTTTGTCATGTATAGTCCATGACATCGATTACTCTAAATAGATCCGTTAATTATTTACGACTAAGCTAAATCTAAAAATATTTCCAAATAGTCAGACATATTGCAGACGTCTTGTTCACGTTCACACACAAACTTTTATATTCCGATACACGAACCCGAACATCGATATGCGCTCGTGGCGATGTGCTATAATCGAATTTCTATAGGTTTTTCGTAAACTGAGGAAATAACGCTAATCATATATGCGTGAAAAGGAATCGATTCATAGTCAAATCATAGAGAATACAATTATACTTCTTTATTTAATTTTGTTCTTTTGCCTATATATTATTGAAGCAATGAGTAATTATATCGTGCTATGTATTTGTATGTGTAAGTGAAAAAAATAAATACAATAGTACGTAGTTTGTAGAATATTATTATTTTACAAGACGATCTCCTTTTCATAAAATCGAAGATAGCTGACCGCTGCGCGCTGGAACGCGCTAAATAGGTCAATGACATACATTAGAGCTGTTTTATCAATTATTAGAAATGTATCGATTAACGATGTAGTATTCGTTAATCGATAAAGTATAACATATTCCTGTTGGTGTTACATATTGATTCACAGGTTCTCGACATAATATTTTGATGTACAGCAATGGAAAGGGTGTTTATAGTCCGCTAGGTTGTACTTACTATTTTTGCGAAGACTAAATCAAAATCAATCATAATAGTTACAAAAAAAAATCCTAGCAACTTAGACCTTCACTGAATTATTTTTAGGTCTACGTTGCTAGGATTTTTTTTTTTTGTCAATCGATATCTTTTGACAATCCAATGTACTTTCATTTTTTGTGATTGTCATCGCCACTCATCGATGACTTTGACATTTTTTTGACAATTATGATACGACAGCCCGACAGAACTGTGACTGGGAAAATTTAATTTATTTTAAATAGTTAATTTGAAAAAACCAAGAAAAGCGAACTAACAAAAGCTGGTTTTACCATTTATTAGGAAACGAACAGTATAACCAAAAATGTCTTACAACTTTGAAGAGCTAACTTGTAATGGTACTGTAATTCTAAAATGATCAAATTGTGTTGTGTTTTGTGCATTGTTTTTAAAGAAACTTTTCCTTGAAAAACCTGGACGATAACTAAACTCATTTAGAAAAGAAATACTACTTTCAGACCAAATATCTCTATCTTAATAACAACAAATTACTTTAGCAAATATTTGAAACTGAAATTATAACCTATTCTATTTCTAATTCTAATATAATACATTTTCAGAAGCCAAGGACTTGCTCCGACAGTGGAGAGAAAACAATGAGAGAAGAAGTGAAGATGTGATGGAGTTGTGGACAACAGTCTTCAGTGATGACTTGGCCAAACTTGGCAATGAAAGTAAGTACCAGGCATTTTATCATTGTTTGTAAGGAAAACAAAGTTATTCAGTTTAAATCTACATACAACATTGGGCAATTAATATAAACGTTTCTTAAAAATGAAGTGTCGTTCAAACATCAAAAAAGTATGGTAAATGAGTCGCTTATGTGCTCAAATAGGTAATTTTATAATAAGTTTTATGAATAAAAAAGGTGAAAAGAAATGGGTGAATTTTTTGTGGATAGTGTTAGGGTCGGGCCACACCTGCCGAACGTACTGCGGCAGAACGTTCGGTTGACTACGCTCCTAATGTTTTTCAAGTTACCTATGACACATCAGCCGAACGTTACGTCCATAGAAATATGACGCGACGGAGCGTTCCGCCGCGGAACGTTCGGCAGGAGTGGCGCTAGGCTTACGATCTTCAAATTTGCCGCAAGGTGCCGCGCGGAGGCAGCACTGCGGCCGCGCTGCTTTGTAAATTCATATAAATAAAATCAATGAACTGATGCGCGGTTGTAACGCTGCTGCAGTCGCGCGTTTTATATCAGTAGGCAGTTTGCGTCAAATTTGAAGGCGCTCTTAGATGCTCACCTCATTACTGATGCTCTTGCGGGGGCGCTTGCACCCTTATGCCAATATAATTGGAATTTCTACAGCATGTTAGGTTTCTTTAATTATAAAAGTTTACAGCAGTATTTTACTTGTAACTATGCCCTACACCTGTCCCCAACACCTGCCTGCTTGTGGCCTTGTGCATACATCTCTATCATCATTCATCTTAATAGTCACAGCTTTTCTAGCCATATCTTCCTCAAAATTAACAACACATTTATAACTTCCAGAGCATTTAGTGTTGGAGCAAGTAATTTACGCAGCCCTGGACTGCCACACATATGGCGTGGCCACCATGTGCATCTACCTGCTGTCCAACGAGTTTCCAGGCAGCATGCGTGTCATGAGATACAAGGCCGCTTTGTTGGAGGCTGAGGAGAAGTAAGTTATTCGTTTTTTTTTAATGTGTGAAAGATAGGAATGAGAGAAGAAAAGAGAGAGAAGAATAATATTTGTAAAAATAGATAAAAAAAGATGTGCATGGGTGCTAGTATGGCATTGGTAGCATGCTGGCTGCCACTGTAGATTGCATGCTATTAATCGTGCTATAATATGTTTAATCCTATGAGGCTGGCATAATCATAAAGACCGCATTTAGTGCAGTCCCTGTGACGATGCCAGCTTAAAAAAATCTTTTATCAAATTGAAATTCTGTAAGTACTCTGACTACTTTAGTAGTTTAATTAAATAAGCTTGGTATGACACTGATACCAAGCTTATTTAATTAAGCATAACCAGGTGTATTGATACAATAGTATGAACAACTTTTTCAGATACGAAGAGGCTTTAGAAGTGTTGGACACTATAATAAAAGCGGATGAAACCAACGCGGCGGCGAGGAAGCGCCGCGTCGCCATATTGAAGGCGCAAGGACTGGTTTCTGAAGCCATCAAGGAACTTGTAGACTATCTGAAGAAGTAAGTATTTTGATAAGCCAACCTTTGGCTGAAGCGTGCAAAAGTATTTATAACTTCCTGAAACCATATAAACAATAAGTATAGTAAGTAAACCCGCCATTCTTTTTATAATTGACTGGTTTAAAGCTCATAAATTCATAGCATTCCTCCTACTCATCATATCTTTCAAACTGAATCTAATTAACTTTTTAGAAAACAAGAATCTCACTGCCTTAAAGCATGAAGACACTATGTCTTCATGCTTTAAGGCAGTGAGATTCTGTACAGTAATAAACATTCAGATTGAAATATGTCTTCAAATGCTGTAACATATGTATTAGAAACTATCCTAAACTTCCGGTGGTTCCCAGGTTCATGTCAGACGTGGAAGCGTGGCAGGAGCTGTGCTCGCTGTACCTGCAGGTGCAGGAGTACGCGCGCGCCGCCTTCTGCGCCGAGGAGCTGATCCTGCACCAGCCACACAACCATCTGATGCACCAGCGACTAGCTGACATTCGCTACACTATGGTATGTATAGGTTCATGTCTCGAAGACCCAGAACAGACATTGTGGCGGCATCTACAGCGCCACATGGGTACTACGCATCAAAGACCTGACGTCACACAAAAAACTGACGTCACTCAAATCCTGCATCGCGCAATTAGAGTTTACCGCGCGAACGTCATATATGACTATTCAACATCAATGAGAGTAGTGGTGGCCCAGTGGTATCGGCCCCTACTTACGAATTGTAGGTCGTGGGTTCGAACCCAAGCAGGCGTTTTACTTTAGTAAATAATTTCATCACCACTGCTCTCAAAACGGTGAAGGAAAACATCGTGAGGAATCCGGCATGTCTTAGAACCAAAAATTCGAAAACATGTGACATCTAGATCTACCAACCGGCACTGGGCCCGCGTGGTAGATTACGGCCCACTCCCTCTCACAGAGAGGAGGCCTGTGTCCCAGCAGTAGGAACATTAATAGGCTGATTATGTAACATCAATCGCTGGGCAGTTGCCCACCAGACACGACACCCGTCTGGTCGGAGGATCCTCCCTTTTCTATAGAGAATGAGTGAACTTTACACCCTGTTCCTCATACCTCTAAATTGGCGAAAAATTACGAGAAGAGCTGACTCTAACTGGGATAAGGCCATTGAACCTCAATGACTTCTTTTGGGATCTAACTATAAGCGGACGTTCGCATGGACGTAATAAAATCGCGGCGATTTTTTTTTGGCCCATGTGCCTAATTTCATCCATTGAGCCGTTGTAGCGTGTCATAAACAATCAACTCACTTTCACTTGTTTGGGTCACACACAGAAATTCTTGTGACCAAATTTTAACTTTATCGGTCCATAAAATTCGGAGCCGTAATTCGGAGCCGCAATTCGGAGCCGAAATTCGGAGCCGCAATTGGCCGTGACAGACAGACACACGAGTGATGCTATAAGGGTTCCGTTTTTTTCATTCTGAGTTACGGTACCCTAAAAAGTAACTTTCAATGGCTGCGCCGCTAATTGGTTTTCTGATATAATTATATTGAAGTTGCCATTTCTTACCTTATTCACTATGTGAAGGGATAATAGCTTCATTAATGGGCGCGTTTATAATTTATCTATCGGGTTGATATAGTAATGCTATTATTTTAGGGTGGTGTTGAGAACATGGAGCTAGCGAAGACTTACTACTGCCAGGCGCTGAAACTGAACCCAGAAAACATGCGGGCTATGCTCGGACTGTTCTTGGTAAGTCAAACACTGTCATAGTACATAAAGCCATCTTCCTCTCTCCTACGTTGCTGTGCCCATGATCATGCGTTTGTAAAACCCACCACCTAAATTCCCGTTGTGGAAAGCAATAAATACATTGAGTATAGGTTGTCCACTCTGTAATGATGCGCCGATTACTGTGTGCGTAAATTGCGGTGGTGGACAAGCTATGTTGTTGTAGGACACTCAAAAATGCATGAGCAGTGGCAGCAGGCGCTTTACTTTGTGTAAATAATTTCATCACCACTGCTCTCAAAACGGTGAAGGAAAACATCGTGAGGAAACCGGCATGCCTTAGAACCAAAAATTCGAAGACATGTGACATCTACCAACCAGCACTAGGCCCGCGTGGTGGATCCTCTCACAGAGAGGAGGCCTGTGTCCCAGCAGTGGGAACATTAATAGGCTGATTATGATGACTCAAAAATGCAATGCTCACAAATCAGTGTTTACACTCTCGAGAATGTTTGTCTTGTATTTAGAATGTTAATCATTTCATCAGCGTTTTTTGGCCATACTTAGGGCCTGTTTCACCACCTACGATTAAGTTCCTATTAACTTACTTGGCAGATAATTTCATACAACTTCTGTTCCTTTTTTTAATTTATTCGGTAAGTAGTGGCTATTCGGACATCGTGAAATAGGCCCTCAATTTAATTAATTACTGTGTAATTTACACGTAGGTACAATATCCACATTTGCCATTTACCTCATCAAGACATAGGTACAAAAATGGTCAAGGTAAAGTCGTAGTTGCATGCCTGTCGGCTACAAAATTATACTGGCATGTGACGACGGCTTTACCTTGACCATTTTTGTACCCGTCTTGATTTCTGTCCGAAATATTTTCTTGTTTCATACCTTTTAGAGCGTGATTTTTCAGTAGTCGGGTTTTAGTTTTTGAACTTAGATTTTATAGTATTAATATTTGGCTCTATTGAGTTTGTCGACCACTGATGTAGCCGAAAGATTACTGGACATAGGTAGGAGGACTATGTCCAGTAATGGTCGACTTTCACAAGCATCGCCACATTATCCCGTAGTTCTTACTAGCAAATAATTACTTATTTCCTTTCTCGCAGGTAACAAACAACCTCTTAAACCACTACAAGTCGGCCGGCAACAGCTCCAAGCGCGCGGAGGTGTGGAAGCTGTGCCAGTGGGCGCAGACCTCGGCCGCGCGCCGCCAGAGGGCGGCTCGCTCACTGCCGCCCACGCCGGACCTCACGTCCATGATGCTTTCACTGGCTATCACCGAATAACACTAACAGAACACGACAATATTACTTTTATAGCCTGTTTCAACACCCCCCAGATAATTTATAAAAAAATATATTGTAATTTCTAATTTTTCTGGTGGATAGTGCCTAGAGGGACACTGAAACAGGCCCTTAGATAATTTTTAACATCAATGAACATGAAAATGTAACAGACATAATTATATCTGTCAGTTTGGTCGCCAAATAGTCGGAATATAGCGTGCGCAATTTAAATGCATGGTATAAGAAAACATGTCAATCTTCCTAGCCTTTTTCCCAACTATCTTGGGGTCGGCTTCCAGTCTTACCGGTTGCAGCTGAATACCAGTATTTTACATGGAGCGACTGCCTATCTGACCTCCACAACCCAGTAACTGGGTAATACGATACCCCTTGGTAAGACTGGTGTCAGACTTTCGGGCTTCTGACGACTCGTAACGACTGTCAAAGATCCACAAATGACAGCCGGGACCAACGGCTTAACGTGCTTTCCGAGGCACGGAGGAGTCTCGGTATATGAAAATGGTCACCCATCCACTGACCAACCCCGGCAAGCGTAGCTTAACCTGATGGATCGATCCGTGCGGCTTGTTATTACTTAGCCACGAGCTCCTCGAAAGAAAACTCATAAGAAAACATGTGAAAACAATTTATAATAAAACATATGAAACAATTTAAACATAAGTGTAAAAGGCGGTACAATAAGGTTTTTTTACATTTCTCCAAAATAAAAAGTTTGAGAACGATGGTTCTCAAACATAGCTAGCTAGGTAAGTGTCACCCACGTGACCACTGCGTCTCGGAGTGCCGTACCTTGTTTTCTTATACCATGGATAAATGCAAAAGGGACACAAATAAAATATTGACGATAGAAAGCCCGGTCTGTTTCCATTATTATTGTAGGTAACAAAAATGTATAGGAATTTACGAAATATACCAGGAAAACTATACTAAATATTAACATATTATAATAATTATTATTTATTATAATATGAACTAGGTTATAAGAATATGTTATTTTTTATCAAAAGCACGCGCGCATTTATGGTGTATGGAATGTTTTTGGTTGTGTAAACTTTAAGTTACTTTTATTTACTGGACTGTTCCTGCGAGTATGAATTATTTAAATTAAATTAATGTTATGTTACCACCAAGTTCTTGTTTTATTCATGGTCTCCGAATTCTCCTATGGAAAGACACCAACGCTGCTTGGTGGCAGAAATAGGTGGTAGACTTGGTAACTACTTCCCCTTCCTATTTTTATGGCAGTGTATAGAGTGCCACCATTGGCACTCTATCCCTATCGGATAAAGTGCCACTACAGGCACCCTAGTAACACCGCCTCGGCCCGGCCAAAGTGCCGCAAGAATTGGATTGTCATTGTCACTGTCACTAAGTCACGTCACTTGGTATTTTGTTTCATTGTCGAGGTTAGATCGCTGTAAAAAACCACATTCCCAAAACATTACATTCTCTTATGCCTAAACGGACCCTGGCACTTCACTTTGTATTTTACATGGAGCGACTGCCTATCTGACTTCCACAACCCAGTAACACTGGATACCCCTTGGTAAGGCTGGTAATATTAGGGTCGCGACACATCTGCGGAACGTACGGCGCCGACACTTCAGCGACTGAATTATCGGTCGTAGTATTCGGTTGGCTGTGGTGGCCCAGTGGTATCGACCCCGACTTACGAGTTGTAGGTCGTGGGTTCCCAAGCAGGCGCTTCACTTTGTGTAAATAATTTCATCACCACTGTTCTCAAAACGATGAAGGAAAACATCGTGAGGAAATGTCTTAGAACCAAAAATTCGTTAGCGTTTACTTCAAGCGCGTTACGCGACGGAAAATTACCGATCTTCGCTTGTCGCGCCGCTGGGATCCACCGAACGTTCAACTACGCGCGCCGAACTTTCGGTAGCTTTCGGCTGATGTGTCATGGAACTTGAAAAACACTACGAGCGTATTCAACCGTACGTTCCGCAGATGTGCCGCGACACTTAGTAATAAAAAGATATGGGAAAAATTAAAAATCATATCAATTGAAACTTAACCTTTATTTTAAAATATATCTCTTTATTTCTTTAGTGATCAGTGTGTCAAGTGACGTCAGTTCTCGTGGCCGCCATCTTGCTCGCGAGGTAGGCTGCTACTTCTCCCGCGCGTTTCTCTTTCCTCTCCCGCCGCGTCGTTTCGCCCATTGTGAAGTACTTCTCCCTGAAAACAAGCAGTCGTAATTTCGATAGGCTGTACTGCTTATATTTTAACTTATTATTTTTAACTATTGGTTTAGTTAACTACGGATCAAAAAACCGGCCCTTAGAGTCAAAATCTCTGACCCCAATTTTCTGTCTGAATTCTCTGAGTCTGTGTGTGATCTTCAAGATTAGAGTATTTTGTTTTGTCAATTTGAACTTTATGCTTATTGGTTAAAGTTGATTTTCTATTGATGTGAAATGAGTTCCATTGCATCGTCAGAACTAGCTCGATCTTTGGTGTAGGTACTTTAAGAACAGGGGCCTTATCATGAAGTATTAAAGCTATCATTGTTACAATGCGAAAAAGAGATGGTGTAGCACCATCTCTTTTTCGCATTGTAACAATGTTATCCATCCTGTATAGTTCCATCTCTCCACACAGGAACAATCATGGTTCTGAAACCGCCTAATATAGATAAAAAAAAATGTCGTTTTGAAAAAGTCGCGAACTTATAGGACCTGTTTTTTTACAGTATGGATGCATAATAATTACAATGTTTGTATGTATGTGGACTCCACAGTTCGCACTTAAAACTCTCATTCGGTCTATAGTGCGTGGCTGCATAATGTTTAAATAAATACGTACCTAAAGTTATGCACCCCAGCATTAGGATCGAGTGGCATGTTAGGCACATCATCCGTGATCTTCTCATAGGTGAGCAGTCTTCGTGCCGCCAGCTTCGATATCACCTGTTCCGAGTTGCCCACCAGCTTCATACAAGGGTGGGAAGGCAGCTGGTCTTCTTGGTACTCTTCCCTGCAGAAGAGAAGGTAATGGTATGGTTAAAGAAGCTATGAAGCTGTTTCTCTGGAGTGCTGGTTGGGGAGACTGGAACTCTGATTGATAAAAAAATTTAAGACCAGAGGCAGACGAGAAAACATTCTGTATGCGTGGGCTTTTCAAATTCTTACGTACTTGTAACTATTATGCCTGTATAATAGGCATTTGATAGAGGAAGCCGAAAGGCGAAAATAACAAATTATATACTAAAAAGTTTACAATTGAACAGCTTGTTTAAATTTTACCACATTACGTCGCGTCTTCAGAAAAGGACAATTTTGAAGGTGATTGGGCGTCTGTTTTATTGAAATAGTCTTCAAAGCTAACTTGCGCTTACGGACCGTTATTGGTACATTAAAAAAATACCTAGAAATCGCCCACAAAAAGTCGCCTTACCTCACAAGCGGGAACCAGCAGACCAGTCGCCGTCCCATCTCAAGATGTGTAGCAGCAAAGTTGAGAAGATCACTGTAAATGTGTGACAGTCCGTACTCCACTTTCGAAGGCACGTGGTTGGGCAGGTGGTGGTTAGGTAGTGTGTAGTTCTCTTTCTCTATACCGATCTTTTCTGTGGGCTCTCGAACACCATAGGGCGCTGAAATATAAGGACATAATTAAATGCTGATATAGAGGTATGAAGAACAGGGTGCAAAGTTCCTCATCCTCCGTTGAAAAGGGAGGATTCTCCGAACAGTGCTCCAAACAGGGCAGTAGCCCACAAGACACAGCACAGTCGTGCTGTGTCTTGTGGGCTACTGCCCGACGGTAATTGTTGGGAGTTTTGTATAAATAATCGCGTGGAAAACTTTACTTGCGCGATGCAGGTTTTGTGTGATGTCGCGTTTGATACGTAGTTTGCATGTGTACTACTTAATATTACCATGTGAAAGTTTTGGATATTTGTGTATCAATCACGCATTCGCACAGATTTTGATAAAATTGGCCACAGTTAGAACATGTTTTGGTTTAACAAATGTTATGGTACGAGTGAAGCCGCGACCAAGAGCTATATATGACCAAATGATAAGAAATACTTACGATCAGTAATAATAGCGTCGAATTTCAAGCCTGGTTTCCAGTTATGCAGTGAGAAGTCACTCACAACCACATCGAGGTACCTCGACTCTGTTCCGTACTGTCTCATGTTCCCGCGAATGCTCTCGTCTTTGGTTCGTATCTGAAAGTAATAATGTTTTCGATATAAATGATAAACAATAATGCTCAATTTAGAACCCACAAAGATTAATGTCATATTTCATAGGTAAATAATTTTATGAATGTTATGAACCCATGGCCGCATACCATTTTGGTAATAACTAAAATAATTAATAAAGAAGTTAGTAAACGTGAAGACCACTCCTGAAAAAGCTAAAAATGGGATATAATTTGATCAGGAGAAATTATTTTAAGCTCCAAGTAGCCTAGATTGTGGAGGTCTGATAGGCAGCCGGTCTACGTAAAATATAGGTATTCAGCTGCATCTTGTTAGACCGTAAATCGACCCCAACATATTTGGGAAAAGACGAAGCTGACTCCCGTGATAATGTGACCTTAAATTAGCTACATTCAATGGGTTATCATTAACAAGCACCTTTACCATTGCAATACATACTTTGTTACCTTTTGACCGACGCGGGTGGGCCGCGTCCGCGCGTGCAGCATCAAATAGTCGATGTCTGAGCCCCACACATATGCTGCGGATATGAAATTTAATTTAATTTGTGTTTTGACTGGCAAATGTTTGGAGCGATAGTAGAAATCTGTTTAAAGCTGACAACAGCACAAAATAGCATGAAGTATAATAATACAGGGTGGCAGGGACATCGACGCGAAGCCGGTTACCATGGATTCAGTACATGATTCTGAAACCCCCTGCGTTGAAATATATCGTCGGTTATTTAAAAAAAAACAGCTGTGTGTGTGTTTGACCGCGTAGGTATTGCACTTTTCTAAGAAACAAAAGATTAAAAAAAAAATAACCGACGTTAAATTCAGACGGTTCAGAATCATGTACTGAATTCATGGTAACCGGCTTCGCGTCGATGTCCCTGCCACCCTGTATAATATACGACTTCACCCATTTTCATAGAACTCATACGCCATGCTGCCATACATATTGGCATGCAACCCTCCGGGAGGGTTGCATTACGTTTGCGCTAAAGTTAACCATCTCGGACGGTCTACGGCATTTATAAAACACTGTAAAATGAAGTAAAATAGTGTTTGCAGGGAGTCTTGTAGCTAAATGTAGTTTCAAACCCTTTAAATTTTTTTGTGGATATTTGTATAAAAAGCTTGGATTGAACCAACGCATATACTAATAAATCTTATTAAAATATACATCAGATAAAATCAGATTTTATCTTCACGGTTTATAATGCTGTATTCGCTAAGATAAACCTACATTAAAAATTAAAATGAACCCCCGGCGAGGGCTCCCGGCATCCCATATGCGACTATGTGAACCCTCCAGGATGGCTCCCGGTACTGAATGTGTTAAGAGCTTCATACACCAGTCTCTATGTCATTTTTTCATGCCGTTTCTCTTTATCAATAGATACCATAATCAAGGAGTCGATAGCAAAATATGGAAGAGCGTGTGATCGATACGCCCCACATTATTACAAATAACCCAACCGTGTCTATGGAACTCATAAATCTAAAGAAGACAATATTCACCTCCAAAATGTGCAGCGGCTACCAGCAAAGACCCCGAGCCGACGAAGGGGTCGAGGACCATGTCTCCTAACTTGACTTGTGCCTGGTTGGCCATGATGATGGCAAGCTGAGCGTCCATGCTGGTGTTGCCGATGAACTGCCGCTTCTTCAGCGAGTGCACCTGGATGAGGTCGCGCTGGCCGTCCGCTATCTGGAAACAGCAGTTTTTTACATAAATACATACACTTACGCCTTTGTCCCACGGAGGTAGGCAGAAACTACAGAATGGTTTAACAGTTTTTTATGTTTATAAAAAAAGAAAACTACCCTAGATCCATTCTTCAAAATGACGACGCGTACGGTATGGTGTGTTTTCATTAGATTCAGACTTCCGCCACCATTGGCGTTTCTAATACGTTCCTGATTCGCATCATAAATGATCCGCAATGACCGATTACGTGATGTACGTTCTTTAGACCGGGATAACTAATTTTGCAACGAAATTTGAAATAAATCATCGCGGAGATCCCCCACGACACAGGGAATTCTAGTGTGAATTTGTAAAAATCTAGTCTAGTAAATCTAGATGCTGAAAATTGTAGACTAGATCAGGAAGTTATTAAACAGTAAACAATTCGGTTTCACAAGGGGTCGCTCGACTTCCGACGCTGGTGTTGAGCTTCTTACACATATTTTTGAGGCCTGGGAGGAGTCAAATGATGCCCTAGGTATTTTTTGTGACTTATCTAACTGGTCTGGACTGGTCAGGAAATTGCATCACTACGGTGTAAGAAATACAGCCTTGGATCTTCTTATTTCTTATTTGGATAATAGGATCCAAAGAGTGGACGTTAACGGCAAACGATCCCCGGGGTCTACTGTCAGGGTGCGCCAAAGTTCACCTAAATTTTCAACTCCGATAATTGGAAATCCGAAAATGTTCTTCCTAACATTTTTCATCCTAACAATCACAATTCCTAACTACTCTGTCTCTAATGTTCATAATTCCGAACCATTCAACTTCATAATGTCAGTAGCAATAAACATCTATTATACTTTTATTTTATTTTCTATATTTTCTCAACATAACCATCTTTTACACTATTATTCAAAGTCATATCTTTTTTGTTTAGATTAGGATTAGGTTAGGTTAGGTTAGAACTGTGACCAACTACGCGTGAGCCGAGCGAGCGAAGCGAGCGGTGCCGCGGCAGCGGCCGGCGAGCGCTACCTCGAAATTGGTCGCGAAATTTTTATAAGTATTTTTTTCATAGTGCCCCCGAGACGACACTTTGACCTGAATTTCATTCATTTAAGACAAAAATCAGTGAAACGACCTTTAATTATTCTAAACAGTTGGTTTTTAGACATAATTATCTCAGGTACAGTTATAGTAATAAATATGTAACAACAATACCCAAAAATAAAATGGCTAAATGTAAAAATGTGAACAGTTGTTTTGTAATCACAAGAAATAGTTTAAAAACAAACCTTTTCCTTCAAAGCATCTGGTTCATGATTATGTTCTCTCAGTAGCATAAAAGCGTTTTATGATAAAAAACAGTAGGAGTTATTTACATTAATGATATTATTAATTACAATTTTCGGAAACATGAGTGTTATGAACATCGCCGGTAGCACTACAAATAGTATGAATGAAAACTTAAGGATGAAAAATTTTAGGGAGAGTGATCATTCGGATTACAAATCGTTAGGAAGAACAATTTCGGGTAAAGAACTTTAGGTGAGCCAATATGGACCCCTACTGTCACTATGGGAGTTCCGCAGGGCTCAATTCTTGGCCCTTTTTTATTTCTCGTATATATTAATGACCTACCTTACCTTATAAAGAACAGTCATGAAATAGTGTTATTTGCAGATGACACGTCACTTATATTTAAGCTTAAGCGACAACAGACAGTAACTGACGACGTAAATAATGCTCTCTCTAAAATAGTGCATTGGTTTAGTGTTAATAATTTACTATTAAACGAGAAAAAGACTAAATGTATTAGATTTCTGACACCTAACGTTAAGCAGGTGAAAACCAATGTACTTGTAAATGGGGCAGAATTGGATCTTGTGGACACCACTGTGTTCTTAGGTATTACTTTGGATTCGAAGCTGCAGTGGGGCCCACATATAACCAAATTGTCGAAACGGCTAAGCTCTGCAGCCTACGCGGTCTATAAAATCCGTCATTTGACGGATGTAGAAACAGCTCGATTAGTTTATTTTAGTTATTTCCATAGTGTAATGTCATACGGCATTTTATTGTGGGGAAATGCAGCCGACATTCAGGCTATATTTGTGCTGCAGAAACGAGCCATTCGAGCAATTTATAACCTAAGTTGTAGGCATTCACTGAAAGATAAATTTAAGGAAATAAACATTATGACAGTCGCATCTCAATATGTATATGAGAACCTGATTTATGTAAAAAAGAATATTAATCTATATTCTAAACACAGCGACATTCATAGCTTAAATACTAGAAACAAAGATTTATTAATAGTGCCCAGGACAAGGCTCCAAAAAATTAGTAATTCATTTAAGTGCCAAAGTATACGTTTTTACAACAAACTCCCAAGCCATGTTAAAGAACTGAGCCTCAATAAATTTAAATCATTTATTAAACAGAAACTATGTCAAAAAGGTTTCTATAAAGTTAAAGATTACTTAGACGACAAAAAGGCTTGGGTCTAATTAAGCTGCTCCAATGTACCCCAAGCAATCAAACAAGTGTTATAATTAAATCAAGACAAAGTATAATTTTCTAAACCTTGTTTTGACATTATAATTATTCAGTTAAATCATCAAATTATACCAGTTTTATATAAACATTGACATTGTTGAATATTTCATACAAAATGACGTGATTACTTTGTAAAGTATTATATTATTGTGAATGTGAGGACTATGTGGATATTTTTTTTTTTTTTTTTCTCTTCTCTTTTTTCTTTTCTTTCTCAGTTAGTTTTAATGATGGTCTGGCAGTTTGAGTAGTTTATGCGGCCTACCCAAATGTCCTTTCTTTGGTACTGTTCGTCGAGTTGAGCTCCTTAAGTTCAGAGTTGAGCTCCGCGATTACTGACAAATGCTTGCACTGACTGGACAGGTCCACTCAAAGCTGTATGGTTCTTTCCTCAAAAGACCATTTCAGACACTAGTCTACATGGTCCTCATATGGCCTGACCAGGATTATGTCTGGACTTTAAAAGAGACTGTGACCTCTGAGTTTGTTTCGGCCTTTCTTCTCAGAGTAGTCAGATAGGAAACGCCGAACTCATCTAGCTAATTTTTTACATAAATTTTAATATGACGTGTAAAAGTGATTCCAATATCCTATTTACAGAATAAACAATTTCATTTCATTTCATTTCATTTCATTTCGAAGGTTCGAGTCAAAACGTTCCCAGAACTCGCAAAACTTGTAAGCGTAACAAATAAACAGACTCACTTTCGCATTTATAATATTAGTTAGGAAGTTAGGATTTCAATAGGCAAAGCTTTTATTATAACACTTGCCAACTTGCCTAGACACCTAGTATTAGTTCTCATCACAATGTTTCAGACTTGGTAACTATTTAGGGACCCGATGCATGACAAGAGATAGACATCTGTCATTCTCTTTTGTACACTGTAAAAGAAAAAACCTGCCAAGTGCGAGTCAGACTCACACACAAAGGGTTCTGTACCACTGTACAATATTTAATTTTAACACTACATTAAAATATTAATTGTTATTTGTTGTTATAGCGGCAATAGAAATAAACGATTGGTGAAAATATCAACTTTCTATCTATAATCATGAGTATGAGATGCAGCCCGCTGACAGACAGCGGAGGCTTAGTAATAGGGTTCCGTTTGGTAGTTCGGCACCTTTTGGGTACGTTCCCCTTAAATCTAAAAGATGTTGCATCGTTTTATTGCATAATGATAAAAAAGTGGTTTCTTACCCATTTCCCAAAGAAGACATCATATGGATTCTCGGGCACATCATTGGGGTCCACGCCATAGAACTCCAAGTAAGCAAGGGTCACATCAGGGTTCTTAAGCTTTACAGGGCTACCACTCATTGGTAAGAAACTGAATTTCTGAAAGAATAAAATATGAGAATATGAAATAACTACATTGCCTATTTTTTATATATTTCTCTTTATTACCTCATCTCATCACATATGAATAACCCGGTGAATTTCAACAGAGAAAATGCCATATGTAGCTTTATAAATGTACACTTACCTCAATCTTTTCAACCTTTTCCTTCATGGTAAAATGTTTGCAGAATGTCTCAACATCGACTTTAAAAGACTTTTTCGGGGAAAAACTCGATTCTATTAACTCCTTTGGGCACAAACAGGTATCACTGACCCCATCTTTATTTTCTCCGAGAACCCAACTTCCTGTCGCATTTTTCAATGAGTTCTTCAAGTTCTCGTGTAGTTGTGCCTCGGTTCTCGCTCTAGACCACAACTCTATACAGTTTTTCATCAGAACAGACCTAGAAGCTATTTTTCTAACACAATCTTCTGAAGGCAATTCAACTATCCAATAAGGCTTCTGAACGCATGGCTTTTCTACAAACTTGACCGGTATATTCAGTAGTGATATTATACTATACATTTCCTGAAAAATTACGAAGTTATTTATCTTGAATCTTTAGATAGGATCTATTCAAATAAAAATGCGTATAAAACTTACTGCATGGCGAAAATCAATGTGTTCATGGGCGAACCACATCAAATACCTTCGCCACATTTTGTGCTCGTCTTGCATTGCGTTTTATTTTGGAAGTGTTGTGTTAATTTATCTATTTATTTCCATTACTTATCAACAACATAACCTCAAATTGGTTGGCAATGTTGGCATTCGTACGAGATTATTATGACATTACTGAGTAGTGTTGCTAGAGCTAGATCCGAACAAGTTCAAATAAAAAAATCATCGTGCGAGTCTATTCGCCCTTTCAACACTCATAATACGAATCCCATCAAAAGAATAGTAGAATAATAACGAATTTTTTGTCATTGCTCCCTCTAAAAAAATATACTCGATTTTTTTTAGAAGGCATCGTATATCTATCACTATCTGCCTAGCCTAGCCTTTTCTTTTCCCAACTACTTATGTTGGGGCACAGATTTCTGTTGTTGGGGTCGGATTGCAGCTGAATACCAGTATTTATAGCATGGTGCATGGTCGGGTCGGGTAGAGCTATTGAGTTTTTCCATTAGGAATTTCTCAGTACCAGTCTGGAGTCTAGATTTGTGCCTGCTGTTGATGGCAATAGACTCGCCCCCTATTAGGTACACGGGAAACAAACATCTGTCTTACCTTTCGGGGAAACAAGGCGTGATGATAGGTTATGTATGATAATTATGTTATAGCGGTATAGCAATGTCAACAACAAATAACAAAACAAGAAAATTAAAAAAAAATCTGGGCCAAAACACGTCTTTCTTTCAAGCAATAGGCTCGCCCCATCTATATCTGTGCTCGCCCCCCATTACCGGCGAAATGTAGGGAGTCGAAAAGTATAAACAAGCATCATCATTTATCCAGTTTATTTCTAAAAATACGTAGTTATGTATGTACATCAAGAATAAAAATTAGCTTATCGAACATATTTGTTCAGAACTGTTCATTCATAATTTTAAATATTTTAATAAGTAGTAGGTACACACACACAAGTCTCCTAATTACTCGGAATAAAGGATTTATACCAATATAAAAAAAGCTAAACTGTTTGTTTGAACCTCTGGCTAATCTCTCTCTTTTCAGATCTGACTGGTAGCATTCGGATTTCAACATTATTTTTGTATTTCTTGAGAAAGGTTATAGGTAGGGTTGCCATACGTCCCGTAATACGGGACTGTCACCGTATTTGACCACCCCGTCCCGTATTACTACAATGTCCCGTATTTCGACAAAATAAGTGGGGGCGCGCGCAATAACGTAATTTGAAAAAATATAAACGTACGGAGGTACCCTAGGTACCTCCGTTCTCTAATACATATGATAATTATTGTAATCTATTTCGCAGAGGGTATCTTTATAATCTACAAAAAGAACAGTACGTCTGTATTTTTATCTAGTCTGACTTTGTATTGAATGAATTCCTGCAACTTCCGCATTCTCCGAGGGAGCCTAACCTATCAAAGGCAGGGTGCAAAAATTTTTGAGCTCGCTTCGCTCGTATAATCACTTAATTCACAAACTTTTTTGCTTAAGTCGATTAATATACTTCTATTTCTGTACGAACGGTCAAAGACAAAGAAAACCTAACTTATTCGAGCGGGACAGTAAAAATTTCGAGCTCGCTTCGCTCGCTCTTGCATCCTAAATCGTCTGTAGCGGCCGCACTGGCGGACTAAAGGCGGCAGGTGCGGTCTGCGGGGGCCTACTATGTATTCTAAATATTAATGTAGGGTGCAAAATTATCGAGCTCGCTCCACTCGCTCTTATATTCTACTTCTTTCAGTTTTCTGCATACCTGGGCCCCGGGCCCCCGATAATACTATTTCTATACATCTATAAGTACTTACTCTTTATTAACCCTCTCGAAATCAGAAAATATACTTTATTTCTTCTAAAAAACACGCGGCTTTTCAACTACACCCAGGGCCGTGGGTGTAGTTGAAAATCCGCGTGTCGTCGTTAAATGTGTTTTTAGTTAGCATCGGAAGAGAAAACGTCCCGTATTGGTTCCTAGAAGTTATGGCAACCCTAGTTATAGGCTAAAACATCACGCTACGCCCCTTAGGAGCCGAGCAAAAAGAAGAAAAGTCAGAAAAAACAAAGTAGCAGGGTACAGCTGTATGATATTTCACGCGGACGAAGTCGCGGGCAGAAGCTAGTTTTAATAATAATAAATAATAGTCTACTAAAGTTCAACTAAAACATATTCCTTATGATTACAAAATAGACTTCCTTCAGTTTTATTACGAAGTAAGTACCGGCGCCCCCAGATACCACGGCGATTGAGTCGTTAGATGGTATCCAAGCGCCAATATGGGTTATGTTTGGCCATAAGCTTGGTCAACAGTGGGTGGGGTCCCAGGGCCTTATGCTATGATTTTTCCTGGTCTTCTGGATGGTTGGCTTCAAGCATTTCTTGGTATCTGTCGCTGAGGAAGTCTTGGTAAGCGTCCTTGATGGCGCCGGAACATGCGACGTAGTGGCCGCCGGAATGTTCTGCCACTACCGGCTTTATGAACAGGTTGATGAGGGATTCACTCATCTCTGCAATGAAAGTAATAGATAGGAATTAAAGTGTGTTATGTGGTGGTAATCATGAATTTAATTTTAAGAAACTCAAATTATTACTGTGCCACTTGATGCGACGGAAAGTTTATTTACTTATTTATCAAAAGTTTTTATTTTTTTTTATTTCTTTTAGCAATCGGTCGTCAGACCATAAGCGAATTCGTTCCATGTCAAATGGCGTTGTGGTGGAGCACGAGCAGCCAGTGCTGCGCCACTTATAGAAGGTGGTTCCTCTTCAGCCTTTTTATCACCACTTTTTGAACAGTTCAGTACCTAGTGGGTTTCGATGCATGGTTAGGCGTGCCTTGTGTTGTGATTTGTATCGCTCGATTTCAGACTTTACCGATGGCATTTGCAGATAGTCGTGGATTTATCAAAAGTTAAGAAAGAAAGTTTTCAACCAATGGTACTTGTACTACTGTTATATAGAATGTAACTCAACCTTTAAATAAGCAGTAGGTGAGCATGATATTATATTATTATTAATGACTAAGGTTAACAGAATTAGGGCTGATTTCACCAATGATAATGAATGCGATCAGCATTTCGAAAATGCGATCAAGAGCGTTTAGATGTGCTGAACGCATTCAATTTCATTGGTGAAATCAGCCCTCAGATAAACTTACCTTTGGGTATAATGGAGTCACTCTCTCCATAGACATGTAGAGATGGCAGAGTGATCTCCTCATCATAGAAACCTTTGTGAACTAGGCTGCCTGATCTGAACCCAGATGTGAATATTGCAAACTTGAAGGTGTATGGTAAATCTGAAACGAAATGTTATTACGAAATTGTTATCTATTTGTTAAAAGCAGGTAGAATGTCCAAAAACAAGTGGTGTGTGTTTTTGCCTACTCATTGTATTTTTTTTTTACTTTCTTGATTTTGTGAACTTAGGTATTATCGAACCTAAAAGTCAAATAATTGATTTCAAATAGGCACTTATTAAGCACTTTTGAACATTAAAATGTACAAGAAATTAATACTGATTCTAGTTGCCCTTCCAAACTAGTTTTGTATGTGTAGTAGAATGAGCAACAAACTCTATTGTTACTCTTTAATTTTTTTAAATAATATTTTGTATACATACATTAATTAATTATATTATGTGAAGACAAATAACTTTACCAAAATAGGCCTAATTGGATTATGGAACTTGGATTATATGAAGTAGGCACTCATTAAGGATGCTGGTCATAAAATATAGAGGTATATAGAGAGAGGGATATTTATGTTAGTATACTTACTACTTTAAAAATTATGTTAGTATAAATTTAAAGTTAGTATAATTATGTAGAAATAGGTACATAAAATCAAATTGTATAAGATAATAAGCTAATCACAATCATAATTAAAATATTTAAAAATAATTATACATATTCCTTTAAAACTAAAAAGAATATCACTTACATTCTTTCTGTTGCATAGCAGCCAACAGCCCCACCAGACAGGCTCCCTGTGAGAAGCCCATGAACCCATCAAATGGCCCGTGCTCTTCCACTACATTCTTAATCACTTCTAGGGTATCTTCAAACCCAAGTGCTGGTCCTCCGAGGCACTTCCCACTGAATGTGTTGTCTTCAGCATTGAACCACCATGATCGGGAATCTAGGAATCAGAGGTTTATGATGAAACATAAGTTTAGTGTTGTGGAGATTTATTGAACCATCTATTAGAGGTTACTGTTGATTAGCAGTGCAAATTCAAGTTTAAATAAAGACAAAGAACTTAAGAAAATGCTGTAGTAAAAGTACTGGCTGTAGTTGTTGATTTCCTAATCAAATAAATATTTTTTAATAATAAGGGCAAGCATTGGAAGGCCTCCCACAAGATGGACCGATGACCTTGTGAAGGCCGCAGGAATCCCCTGGATGCGGGAAGCACAAAATCGGTCGAAGTGGCGGTGCTTGGGGGAGGCCTAAGTTCAGCAGTGGACGTCTTTTGGCTGAAATGATGAATAAGGGCAACTCCAATGTCTAAAAGCATCTTAATTATGTTACCAAATAAATCAACTTTGTACTGAGGAGGTGAGTTACCTTCGTCGCCCCCACCATCTTCATTCACAACTTTGTGTGGAGCTGAAATAAACACGAGCTGCGCGTACTTCGCAACAGCTTTACGGAACGACCCTATTTTAGCTCTGAATACTGCCCCATTCTGTCTGTAGCCATGTAGAGCCAGGATCTTCAGTTTGGGCCGATCTGCGACCTTCTCTTTCTCCTTTTCTTTATTGTTTTGTGGTGGCGGTGATAAAGAGTGGTTAGAACTAGAATTTGGTTCAGACATTGTGCTAGTCGACTCTCGCTTACAAAACCTCTTGGGCACGTAATAATTTATCCCATGAAATCTATACACTAATCTAATTAGATACGAATGTTTATTTATTTTGAGAGGTTAGTTTTTCGCTTCAGAAACGACGTCTGTCTCATCTGTCTGTCACCGGCACAGAGCACAGATAACTATATACTAGTCGAGTCACCGGTCACGTTTCGATTCAAGGTTGTTTTTTTTTTCAGATGAGAGAATGAGGTAAAAAAAGTAGTTTATTCTTTAAAGGCTTTTGCAGACTAGCGCGACACGAACAAGGAGAGAAAGGAATTTCTAAGAAAACTTCACGTTGTCGCGTCGTCGCGCGACCAGTCGTGCTGGTCTGCACAAAGCTTTACTACGGGTAAAAAAGAGAAACAAGAGAAAACTCTATTAGAATATGCTGAAAATATTTAAAAACGATTCCGTGCCCTGAACACGATTGCGTCCTGTCAGTTCTGGTCTTGTGTGCTGCCAGCTACCGTAAACCGCCCCCGAGACGATCAAACGGTTTGATTCAAACCCGTAGATTTTGGTTTGACTCAAACCATTTTGATCGTTTACACACAGCTAGTTTGAAAGGTTTGTCAAACAATCACGGGTTTTTTTTTTTGGTGGGAAATCATCAAATGACTTCTCCTGCTCTAGGTGGAGCGGAAGGGCGTGTCAGACTCTTACTGACTAAAACCCACCAGTGTTACTTCCCTTGCCTGTTCGTGGCCGGAAATCGGCTTGCAATACCCGACGCCCAGGGCGTCTCCTGCGGCGGCTAGGGACGTGAGGGCACGACATTTGTTTCTCCTTCACGCGCCCCGCCTCCTCCATCGCGAGCATTACTGCTTCGCAGAAGGAGGTGACGGCTTTTCATGCCCTCTCGCTCCGCACCATGGCTCAGTTTGCACTGGATTTAGTAGCGCGAGGTTCTGTGCATTCTAAGAAAGTTCTTATATTCATCTGGAGCGGTAGTTTCTAGCACTCTCCGTAGATGTTCGTTTGTGAAACGATATCTTAATTTGTACCATTCTTTGGAATTGATTCTTTTTCTTTTATTTTTACATTTTTAGCAGGAGTCTAATCTTATAAACGCAAAGAAATCGCGATCCTTGTTCGAGGGCATTTCACAATTTATGCGTCACAAGTCTGATTATGGCTGTGTACAGAACCAAACTGCGCAGTATCGTTTGATGACTTTGATGAACCTTCAAACCAGCATCAAACGGTTTCATCAAACACGCAAGGTTTGAATCAAACTGTTTGACCGTCTTGGGGGTGCTTAACCCGACGTTCAGTAAATAAACTAATCGACTAAATTCTAAATTAGTATGTATTATTAGTCTGTGGCCTAGCTCTAGTAAAATTTGGCGCCAAAAGCCAATTGCCAATTTGCCAAGCAACTGTCAAATTGTTGTGTGGTGAAGTGCATTGTTTAGTTTGTTTTATTTTATAATTTGTAGATTATTGTAATCATACAATGGAAGACGGGGATTTCGATCAACGTTTGAGAGATTTACAAAGAGAGTATTTGGAATTCCTGGATGATGAGGTAACTTTTGAACTAACCTTAATGTTTTCTACCGGTCACCGTTTTCCAGTGGTAGGTACAGTAACGTTTTACTTGGTAAACTTTCAGGAAGATCAAGGAATTTACATGGAAAAAGTTAAGCAGATGATAGCGGATAAATCACAGCGGTTAGTTGTGAGCGTAAATGATTTGAGACGTAAGAATCCGGAACGTGCTCGTACGCTTCTCGACAACGCTTTTGAGGAACAGATAGCGTTCCAAAAAGCTCTAAAAGAGTATGTCTCGTCCATCGATCCCACATACGCGAAGGTACAGGAGGAGTTCTTTGTCGCATTCAATGGCAGTTTCGGAAATAAACATGTTACACCAAGAAGTTTGACCTCTAGGTAAGTTTGTGTGCAGATTTTCATGTCTCCATTTGGAAATCATAGCACAAAGTAGATTGATATATCTGATTTCTGTGGCTTGTTTACCACTCTCTAGAAAGAGTGGTAAACAATACCTTACATCTTTGCATCATCTGCTTTCAAAATAAATAAAATAAAATAGTCTTTACTTCAGATAAGTAACATCCATTATTATGGGTTAGTAAAACTTTTGCATAATGAATCTCATGCAAACAAATCCCATCTTCTAAGTTAACTCATGTCACTTCAACCATAGTGTTAATGTATAAAGTGCAGAAGCAAGATAATCAAACATATTCTATAAGTTTTATATACCAACAACAAAACCTATATTTCAGGTACTTAGGCAACCTAATATGTGTGGAAGGCATAGTGACTAGGGTATCTCTAGTGCGGCCGAAGGTTGTCCGTAGTGTACACTACTGCCCTGCCACTAAGAAGGTGATGGAGAGGAAGTATACTGACTTGACGTCTTTTGAAGCATTCCCTACTTCTGCTGTGTACCCCACTAAGGTAACCAATTGCTCATGACTAGCTTCTGTAACTTTGTCCACATGAAATAAAATATGTCCTATGACACTTGCAATACTGTGACTTCCCATAAGTGAAAAACTTCAGAATTGGATCAAGACTTCTGAAGCTTACCCCCTACATACAAGCTTACAAATTTTACCTCTATAATATTAGTATAAGTAGATCTATTCACCTAGAAATGACTTACAGTACTTGATTTAGTACAAACAATTACTAGTTTTCAGTGATTTTGTGAGTAATTAATAACCCTACAATCTAAACCCTAAGTAGCTTTGGGTTGACACCACCAAAAACATTCCCTGATATATATAATTAGATATATAATATAGCTTGTATAATTTTTTTTTTTCTTTTTACTTATCATAAATTACAGATAAAGTAATTAAATAGTCTTATTAACAGACACAATTTTATAATTAATTTGTGGAGGACTAGTGCCTAAACTAAGTATTTTACAAAACTTGTATGTCACCAGGCCCCCTAAACAAAGTTTTACATTAATACGTTGTAATTTAATGTCACTAATTGAATCTTAGTTATTCAAAGTAATTTATAACAGTAGAAACAATGAAATGTATAGAAAAACCATACAGAGGGCCTAGTGCGAGTTTCATTTAACCTTCTTGATCAAACACATCGAGCGCGTTCGGCGTTCCGATTGGCCCTTCAACGGTGTAGGCCGGCTGGCAGCCAATCGAGTTCCAAACCCGGTTGATGCGTTTGATCGAGACGGTAAAATGAAACTCACACTAAGCCCTCAGCTAGATATCAAAGTTGAATTAATAATTATACCTTCTAACAAAGTCAAAGTCAAATGTTTATTGCAAACTAAGTGTACAATGTTGGTGTTATGTTATGTTAGTACTTATGACTTAGCAGCCAAAAGGCTGCTAAGTCACAAGCATTGCAATTATCATTCGCCTTTTCTGTTTACCTATTTCCAGGATGATGAAGGTAATCCCCTAGAGACAGAATACGGTCTCTCCCGCTACAAAGACCACCAGACCCTTACAGTCCAGGAGATGCCAGAACGGGCCCCTGCAGGCCAGCTGCCCAGGAGTGTGGACATCATCTGTGATGATGACTTGGTGGACAAGTGCAAGCCTGGAGACAGGGTACAGATAGTGGGGAATTATAGGTGTCTACCTAATAAGCAGGGTAGCTTCACTGCTGGTACTTTTAGGTGAGTTCATTATTATTACTATTTGTATACATTACCAAAAAAAGGAAAGACTCGTTGAGATTACCCATGCTGCCTATGATTGTAACTCAAGACATAATAAAACAAAAAAAAACTAAATGTATTCATCACAAACGGAAATGTTGGACTGAAACATATTTAAGTATTTCATGCTGTTTAAATAAAAAAATCAGTGTGTAAAATTTTATTGGATATAAGCGCCTGCTACACGGTCGCCAATCGCGTCTCCGACAGAGGTGACCTTGGTTGGCGACCGGCAAAGTTGTTCAACGTTTGGTACCTACTTACAATCTTATTTTACCTTCACAGGACAATCCTAATAGCCAACAACATAACCCAAATCAACAAAGACATGAATTTGACCATAACACTTGAAGAAGTGAAACTGTGCAAGAGGCTAGCGAAGCGCGGCACAGACATGTTCGACCTGCTCAGCAAGTCGTTGGCACCATCTATACATGGCCATGAATATATCAAGAAGGCTATACTTTGCTTGCTGTTGGGCGGTATGGAGAAGGTCCTGCCTAATGGCACGAGGCTCAGAGGGTGAGTATTTTTTAATAATATTTTATTCAGTTGGATTTGTATACAGTTGACTTAGTTTTAAGTACAATTCTGAAAATATTGACAGACAGAATAGTAACTGATCAGAATGTTCTATTGGAGTAAAGTTGCTGGTCAAGTGAAGTATGATATTTTAATGGAATCGCGAGCCGATTTCCGGCCACCATAGGGGCAGGCTTGCGGATGGAGAGCAATGGGATTGCAGCACAACTGACGGGGTCCGCTAGGGCCGATGCCTACCGGGGTTGCGAGAAAGTCCTAAAGGGTTACCGGAGCCCGTGGCAACGTATAGGCAACTGAAGGAACACGGGTGGTTTTAGTCGGTAACAGTCTGACACGCCCTCCCGCTCCGCCCAGAGCGGAGAAGTTATTCGATGATTCCCAATGCAAAAAAAAAGTAGATCTTTTTTTCTTTCAGTTTTTGAATTAAATCTGATACTAAGGTATTTGGTTGGTTGTTTAATGTTATCCAACCAATCACACCAATTTCAGTACCTAATCAGAGTTTGGGGCAAGTTTCACAGATCACTTTGAACGTAAGCGATCCATGCGAATATGAACCTTATAGTAATGTAAATAAGAGAGAAAAAAATCGTAGTAGCGATTGTAGAAAAGCATTATACAAAAATATGAACATTAAGATTATGTAAAATAAAGTTCATATTTGTATAAAATCGGGCTTTTAGTAACAACGTAACAAGTCTTCAACTTCCTATTACTTTATAATATTACCTAACCTAACCTAACCTAATATATCAGCCAATCTTTCCTTCCAGTGACATCAACATACTTCTAATCGGCGACCCGTCCGTGGCGAAGTCCCAGCTACTACGATACGTATTACAGACTGCGCCGCGCGCGATCACCACGACGGGACGAGGCTCCTCCGGCGTCGGGCTCACGGCCGCTGTCACCACTGACCCTGAGACTGGAGACCGCAGGTAAGAAAGAAAGATAATAGATTTATTTGCCAGAAATTAAGGCAACAATATTGGGCTAACCTAACCCAGGTAAGTTCAATTACTCAGGAACATGACGACTAATAGTGAGTTATGGAAGAAAAAGACATGTTGCGCTGACCCTAAATCAATTGGGATATGGGCAGGACAATGATGATGATGACGATTTTTAAACAGATGGATACTTTCTGTTGATGCTGAACTTAGGCGGAATAGTCGGGATTGACTCAGGAAAAAAAAACCATACACCCTTGTTTCCCTTTCGTGACTAAATCTGCAAGTTGTGATGTCACCGCTTCCAGCCCAATCTGTGCAAGTGCTTGCTTAGTTTAGCCTTAGGTTCTGTTCACACTGAGACGTGACGTAACGCGACTTTGCACGCACTTTTTAAGATAGAAAGGCGCATCGCAGTGTAGTTAAATAAGTTGGATATTATAATATTATATTACGGAAATCGCTTCTTATGTTCTTTATTACTTACTTTATGTTTATATACTTACATAATCTCTCTCTCTTGTTATAAAATCGAAACTGGAGCAGGTAAATAAGTTGGATATTATAATCCAACTTATTTAATTACACGGAGAACTTATTTAAGTCCGATTTTGTATCGTAATCTTAAAAAGTGCGAGCAGCGTCGCTTCACGTCTCTCTGTGTATTGACCCCCCCCTCCCCCCCCCCCCCCTTATCCACCATCAAATCTTTTATTACACAAGGGTAACGCACACGGGCTGGTCCGCTTTGCATACTTTTACTATGGCACTTGCTCAGCATAATATATTCTTTGTTCTACCAGATTGGAAGCCGGCGCCATGGTGTTAGCCGACCGCGGCGTAGTCTGCATCGACGAGTTCGACAAGATGTCTGACATCGACCGCACGGCCATACATGAGGTCATGGAACAGGGCCGCGTCACCATCGCCAAGGCGGGAGTGCACGCCACGCTCAACGCGCGATGCTCTGTGCTCGCTGCGGCCAACCCGGTGTATGGACGAGTGAGTTTATTATAAATACTAAGAAACGTGCAAAGGCTGGCGCGGACGTGGCGAAGCGCAACGCAGTTCGAAAGAAATTCACATTTCATTAAACAAACACGAATTTAAGGGAAAACAACTATAAAGACTACACATAAGGTTCAGTTTGCGCTACAACTTCATATTTTTTATGACTTTTTCAACAGTACTAGTTGGTCTAAAATCAACTTTATTTACACTTGCATAAAGTTGTGGTTTGGAAAACTCGTGTTTGTTTACATGTTCGGCAAATATGTTTAGCTGGGGGGTTAGAAATGTGATTTTGGCACATAATCTGCGTTCGTAATCTATTTGCGTAACATGTAAACAAACACGAGTTTTGTTTTTGAAGCTAAGTTCTGTAACCGACTTAGGGCCAATTTCACCGGTCAAATAAAACGCGATTAACTGAACATAAACGGCGTTTTACTTTTAATCTAGGTTTAAGGTTTGGTTTGGCATTTCACCAGCAATTTTTAAACTAGTTTAGGGCTAAACGCAGTTACTGTACTAACCGGCCGATTTTGACCGTTTTACGATTAAAACGCGATTAATGCACTTGATATACCGTACCGCGCGCTTCCGCCATATTGTGTTGAAACTGTTTTTAATCGCATAATTACGATTATTTTGAGATACATAATGAGAAGAATTTACTCATTGGCCTTTGAAGAAGATGAGGATGAATTTGTGATTCGACGACCAAGGTGCATTCGCGAAAGGGAGGAGTCTAGATGATCATGACTTTTTGACGAGATTTTGACTTTACAGAACCGACAGTTATCTCTATATTGGAAGCTATTGAAGATAGAACTAGTTATTTATTTTTGTTGCTTATATAAATATCCTTATATATTTATTATGTATGTATTTATGTATCTATTATATAGCATATATATATATATATACATATCTGTGTGTCTATTCTAGTATATTGCATCTATATATTATTAGTTTGCACCAATGACAACCTCATTTTTATGGCCACGCAATCACTATCCATTCCAAGGTTGCCTGGAAGAGATCGCAGAAAGCGATAAGGTCGCCCATTGTATGTTTTGTAGCGTAAAGATATTATTAACAATATTATTTTTCTACAGTAGCAAGGCAGCAGGGAATGATTGAAGTGTAAACTTTCGAAATTAACTGCGTAATCTAATCATTATATTACGAGAGTAAATAAAAAACAAGAAATATTTTACCACCAATTTGTTTTGTTAAGTAATTGCTAATAGTCACAATATTTTTTTATTAATTTTAGCTTGTAATCAAGTCCTATAATATATTATATTAAAATGTGCACGTAATCAAGTCCTATATATTAAAACGTGCACTGCACATTAGAAAACAATAACCACGCAAAATAAACAATACTCAAAATAGCGTCACTTACTTTACCAAGTTGACTATTGACTTGACAACCGAGGAATACGTTTCGTTATATGTATTGTTACACAAATATTGCAATAGTTTTGTCAAGTTTCGGTGCAAGGACAAAACGCAAATGCGATGTTGCCGTTCTAACATACCGTTAACTCGGTTTTCATAATCGCGATCAACGAACGTGGTGTTTTGCTCTGTGAAATGCAATCGATGTTAAACGAGATCAAATCTCGTTATTAAACGCGATTAGTATAAACTCAGTTTTACTAAACGCAGTTTTGGAGACGATCGGAGAAATTGGCCCTTAGGCAACTTGGCATAAAAGCGGATACTGTTTATAAGAAATGACTTGCTTGTTTTAGTTAATCTTTTGGGTATCACAATTTCATGTCTACTACGTGTATTTATATTACGGAAATCGCTTCTTATGTTCTTTATTACTTACTTTATGTTTATGTACTTACATAATCTCTCTCTCTTGTTATAAAATCGAAACTGGGGCAGCCAGACGGACACCAGACTCCCCCCAGAGGCAATATTTTTAATTTAGAGACTATTACTACCATAATTACTACTGTCTTAAAATAACTAAATTAAAACTTATTTCCTCATTAATGTCCTGCCCACAGTACGACCAATACAAAACGCCGATGGAGAACATCGGCCTGCAAGACTCCCTGCTGTCACGTTTCGACCTGCTGTTCGTGATGCTGGACATCGCTGACGCAGATCACGATAATATGATCTCCGAACATGTGCTTAGGATGCATCGATACAGGTGATTATTGGAAGTATTTGTAGAGTGATAATTCAATGATGATGATCATTATATCACCATTAATGGCATACACAGTATACCCACTGCTGGAGTGTCCTGTGTGCCCGTTCATTTGCACCTCAGACAGGCCAGGCGCACTTCGCATCCGCATTTTAGGTATGAAGCTACAACGCGGCGGGCTCGACTTGTCGGGCCATTTCAGTGGGCGTAACGTAGTCAGAAGATATAAGAGTTACGCAATAGAAAGAGAGGCAACTTCTAGGTGGATATTACTGTCGGTAATTATCTCTGTGCGACCTGATTTGCACTTTACTGTGTCGTAGCAAGTGTCGCTATTTATATAAATGATTTTGCGAAGGAAATCTTTTGTACTTGTACTATTATGTATTGTATGCCTTAGTTAGATGACCTAAAGAATGCTACTATCAAGGTGGCCACCTAGTTAAACAATATAAACTAGAATTCACCAAATCTCTTCACCACCCTTGGTTGACTGGTAGAGAATGCCTAAGGCATTAAGTCCGCCTTTGTACCTTTTGAGTGTGAAAAGTTTAAATAAATAAATGTAGTTGAGTAAAAATTCAGGTACAGTATGGGTCATTAGTGCATTACCAGTTTTACAAAGTTATCGCATCGTAACTCGTCGCACTTGAGACCTTCTTCTAATAAGGCATTCCACACATACACACACACCCGTATTGCACTCTCTCATCATGAACCAAATAGAAAGAGCGCGGTAACAGTTTTCCTTAGTTCGTAGGCTTATCACGCCCCGTTGTCTTTTTCTGATTATAGCAATTAGAAGAAGACAGCGAATGTCGAGGAATGAGTAAGTATCATTAATACAAAATTTTAAACTAGTCAACATAAATAACATAAAAATTGAGGGTAGATTTGAAACAAAATTTATTTACTGGCTGTAATTAATACGTATGACGTTGTTATATGGTGAACTTAGTTACGGGCGTTTGTGTTATTGCTATTAGTGTTTTTAGTTTAAAGATTTTATTCAAAATGCAATTAAATATAAATGATGAAGCCAGGGCGAATATTGTAGCCTTGCATATCAATGGGTTTAATTTTTATCTGAAATATCCAATGAAAGCGGTTTACATATGTGTAAGTTATTTTGTTGTGATTTATTCTATTTGTTAATCTCTTAAGTGGTGGTTCAAAATGAGTCATAAGGATTTATTTATTTTTAGAGAAAGACTGTGAGACGTTGGGAGAAAAGATTTGAGGAAGAGGGAAGTCTGAAGAGCCGTGTAAGTGACTCAGCGACGCTTTATGGGTGGTGAATCTTAAACGAATGGTGTTATACCAACAAGAACATTTGCTGAAGAATTCGCAACTTTTTAACGCAAAGGCATAAGGATGAACGGTTACGTTTTGCCCGGGAATATTTAGACTTTGCTTGGGAGACGACTATATTTACTGACGAGAAGACTTTCAAATCGTGTCTAAAAGGAAGACTTCATTTGTGGCGCAGAGACAATACATGGAGGTCTGACAATAACATTATAAATAATACGGAGTCAGGAAGAATAAGTGTGAATATGTGGATTAGTCCTCAAGGGCCGAGTGAGTTGGAATTTATACCGACGCGGCCCAACAGCTCCAACTACGTCGAGGTTTTGAGCGACATAATGCTACCTACAGTGTGCGCAATGTTTATCCAGTGTATGAAATTGGTGAACTTTATTTTGTTCAAGATAATTGTCCGATTCATGGTGCCAGTAAGTATTGTTCGAGACTTCGTGAGTGGGTTTAGTCCGTATTTAGATGTTAAAGTTATTCCGTGACCAGCGCGATCCCCTGATCTAAACCTTATAGAAAATGTATGGGTTTAATAGTGCAAAGATTGGAAGCACGAAATGAAAGATGTCTCGATCAGAAAAAAAAAGTAAGTAATATTAAATGTTATCAGGGGAATTCAGGGGATCCACTGGCCATAATAGAAATAAGTTAGTTAATAATTGTAAGATTACAGGATTGAGGTTAAGTTTCAATCTTCTTTTCCATGAGAAAATGAATAAATTAAGCTATAACCTCAATAAACAATAGGTAACATCCAATATTATTAGCAACCAAAAATTATTTACAAACAAATTATAAATGGATTTATTGTCAACGTTTGTTATATCGTTCTTAATACGTGTATGTTTTAAAAGCTAATAATAACATAAATATATGTTTCTATGAAAAACTGTGTTTTTTATTTGATTAAATTACCTATTTTATCTATTTACTTTATTTCTACCTTCCATAACCTATAGTCAATGTAAATTAATGAAATTCAAATAATTGAACTCTGACACGAAAACAAAATAAAACAAAAAGAGTCGAGAGCTCGCACTGAGGTTCGAACCTTCGCCATTCTCATGCACACACAATTATTCCGACCTACTCGTGCGATCCTGCCATCGCTTCATTCAACTATTATGTTGAATTTAAGCATTGCTTTTAAATAGGAAAACAAGTATAAGTAGGTATACTTTATTTAGTGTTAACCACACATCCATCTGACCAAACAACATCGCCCGTTCGTAGTTATACTGTGTGCGTGTTATTGTCTGCATTGAAACATCACACACACAGAGATAGGCGCAGACCTGGCGTGCAGGCAAATATAAACATTCCGGTGCTTCACAATTTATGACCCTTGACTGTACCATCAAAATGAAAAAGAACGAAATATCAACAATTTCATTAACATAAGGTTCAAATTGAAGTCTTAAGGTTTTGAAAAAGTTGTTGTAATTAATGTCTAAGATATTAATATTAACGTTTGTTATTGAATTGATTTATTGACATATTTATTTTAGAAATCCCAAAGAACAAGATGGCGAAATCTTACCAATGGGATCTACAGTGGAGATGCTGTCAACAGAGAATCCAGACAATGATGAAGCTGAGGTAATACTAACGTTTTGGAAAACAAATCTTCTATATGTCAAATTATTAATTATAGTCCTTCTTTTGCTATAATTATTATATATTATTAACTAGCTTTCCGATGGATTTTTCAAAATTTTCTTGCATGTTTTGTCCAAACAATTAAGAATACAACAGCCAAATCAATCGAGCCATTCTCTACTGATGATCTTCCATACATGCAGGAATATTTACTTATTTATAGATAGTATTTTTTTTATATGTACTCAAAATAAACTACATAAACGTGAATTCATGCAAGCCTCGTACTTTTTGTCAGTTAAAAACTATTTGTGTGCATCCAAATCCTATTAGTGGTGATTGTAATACTATTTTGAATTCATGCAAGCCTAGTACTTTTTGTTAGGTTACTCTCAGATATTGTGTCGTGAACCGAATACGGCAAAAAAAAGTTATCGTCATACAGACGATAACTTTTTTTTGCCCCATCCGATTTTAATTAAACAAAGCCTATATTCTCTTCCAAATTAATATCTGTCTACCTGTGAAAACTACATGAAAATCCGTCCAGTAGTTCCGGAGATGTGCGCGAACAAACAAACAGACAGACACCGGGATCTACTGTTTTATTATATGTATAGATATAGATAGATAGATAGATAGATAAAAAAGAAGCATGTGCCAAATTTCATCCAAATCCGTTCACCCGTTGTAGCGTGAAAGCGCGAAGCGCTAATGCTGGGGCCGCGTCAGTGTCTATCGTGACGAAACTGACAGTGATACGATACACGCAGATTTGACCATTAAACATTATCGGTTATCATCGCGATAGTCCGGGCTGTGTAGGACTTATTGCCCGGGTGGCGGTACATAATAAGCGTGGTCCGTGTCTTGGTGGGTCTTGTTTCTGGACTGCGTAACCGCTCTGTCGAGATAATGGAAAGCCATCTTGGATTACAGCACGATAATTCGTTAAATTATAAAGCCGCTAAAGTGACCATTAGTACGATAACTTTTTAGCGGGCGAAACATACGAAGCTTCGGCACGCATTGCTTTGTCACGATAGACGCAGGTGCGGGTCCAGCATAACAAACAAACAAACTCACTTTCGCATTTATAATATTAGTTAGATCATGGTATAAGAAAACTAGGTATGGCATTCCGAGATACAGTGGTCACGTGGGTGACACTTACCTACGTCATCACATCTGTGTTACCAGTATTGAGTAATAATAACTCCCCAACCACCTTTATTACCTGTGCGAATCCGATAAAACTATGAGGTTTTAATTAACAATTACGTTGGCATATGTTTAAATTGATTTGTTTCGTTTGATTAAACAAATGAAAAGACAGTTTAAATGCTTTGTATATATTTTTACGACTTTAAATCGTTCCTTAATTTGTGTTTTGTTGCAATAAAGTGGCAACTGGATAGTGACGTAGGTAAGTGTCACTCCCGGAATTCCATAACTTGTTTTCTTATACCATGACTTAGATAATACTTGATACTTATCTCGAAGTGTACTTACATTATGCTGCCCTCTCGATTATAGGAAAGAAACACATCAATATACGAGAAGTACGACCCCCTCCTGCATGGCAACACTCGCAACAGGAAAGACCAGTACCTCAACACCAAGTTCATGCGCAAGTTCATCCACATAGCGCGCCTCATGAAGCCCAAACTGACCCAGGAGGCCTCCGACTCCATCGCCGACGAGTACGCCAGGCTGCGCAACCAGGACATGATGGACAGCGACGTGGCTAGGGTGAGTACACAGTCCATACACGTCGTGCGACGTCGTTTGAGGATCTTTCCTTAGGGGATAGCCATACATCTTACGAAACTTGATCTGGCTGTCTACCAGTGGTTATCTTATGTAGATTAGAAAGCAATCTTATTAGTGGAATTTGCCCTGTTTCAGGACCAAGACATTTAGCAGCAGAGATTACGCATTGTAAATTGTCTTTGGTCCTTGGCCCTGCCATCAAGCAATAGATAATATTGTCAAATTTCTACTGCTTAAATACGATGCTTTTGGCTACTTTGTATGTGTGTATTTTATGTCATTTTTACCAAACAGAACGTAATGCTTTTTGGCGCAATTTCCACGTGGTTTTGCTGGTCTTAGAATGCCGTAAACATTGAAAAATACTTATTCATTCGTATAATGTTATTGTCTTCTGCGCAGACACAACCAGTGACAGCCCGCACGCTAGAGACCCTGATCCGCCTGTCCACAGCGCACGCCAAGTGTCGGCTGAGCTTCAAGATAACGCAGGACGACGCGCTCGCCGCCATCGAACTGGTGCAGTTCGCATATTTCAAGAAGGTAACGTGCGATGACTATCAGGAATGGGCAATGTTTTATTGTAGTTTGACAGACACCTCCAACCGTGCCTTATGGCACGGTGAGGCGAATGACAGCGTTGACGAATGAGCGGTGGGACGCCGTGAGCTTTAACGAATGAGCGGCGGGACACCGTAAGTGTTGACGAATGAGCGGCGGGATGCCGTGAGCGTTGATGAATGAGCGACGGGACACCGTGGGCGTTGACGAATGAGCAGCGGGACGCCGTGAGGTTCGACGCCGTGAGCATTGATGAATCTGCGGTGGGACACCGTGGGCGTTGACGAATGAGCAGTGGGACGCCGTGAGCGTTTACGAATGAGCGGCGGGATACCGTGAGCGTTGATGAATGAGCGGCGGGACACCGTGGGCGTTGACGAAAGAGCGGTGGGACGCCGTGAGCGTTGATGAATGGGCGACGGGACACCATGGGCGTTGACGAATGAGCAGCGGGATGCCGTGAGTGTTTACGAATGAGCGATGGGACGCCGTGAGCGTTTACGAATGAGCGGTGGGCGCTGTGAGCGTTGACGAATGAGCGGTGGGACGTCGTGAGCGTTGACGAATGAATGTCGGGACACCGTGAGCGTTGACGAATGAGTGGTAGGACACCGTGAGCGTTGACGAATGAGCGGTGAGACGCCGTGAGCGTTGATGAATGAGCGGCCTGCACTGCCCTCCTGGTCAAACTATAGATAAGATATTTTTTAGCAAGTATAAGGTAACGTGTTTGTTGAACTATCGGAAATAGGTAGTGGTAGCAGAAATGGTTACGTCTTAGTAAGCGTTTACCATCCGGCGAGTTAGTGGTCGAACGCGACCATATTTTATGCAATGGTGGGTACCCATAAGTCAAACGTAACTTAAAATGTAACATACCCACATAACAAAATATAGTTCTGTTGTTTTTGGCTACCTCCATGACAAAAATGACTTCAGATGCTGATGCTTGCTAAATCTGTGTGGTTCTTTCTATAAAATACCATTTCAAACACTAGTCTACAACTTCTACAAGGTCCTCATGTGGCTTGACCAAGATTATGTCTGGACTTTTAAAGAGACTGCGACCTCTCAGATTGTTTCGGCCTTTCTCCTCAGAGTCAGATAGGAAACGCCGAAGTCATCTAGCTTATTTTACTTATTTTAATAGGACGTGTAAAAGAGATTCCGATATCCTATTTAAGGGGGATGCGCCAAGGTAGCCCGCGAAATTCAAATTTTCTAACGTTTTTTGCACTTTGCAGGTCAGTGTCAGGTTGTATCTTGATTAAAATATGATTTGCGAGCATAACAAATATGGCTTTACAGAATTATAATCATTAGAATCAGCAATACAACTCCGTATGATAGAATAACCCCCAAATGTCATGATTTCATGAAATCATGACATTTGGGGATTACATGAACTTATAAGAGTTGTGTTGATGATTTCTATGATTATAATTCTATAAATAAACTTTTGATACGGTCGCAAATCATATTTAACTCAACGTACAACCTGATACTGACCTGCAAATTGCGAAAAACTTAAGAAAATTTGAATTTCGCGGGCTACCCTGACGCTTTCGCCTTAAAGAATAAACAAATGTTTTGCTTTGGATACAATTAAAGCACCGAAATATTTTCTACCATTATATTTTTTATTTTATTACCATAAAATGTCCCACTGCTGAGCAAAGACCTATATTACTCTGGTTTATCATTCATCAGGTGTTAATAAAAGAGAAGCGCCGCAAGCGACGCGCGTCCTCCGACGAAGAGGCCGCCGCGGATGAAGGAGAGCAACCCGCTGCACCGCGCGCTAAGAAGTCCAGGAGAACGGTAAATATGGAACATTTACCACTAAACATCTCGTTTTTGATAGTTAATTGACTCAGGCGTGACTTTGCGGAAATCCATTATAAAATACAATAGACGAAGTATATTTAGTAACTTAATCCGCTTAACTGTTCTTAAAAAGTCTTAGAGAACCCTGTAAGAAATCGACACGTGTTTCGCCTCTCAACGAGGCATCCTCAGGATGACGATTGACTTGTTGCGAACTCGGACACGAAGTGTTGCCACGACACGAGCCGAACGAATAAAATTAAGAAATGACTTTTTTCTCACCAGATAGACTAAAAATCTGTCTAAAGAAAAAGTGTAAACAAAAAACTTCTACTAAGTTACGTAGCGACAATTCAATCAACAACAAATAATCCCAAATTCAATCAATTAACGATATAAAGCACTGTTTTATGGTACAGGAACGCGCCTCAGTTCCAGTACCACAAAACATTAAACGACAGCAATTTATATCGTAAAAATATAACCCGACCAAGTGAAATTGCTCGTTAGTTACACGTATGTTACGAGTTGATTCAATTTGGGATTATTTATTTCGCCACGTAACTTAGTAGAACTTCTTTGTTTACAAAATTTATAGCTTCTCCTGACGCGGACCTTAGTCCTATCTATGCACTATTTTGCCCATAGGATGCGGCACGTGGCGAAGACCCGTACGAGTTCTCGTCGGACGAGGAGGCCGAGCCCGTGTTGCGGGCCGCGCACTCCTCGCAGCCCGAGCCCACGCAGCGCACCACTAGGGCTTCGCAGAAGACTATAGACACCAACAGGTAAGGATGTTAGGAAAAATCGACTATTTATTGTTGCAATATTTGTCAATATGTGAGCACCATGTATCTACATAATAACATTATCTGTCATTGCTTTATTTTTAATACTTTGTTATAGTATCGTCATTTTATTCCAGGTAAATTGTTTTCACATATAATTATCTAAACTAATATTATAAAGCGGTAAAATTTGCTTGTTTGTTTGTTTGTATGTAGGGGGTAATCTTAGGAACTACCAGTCGGATTTGTAAAATTCTTTTTGCACAAGCCCAATTCTTGAGGAAGGTTAAAGGTTCGCGGACGAAGTCGCGAGCAGACGCTAGTAATTAATGTATACAAAATATTGTAATTTGTTGTGGTTTCTTGCCAGCTTTTGGAAGAATCAATTCTATTTTCTTGTAAATTTTGACATTCAAAAGTGTCTTTATGGCTTACGTTAAATAAATGGTTTGACTTTAACTTTAAGCAGCGGTAGGTGGAAGGGTTCCAAACAGCAGTAAACAACTTCGCGGCAGGCTCAGGAGATGGAGCTATGAACACACTTCAAACTAAAGAACTGGTCTCAGATGACAGTAGACAGTGACGTGGAAGTAAGAATGGGCGGCCTTAGCCCTGCAATAACTGGATTGCTAAGCATAGTATGCCTGGTTCGATCGCCAAGTCAAAAAATGTTATTTGGTTTTTCTCAGTAGCAGCCTGAGGGCTAATTGTGAGTTTCATTTAACCATCTCAATCTTACGCATCGACCGCGAGCCGGCCGGCATTCACCGGTAAAGGGCCGAACGCGGTCGATGCGTAAAATAGAGATGGTTAAAAGAAACTCACACTAGGCCCTCTGGAGTCCGGATTTGTGGCTGGTGCTCTCACGTAACTGTGTGAAACTCCTCAGCCTACCCCTGCGGGGATACAGGTGTTATATTGTACTTGTAAGTAACTAACTTTCGCTACGTAAGTTTAAAAAGAAAATTTCCCACTTTCAGGCTAACACAATTCAAGACAGCGCTCCATCAGCTGTTCCGCGAAGAACGCGCCAACTCTCTCCCTCTATCCCGCGTGACGTCATACGTCAACGACAAGTACTCGCACGAGATCTTCGATGACGGAGAGATACACGCAGCGCTGGATAAGATGACGCAGGACAACCAAGTCATGATGGCGGATGATATTGTGTTCTTGATTTAGAAACCTTTTAATAATAGGTTTATGATAGATCTGTAAGTCTGCCATGATATAGGTTATTTTGAATTTGTATGTGGGGTAACAAAATCTGTGGAACATATTGCGATGATAGCCTGGCACGGTTCCTGCACCATAATTGCGTCAATAATCTGAATTATTTTGATGGATATTGCTAATCCATAGCTCGAAAAAAAATCTGTTCAACAGCGTAAATAACGCAATGAATGTTGTTGAACTGTCAAAAAGAAACGGATTGTGATTGATCGTGTGTGATGCAATTAGGGTGCGGGATGTGATTTGGGATTGTTATTGTATGGATTGTAAGAATACATAGGATAGGACTTGTTTGTTAGTATAATCCTCTTTGTGAAGTTCCAATGTATTCTGACTTGCCATGTTATGTGTATTCTGACTGCAACACTTCCATCGCCATGCAGGTCGAGGTAATAAGTTGTTGTCTACATAATAATTATTATGTTTGATTGATAATGTTCTAAAGGTGGCACTTCACATCGCTATTCGTGTTCGCGTATTCATCTTATTTGCCCAAATATGACGATGTGAAGTTACTCTATTCGCCTATATTTGTCTATTTTTCACGAATAAGACGACTACGCGAATACACGAACACCGTATCCGCCGGTTGTCGGTTTTTGGTCACATATCAAAGGATAGCGAATATACCGAATAAGTTCGTTTACCGTCCACACATGGCTTGCTCAGTAGAGTGCGTGTTTTATGTACGCATAAAATGTATTGGTAATTAACACACAGCAAATAATAAGTCACTGCTGCCGTCAAGACGTCCATCTATCTTTGCATTCAGATTAGCAAAAAGATAAAAATATTCTTGAATGTTCGGCTTATTCGCTGTTCATGACGATATGTGGACGGTTTTTTCGAGCTATTTGGACTTCTACACTATATGACCGAATAAAACACAATAAAATACGCGAATACCGAATAGCGATGTGAAGTGCCACCTTAAGAGTGTGTTCATAACAGATCCAAGATATACCTACGAAGATCATCACTAATTTGTAATTCCCGCCTATAATTAAGACAATTATTTTGTATTCAATATCCTTTGTTCATGTTACTGTTACAAAAATTGTTATAGAATTAAGTACCTTGTACTCACCGCTACACATCGAGCTATACATTTCCAGTATAAGTTAACCTCGCATTGTACGGAATTTCTATACAATGCAAGATCAGCATAAAATGGAAATGTATAGCTTGATGTGTAGCCGTGTGTATCTACAATATCAATAAGAATAGTGCCTTTATAATTATGTAATTTATAAATCAAGGTAAATAATGATTGACAAGAAAATAAAGCATCTGATTTTGATAAACATAATTTTTATTATTTAAATACGTACACAATGCTTAATAACTAGTTACTTGTAGGTTATTTTCTGCCTTTCTTTCCTTTGCCTTTGCTATGTCCTTCCCTGCCTTTTCCTTTACCAGATTTGTTTATTTTACCTCCAAACACTTTCTTTTGTTTATTAAAAGGTTTCTGTCCTCCGTCGTTTCCATCTCTCTGGAACCTTCTACCGCCTTTGTTATCATTCTGGAACTTTCTACCACCTCTCTGATCATTCTGGAACTTTCTGCCACCTTTCTGATCATTCTGGAACTTTCTGCCACCTTTCTGATCACTCTGGAACTTTCTGCCACCATCCTGGTTCCCCTTAAAAGGTCTCTTTCCATCTTGTCTGTTTTGTTTGCTTGGGTCCTGTTTTCCTTGGAACTTCTTCATGATTTTTTTGTCAAGTCGCATCTTTTTGAAGCCTCGTGGACCGTCTTCGTCGCCTTTTCGTTTATTCGGGTTTCGTGAGAACAGATCTAGAGAATAAATAATGTATGATGGGTCAGTTACCTATTCTATAAAAGCAACAGATTTTGATTTACTTGTTGAGATATTTTATCCAAGCCATTATAAATGTTTATCCATCATATTGATGCGCGTTAGCCCCCCGGGGCCATCCTCATTTATCAAGGCTTGATAGGATAAAAGAATACAACACCGGCATTTTATGAAAATGGGATAATATACCTTTCTCAGGTTCTTCGCCGACTTCCTGCCGATAGTACTCCGCGTCATCATCCTCATTGTCCTGGTCCATGTCAGCATGTTGCGACTCTGCGTTGGCTAACTCCATCAACCTACACAATTACAAGTCAATTAGCCCATTTTGATTATTGAAGATCAGTGGTGGCTCAGTGATAACGGCCTAGACTTACGAGTTGTGGGTCATGAGTTCGAACCCAGGCAGGCACTAAACTCTGTAAAAATAATTTCATCACCACTGCTCTCAAAACGGTGAAAGAAAACATCGCGAGGGAACAAAAATATTGGAGAATCAAAAATTCGAAGACATGTGACATCTACCAACACCCACTGGGCCCGCATGTTAGATTATAGCCTACTCCCTCTCGAAAAGAGGTTTGTGTCCCAGTTGTGGTAGTAGTAGGAAGATCTATGAGGTCACACACAGATGGACACGTAAAGCGATTTTGTTTTGTACTATGTATAGGTTGTCTCTATTCCTTCGACTTACCTCTGGCTCTCAGTAACGCCTTTCTTCTTCTGCATGCCCTCAATAGATTTCTGTTTGTGGTCTTCTTTCTCCTTCTGTTTCCGTTTGACGTTCTCGTCTTGTTGTGCTTTACGTTTCTCTTTCAGTCGTCTGAAATTGTAAAATATTGTATTTTTTGTTTCAAATTCAGTACAAATATTATACTATTATGGTGTCATTGATAGTGAGTTAGTACAAATGGCGTATCAGGAGCCCCTACTAACCAAGTTATGGTGCGCTAGAAGATAAAAGAACATCAACATAGAAGCACCCAAGACAATAACTATCTATGCAAGAAGATGTTTCCCTTACCTCTTTTGTTCTCTCTTCTTTTTGATCAATGTTTTTTCTTCCTCTGTTTTCTCGACTAGTTCGTGGAACAGCACTTCTCCATCCATTAATCCATCTTCAACCTATATAGAAATAAATATGTATTTGTGAAACACTATAATTTATATTACAGCAATATGCTCGCCTCTTAGTACATAGGACTATAACTACGCGGCGGGCTCGACTTATCGGGGCGCAACGTAGTCAGAAGATATAAGAGTTACGCGATAGTAAGAGAGGCAACTTCTAGGTGAATATAACTGTAGGTAATTAGCACTGCGCAACCTAAATTGCACTTTATTGTGTCGTAGCAAGGGGACTCGCTTCATTTAAATGATTTTGCGTAATGAATCTTTTGTATTTGTACTAAACATAGATATAATGTAAACTCAAACTCAAAGCATTTATTTCAATTAAACCATATACAGGCACTTTTGAATTGTCAAGGAGTCAGTCAGTCTTGCCCATTCCAAAATGTAGTAGGTACCTATGGAGAAGAACGGTCAAGAAACTTCACAAACACTCTGTATTCTGTGACATGTGGGTGTAAGTACTAAACTAAACAACTGCCTAACCTTTTGAGGAATATGGATGTGATGTTATATTGTTTTTTTTTGTGTTAATAATAAGAACAAACTAGTAATTAATGTATACCTTTATAAGTTGGAAAGATATCCTAGGTCCTAGCTCAAACAGTCTGAGGGCTGACTTAGATTCTGCTGCGGCACCTCTCGACGCTAAGTTTTGTGGTAGGATAACTTGTGCGTTGGGGTCGTCTTCAAATTCACTTTCTGATAACATTCCAGCTCTGAAAAATGTCATGAAAATATGAAAAAAGTTAGTTTTTCGACCAACCGAATTTTCTTTGCTAAGTTGAAAGAAATTGCGATGCAATACTTACTTGTCGAAAAATTCTGACATGTCTTTACAACGATTTAAGTTTGGAATTTTGCCTTGCACCATCTGTAAACAAATAGAGACATTTTAAGAAATCACATGATTTTCGAACGCGCGACAATGCTACCTATACTCGATTTGAAATAATAATAGACATTTAACTAAACCTTTTTTACAGTCCGTTTTGACTTCTATTGCGTTGGTGGCATAACAAATGGCAGCTGCAGTAAACAGTTGGTTTTGTAACCACTTTTTTGCTTTTAATGCCATCCTTATGCCTACGGTATAGAAAACAAAATTAGTTTTAAGAACTGTAAAAAAGGTTTGTTTAAATGTCTAATCTTATTTCAAATGAAGTATAGTTAGTGGCAAGTCCTAAGAAAATACGTAGAATCAGTTTGCCTGTTAATTAATTCATTATTTTACCTTTTTAGTTCCTTTGTTGAGTCCGACTGGTGTCGCTCTGATAGCGTAGTGTCGCATGTCCACGAGCTTTGTGGCAGGGTTGTAGTTCATCAGCACGCAGCGACGGATATTCTTTAGTTTGACCTGAAATAAGCAGTTGATTCTTTGATTTATCTCTAATTCAAAGCATTTATTTCTACAGGCACTTTCGAAAAGTAGTTAGTCAGTCAGCGTCGGGAACCTATAGCCGATTTCCGGCCACCGTAGGTGCGGGCTTGCGGACGGAGAGCAATGGGTAGCTCGCCGTCCGATAAGGACCAGGGGGTCTACTCCCTAAGTCCGTCAACGAAAAGACGGGCCCGTCCTAAAGTAGTCCGAAACGATGGCGTGTACCCTACTCCCTATTGATTTCGGATTCATGAGCTTCGAACGGAATCATAGACAATATTTGTGTGCCAATGATACATGACGGTAGAGTTGCGCTATTTTACCGGTTGATTACCGGTTTACTTATTTTGTGGTTTTCATGCTTACTATACCAAAACTAATATTGTTATCGTCAGAAAACTACCACATTCTCAATAATTTAGTTTTTATTACGACTTTAGTTGAACAATTGAATTATTTTTGCCATTTTATGTCCGGATGGTGGCTTTATCGTGTTGATCTTTGCCTTTTTTCTTTTTGACGTTAAGTGTGTCTGTGACGGCAGCGGCGCGTCTTTCAGTTTCATTTGTCAATAAATTTTGTATTGAAGCGCCGAAAACTTTTGATAATTACCTACATGTACTAAATAAACAAATGGAATTAATACCGGAGACTAGTTCCAATAAAAGGCAAAGAAGTGCAACTTGGTTGGAGGAGGATAAGGTTTGTACCGTTAAGCTAGAATAAATTCAAAGTAGGTAAGTTTTGTTTTGTAAACATTCTCAATTTCTCATATTTACATGCTTGCTTTTGCTTCTGTTCCTTAGATTGTTTTGAAAGAACTGGTCAGCAGAGGGTCTCCTGAAATGGAAAATCTAAATACGGACGCAAACACCAACGCGAAAAAGGTGGTGGCCTGGCATGATTTACGAATTAGGTACCGATCCAATTTACTTTTACGTTACAAAGTTCCTAAGAAGGCATTTCAAGAATTTTGTTCCTGTATAAAACTCATAGTATCAAAAAAAAAGCGCAGCCCTAAGAAAATCTAATATTGACTCATAATATTAGGTACTTAGTTATTCTTATGCCTGTACTGATTTAATTAATTTGGTATTTAAACTATAATTTGCAAACAAATTATTTAATTTATTTTGTATTTCAGGTTAGTAGGACTAGTACCTAAGGATGGCGCTACACTACAAATAGCAGAAACTGAAACAGCCTGCAGAAAAGAATTACACGTGGCACAGAGGGCAAACGAAAAAGATATGTTTGTTCTAAGAACAAGTTCTAGTCAAATTAGAGTATTATAAAATAAATTAAACTGATAGAAAAGACAAGTTTTTTATTAATGAACTACTCGCTAAAATGTCTTCTTATAAAAGTTTGAAAAATAGCATTTGCATTTCCCTTGCAACTTCTTGAGTTAACTTCACAATGTGTGATATTCATTGATATTACTAGGTACCCTGTAACTGCATGTCTCCATGGTCAACTGCAATGTTGTGAAGCACGGCCATTATGGTTGTTTTCACATTTTCTAGTTTGCATCCTAATGGTCATAGGTCGTGCCATGTAAAAGGCATTGAAAGCTTTGTTTCCATACACCAAAGCACCGTTCCACAGTAGCCACATGAGCCTATATTCCCAACGAATTCAACGTCGGAAATAAGTACTCGCCAACCGAAAGTTTCGGCGCAACTATAACCGGCGTCGCCTCCGCTCTTCCTGTAGAGTTTCTTCGAGCAATTCCAGCATTAAAAAAGCAGCCATCGTTTGGATTGTTAAAAAAATAAATACTTTCGTCGACAGCACGACAACTATTGTGATGTCGTATCAACTGACATAAATCTCCGATAAAACAAGTGTCAAATTCAACTTTTCGGACGGGCAAAAACACATCGGGAGTAGGGACAACTGTCAAATCGTATCGTCATTTAGTCTTAGTTCGGACTTCAAACTAATCGTATGTCCGTAGGTGTTAGGGAGTAGGAAACGCCCGTAACTAAGCCCGAAACGACGGACTTCGTGCTTAGGGAGTAGACCCCCAGGCCCGGGTCGACGGCGCGTTGTGGTCCACACGCGCCGAGCAGAGATGTCAGCACAACTGACGGGATCCGCTAGGGCCGATGCCTGCCGGTATTGTAGGAAAGTCCAAAAGGGATACCGTGGCCCCTAGCAACGTACAGGCAACTGAAGGAACACTGGTGATTTTTTGTCAGTAAGAGATAGGCCCTCCCGTTCCGCCCAGCGCGGGAGAAGTTATTTGACAGTATAACACCCAAAAAAAAAAAATGTTAGTCAAACGGATGAAGCTGATTGCGCATTCCAAAACATGGTTCATATTGTCTTGGCGCACAGTTTAAAATTATTTCACAGCAACTAATTTTATAAAACCATTTTAATTAATTTATATTCTAGGGTCCATGGGCTCACCTCTAAATTGCATGCAACATTTATTTACAAATAAAATTGAAGTGTCTGTTTGTAATGTCAATAGGACAGCTTTTTACTAAATGCAAAAAAAGTATATATGGTACTTATAAAAATGTTCTGTCTGTCTGTTTGTTCAGGCTAATCTCCGAAACGGTTGAACCGATTTTGACGGGTTAATGTTATAAGGAGTAACATAGGCCGAGAACGCAGTAGGTGCGGCACGGCACGCCGCATGTCTATTTTATATGAAATCGTATGATTCCAATTTTATTTAGGAAAAATAATTAGGGACCACGCGGGCAAAGCCGCGGGCAACAGCTAGTCAGAAATATAAGATCAGTTATGTTAGTAATTTGCAATAGCTAAAATACTCACAGTAGTAATATTAATAGTAGGGAACATATTCTGGAACATGGTGGCCATGAGCTTCATGTGCATGCCCTCGCCAGAGAAACTGTTCAGTACGATGAGTGGTGCATGTTGGAACGCGCGCATCATCACATACTGCTTGCGGAGAGATGATATCACGTCACGGGATAAGGTGTACTGTGGACAGAGAGATGAAATTATAGACATAAAATAAGGTTTTTTAGAGGATAGATACGGGATAAGGTGTACTGTGGACAGAGGGATGAAATTATAGACATAAAATAAGGTTTTTTAGAGGATAGATACTAAGGCTAACTTGCATATAGTAGAAGTGTGGTTTAATTGTAGGTTTTTGTGTTTGTTTTAGGGCCTGTTTCACCACCTACGATTAAGTTCCTATTAACTTACTTGGCAGATCATTTCATACAAATTCTGTTCCATTTTTGAATTTATTCGGTAAGTAGTGGCTATTCGGACATCTTGAAATAGGCATTAAGTGTACTAAACAAATAAATCTGTTGAGTTTGTGTTGGGAGAAATTATTCCAATGCAATTTTCTCCATACTTACACTGTGTATGCGGAATGTGAGTGTAGGTCCGCGAGGTAACCTTGCCATCCGCATGTAGGAGCCAAGCTCTGTCTCCGTGAACATCATCAGGTGAGACACGTGGAGGTAGCCAGAGATTGATACAAAGTCCTTTATTGTGTTCTTTTTTCTTTCCTTAAAAATCAAATTGTATGTTTGAAACTTTATTTTTAGTTGATAAAGCCATGACTGCAATAGCAAATCTACTTTTAGTAGTCATTTCAACATTCATAGGCATAACACTAAAATAAGCTAAAAATTAATATTTTTATTTGTAGACACTATCATAAATTGAATATTGTTAGAGAAAAATAGGAATTGATTATTTCATATTGAAGAATCCGTAATTGAAATAAACAAGCATGAAACTAGACAACTACTTTCTGTAAAATCTTTACAGAATTTAACACTTGCAATAATTGAATTATTTAAGAAAACCAATAAAAATATGTGGACTACTGGGAAGAAATACATAAGACGACTAACGCCCATTTTCTCAAAATTACTGCTTCTGGAAGTAACAACAACAATCCAAAACTAACCTTCAATTGCGATGCAGTAAAAGGTTCCATGATCTTCCTGAAGTCCTTCATAAGGTCGATGAGGTCCTTGCTGCACTGTCCACGGTGTATCACGAAGGAGTGGGGAGCTTTCACTATGTTCTCCGGCTCCAAAGATTCCTTGGAAGCCGGATTCTTCTTCACACATTTGCCTTTGCGTTTACCCATTGTAAAACGCAATTAAATCAACGCTTATAACTTAAGTTTTGGTGTTTAAAAGTTCAGTTTACTTTATTCAGTAAATATTAACACATTATAAATATTCAGAGCTTTTTATAGCATAAAAAATCCACGAGTTATTATTTATTTTGAGGTTATAACATGCACCGAGCATGAAAATAATTTTGACACTGACATTTGGTGGCAGGCAAATGACAGTTTTTGTACGGAAACCATACCAAACAAAAAATACGTTTAAATCATGTTTAAATGTTTTGATGCCCAATGATCTCTTCCTTTATTTTTATCAATATTGCGAACCTAAATTAATAATATTATACGTAAAAATTAAAAATCTTGTACCTATAATTTCCAAACGAACACAGTACAGTCGCGAACAGAATGTTAACGTAATTAACCGACTTTAAAAATAAAAAGAGAGGTTTCATATTTTATCAATTTATGTAATTATCATACAGAAACGAGACTTATTTTTTGTAAACAGTTTAGGTTGACCTCGAAAGTGGCCAAGTTTGAGGCGATTAACACACTGCCACGCACCACGCAGCGTAGCGCATGAATGCGTGTTCTAACGTTGCTTGTAAGTATCTCCGTTTGTATAGAAAACATGCACAGTCCAACACACAGAAAATGCATCCACGCGCGTCATGCAGATTAGCACACACAACGCAAAACACGCAACATGCAGCGTGGTGCGTGGCTGTGTGTTAATCGCCTTACTGTTTCTTGAAGAAAAAAAAACTAGTAATAAGAGATGATATACTCATTTATTGCATAACAACATCAGCCTCTCATTAGTTAAAATGACTCTCTTCTCAATATGAATACTAGTTGGTATTGGTAAAAAATAAAAGTAAGTATGGTTAAATAAAACTCATCAAAACAAATCAAAACAGCTTTATTTCCTGCTGGCTCATCTGTGGATTTTTGAAACTACACTAGGTATTCTTTGTCTAAGTCTCATTATGTATTAAGCGGTTTTGTTCAATTTGTTTAATTATTAATTGGTATACAAAACCTCTCCGATGTGAGACCTTAGATTACAATAGCTTAAATGTTAAAACGAATAAATACATATTTCAATAATGTTGGTGCCAAGTACTTCCATCACAGTAGGATTTGTACCAGCATAGTAACACAAAAGTTGAGTAATCTGAGAAATAACAGCTAACCACTCTAGAGTTTCATACACCTTGAACTAGACTAGTTCGTGAGCTCCATTCCACTACCACGGCTTACCCGGACACTAGAAATTCGATAGAGAGAAAGCATATGGTACAAAAACATTGACTTATCACGACACGTAAATACTCATGGTAAACTCATGGTAGTGGTGTTCGAATCACAAAAGAATGGTTTTTCGTTTCTCTATCTTACTTTAAGTGCAATTAGGTGCAATATAGTTACCCAACTATCCTACTATTTTTGGATTTGAATTTAAAAGAAAATGTATTTGGTAGCAAGTCTGACTCACAGAGATTTTCGTTTGTTATTATCTAGCTATGCACCGTAAGCGGCTTGTCTGCCGGTGGGCTGTGGCCAGACTGAGGCACCGAGACGCCGCTGTCACGTGCCGCCACCGACATGCACCGGAACCGTATATAATGGATGAACCCCAACCAAAATATACAAAACATCTTACATCAATAAAGGTGCAATTGAAAAATTACATCAAAAATAGAAAAAAAAATTGTTTCGTTGAGAGGAACTAGAAACATTATTCGAATTCATTTGCGATACAATGTATTTTAGTATAAATCACAATTAAGAATGTTGCAGAGAAACGAAGATTATTTTTGTAGTTATGAAATATAAAAAGCCCCTATTTTACCCCTATTAAATTAGCTACTATCTATAGTCCATTCTATACTATCTCAGTTAAATACCGTATCATTAATTTTATTTAAAATCATATTTATAATGTGTACACATGAATGTGACTGAAAGTTAAAGTAACACTGATAAACATGTCATCAGCGCGCATTTGCTCAGTGCTCAGAGTGCCCCGGGGGGCAGGAATACTTGAAGTGTTCACACATTGTTCAGAACATTGGCAATACATCACAATGATCATAACACTGATTTCGTATTGTTCTACCTACATTAATCAAAACCTAGCGGAAATAAATATAGCCGTAAGAACTTGCTTTATTGTGTGAAACAGAAAATAAAAAAAAATAAAAAATCCACATACAAAATGAGTTGTTACGAGATCAGTCTGACTCGAGCCTTGATTAGTTTCTCAGTATTACTTTATGCTTCTAACAAATCTGAATATTACAATAATAATAATTGAGTCTGTTCATTTGTAGCATAACGTGTAATATCGTAAGTTTCGAAAATGGTATGTACTGGAAATCAACCAACAATTTCGCAACCTATTTTGAGACCCAAAATATGGTTATGTTCATTACGCTACAAATGATCCAATGTTCACACCGACTACGCATACAATGTTAACGTGGAGATGAGTTAAGTTTAATAATAAGGGTACCCTCGTATATGACAAAACGGTACAAGTTTAAGCGTCAAGCTATTAAAATCAAATAGTGTCGCGGAGTTAGTAACATAGATTGTTTAAATATTTATTAACTAGTTAAGTGCGAAAAATTATAGGCACAAACTTTCTAACATTCAGTTTAATAATTGAGATACCATTTACTTTTAATATTTTAGTTATAATTTCAAATGGTGTGATGTCATGGCCTAGGTAGTCTAATAAAGCCACAATAGATGATGAATGATTAATATCAATTGTGCCAATAAGTAGTATGTCCGCACCGCGTACTTGGCGAGGTCTCGACGCGTATCGACGTCTACGGCGCTAGAGATGTACCGGCTGCCATATCCTCAACCAACTATAGTTAAAATAAATACTATTAGCACTAAAACCTAAGTTTTCCATTGAGCTAACTTAATCGATGTAATTCATTCGTAAACCTGTAATATTCCATGCGCTTCTTTATTAAGTTTATTAACTTTGAATCTATTGTAGACTAGTTGACTAATACTCGACTACCGATACATCCCTGAATCACTCTGATATCCATGCACGCTACAGCGCGTGTCTCTCACGTCGCACGTGCCTACAGTGCACCGCCCGCGTGCGCTACGCGGCGCAGGAGTCACCTCAACATCTATGTAACAAAACTAGTATCAATCACTTACAAATGTGCAACCACAGAGTAATCGTGGTTGAAATTTTCGCAATAAACTACAAAAAGCTACACTCCCTTTTCGTACAAAGCATCACAAAAATACTACAAAGAAACGTGTAGACGTAACAGAATATGTTAAAATCGAGCAAAATGATCGATAAATTAATAACAAAATATGTTATATGCAAAAAAATATAATTAAGGTGTCGCTCGCGGACCGATGGTGGAGGCCTTCGAGCGAGTTAGTTCACTTGTATGAACTAGGTATATTACAAAATCATTGCGATGCAAAGTTGGTGCCTGCATCAGTATCGTCCAAACCACAGCCGAGTCGTTTAGTGTTGATCCATCTGGAAATCAATTATGACAACATTAGAATACCATAATAAAATTACTAAACTGCTTTTTGCAATGACTTCGGACTCATTGTAAAAAGCAGTTTAGTAATTTTCATATAGTCATAGAAAAATCAGGAATTAAAAGTATAAACTCCACACCACAGTCCAGTCAAACTAAGTACCCTCGATCAGTCTCACCTTTGAAAGAAAAATATATCTATGTATAACAACCTTCACTTCCCAAAATGTTAATTAAGTAGCTAATCAAAACTTACTTGTTCCTGTCCATTGGTCTCCTGTGACTTCATCACATCTGGCAAGTCCGGTGGCGAAGAGTACGGAGTCAGATCCAAGGCTTCAAACTCGCCATTTTCCTTCCTGTTTATAGAAAACATTTTTCTTTAGATTATTGCCTTGTAATGAACGCAACATTATTTTATGAAATTAATTAACGTCAATATCACCGACCGAAGGATTTGCGACTGTTTTATGAGAAACAAAAACCTATGTTAGACGTCAGAATGACCTTGACGAGGCAAAAATTCAAGAATAATAATATTTAGGCATCGGAATAAATCATATTGCTACACTCTTGTTCTCAACTGTACCTGCCTGTACCTTTTTTTTTTTCTACATTATAATTTTGACAGTTACTTAGAAATAAAGTTTTTTAGAAGTGAAATAGTAGATTGTTATACAAGGGTGGAAAGGAATCAATTCCCATACGAGGTATTTAGACGCCCGAGCGCAGCGAGGGCGGCTATAGTCCGAGTAGGAATTGATGTCTTTCACCCGTGTTAAACACTCTACTTTTCATTTCGAATATAAGGAAAGTAAAAAATAGTCTTTAAAATATTTATTGATATTGAATAACATGAGTAGTACCTATTTAAAATGAACTAACAAGTTAGAACAATTTGTAAAAATGTTTAAATATGGAACGCACCGCATCACCGCTGCGGGCCGTCCCGCGTATAAGATTTTTTTTTTTATTCACACTGGCTGTTTATAATATACTCACAAGACCGGAGCCCAGTGCTTCCACTTTTAGGGATTTCTCCCGTTTTTTAGGGAAAAAGGCTAATAATAAGCATGGTTTACTGATATTTTATTTTGGCAGGGATTTAGGGAAAAATTGAACTTGAGTTGGTACCCCTATTGTTTAATTACTAGGCAGAACCCAATGTACTACTTTACTCTATGGCACCACCGATTGATTAAAGGGGATTTCCTGAAACTTGTAATGATTGATATTCGTCTAATTTTAGTTTACCATGTTATTGTTAATAGTACTATTTCCATGGCTAAAGACGACATCAGAAATAAGTCGCATTATACCTACAGTTGGTTTGTTTCGTCTGTCTAGATTAATAATGAATATTTTCTAGGTATTTAATGACATAAAAATGAAAAATTCCCTAAACCAAGGAATTTTTTATATTTTTTAGGGAATTTTAGGGATAATTCATTAAGAAATTGGGGAAAACCAAAAACGTAAGTGGAAACACTGCCGCAGCTTTTATTTTTATTCTATTCGATATTGTTCTTAAAAAGTTTCGTACCCACAGATATTAATCTAACTAGATGACGCGATTGTAAGTATGTACTTCGCGTGTCAAAAAACGGAGTAAAATTACGATCAATGATCGTAATCTGAGATTTTCATTTAGCATTATCGGCAGCGGAAATCCACCAAAATCTAGAAAAATGTGTTTTGGAAATGTTTTCTTTCATTGGTAAGTTTTGTTTTTAAATTGTGTGTGAAAAAGTGGCACGCTTGATTTTCATAAAGATGGAGGGACTTGCGATATCTAGTTAGATTTATATCTGTGTTCGTAGCCGACTACCTAACCATAAGTTCTATTTTTAAAATTCATTCCCGCCCTAGGGCGGGAAGCAATTACTATGAGTCTTTCCCGCCCTAGAGCGGGAAGCAGCGTCTCCCACCCGCTACTCGGATCAAACAAACACTACTTTCCGAGCATGAGATATGAAAACTTCTTTATCGGCATTTTGCACTTTTTTGGGATGGGTAAAAAATGTTAAACTCGCGTCAGGACACCTCTTCAGGACACGTGACCCTGATCGAAAATTTCAATTTGGGTAAAAAAAAGCAGCCAAAACATACTTCATGAAAAGTGTTTAAATAAATTGTTTATTTTAGTTAGACTATATTTTGAAAATAAATAAATATACTACTAGTGAATATTGTATCCACATAAATGATAGTACTATTATACCGATAAATACAACAATTCGTGCGAAATTATTCCCTAACCAATCCAAAATATTCAAAAATGCACAAGTTGTACAACGTTAATGTTCAAGTTTTCACTTCTGCCAGCACTCCCGGAGTGCAACCTGTTGTTTTTTATTCAAAACGTTTATAAAGGTGCTGATAATTAGTGCATGAAGATAAATTAAAAAAAAAAAATACGGTCTACATTAGGCGATGAGATTACATGACATAATGCCAACGATTGGACTGGCGCGTAGTATCTCTAAACATTTTGTGGACTGACGCATCGATTTTTCATCTGCAGATCGCATAACTCGGGAATACCAGCGTGACGAAATGGTCGCAGAAATCATGACAAAATTTTTCATCCCTAGCACGTTGAGCGCCGTGGGTATCCTTCCGGAAACACAAAGCCACCTCGTGTTTCCTTTGTGAAACACGCGACTCTTTATTCGAAGGCCAGTGTGTCCGCCAGGAAACATTTTAATACATTTTACTAAGAATTCTAATACCTCTGGCCTCCACGGTTGTTTCGGTCTATGTGGATTTTTGAAGTAAAAACTTCTTTAGACGCGTTGATCACTTTTTTGTTGATAGCGCACTCTGTTTTATTTTTTTGATTTTTTTAATGGAGCTACAGCTTTCGATCTTGTACTGACAGCAAGCCACATAAATTCCTGACATTTTCGTTAGATGGCGTTACTTAGTTTTCACTTCTATCGACAGTACCCAAAGACTGCCCGCATGTTTTTTGTACAACATTTTGATCAAAAATTATGTCTGAAAGTCTGACGGAAAGTCGAAAAATGCAAAGACCAAAAATAAAAAACCCGGTTTTTGGGTTTGACCAGTTTGGCGCTCAACGTGCTATGGCGCAAGTCGTGATTGGTATCTTTCCTGCACGCTTAGCATGATCACATTGATAACAATATAAACGGGTTTTGTCGACGGAAGAATAGACAAAATGACAGATAAACAATCACAATTTGTCATTTTGTATATTACAGTACAAATTATAGTACAAAACCCGTTTCTATGGTTGTCATGCTACGCGTTCTGAGGTTTCGAATTTATACTTGGTCATCGAATTTATGCGCCAATATACTGTGGACATAGCTTTAGGAGACTAACCTCGGCAGCCACAATGTCAACCCTGTCCATACAAACCAAGGGAGTTGTTAGCATAACGCAGTTTCGGTGCCACGAATTGTATTAGTACCGTGTGGAGTGGAGACTCTAGACTAGTCTAGACGCTGCCGACCGATTCCGTGCTCTATGCAGACTTACATATCAAGAACCTACAAAACGCATAACCTCCTCCTTTTTTGTAGTCAGTCAAAAAAGGCACACATCAAAAATCTAGTAGATATTTCAAAGTCATGATGGCGTGTGCATGTGCAGGTCCACATTTAAAAATAAGTACAAACATTGCAGCATGGTTTCGAAATCGATATTATGTCAAGGCAATAAAACCAATGTCGCTCTTAATTATTGAGCCATTGCAGACAATATAAGCTCGTACCTACCTAGTTTTCAGATTGTGTGCAACTTTATACTGTAGTTCACTAGGAAGGTAGGCAATACGATTTGGCCATTATAACATTATTTGTAAAGTCATGATGCGAAAATATTATGTGTATGGTGCTGTGTAGACACATGTTGTCTACACAGTACACAGCACCAGCCAAGTTCGTCAGAATTCTATAAAAATATGCAATTCAGCGGCGCGCGTGCCCTTGTTTTGCAATATTTCTTGTTATCAGCAAAAAATCACTTCATGCCTATTGTTAGATGTGATTCATTTATGGATAAATGGATTAATAAATTACGACGAAAGCTAAGTTGACTGCATTGCAGGTTGAACAGACACAACCACCTAATTATTATTTTAGATCATAGTGACAGGAGCAGTGGTGGCCCAGTGGTAAAGGCCGTGACTTACGAGTTGTAGGTCGTAGGTTAGAACCCAGACAGACGCTTTACTTTGTGTTAATTATTTCATCACCACTGCTCTCAAAACGGGGAACGAAAACATCGTGAGGAAACCGGCAAGAACCAAAAATTCGAAGACTTGTAATATCTACAAACCCGCATTGAACTGTCTACCGAGAGGAGGCGTGTGTCCCAGCAGTGGGAAAATTATAGGCTAATATGCAAAATAGTGACATGAGGTAAGTGTGAGCGAGATAAAAAAAATGTTCAGAACGGCCATGATGCTCGGCCATATTGTATCAAAGATTAGTTTGTCCTTTCTCTGCACTTACTGTTCTAGATATTTGTGGTCAAATAAATACGTAGTTCTGGTTCTGGCACCTTCACTCTTGTAAACTGGTACTAACATCCTTAAGACAGTTTGTTTGGTATGCCCGTTTGTTTGGTATGCCCGTTTGTTTGGTTTTTAATGTTGTTGATGGTTATATACCATATAACTTTAAAACTATGTCTGTCTGTACCTTAGAGCCAATCCAATAGGTGCAGGACACTGGGCCTTGGCAGTGGCGGATGTCAGGCCATACTCAGCCAGGGTCTTCTCATCCTCCATCAGCTGGCTGTCCTTGTTGAACAGCATCTGACATGGTGTTGTCACTTTCAAGATACCTGGTGAATCAAATAACAAATATTTTATAGTTTTAATTATTTTAAAAGATTTACTTATAGGATTATTTCAAGCAAAATAATGGGCTAACTAATAAAAATATGATTGTGACAATGTCCTTTCACCGCTGTTATAATAAAAGAGTATTCATGCAGTTTCTGCCATGTTCCCATGTCACCAATTAAATTATTATCATAAGGGCGAGGATAACAGAAGCCACACAAATTATTAACTATCTTTTGTCAAGATAAACAATATTTAATTTTATCATTCAAACAGTATTTCAGTTCCATTATTTACTATTATGAAAATGTGCATCTTTGATGTTCTGGTTTTATCTCATAAATATACCTAGGTGTCCTTGTAGTGTTTTTTTTTAATAAATAAATAGCGTATATAAGTAATTTTACACATCTGTTGTAAATGAGAGTGTGGCTTACTTATCTTGGTTTACATTGATTATATTGACGCTGTAATCATAGTCCAAAGTCTAGACACACAAATAAAGTGCACTTCCTACAGTACTGCATATACTTCCTCTAGTTTTTAAGATTTCGTGGTGCAGTAAATGCTATCAATTTTTTTTTCTATTATGATCACAAACATACCTATAAAGCTTCGTTTAGCAACACACCTGGGAAATGTAATGACTCATATTTTCTCCATCGGAAAATATCGTATTAGAGTACAATTTCAGCACATTAAACATTCACGAACAATGAAGAATAATACAAGGCTTAACAACAAAACCTACGCTGCGCGCCCGACATTGTATCCCGACTATAAATAGAATTTTCTCATATCGCGTTAATCGCACCCACCTTCGATCATTTTCTTCAATTCTAGCACAGTTGTCGTGTCCTTCGCATCAGTGAAGATGGTAATTTTTTTTCGCCTAATCATTAGAAAGACATCCTGAAAACAAATTCCATTTTTGAGGTTACGTCTTTCAAGCTAAAATCGCACGTCAATAGAGCACTGATTACACAATTCATTGGTCACAGTTATAGCCAAATGCATACTTCTGGAGACTTACCATGTTGAGTTTATATTTATTAAATATTATCTATTTATTTTCAGGAAAAAACTCTCCAAGGCGTACCTACGAAACGAAATTATAACGAAATGACAACTGCAAGAATCCACAGATTAATAATTTTACGCTGCGTAGCGTTTGAAAATCGATGTTATGACATTTTTTTAAATCTTTCAATCGATTCTATAACAAACATACCGCGATACTCGTTAGAATATCATTTCATCAAGCGCCAATATTCACCTCAATACTGAAACTGAACCACATGGGATTCCTCCTGCTTCTAGAATACAGATTACTTCTAGAAAATGATCCCCCCCACCTGAGGAGGTTTTTCCAACAGCTACCACCAGATTATTTTAAACTTGGCTAGGTATTATCCTGTTAGAATGAGATCCCATCTGTCGTTCGTTAATGGACCATTTAGACGAGGCCAATCCCCGAGACAACCCACTAAGCCAATCCATTCAGCCAGTAAAATTAAAAGGCAAAATGGCTTGAGGACAATCCAATGCTGAATGCAGTGGACTCTAAGTACTACCTTACACGAGGCTACTATTGAAGAGAGGAAGGAGTGCACCCATCATAATAATATGCACATCCCATGCATCGCCCTCTCGCGCTACTTCTTCGTCTCTTCGTTTTCGCTAATTCGCTTATCGTTCTTTCTGACATTTTTCTTTTTCATTTCTCAAGAATTGGGCTATCCAATGCAAACATATTTTCAAATTCGACCGGAGATTACCCGCTATTGACCCGCTACATACAAACTTACAAACAAACAATTATTCTATATTTTTTAGGTCCGTGATTTTTCTTTGTAACATTATTCATAATAAATTACCCCATATGGCTGCCATCACCAAAATTATGGACCCCGGACATTTGGGTGAAATGAAAACTTTTCCCCGGAAGCTCTAACCCCATAACACATTATCACCATACTATCATCAAGAAGCATCAAGCTGCAAGATGAGCTAGATCGCCATCTCTCATGCAGGGAGAACTGATGAAAAAAAATGCGTTGTGATCCAGGCAGTAAAATAATGAGGATCTTTTTGAAAACACTCTCATCGACTCATCCTCTTTGTCTGTTTCTGTCTCACGTTTCTGTCACAGAGCACCGTAGACAGAGTATTCTATGTACTCTGTCTAAAGTGCGCGCCACGAAAGAAGGCTCAGAAAGAAGGCCCGCGGAAAATGGTGGAACTACATTTATTTTTTATACAATGTGATGCAATGGCATACACTAGCGCTGCGTCTGCGGGACTTCACGCAGAGCACTATTGTTTAGTCTACGATTGTTTATTGTTTCTGTGCTCTCATCTCTGTTTGTTTGGTTCTCACGGGTTCTCAGAGGTTCTCAGGTTTGGTATTATTCTAACTGTGCGTTTGCACTGGCGAAACATCACCACAAAATATGTTGAAATCTCTAGTTACTGTCAAACATTGTATGGAAAATTGACAGAAAATAGAGATCCCAACAATGATATTAAATTAAAATATCATTGGATCCCAACATGTTTTGTTGGGAATGTTTCGCCAGTAAGCGTTTGCGCCAGTAAGCGCCAGTAAACGCATAGTAAGGGTCTGTTGTTTGTTGTCGTTACTGTGCGTTTGCACTGGCGAAACATTTCCAACAAAACATGTTGGGATCTCTATTTTCTGTCATGTTTCGCCAGTGCAAACGCACAGTTTCCAGCAGCCACAGAGCATGTAACTTTACCAGCAGCTTTTTATCTTTTATCGATGTTATTATATTATAGAAATATCGTAAGGACTACCCTATAAGCCGCCATTTTATTTTCTCACTAAAGTGTAGGTATGCACGTTTTTCTTGTAGGTATGCCAAGTCCATATGATTTATAAGTCATTGCTTTTTACCATTGACATATAATATGATTTATAAGTCATTGCTTTTTACCATTGACATATAATATGATTTATAAGTCATTGCTTTTTACGGACATTATCTATGGTTCTACGCAAGCGTCAGTTTTTGGTGTGTTCTGAAGCATAAGATTACAAATTATTTAAATGATTTCTAAAATATTTTTTACGAAAGTTCTTATATTTTATTCAGCCTTTTTAAGATGAATGAATTGTTTTTTAAAATTAATAGTAATATGGTAATAAAACTGATACTAGCTTATGTAAAGTTTTTATGAATTGAACGTCAAAGATGTATCTTTTCGTTTGTTTGACTTTTGGAACGCATTCGCATTTTTTTTAGCATCGCACTTCGCGGAAATGTGAAAATAATGTTTTCATTTTGTGTTTTTGTGATTTTTAAACTGCAATGACATTTGTCTGTAGTAATTAAAACATTTTCTGTCATCCTTGTAATGTAAATATTTAGAAAAAGTAGTGTACATTAAATTATATTCATATATAACCTCTGTTTAATTTTAACAATATGAATCCGCAAGTTTGTTCGATTTGTCGTAACGAAAAGCCCGTGAATACGACTGATAATCGGCTGGTGACGGAGAGCTGTGGTCATGTGAAATGTATGGAGTGTTTACTGCACGAGAAGACTGGTTGCCAAGCTTGCCTTATTGAGAAGTCAAAGTCGACGATTGAGGAGGCTTTGAAAGAAAGTTTAGACGAAAAGCTGGTGGACGACTGTCTACCGGCAGAGACTGATGACAAGTCGTGTGACGACGAAATCGTTATGGAGATACAGTGTGAGATTTATGATGAATTTTATAAGAAGAAAAAACTTGAAACTTCACATATTAAAGTAGAAACAGGTAAGATTCATTACTTTGAAATTTCGAATAGTAATCGTATTAGAGTCAATGTGTTTGCAAAATTAAATTAAACCAAATAGAGAAGCTTGTCTGTAAATAATGCAAATATTATGCTGCAATGTGTACTGGCTGGATGCTGTCACAAGAGTGTTGGAAGGAAGGTTTGTTTTTTCAGGGCATTGTTTTACCTATTTATGAGGAAAACATCCAAACATAGATCTATTCTATAGTTGAGAGTCATGCAGTGGTAACACTTAGTATGCATGATTCTAACCATTTGCCTTCTATTGCATTACTTAGTAATTTGGAAGAAGTGAAGAAGTGCACAACATATATATTTCATTGATATTTTTCAGATGCAAATGGTAAAATGTTTGTGTGCACTGTGTGCAAGAAGAAGTTCCATGCTCGGAGCCAGGTGGCATACCATGCTTACTGCAATGGACAAAGGAAACCATATCAATGTCCTGAATGCAACAAGGTAACAATATTTTAAAATTTAGAAGTAAAAGTGTACTGGTGCACCATCCTCTGACCAACCCTTTGGGAATAACAGGTGTGATGTTATGTTATGAAATACAATAGACGATATTTAGTAACTTAATCCGCTTAACTGTTCTTAAAGAGTTACGAGAGGCTTCTCGTAACTCTGTAAGAATTCGACACGTGTTTCGCCTCTCAACAAGGCATCCTCAGGATGACGATAGACTCTTTGTAAACTCGGACATGACGTGTTGCCACGACAAGAGCCAAACGCTATGTATACTTTGCATTCGGCTTACAGAGTTCTCTAACTCTTTAAGAACAGTTAAGCGGATTAAGTTACTAAATATACATCCTCTATTGTATTTTATAATGGATTTCTGCAAAGTCACGCCTCAGTCAATTAAATATGTTATATAAGCTGCTCTCGCATTGTACGGAAATCCTATAGATACAGTGCGAGATCAGCATAAACCGGAAATGTATAGCTTGATGTGTAGCCATGTGTACCTAGTTAATTAGATATTGTTGATATCAAGAATGGCTGAAGAGCTTCAATACTCTCCTGCATGCGTAGCATGAACGCCATAGAAACGGGTTTTGTTGACAGAAGAATAGACAAAATGACAATCACAATCTGTCATTTTGTTGACAAAACCCGTTTCTATTTTGGTCATGCTACACGTGCTGTATTACTAAAACTACAATGATAATCCATTTGTTTATCAAGAGGTGGTGCCAATATTTTACCCATAACTGTTAATTGTGTGATTAATTGAAAGTGAATTGATTGACAAATGATGAGTCTATTTTTATACACTTGTATTTCATGGGATTATTTGGCTCATCCTCCATCCATCGGTTAATTATAATTTTTTTTTTTTTTTTTGGGTGTGAAATCATCAAATGACTTCTCCCGCTCTGGGCGGAGCGGAAGGGCGTGTGAGACTTTTACTGACTAAAACCCACCCGTGTTCCTACCCTTGCCTTGCCAGGGGTCACGTTTTTCCCTTTGGACTACCCGCAACCCCGGATTTGGCTCATCCTGCAGTGATAATCATTATTTGTTTCACGTCATGTTATACATTTATATAGATGGCCAAAATTATAGTCAAATTATAAGCATTTCAAAACCTAGGGTTAATGGACAGCCATTCTTGTCAAGCAGGTTTTAAGTTTCATGTTTCCGTGTTCAGGGGTTTAGGCTGTGTTGTTGACTTGTTGTCTGTCAGGCATAAAACTTCAATGTTTAAAGATAGTTAAAAGAAATAGATAATATTTCAGACATTTGCCACAATGTCGCACTACAAGTACCACATGCGTGTGCACCGCAACGAGCGCACGTACCCGTGTGACGTATGCGGCGAAGGGTTCTTCCAGATGTCGAAGTTGCAGAGACACAAATTGAAGCATACTAGTGAGTACTAAGTTCCATATTAAAGTTAAAGAGATTATTAAGAAAAAAACTGGGCTAAGAATTGGACCTTGTGGTATACTCATTAGAAACATGGGTGCTACGATTGTGATATTTATTTATAATCTGTTTTATTATGTATTTTGTCTTTTAGATCATGTACTCTTCAAAAATTTCATAAAAGATTTTCTGTGTATTCCACTGGTTTAAAATGTGCCTGGATATTGTGATCAACATAATGAAAAGCTTGATTGCAAGACAAACATCAAATTATTAGAGAATAAAAATTCTTAATTTTTTGGCATTTTGCAATGGTATAGCCATTTCCAGATTTGTGATAAACTCTGTCTGTTTGCAGAGGAAAAGAAGTTTGCTTGCAGTGAATGCAACAAGGCGTTCAACAACTTAGCGTCTCTACGCAAACACGGGCTCACGCATACAGACGAGCGCCCTTTCTCGTGTCCTACCTGCGGGAGCAGATTCCGAGACAGTTCCAACTTGAGGAAACACGTCCGCAAACACGGTGAGATGAATGCTTCATCTTTTTTGCAAATTATTTGCGACACATTTTAAAATTAGGTTACTGATATGCCATTTATTTGTTAGAAGAAATGTAGGAGCATTATTTATTACACATTACTAGTCCTGTTTCTTTATTTTTAACAATCAATTCAAACTATAGCTGCCTTGTTCGTATTAATGCATGCTAGTATGTCGTAGAAAGGAAGTGCGCTTGCGGCGGGTGGGGCGGGTGCGTGCGAGGCTGCGGCGCGGGCCGCACGGCCGTGCGGCGCCCGCACCAGTGCCCGCGCTGCCCGCAAGCCTTCCACTCCAGCAAGGATATGCGCAGGCACGCCGCCGTCCACACCGGTATGTATGATGAACTCACTTTATATCTTTGCCTATTTAACTTTATTCATTTCATTACCCGACTGCCCCAGAAAGAGGGTAATGTTTTTCGAGAGTATGTATGTATGTATGTCTGTCTGTCTATTTCTTTGGCACGCTCTGTAGCCTAAACGGCTTGATGGATTTTAACATAGGAGGTGTCGTTAGATTCGTCTTAATCGTGGAAGTGACATAGGCTATATAATATTTATGTATTGCATCTGCAAGTACAAAAAAAGGGAGGGGAAGGTTTTTTTAAAAATAAATTTCAACAATATTGGTATCAAATAAAAGCTGGTAATGAGTCAATTCCAAATTAAGATATATATTAATAAAACTAAAAAACTTGAAATAAAGAAACATGTTCAAAAAACAAAAAACCCGACTGCAAAAACACATAACTGAAAAGAGAAAAACAAGCATTATAATCTATAGAATTTTGGTATCGCAGGCGGGGACAAACAAAAGTTAGGTACACCATATTTCCGGTTATTATTGTTTTATTATTATTGTCCCCGCCGTTTGTAATAACCGGAAATATGGTGGACCTAACTTTTGTTTGTCCCCGCCTGCGATACCAAAATTCTATAGATTATAATGCTTGTTTTTCTCTTTTCAGTTATGTGTTTTTGCAGTCGGGTTTTTTGTTTTTTGAACAATTTTCTTTATTGATAATATTCTTTTTTTAACATTGTTCCAGTCCTCTCATATTGTGCAAGACTCAGTCCAGTCACAGAGTTTATTTGTTTTCGTTGCAGATTCCAAGCCCTTCGGCTGCAAAGTGTGCAGCCGTCGCTTCAGAAGAAAAGACAACCTTGAGCGACACATACGCAACACACATCCAGACTATGTGCCTGCAACCGCGGTTGATTGCGACGAGGCCGTGCTCAAGCAAATCCGGGCCAACGGACATGCCTCTAAACTTGACGAAAAAGACGAGAAAAGCAAACTAGAGATTCTCAACCCTCTTCCACCTTTACCACAAGAAGTAATACAGAAACACTTGCACGAGAACGGCAAGAAGCAAGATAGTGCCGAACCAGACAAAACTATTGATAAGTCTACAATTTTAGTCGCTAACAATGCGCGTCAAAGCGTCATTGTTGGTAACAAGACAGCTAACGTCGAAGCGAAAGCCGCCACGAGTCCTCAGGAGTGTGAATATGTACATAAAATTAGAAAAGCGTCTATTATACCCTTACCGCCTATAGATTTGCGGAAAATGATAGAGTTAGAGGAACAAACTAATTTAAATAATTTGGATTTGGGTGCTCCGCAGAAAGATAAGAAGACTTTGTATGAGAAGATTTTGTATGGAGATAGAGATAGGAGAGAGAATGAGGAGTCTAATAGTGACTCGGGTCCTGGAATACATTGGAGGAGAAAGTTGAAGCAATCTGTTTCTATAGGTAAATCTCGACCTAAATCTATTCTGTACTTAAGTGGGACTGGGCCGCACATGTCTGCCGCATGCAGGTTTACAAATGGGCTAAGAGGACCACCAATTGGATCCCATTAAACGCACAACGCCATCGCGGCAGGCCGAGACGAAGATGGCGGGCATGGGGTACCAATTCGAACAAATTATAATTAGTCTTGAAAAAAGATCATAGATGGCAGCATAGGTAACAATTATGAAATTAACAGTCACTAAAAAGCGATAAACGGAAGATTTTGGCTGAAGTAAGATTAGTAAAAATCAAAACTTCCTTGTTTAATGCTGATTTATCTATTGTAACTCATAAATCTCGTATTTTCAACAAAAAAAGATAAAACCTTTTTGTTTAGGGCTCTTTGCAATAGATGGCGTTTTACTCAATTTGTCATAACTGTAGTACATTGAGCCTGACAATAGCCCGACTAGGGAGGTCTCATTTCTTTGTATGGGATTGGGTATCTGTACGTAGTATTATATTATCTGTGATGGCGGGCGAGCTTGACTTCTACCGAGAGGACTGGCTGACACTAGCAAAAGACAAAATTGTGCGTAAAAGGGAGAGGCAGGCCTTTGCCCTGCAGTGGGACAATACAGGCTAGTTAGATATACTCTGTACAATGTTTCTCTTGAATCGCGAACATAAAGTGAAGAGCGCTTGGTTTTGTATCAATTGCCGTGCCCCCAGCGCCCAGCTAATAAATCGACAAATAAATATTTACGACGAATATAGGGTCGTAGATATTTATTGTGTATGTCCCTAAAAAACATTTGTCGAATTAATCCGACTGGGGCTGGGTTTACTCAAGTAAAATATACATGTTTTCCGTTTTTCTTTTGCAGATTTGAAATGACATGAAGGCTGAGTCGAAGCAGGGTGGGCATGAAAGGTAGTACTAGTATACAATCAATTTTATATGTATTTAATGCATATTACGATTAAGATAATGAAATGTTCTATGTATACAAACCGCGGTGATTACGTCGCTCTATACTTTATTGAGTGTTTTCTTCCAACGTACTTCTTTAGCAACAATGTGAGTTTACTGGTAACTGTGTGTGTTGATGGAGAACTTACAGCCTTGGTAATACAGTTACTGTGTTTTTGTAATTCAGTATCCCTAGCATGAACATAATGATCCTAACAATTCCCATTTATCAAAGTACTAGCTGCGCCCCGCGGTTTTACCCGGAAATGTCTCGATCTCGTGGGAATATCGGGATAAAAGCATCCTATGTCCTGACTCAGGTCATGGTCTACCCATGTGCCAAATTTTATCCAAATCCGCTCAGCCGTTTTAACGTGGTAAACAAACAAGCTAACACACTTTCGCGTTTATATTATTTGTTAGGATAGTTAGAATTCGTTGAGCTCACATTGCGCTGTTGTTCTTGCTGCTGAACTTATATAATTTTTTTTTGGTGACAATATAGGGTGAAATTAAACTAGCTAGCGAAACTCTGCAGACGTGATGGGTATCGAAATCTAAACATGATACAAAAAAAAAAAACTGAACTCATACTTTAAGGTTGCACTAGTCGTTATTTTTCTATACTTTCGGGGGAGTATTACTCCACTGTTTGATATTAAACATCCTAAACATGATATCGTTTTGTCTAATTATTAATGTTGTCTGTGCGGAAACAGAATAGTAAAATAAAAAAAACCATTAGCTAACAAAGATTCGCCTTTCTTGCTAAGTTTAACGCAACTTTGGGTGTATATAAGTAATAAAAGAAGTATAACATTTCCAAAACAAAGTCGGCACCGACACAGCATGATTATCGAAGAGTAAACTTTATTTGTAATTGATGTAGGCAGTGGCTTTTTCATAAAACCCGATTTTCCAAAGGAGTTTTCGTAAATTTTTATGCACTCGTTTTACGTAAATTGTTCGCAACGTTGTTTGTATGGTTCCGAACTAGACGTTGTGAGTGTATGTATACTAGCGGCTAACTGCTCATCACTGATACTATCTCTGTCGGAAACGATGCCAGGTGATACAGCGTGCTTTTTGCCACGCCCACTAGTGAGTTCGAGCCCGCGACTAGTTTAACCTTAAGTAACAACAGTACCACCGATCGTTGATCCCTAAAAACAAATCATCAAATCTTTTTAATTTGGCGTGTTTAGGTATTGATACCCATAACGTCTACGGAGTTTCCCTAGCTAGTTTTATTTGACCCTGTATAAAGGAGACAATACAATTTTGCATGATGTTCGTGCTAGAGATTCTGTACAGGTTGCTATGCAAAACTTAACCAGTCAATGTTACTAACACTAGTTTGTAAGTGCGTCCAAGACGCGTTAGTTTAAGAAGTTACATATAGATATAGCTGTCAGATAATACATTATCCATGTATTATAACATTTATAAATATTAGATTTTAACATGTTATACAAAAAGTTTTAAATTCAATTTATTTACATTGGACGTTTCTGGCAGAGGACCAAATGTTGTTTTTATGTTTTGATCTCGAAAAGGGTTTATTAACGAATTAATTTGTTTTTAATTGGAATTGTTGGGACTGAGATGTGGGGGTTTGAGACTGATTGAAAAGGGGGTAGGCAATGGTATCTAGTAGTGAAAGTGTTTCGATTTATATATTTTTTAACGTCTTCTATGTATAAAAATGTCCTTTTGCATAATTAAATGAATTTATAAATAATACTTTTTACGGTAACGTTAGAAATTATTGCTGGAATGAAAAATAGGCGACTGTGTTTTTAATATTATCACAATAAATGCTCATATAGTTAGATTGGTCTGCCAAAAGAATCTAAGAATGTGATAAAAGCGGTTATTTGAGTCTGGAATTTTGTAAAAAAATATATAAGTAAATAAAATATGTAATATTAGTTTTTTATAATGTCGACTGAAGATCATGATCTCTGACGTAAGTTGATCTCACGTATTTTAAGTTGATGTTTAACATTACCGTGCGGTACATAAACTCGTTCACTTCGCCTAATTATGATTAAAATAAAAAGTTAGCAAATTAACCATTTCAATAAATAAATAATTACTATAATAATAGCGATTCCGTTTGAGTAAATAATGGTGTATTACTTCCGATGATGGTATAAAATAACTGAGGTTGTGATTTGTATGTGTAGCCACATTAATTTCTTTGCTAACAATAATATAATCGAAATCAAATAACATCAGACTTCCATTATATTAGGGTGACTGGTGATGACTTTACTCATAATTATTAACAACTTTTACTACGGGACCTAACTTGAAATCGGGAAAAAAATGTTCCCTACATTTTGACGAGTTATGCGAACGCAAATGTACCAGCTGCTTTTTTTTTCGTGATTTTGTTTTGGTCCCGTAGTAAAAGTAGTTCATAATGATGAGTAAAGTCACGTGTTTAAGTATCGGTCACTAATTACTAGTCACCCTTTAAAACAGTAAACAGGAGGAGCAGGAGGTTTTTTTTGTTTTAGAATTTGTTTACCAGCACGTTTTTGATGTATCAATGAAGCAATAGGCTGTGGTGTACTATTGTACACCCAGTCCCACAGTAGGTACCCGATTACTAGAATGGTTCCGTAAATAGTCAATTTTAATGAAACCGATATTTGTAATATTATTATGTAACCATTTGTATAATTAATTAAGTACTTAGTTAAATGAACATAACTCCCTAAGTGAACGAGACAGTAATACAAGTAAGTACTGTGAAGTAAACGAAATAATAACGAGCCTTTTTAGTTAGTCATCTGTTTATAATATCATCATTGTAACCATTAACACAATCATGAAATACGTATTTTTTACTATTGATATCTGTATTTTGCTAATATTTTATATCTAAACGTTTGTAACTACATGAACTTAGATACAAATAAATAAATTGAAATGACTCCACATTTGTTTTATTATTATTAATGACCAGTGAGTGTCCGATCACTACCTGAATCTATTGCCAGTTGAAACTATTCTCTTGGGTTGCAGCCAATTTTTTCTTGTAGTGTATTAGGGAAATGTACAGAGACGAACTGACTGTATACTATATACTTCTTTAAATAAAATACTGGTAGCACACGTGGCTGAGCAACGATTTCACTTTGTCATGTCATAGTATAAAATTCGATCAATCGAGTCGCGAATAAAAGAAGAACATGCAGTCAAATCCATCGCCTTACTTGTATGATTTCGTTACAAATTACACCAGCCAATTTAATTGCACCTCTCACGTTGTCATGATTTAACCGCCTCTATTGTCTAGTGGTTAAGCCACCTGTCTCAGACCCAGAGGTCCCAAGTTCGATTCCCAGTGGGAGCAAAATTTTCTGCTCGGTTTGGTTGGTGGTAGGGCTTGTTCTAAAGTCCGTTTGGTTAGCTACCACCGTTTTATCTAAGTCTGTCGCCATAACAACAATGTTAACAGCATTGTTGTGTTTCGGCAGTTAGAGATAGCCAGTTCCTCTGTGGTTAAGGATTCCGGGTGAAACTCGATTCCACCTTCGGCCTGATCATCGCTTACCATCAGGTACAGGAGAGGATACAGGACAAGAGCTTCCCCGTTGTATGTAAAAAAAAAAATCGACTGCGATTCCTTGACTGATGAAATTAGCCAAGCAAGCATTCCTTGTTCAGTTGATATGCAACTCTTTTATTATAAAACAGTTTACTCACAACTAAAATAACATAAATTCAAGTCAAAATAAATCTAAGATTTACTAAATCCATATCTGTTGGCTAGTTCACAGATAAATCACTGAAAAGGTATTATGTAAGCGCAGACTACTGGCTAGCTCTAGTTCACAGTCAATGTTACTACGAACGTCCGCATTCCACCGGGGCGATGGACATCGTCGCGAATATCACCGATCTGTTCAAAAACAGTGACTGGAAGGAAATAGTCCACCGATACCATGACCATCCTGAGAGGAATAAGCTGCTGTGGGTATACCCGAGTGAAGAGAACTTCTGTTTCGTTAAGACGTGCTTGGCCGAACTGCAGTGTGACCGGATTGTGAGCATCGGCTGCGGGAGCGGCCTACTCGAGTGGATGATCACTGAAGCTACCGGTAAATTCTATTGTATTTTGCGCTTCCGGTATCTGAGAAAAAACGTGTGTCGAAATGAGCATGCCTACTCTTTCAAGACGGTTATAAATGGCGCCAGATCTATTAAAACGTCACTTCTGGCTTTCTGGAGCTCATAAAATATTCTATGTTATAACTCAAACTAAGATTTTTATAATGTTTTGTTAGGACACATTATATTTATTATTTTTTAATAAAAACATATTGTCTTTAATATTCCAGGTGTGCCGGTGTCAGGCATTGAGGTAGACGGAGCGTGGTGGCGCTGCAAGTACGCCCCGCCCACTTTTATACCCCTCCACTTCACTCCATCGGAAATAGACAAGGACACAATCACTTTACTGCAGAGAAATAAAAACACTGCTCTACTGTTCTGTTATTTCAACAATCGGAAGGCGTTTGATGACTATCTCAAGTATTATATCGGGAACGTGTTGATTATCATCGGTCCACACCAGAAAGGGGTCCACACTGACCCCCAGCCATTTAATGACGTCACAGATGACTGGCTCCTCTACAAGTCGCAAGAAATTAGAAGCAGTGGAGATTTCATAGTGGTGTATACAAAACTAAACGTAGAAACACATTCCATTTAATAAATAATAATAATAAATATTTACAATGATCTAATGGTTAACAGTCTTTTTATAAAATTTCGCCTCGAGCACACAGTATAGATTACATTTTTGACGAAGTGTGGTCGAGACTTTAAACGCAGATAAACAACAATATTATTTGTTAAGCAACATTCACTTCCAGCAGTTATTTACAATGTACTATTTATATTACATTTTACTATACATAACTTTAAAATTATATGTATCAGAATTGGAAACCCATCATACGTTAATTAAAAGTATACACTTGCTTGATGTCTTTCAATGAAAATAAAATAGCTAGAAAATATTGCTTAACAAATAACTGGAGATAATAACGACATCACAGAAGGGAGTTTTTAGCTACAATAGGAATAAGAGATTCATTAATCAGTTTTTCATGAGTTCAATGTTTTTAACATTGATTTTGTTTGTGGTCGGTCTTACAGCAGTGTTCATCATAGGATCCATCACACTTTGAGTGCAGGTCGGCGACTCGTTCCCGGCGCCTTCACTAGCCGAGTCCAACAAGTCCTTTTGGTTGATCGTCGGCACTTCACTGACCATCCTGTTGATGTCATCCTGCTGGAAGCCGGTGTCGCTGTCTAGGAAGTGGAAGTCGCTGTGCGGATACAACCCCTCCAGGTTATAGTACATGTCTAACCGCGGCAGCAGCTTGTTGTCGTCCGAGTTGTCATCGATCTCTATGACGTCGTTCTGTTCCTCCGATATCGGCTGTAGGGTAACTCCAGACAGATCCATTAGTCCCCCCGTATAATTTTCTCCCACCAAGTTGTCTAAAAAGAATTTGTCCATTGTGATGGCAGGTGAGTTCGCTGGTTCGTTGCTTATTTGTAAACTGTAGAAGGAATCTGATTTAACTTCGTTCTTAATTTCGCTCATATTTTTATGTATTTCTTCGAGCGGCGGCGACGCTTTATATTCGCGGGCTAGAGCCGAATTGTTGAGAAGATTAGCGTTACACATTCTTTCCAAGCTCGGCGACTGCGTGTTTTGTTTGATTGTACTCTCTAGTTTGATGTAGCTGGGGTCGGTGCTTTGTATCTTTTGCGGCGGAGGGAGCATCGTCATGGCGTTGACGTTAATTTGCTGGTTGAAAGAGAATATTTGTGGGTTGTTGTTCATTTCGTTGTCGACAGGCGTGGTCGCCGCGTCCGTTAACAGCGGCTCTTGAGGATACTCCATTATATTGCTAGGAGACTCACTCAGCGTCGGCTCCGGCTGTAGCTGCATGAACTGCGTCGTGATCAAATTGTTGAAGGTCACGGGACCGCCTAGTCCAAATCTTTCATTGTCCTCCAGTCTCCTGAACGCCATCTTCTGCTGAGAGTGGAACATGTTCTCTTGATCAGGGCCCTTCAGTATTAGATTGCTCTTCACAGATATTTTAGGTTTCTTCCTCGGAAGTCCTTCGGGTTCCATCGATATGTTTACGGGAGAGTTACTGGAAGACAGTACGGGCAATATCTGCGTCGGATTTATTATTGGACCCGATACTTTAGTTCGCGAAAATGATATCTTGTCGGCAGGTTTAAACGTTATATTGTTGCGCAGGGATATTTGTGGCGCGGGAGGCAACCGGATCGGGAAGTTAGCCATGATGTTGTTAGATATACTGCTCGGTATCGAACAGTGATTGACAGTTAGAGGATTGACGTTATTATTTTGTAAAAGACTTTGTTCCATCGCCACAGTAGTGTTGAGGAATCCGTGCAGATTAGAGGGAGTGCCGTAGGTGAGCATCGGGTGCTGCGCCTGGTACTGGTGCTGCTCCATCATCGTATCGTTGGAGCTCTCGGAGATGAGGCAGTCCGAGTTGTTGTCCTCTTTGCCCAGGTCAGTGGGCATTATTTGAGTGTTGTAGTCTGTCTGCTGGGCGTTGGTATTTGCGGTGGTGCAGTAGCTCTTCGCATAGTTCTGCGGCAAGTTCTCTGAATAGCTGTCACAGTCGTACACTTCGATCGGTATTTCGTTGACAGTCTTCAGAGAAGCTTCTGTACTTGGTTCGGTATTTATGATAGCATCTTCGTTGTTTTTCTTTGCTTCGCTGGGTATCGTCCACGCGGGCTTATTAGCTTTGCCATTGTTCATTTTTATGAGTGCCTGTATACTTTCTTTTTCTGTGTGGGTAGTGAGATGTTGGAAGTGCTTCTCTTTGCTGACACATTTGAAGGGACAGTACGGACATCGATGTACGTCGCTCGTGACGTTGGGATGTACGGTGATCATGTGTTTGGTGAACATCGTCGACTGGATGGCCGTATATGGACAATGTTTACATTTGTACACATTCTCTTTTGAATGTTGTTTCTTATGTCGCCGCAAAGCGTTGTGATCGCCCGTCCTGTAGTCGCATTGGTCGCATTCAAAAGGTTTGTCACCTGGAAAGAAGAATATTTTGTTCATGTAATGGCATGTATATGAATTGCAATGATTTCATGCCTCGGTAGGAGTTAAAGACCGTGCACGCTGCTCACCAGCGGCACGTCAAAGAAGGGAAATGAGCCGCAATTTTCAAAGATACTTGGACTTATTGCACTTGAAATATATTCCATGGGAACGTACTACTGGGACATCATACCTAATAGCCAAGGAAAAGGTCATTGACTCCTACCGCTGCGCCCGCGATGCCGTCAACTAAATTAAGTATTTTGTTACGCGTAATATTGAATCTAAAAAAATAAAATAAAATAAAAAAGAGATAAAAAGCTAATCTGGACTGGTCTGATTTGGATCTGGGGGAATCTGTGATATCTTTTAAACTATTTATTTAAATGATTTGATGTCACAGCATATTTTTTTTTGTAAATTAAATACCCAATTTAAATAACATATTTTATTGGATAAGGGATTTATAATACCGGTCAAAATAGTTTCGGAATCGACATTTTTATTAAATTCTGAAAGATAAAAATGATTATTTGTGGGTCATCCTTAGAAGATAGACAATTATGCCATCGCGGACTTTTTGTTGAACTTTTTAAGATATACAATCCTGTAGAACATAATTTTTATTTATCTCTCACGGCTTACGCGGCGCACACCATTAAAGCTCCCAGTCGGCATGATTTTTTCCGACATCTTCAACAATAATCGTCATATTTCAGCCAATTTACACAAAACCTTGATGAATATACACCAAAACATTCCTCATGAATCACTCTGTCCATTGATGAAAACCTTTTGAAAATCTGTTCGGTACTTTTTGAGTTTATCGCGTTCAGACAGACAGACGCGGAGGGGGATATTGTTTTATATGTAAGGATACCTACTTTATTTCGAGCAGGTTGTTGGTAGTGCGCTGTGCGGCAAAGTTCCTCTTACGATGCGCCAATAATAAGGGGGTGTCCTGCGTGAGCGACGAATACGACGCGACACTACACGATGCAATGGTTCGTGGTGTCGCGTGTGGTCGCCCTCAAAACAAACACGTACAAATACGTCGCGTCGCATCGTATTCGTCGCTCACGCAGGACACCCCGTTAGTATTATTAGCATTGATCGGAAAAACCTCTGCCTGCTGTCAGCCTAGATAATGTTCATTACATTGCAATATACATACCAGTATGTGCCCTTAAATGCAGTTTGAGCTCTTGCTTCCTAGACGAGGAGTAGTCACAGTGTGAGCATTTGAAAGGCTTGAGCTTTTCGTGGACTTCTGCTATATGCATCCGCAGTCTCCCTTTGTTGATAAATTCTCGCTGACAGAGGGTGCAGCGCAGGGGGTTGGCTACTTCCTTGTGAATAAGCTTGTGCTTCGACAGCTGGTTTGAGTTTTTAAAACCCTTTGAGCATATGGAACCTGTAGAGGGTTCTATGATTAGCATAATGTGAATTTGGGGTCAAGCATATTTTTTTTTTTCTTTTTTTTTTTTGGGTGGTACATCATGAAATGACTTGTAAGTAGCCAGGGGCCACGGTATCCCCTTAGGACATCCCGCAACCCCGGCAGGCATCGATCCTAGCGGACCCCGTCAATTGTGCTGACATTTCTTTGAGGCTCGCGTGGAACACAACGCGCCGTCAACCTGGTCCTTATCGGACGGCGAGCTACCCATTGCTCTCCGTCCGCTGGGGTCAAGCATCTCATTATCTCAGGAAGCATTATCAAGAGTAATTACAGCCCAATTCAGCGGAACAGAGGAGAGTCGCTGCACAGTAACGAATTCAAGTGTCCGCGGGGTTGAGAGGTGGGGTACTGCGCAGGGAGTAACTATCTTCCGAGCCACTATTAAGTTTGAATCGAACTATACAACAAGTGATAAAAAGCATAAACTATTTAACTAGCAAAGTTTTATACTACGAGGGGTGTTCAATAAATAGTGAGAATGCGATACATTCTCTTTGGAAAGAACAATAAAAAACTTTTTTGCAAAAAATTAAACCGACGAAAAAAAACTGAAAAGCGAAAAATAAAATCATTTTTGCAAAAAAAGCGAAAAATAAAAAATACTTAACTATGTATTTAGTGACAAATTGATGACACATTCAACGAAGATCTATCAAGCTAACATTTTACGCTTTATGTAATTATAATATGTTTGTTTGGCGCCGCCTCAAAATTTGTTATTTGAAGGTCATCAATTTGTCACTAAATACATAGTTATTTTTTATTTTTCGCTTTTTTTGCAAAAATGTTTATATTTTTCGCTTTTCAGTTTTTTTTCGTTGGTTTAATTTTTTGCAAAATAGTTTTTTATTTTTAGCTTTTGAGTTACCATTAACCGCCTGGCCACGGGACAGTCGCTACAGCGAAAATTCGCGCGGTGCGAATGGCGAAGCGTCTTGCGACTAAAACAAATGTATAGAATATCTCGCCCCGCAAGACGCACCGCCGCCGCCGCGCCGTTCGCGCCGTCCGTTCCGTCCGTGGCCAGGCGGTTTTAATGTTTGCCTCAACCTCTGACCGTCGATGACAGTCATACCCCAGCTAGGTGTAAAGTTCTCATCAGGGGGAATGAAATAAGCCCAAACACGATGTAGCTGCTGTAAGCTGGTGCGGAGCTCTCGCGACTGTCTTCTGACTCCATCATCAGATCAACTCCAGGTCTTTATTGTGTAGTTGTGTCATCAGAACTACATATGTGTGCGAAATTACAACAGAATCGGTTCACAGTTGAAAATTCAGTACGTGAAACATCAATCAACCCCAATTTTTTTACACTTAGGGGTGGGTTTCAATTTTTATTTTTTTATGGGACCAACTTCGAGGTATACCCTTCCCAATAAAAAAAGAATCGTTCAAATCGGACCACTCAGCAAAAAGTTATGCGTGGTCATACATATAAAAAAAAAATATATATTTATTTATTTATTTAAACTTCTCGCACACATTAAGGTACAAAGGCGGACTTAATGCCTTAGGCATTCTCTACCAGTCAACCAAGGGTGGTGAAGAGATAAGATGGCAGGTGCTCTGAATAAGAGGAGAAACCGTAAAAAAAAAAATATTAAAAAGATATCTAAATGCATTATAAATAAAATAGGCACACAAGTACATATTATAGGTTATAAGCTTAAAATACACATACATACATATTATTAACTATAATATATACCTACATTATAATATATACATTTATATAGGATACAAGTAAAAAAAAGAGGTAATTGAGATGACTCTGCAATTTCCGCTTAAATGCATACCGACTGGTGGCCGTTCTGATATCAAGAGGAAGCACATTCCATAGAAGAATGGACTGAATATGAAAGGAAGAATGAACAAAGTCAGAAGTATGAGAAGGACAAAGTAGAAGAAGATTGTTGGAAGAACGCAAATTCTTAGCGTGTGAAGAACAAATATATTGGAAGTGAGACATAAGATAAGAAGGTGGGGTGGGAGAGTTCAGAAAGGAGAAAAGCGTGGTCAAAGCGCGTAAACTTTTTCTTTGGCGAATGGACATCCATTTGAGCTCAGACCTGTAGCTCGACACATGGTCATATTTCCTCAGGTTGAATATGAACCGGATACCATTGTTGAGCAGTCTGTCGAGTTTATCCAGCAAAACTGCATTCAAGTCAAAGTAGCACACGTCACCATAGTCGATGATAGGGAAAATTAAAGTCTGCACAAGCATAGCTTTCGTCTTAGCGGGCAAAAAGCTCCTCAGACGATACAGGGATCGCAGAGTACCGTTGACCCTTTGACTAACACTAGAAACCTGGCGTTGCCAGCTAAGTGTCGAGTCAAGATGCAAACCGAGATCTTTCACCGTGGGAGTAATGGGTATGACGGTACCATTAAATATAAGAGGAGGAAGAGAGCTAAGTGCCACCCTACCCATCATGCGCGAGCTTCCAATTACAATGGCCTGACACTTTGTGGGGTTTACTGACACCCCAAAACTATCAGACCACCTTTTGATTGAATCTAGATCTCGTTTTACATCTGCTATAGCGTCCGATAAACTTTCCACCCGCTCAGCTGTATACAATTGAAGATCATCAGCGTATAGATGATACGAACACCGAAGACAGTGAGTTATGAAATTAATGAAGATTGAGAATAACAATGGAGAAAGAATACCGCCTTGTGGAACACCAGCATTTAGGTCGCGCCAACTCGAAGAGCTCTCGTCAACGCGAACCGACTGCTGACGTCCCCGAAGATAAGAAGAGAACCATTCCAGGGCCTCGGGTGAAACCATAAGATGGGAAAGGATAGAGAGGAGAATATCATGACTGACGGCATTAAAGGCATTGGAGAAATCAATTAATACCAAAACGGTAACCTTGGTATCCTCCATCGCTTCTCTAATGTCACCAGTCACTTTAAGGAGAGCGGAGGCTGTACTGTGCCCAGGCCTGAAACCGGACTGAAAGGAGCTAACAAGGTTGTTGCGGTGAACAAACCCCGCAAACTGCTTATGTACGCAGGGCTCAAGCATTTTAGACAGGAATGGAAGAATGGAAATAGGTCGAAAGTGGCTGGGTAGGGAGGGATTTGAAATATATATACGTGTCGAATTGAGAACCTCCTCCTTTTTTTTTCGTCGGTTAAAAATAAATACTGGCAGGCATAGCCCAGACATTAGAGATGATAATAAAAAAAGCAATTAATTGTCTTTTGTTTTTTAAAAGTAGAAGTCTATTGTTTGCGTCGTTTCGGAACGTGTTCTTAAAAATGGATAAAATTGAAGTTCGCCCGGTAAATGGTAATAAAATATCTCTGCTTGAAAAATTTTACTACGGAGCAGGTAAATCAAGACTTGAGAGCAACATTAGGTAGGGGTTCATGCTCCTCCATATTCTACGGTTGCGCGTTGGTGTGCTGTGGCAGCTGAGTTCAAGCGAGGAAGAACTTCCACTAACGACGACCCACGAACGGGACGCCCCATATCGGCAGTGACTGAACAAATGATTAAAAAAGTTGAAAATATTGTCTTGGCGGATCGTCGTGTTACTGTTCGTTTTATAGCTGAAGAAGTAAAGATTTCGATAGGAAGTGTCCATCCATACTAATATTATAAATTCGAAAGTAACTCTGTCTGTCTGTCTGTCTGTCTGTCTGTATGTTACCTTTTCACGGCTAAACCACTGAACGGATTTCGATGAAATTTGGCAAGGAGATAGATGGCATCCTAGAGAAGGACATAGGGTACTTTTTGTCTCAAAAATAACCCCCAAGGGGGTGATATAAGGGATGAAAGTTTGTATGGGAAACTCAATATTTCTAAGTTGGGGATATGGAAATTCAAATTTATGCTTTTGGTAAGAAATAAAGAATTACGCTTTTCAGCGTTTTTGTAAAATCATCCCCCAAAGGGGTAAAATAGGGGTTGATTTTAAAATTTACATGTATTATTGATTATTTTTGTTGTCTCTTATTTTTAAGAGATTTAAGGTGTGGTTCAAGTGAGTCGGAACCGGATGCGGCACAGTTCACGGTGAGTCGGAACTGTCTGCGGTGATTGTGGCGATTGTGGTGATTGTGGTTCCAGTGAGTCGGAACTAGGGCTTCCAATACCGGGATCCCGGTATTGGCTAATACCGGGATCCCGGATATTTTTTGTCATTTTTCAATACCGGTATTGAAATGTCTAATACCGGGATACCGGTATTGGTGATTTTATTTTATAATCAGTAGACACTACAGTGAAACAATTTATTTTTATTACACATTATATTTCCAAACAATTTTGTATCTGGATAAGTTTTAAAAACTGCGTATTTTAATTATCTCGGTTTATTTAGACAGTTAGTTATATTGTATTAGCCCCAATGTTGAATTAAGCATTGCAAAAACAAATGGAGGGTGAACACGACCAAGACAAAATATTTAAGTGTGTCCAAAGGCCTGCACGACCTGCTGTCCGATATTACCATTCACGATAACATCTTTGCCTGTGTCAGCCAATTACTGTATCTTGGATCCTTAGATCTTTAGTAACGGACAAACCGATATATCTTCAGAAATAGGCAGGAGAATGATGGCGGCCAATAAATGTAATTTCAGCCTGCTAAGGTATTTTCGTTCAAAATTACTCTCAAGAAGCATTAAGGTTTTCCTCTATAAAACCTTACTAAGACCAACCCTGACATACGGCTCAGAATGCCGGGTACTAAGCAGAAAAGACGAGAACTCTTTGTTAGTATTCGAACGGAAAATCCTCAGGCGCATAATCAGTGCAGTGCTGGAAAATGAGCAATGGCGAACGCGGTACAAACATGAGCTCTATGAGATGTATGACGAGCCTAATGTAATAAAAAACATCAAAAAAGGACGTCTTCGATGGGCAGGAGCAGGAAGAAGAAGCAGGAAGTCGCAAGAATGGTCGAGATCCAAACTTTAACTAGATAGTAATCCGGATGGCAGGAGAAGTCGAAGGCGGCCCAAGCTCAGATGGTTAAAAGGCTTAGACCACGATTTAAGAACTGTTGAATTGAGAAATTGGAGAAAAAAAGCCGGAAATAGGTCACATTGGAGAAATATACTTGGATCAGGCCAACGCCCACCTGTGACTGTAAAGCCTCAGATGATGATGATTCCAGGCAGAGAGAATGTTTTCCTCGGTTACATAAGTATTTGTGCAACCGTTTAAGTAGCTCGCGCTCAGATAAAAGTTTAGATGCACTTTCCTTCCTACAAACTCATTTTCAGGAAGAAAGGACCGAAAAAATTATGAATTTGTGACTGATTTATTAGATTTAAGTTTAAAAAATATTTGTTTATTATTATTATAGCTGTTGAAAAAAAAAAGAATTAAGAAAAAAAAATTGAGTCCAATACCGGGATCCCGGGATCCCGGTATTAGAAAATTTCTATACGGTATTAATACCGGTATTGAAAAAATCCGGTATTCGAAAGCCCTAGTCGGAACCGAGTGCCGCACAGTTCACAGTGAGTTGGAACTGTCTGCAGTGATTGCGGCGATTGTGGTGATTGTGTTGATTGTGGTGATTGCGGTGATTGAGCTGATTGAGGTGATTGCGGTGATTGAGCTGATTGTGGTGATTGAGGTGATTGTGGTGATTTCGGTGTTTTCGGTGATTGAGGTGATTGCGGTGATTTCGGTGATATCGGTGATTATTTTTGTTGTCTCTTATTTTTAAGAGATTTAAGGTGTGGTTCCAGTGAGTCGGAACCGGGTGCGGCACAGTTCACGGTGAGTCGGAACTGTCTGCGGTGATTGTGGCGATTGTGGTGATTGTGGTTCCAGTAAGTCGGAACCGGGTGCCGCACAGTTCACAGTGAGTTGTAACTGTCTGCGGTGATTGCAGCGATTTTGGTGATTGTGGTGATTGCGGTGATTGAGCTGATTGAGGTGATTGCGGTGATTTCAGTGATTGCGGTGATTTCGGTGTTTTCGGTGATTGAGGTGATTGCAATGATTTCGGTGAGTCTTTTTGTTGTCTCTTATTTTTAAGAGATTTAAGGTGTGGTTCCAGTGAGTCGGAACCGGGTGCGGCACAGTTCACGGTGAGTCGGAACTGTCTGCGGTGATTGTGGCGATTGTGGTGATTGTGCTACCAGTGAGTCGGAACCGGGTGCCGCACAGTTCACAGTGAGTTGGAACTGTCTGCGGTGATTGAGGTGATTGCGGTGATTGCGGTGATTGAGGTGATTTCGGTGATTCCCCAGTGAGTCGGGGTGATGAGTCTAAGGGTGTTGACCAGGAATGCGCGTTCGCTGCATGCTGGTGGTCAGGATACCCGCTGAGCCGTGGGTGCTGGCTGGCTGTGTAACTCGCCTCACGAAAGCTTGCGGGATTGATGATGATGACGTCACGCTGAAGTAGTTGCACGAAGGCTGCGTTGACGTTCAGTCTCAGGGTCACCAATTTAGTGGTATGAGGAACAGGGTGTAAAGTTCACTCATCCACCATAGAAAAGGGAGGATCCTCCGACAAGACGGGTGTTATGTCGGGCGGGCAACTGCCCATAAGTTGATTTCGGATAGTCTTATCTATGTCGTTCGCGTGGTAAATTCTATGCGCGATGCAGGATTTGTGTGACATCATGTCTTTCATGCGTAGTTCGTATGTCGCGGTATAACCGCTACAAACATTACCTCCTTACTAATAAACGTTGTATAGCGTCTGTATAGTTAAACATATAGTATAGTTACAAAGCTTTGTCTTCTTCTTTCGAATGTCAAATTACTGACGACTGAAAGAGATCATTTTTTCATTTTGAGGTACGCAACCCTAAAATGTGCCTGTTACTTTTTCATGCCGTAACGGCTGAACGGATTTAGTTGAAAGGCGTATGGTCTTTTACCTAAATCCGTATAGGCCATGATCTGAGTTAGGATAGAGGATAATCTGAATCCCGGTAGTACGGTCCTGTGGGATATTTTCCGACCTTTACGCGGGCGAAGCCGCGGATAAAAGCTAGTAATATTATAAACGACCATTTGGGTATGAAAAAAGTGTCAGCGCGCTGGGTGCCCAGAATGCTTTCTGACGCGCAGAAACAAACTCGACTGAGAATTTCACAAAGCTGTTTGGATTTGTTACAACAAGATCCTGACCGATTTTTGGCTCGATTCATAACTATGGACGAAACATGGCTTCACCATTATGACCCGGAAACGAAACAACAGTCCATGACTTGGAAGCGACCGTCATCTCCAACTCCAAAGAAATTTAAGGCGATTCCATCCGCCGGAAAGATCATGGGCTCTCTTTTCTGGGACAGTCAAGGGGTGGTAATGATCGAATATCTTAATCATGGAGCTACTATTACGGGGACTATGTACGCAGGACAAGTAATAAAGTTGCGTGAGGAAATACGCAAGAAACGGCGTGGCAAACTCGCTAAAGTTGTTTTGTTTCACCAAGATAACGCCCCTGCGCACAAGTCCAGAGTTGCGATGGCTGCCATTCAAGAAGCTGGCTTCGAATTGATGGAACATCCTCCATATTCACCGGATCTTGCTCCTAGTGATTTCTACCTATTTCCGCGCTTAAAGGAACATCTCAGGGGCCAGAAATTCGAAGATGATGACGGAGTAGTCGCCGGCGTAAATGATTTTTTAAGGGATCAGGAAGATTTTTTTAGAAAGGGTATTTTAGGATTAGAGAAAAGTTATACAAAGTGTATAAACCTGAAAGGTGACTACGTCGAAAAATAAAATAACATATAGTAAAAGATAATTGCGTCTTACTCATTCTCACTATTTATTGAACACCCCTTGTATGTTAGAATATTTACTTTAACTTTGTGTTTTTTTATAGCTTAGGTAAAGGGCAAAAGTTGGAACTTTTTGCATCAACTATGCAAAAAAGTGCATCAAATATGAGGTTCTTCGTTGTATCAATGTTTCCAAATTATATAAGTTTTGAACCAGTATTCAGCCTGATTTGAGATAAGATAGATGTATATATATAGCTATATACTTACATATGCAAAGTTTTAACTTCTTATGACATTTCATGTGGACGTTGTGTAGTCTGTATCTACTGTATGTTTTAAAGCCGCAATCTTCACAGGTGGGCATCTCCATGTCCACCTCATGCACCTTCCACAGGTGTGTGTGCAGTGTGTCCACCGCTCCAAACACTTTAGAACACTCAGGACACACCAGCTTCCCATTCTTGTGGCATTGCCTGTGATATGCAAGCATCTGATCCTCTTTCATACAAATTCGGCATCCATTGACTAAACACATTTTTCCTTTTTCAACCTCTATACTACTTGGTTTCACCTCTTCAGTCAACTGATCAGCCTTCAGTAGCAGTGGAATGTGTGATAAATCTTTTGTTTGCGTTGGAGACAGTGTGGCTTCCATGGAGGGCTCCATGTAGCAAGGCTGTATTGATGCTATCAAATCTGGAGGGACGTTACCCACTTGGATCATGTTACATGATGGATTAACTGAGCCTGCATCAGACACACTCATATATTGTGAGATTTCATTTGAATACACAATATTTATACTAGCTTCCTGTATTATCTCTTTAGGATCAACTTTTTCAAAGTTTGGCGTGCTCATTTTGTGTAATTCATCTACAGATATAAATGCCACCCCTTTGGGCAACTCATTATTAATATTCACTGCATCTGGAACTATTTCTATAACTTGTGGTATTTTTATATCAGGCAAATTTTGTGGGATTGTCCCAGTTTGGGCTGCACGCGGTGGTTCAAGAATGGGACTCTCTTTTTTTAACTTTGCATTTTTAAGAGCAATTTGAACTAGACTTTTAATCATTTTCTTAATATCTTTGATGCCCATTTTATGATGGTTACGGAGATGTGTCCTGAGAGTTTCCTCAGCGTCAAACACACTGGTGCAGCCAGGACAAGGGATCTGAACGTTATCGGATAGACCATTGCTCTTGGCTAAATCTGGATGAACGGTGAACAGGTGAAATTTTATGTCGTCTTCGGCCAGCGCCATGTAAGGACAGGCTTCACACTTGAAAAATGAAGTGGATCCAACCGACTTTTCTTCGTAAGACATGACCTTCTCCTTCACTGCAGGCTTTGTTTCGGTTGGTGTTTGATTCGCCATTTTATTTAAATTTAGTACGTAGCATTGAGTAGTCATGTTTCGCGGCACAAAAGGCAATTTATTTATTTTACCATTATAAATTCACAAAATATGTACAGTGTATTCAAAACAGCTGTAAACATCAATGGCACATCAGTGGCCATTTTCGACTTAACGAAGAAAAAAGAAGACAGAATAATACTAGTGTCTCTCTATTGGGCAAGAATGACAAAGAGAACAATGAATAAATATGCTAAAGATACTATTTCCGCTAGAGGAGTTGCAAACTGCAACTCACAGAGCACTCCGACTCCGATCCAATCATTTGACAAATCAAGACAGATGTCAACTGATCAAAGCTGATCCTAACCTGTGTCACAATGGTGTCACATGTGAGGTTTAGTCGATTTACGCAGTACTTCTCTAAAATGGTCTATGATTATTATACTGACGTTTCGTTTATTGTAATTTACTTGTCTATGGCCGGCAAATTGCCTGACGACGTATCATACTGATGTCAGTGTTTAGCATCGTGTAATATTTCTTATCAAAAGTAAAGTAAAAACTACTAAAATGAGCGTGAGTACACCGATATTATAATATACCTTCGATGTTTAAGTTATGTACAAACTCATATTGCAATTTTACATTGTTATTTCAGCTGGAAATTGAATCGATGATACGCTACACGTCGCCGATCAACCCGGCAGTTTTCCCACATCTTACACTACTTCTCCTCGGCATCGGCATCTTTTTCACTGCGTGGTTCTTCGTTTATGAAGTTACTAGCACTAAAGTATCAAGAGATTTGTTCAAAGAGTTATTGTTATCACTGGTTGCCTCCCTATTTTCTGGCTTTGGTATTCTCTTCTTATTGTTGTGGGTTGGAATCTTCGTGTGATAACTCAGAATAAATTAGTTTGTAAGCTATGTATAATATAGCATTCCGAGTGTGGTTGGCACGAAGATTGGTTCTGTTAGACCAAATGTTTGTTTGTATTCATAAATTTTATATTTAAGAAAACACTCGTTTTTATTTCACTTGCTAAACTTTATTACCATTTTTATTGTTAATGCGATTGTTCTGATATGAATATAAACTTAAAAGTATGTTCAACAATGAGCACTTAACGTAAAATCTTGAACATTCAACCATCACGCAAGCAAAAGATTACCCACCCCCGGAGTTCCTAGTATTTAATCTATTTCTATGTAGAGTTCTACTTCTAACACCCTTATAACATAAGTAAGTAAAAGCAATTATAACAAAAGTTAACATTATAATATACAATAACTTAATTATAAACTTATTAAATTAAAACTTATTCTCCTAATTTGTGCCGAATTGTGCTCGGTTGTTGGCAATAGGCTCCTATTACATGGGACTTAAAAATAACGGGAAATATGGGTGTACCTACTAATGGTCACCTCTGCCTAAACCTTCAGGGAAAACGCGTGATGTTATATTACTCTCCTAAAAACAGTCATGATGGCAGGCTTGTGCTGTTATTTCTCTCCTAATAAATTCAATTTCCAATAAAACTATTGTCTGATCAGAAAGCAAGACAAAAGAAACACTATTCACTTCAAATAAGAATGATGATAACTAAACCAAAAAGTTTGAAATAGTTGTGATACGACAATAATATTGTAATGTGCTAAGGTTTACTCACCAACCCACCTAGTAATTTTTTTCTCTTGTCTTTCTTTACATTTGAGGAAGAAGGAGAGGAGCAGTTTCTCTTCTGACAGTGGGGATAATAACTGCCACTTGCTCAAGTCACTTCAGATGTCGCTACTATCGCGTGTCCAAGAAATTTACAGCCAGCTGTCACTTTCCATACATTTTTAGGGTTCCGTACCTCAAAATGAAAAACGGAACCCCTAAAGGATCACTTTGTTGCCCGTTTGTCTGTCTGTCAAGACCCTGTTTCTCAGGAACGCGTGGAGTTTTATTACGTAGGTCTACAGCCCCTTGGAACTCTAAAAAACATCAAGGTTCTAAGTCAACGCAATAAAAATAGGGCCATCTATGGGACATGACATTAGGTATTTTGATAGGTACTCGCAAATAACTCAAAACCTAAAGGGTATTTACATCATGCTCCCTGGCGGCGTATAGTCCCAGTCGCCCCCACATGGATTGCCACCAGGTGGCAATTGGGAGTAAAAACTACTAAAATGAGCGTGAGTACACCGATATTATAATATACCTTCGATGTTTAAGTTATGTACAAACTCATATTGCAATTTTACATTGTTATTTCAGCTGGAAATTGAATCGATGATACGCTACACGTCGCCGATCAACCCGGCAGTTTTCCCACATCTTACACTACTTCTCCTCGGCATCGGCATCTTTTTCACTGCGTGGTTCTTCGTTTATGAAGTTACTAGCACTAAAGTATCAAGAGATTTGTTCAAAGAGTTATTGTTATCACTGGTTGCCTCCCTATTTTCTGGCTTTGGTATTCTCTTCTTATTGTTGTGGGTTGGAATCTTCGTGTGATAACTCAGAATAAATTAGTTTGTAAGCTATGTATAATATAGCATTCCGAGTGTGGTTGGCACGAAGATTGGTTCTGTTAGACCAAATGTTTGTTTGTATTCATAAATTTTATATTTAAGAAAACACTCGTTTTTATTTCACTTGCTAAACTTTATTACCATTTTTATTGTTAATGCGATTGTTCTGATATGAATATAAACTTAAAAGTATGTTCAACAATGAGCACTTAACGTAAAATCTTGAACATTCAACCATCACGCAAGCAAAAGATTACCCACCCCCGGAGTTCCTAGTATTTAATCTATTTCTATGTAGAGTTCTACTTCTAACACCCTTATAACATAAGTAAGTAAAAGCAATTATAACAAAAGTTAACATTATAATATACAATAACTTAATTATAAACTTATTAAATTAAAACTTATTCTCCTAATTTGTGCCGAATTGTGCTCGGTTGTTGGCAATAGGCTCCTATTACATGGGACTTAAAAATAACGGGAAATATGGGTGTACCTACTAATGGTCACCTCTGCCTAAACCTTCAGGGAAAACGCGTGATGTTATATTACTCTCCTAAAAACAGTCATGATGGCAGGCTTGTGCTGTTATTTCTCTCCTAATAAATTCAATTTCCAATAAAACTATTGTCTGATCAGAAAGCAAGACAAAAGAAACACTATTCACTTCAAATAAGAATGATGATAACTAAACCAAAAAGTTTGAAATAGTTGTGATACGACAATAATATTGTAATGTGCTAAGGTTTACTCACCAACCCACCTAGTAATTTTTTTCTCTTGTCTTTCTTTACATTTGAGGAAGAAGGAGAGGAGCAGTTTCTCTTCTGACAGTGGGGATAATAACTGCCACTTGCTCAAGTCACTTCAGATGTCGCTACTATCGCGTGTCCAAGAAATTTACAGCCAGCTGTCACTTTCCATACATTTTTAGGGTTCCGTACCTCAAAATGAAAAACGGAACCCCTAAAGGATCACTTTGTTGCCCGTTTGTCTGTCTGTCAAGACCCTGTTTCTCAGGAACGCGTGGAGTTTTATTACGTAGGTCTACAGTCCCTTGGAACTCTAAAAAACATCAAGGTTCTAAGTCAACGCAATAAAAATAGGGCCATCTATGGGACATGACATTATTTTGATAGGTACTCGCAAATAACTCAAAACCTAAAGGGTATTTACATCATGCTCCCTGGCGGCGTATAGTCCCAGTCGCCCCCACATGGATTGCCACCAGGTGGCAATTGGGAGAAAAAAAATCCCAGTTGCCACCGGGTGGCGACTGGGACCTTATTGCCCCCACTTCAAATCGCTGTACATTGCGGCGTGGATCGCCAAACCCCCTCATCGCTATCTGTCTTACGGCCGCGATGACGGGGTTGGCGGTCACATTTCCAATGTGGTTTTATTAGTAGATATTTTTTTTTTCTGTGATACAAATTTACACCAAGTTTTTATGATTATGAGGAATTTTTTACGTTTAAGTAATTTGATTGATAAAACATAGTTATATGTAATTTGATTATCTGTGACTGATGACTAGCTTTTGTTCCTAGATAGTATAGTTATTATAAATACTAAGATTTTTTGTGATACGAATTTACACCAGGTTTTTATGATTAATAATAATAAGTGATTAAAAGCAACTACATTAAAGAAAATCTTGTTTGTACGAGTATGTCCCTAAAAAATATCACTTATCTACTAATAATAATATACATTGGAAATGTGACCACCAACCCCGTCATCGCGTCCGTAAGACAGATAGCAATAGCAATGAGGGGGTTTGGCGATCCACGCCGCAATGTACAGCGATTTGAAGTGGGGGCAATAAGGTCCCAGTCGCCACCCGGTGGCAACTGGGATTTTTTTCTCCCAGTTGCCACCTGGTGGCAATCCATGTGGGGGCGACTGGGACTATACGCCTGGCGGAACCACCTTTGCTTAACAATTATAAGTTACGTATATAACAATTCTATATTGAACTAGTTCAGTACCACCAAATTATTCTCAATCTAATATAAATAAACGAATAAAACTTTCTCTTCGAAATAGTCACTAAGCGCCTATATTAAAGTTCTTAGCAAATAAGTTTACGTGAAATATCATACAATGTTCTTCCAGGCGTTTAGTTTATTAACATACAATTATAGATACTAATAAACGTTGTATTATCGCCTGTATAGTCACACAACGCTTTGTCTTCTTCTTTCGAATGTCAAATTACTGACGACTGAAAGAGAGAAATCGGTGTGTAACTATACAAGCGATATACAACGTTTATTAGTAAGGGGTATCACGCGTAAACGGCTGCTGCACCAAATTGCATAATTCCTTTTTTATTGTGTTCATTATTCTCAGGATAAGGTTAAAATATAGGTAATATATAATAAATATTAGGTGTAGGTAGGGTAGGTAGGTAAGTAGGGTAGGTAGGGTAGGTAGGTAGGTAAGTAGGGTAAGCAGGGTGGGTAGGGTAGGCAGCAGAGGCAGGGTTGGTAGGGTAGGCAGGGTAGGTAGGGTGGGTAGGGTAGGCACTAGGCAGGGTAGGGTAGGTAGGGTAGAAAATTTCCCCGGACCCCGTCACTTGTGCTGACATCTCTTTGAGGCGCGCGTGGAATACAATGCGCCGTCGACCCGGGCCGTCCTTATCGGACGGCGAGCTACCCATTGCTCACCGTCCGCAAGGCAAATAGACAGACTGTGTACGTACACTGCTACAAGGATCTTTTGGCGCTCGAAGCCGAATGACGTTGACAGGGCGCCCGCTCTTGGTGCAATTGTTTTGTGAAATCTTTTGAAAAACCAAGGCAGCGGCGTTAATTGCGATTCAGGACACGCTCCTAAAGATTTGTACAGGCTATAGTTAACGATGATGCTGTCACCAGTAGCCTTTTACTGGAGACTCACGTATTTTTTTTCTGTGGGGAATCCTGTGCTGTTGCTGAGCTTGCCGCGGATTCCGAGCCGGGTTCCGACTGTTTGCTGAGAAGCTGTTGCTCTCTTTTTTCGCGGCGGAACTTGTCGTCCAGCAATACCGTCTCGTGCATGCGACGCGTCGCAAGCTCTTCGATGCGTTTGTACAGCGTCGAGTTGGACAGCACAAAACGGCTGGAAAACGATAACAACATTTCAATGTACAGTCAGGGTAACGGATTGTTTAGCAAATTGAGTATCAACTAGGACCGGCTGTGCCTCAGCACTTTTTGAATATCAAAATGTTTTGAACCCCAAAGCACCCACCCTAGATACTAGCTAAAAAGAAGAAGGGGGTGCAGCAAACTTCCCACTCATCCACACAGTAACGCACTTGAAGTCGTGTGCTTCGAGTCTGTAGAGCTGAGTGTTCTCTACGGCGACTACGGTGGCCACGCGCTTGCTGTCCTTCATGAGCAGCGCAACCTCGCCAAAGTGGTTGCCGTCCTCCAAATGACACAACTGCAATAAATAAGTAGAGACGTAGATATAGGTACACTTAAATAATGTTCATAGGCCTCCTTCATGCACAGCCATTGGTGCTGGACTAAACTAATTCTGTGGATTCCCATTCGGTCCATCAGCGATCCGTTTTAACACGTTCAGTGCCGGGAGACCTCCCGGAGGGTTCATCTAGTCGCATAATTGGATGCCGGGAGCTCTCGCGGAGGGCTCATTTTAAATGTAGGTTTTTCTTAGGCATGTATGGTTTATTTATAGTGATTGCGTTGGTTTTAAAATACAAGTTTTTTATTTTAATTTTTTTGACACGGTTACAAATATTCACAAAAAATTTAAAAGCTTGGAAACTACATAAAGCGACAAGCAAGACCCCCAGGAAACACAATTTCACTTCGGTTTACACGGTTTTAAACCTAATACCGTTGACCGTCCGCGATGGTTAACTTTAGTGCAAACCTAATACCGGGAACCCTAACGGAGGGTCCACTTGCAATATGTATGGAGGCATGGCACATGCGCTCGACGAAAATAGGTAGAGACGAAAGCGTTAAACTCAGAACCAGAACGAAATAATCTATTTATAGGTATATATAACTACTATCAAAAAGGTATCCATACCTCTACCCCTTTTAAGGAATACACAGCCACAGTTCCAGTCGCGATGAAGTACATGCAGTCGCCGATGTCCCCCGCTCGCACCACCAAGTCGTTGGACAGGTAGACCTCGGGGCGCAGGCAGCCCAGCACGGTGCCCACCACGCTCGCTGGCACATCTTCGAACAGCTTCACTTTGTGCACCAAAGTGCGACATGTGTGCAGTTTGATTTCGTCGCGAAGTTCCTCTGGATTAAATAGTTCCATAACAATTGATCTAGCGTTATTCAGCCCAAAGACGTCCACTGCTGGGCAGATACCTCCCACTAAGTCCAACCTGCACCCTAATATGTGCCCTAATTGCGTAATAGGTACACGATCAATCATAATCTGAATCATTTTGAAACAGATGGCTAATTATAGCATTGCTTCATAACTTCGAAAATAAAATCTGCTCAACAACGTAAATAACGCAATGAATTTTGTTGAACTGTCAAAATGAAACAGATTAATCGGAATCGTTTACGAAAATGTGTTGTGTAATTCGATAGCAGGACGTAATACTAGTGTTTTGTGCTAATGATGGTGATGAGATAAATACATGAGTTTCAAGTTAGGCTGAATTCTGTGCGGGCTGAAGCTAAAGGGAAGCGTAAATTATGTATCTACATTATTTAAAAATAAGGATTTTACCTGAGAGGCAATTGAGGTCGGTTTCCTCTTTAAAGTATAGCTCCTGATACCTGTACTGGTAGAAGGCTCGGACTCGCTTCTTTAGAGAAAGGGGGAACTGCCTGTATTTCATGTACTCCTGGTGGGTGAAATATGTATTTAACTAGGTATCTAACACAGTGTTTTTCAACCTTTTTCATGACGCGACCCCCTTAGTATGAATTTTTTTTTCGCGACCCCCTATCATCCACTGTTTATAATCTGTATTTTGTTATAATACAAATAATTATAAATAATAGTTAAATACGTACATTTCTAATTTTTTTATAATGACGTATAGGTTAATTTCATAATTAACAGATATATTAACAGACTCTTGCTATAACTTCATTAGCATCAAAATTTTAAATTAGCATTTAACTCAAATAACTTACTTATAACAATATTCTTAAAATCACGTTCCGTTTTTGAAGTGAAAACTTCTTTAGCGGCGTTATGCACTTTTTTTGGGATGGGTAAAAATTTTAAATTCGCAAAAAAAAAAGGACACGTAACCTGATCGATCTATTGGTCCATAGACCTATTTCGATCCTGATCATGATCTATTGGTCCATAGACCTATTTTGAACAGTCTCCTTTTCGTGGCAATATTCAAAGCATTCTGAACTCTAAATGACCTAGTTCCAGAATTGAATTTGATGAACTAATTAATACGCTCACCTCTACTTGATTCATCATGCCGTGGTACCGCATCGTGGGGGAATAGATCGTAAGGTAAGACTTTATCAGGAAAACTACGCAAAACAAAACAACAAGCATTTAGTTTTAAATCTCGAAGCATTTCCTAAGCAAACATACAAATTGCATAGGTATGTTGTGTTCGAGAGAGAGGAGAGAGAGAGGAGCTCGTGGCTAAGTAATAACAAGCCGCACGGGTCGATCCATCAGGTTAAGCTACGCTTGCCAGGGTTGGTCAGTGGATGGGTGACCATCTTTACATACCGAGACTCCTCCGTGCCTCGGAAAGCACGTTAAGCCGTTGGTCCCGGCTGTCATTTGTGGATCTTTGACAGTCGTTACGAGTCGTCAGAAGCCCGAAAGTCTGACACCAGTCTTACCAAGGGGTATCGTATTACCCAGTTACTGGGTTGTGGAGGTCAGATAGGCAGTCGCTCCATGTAAAATACTGGTATTCAGCTGCATCCGGTTAGACTGGAGGCCGACCCCAAGATAGTTGGGAAAAAGGCTAGGAAGATTGAGGTATGTTGTGTTCGAGATTAGAATAAACAAACGGACAGACGACTGGGGGCTTTCGTATGTTGTATTGTAGCCATTGTAGGTACAGATTTGTAAATCGGTTAAGTACCTAGCGTAAATATTATGAAAACTGCAGCGTACACAATGACAATAGAATGAATCAAAATCTCATCTGCCTCAGTAGAACGAAACATTGTGAAGCCAGTACCTGAAAATAACAATAGATTGGTGGTAAAACGCCTGCTACACGGTCGCCGCGTCCCGACTCCCGACAGAGGTGACCTTGGTGGTTTACAACCGTGTAGACTATGATGGTTTACGACCAAACCTTTGAAACATCTTTGCCGGTCGCCAACCAAGGTCACCTCTGTCGGGGACGCGGCTGGCAACCGTGTGGTCTACATCGACAGATCCTAACTAATATTATTATGTAGATGCGAAGTGAGTTTGTTTCTTTGTTTTTACGCTTTCACGCTAAAACGGCTGAACGGATTTTGATGAAATTTGGCTTATGGGTAGTCCATGACTTGGATTAAGACATAGCGATACTTTTATCCCGGTAAGTACCTTCCCGTGGGACAACCTACGACATACACGCGGGTGAAGCTGCTGGCAAAAAAAATAACAATATCAAAATATGTATATTTTCACATAAACCAACGTGGGCACTTTTTTTTTTTTTTGGGTTCGGAATCGTCAAATGACTTTCCCGCTCTGGGCGGAGCGACGCCCAGGGCGTCTCCTGCGGCGGTTAGGGGCGTGAGGGCGCGAATTTTGCCTCTTCCTCACGTGCTCCGCCTCCTCCTTCGCAAGCATTACTGCTTCGCAGAAGGAGGTGCCGGCTTGCCATGCCCTCTCGCTCCGTACCATAGCCTGAACCAGGGCCGGACGCGAGAGGTCACCGCCGCCGATCAACTCCACGAGGACATGGCGGTGCTCCGCCCATGCCGGGCAGAGTATGCTCTACCGTGTCTTCCGGGCGATCCACATAATGGTGACACCCGAGCGTTTGCTCCCGCCTTATGCGAAACAGGAACCTCCACAAACAACCGTGTCCGGTGAGGACCTGCGTCAGGTGGAAGGTGAGGACACCGTGGCGCCTCTCTAGCCACTCCTCAAAGAGGGGACTTATCGCCGCAATTGTGGCGTGCCCAAACCTACATGGGCACACTTATGAAACGTCAGAAGCTAGGTGCATGGTTCCAATTGGTCTTTTCCTATGGAGAAGAGCCGGCAAGAAACTCCACGGTTACTCGTTAAAAAAAAAGCAAAAGCTTATTCTTTAAGGCTTTTGCAGACCAGCGCGATTAGTCGCGCGACGCAACACGAACAATACAAAACTTCACGGTTTATCAATAACCGGTGTGGCGTCGCGCGACTAATCGCGCTGGTCTGAAAACAGCTTTGTAATGTCAAAGGTACCATGCAGAACCTACTTCAAGTAGGTGAAAATTCTCACCGAAAAACGCGGAGATAGATATGATTATGGCTTTATTGTATCGAGTCCTTATGTCGCTAACCATCAAGTTCACATTTTCCTGGATGCGCATGTAATAGTTGTATTTAGTCGGCATTGCACCTGTCCCTGTAATATGAAAAACATGATGTGAACTGACAAACCAACAACTATCTCACTGTCCATCCAAGGTTGCCTGGAAGAGATCGCAGAAAGCGATATGGCGGCCCATTGTATGTTTTGTAGTGTTATATTTATTTTTGTTGCTATGTATTTTCTGGTGTACAATAAAGTATATATTTAAATATAAATAAATATCTGAACAGTAGGTAATTTATAAACTACCTACACGGTCATAAAGAGTAAGACAACCCACGTACGCACCGACGTAGTAAAATCGCGGCGATTTTTTTTCGCGTATTGGATTTTCGACGCTCTTTTTAGCGCCGAGAGTTGAGTATGTAACAGTGTGTTTTCTTGACGCGCTGAGATACGCGCTGGATGCGCTCTGTTGGATTCCCAATGTTTCCAATGTTTCAATTCCCGGCTCAATACCGAGGTCAAACTCCAGTGTACGAAAAAAAATCGCCGCTATTTTATTAGGTACGTCGTCCGTGCGTACGTGGGCTTAGCATACTAACAATAATAGGTAAACATGGCCGCCGAATACATGAGGCAGGTGCACATGTGCACGGAGATGAGGAACAGAACCGCTAACCGCACCAATCCGTGTACGATGTACGACTCCGTGAAAACCTGCACACATCATATTATTTCAGGCTCACAACCATAAAATTGTTACAGGGGGCCTACCACCACCTCTAAGGCTGCCTGTCCACTGGAGCGGAGAGGAGAGGAGAGGAGCGGAGATGTGCCAAAATTAACCAATAGAATCGCACCTCTGGAGCGGATTTTTGATTCTATTGATTAATATTGACACATCTCCGCTCCGCTCCTCTCCTCTCCGCTCCGGTGGACAGGTAGCCTAAAGGAGTATCATTTTAGGGACTACTCACACTTAGGACAGCTCTATTCAGCTTATGCCCATAGTAAACAACGATTTTGTATGGAGACGCGTACGCATCCGTTTAGCTTTCCGCGTATATTCAGCTTTCGCGGCGATCAAGTATAAAATGAGGACAAATGTCTTATTATCATGCGAGTGCTACAGATAGAGTTCAGCGCTGTTCTGCCGCGTTCATCGCGGTTTTGTTCAGCGCTGTACGCGGCTGATAGAAGCAGAACTGTATAAGTGTGACCAAAATCGTTCAGTGAACCGCGAATGGAGCTGAATAAGTGTGAGTAGTCCATTGATACATCAATGGAGTAGTCCCTTAATATTATTTTAAGAGGGAAAGAGATGAAGCTCTACAGGAAGTATACTACGTATAGCTCCATCTCTTTCCCCCACTGAAGTAAGATTAAAATAATACTGCTTTTAAGGGTGGTAGGCCCCCAGACGGTTGTTAGTAGTGTTGTTAGCAGTACCTACGCACAAAAATAAAAAGGTGTTAGTAATTTGTATAGCGCATACGGCATAGGGTATAGGGCAGGGCTAGTTGTGCAATTTTTGACTTGATCGGTTATGCATAGGTACTGGCGGGTCAGTATTTTATCCCTTTCCAAAAATGTCCATAGTAATTTATTTCTAACAAATTGCATTTAAGAGCTACCGCCGTTTAAGGGCTTGTACACAAAACTGCGATGCGACGTCGCATCGCAGGTTTTTAGAAGAGCTTTGTTTGTAGGAGCTCGCAGATTATTGCGATGCGATGCGAATTCGCAGTTTTGTGTACAAGCCCTAAGTGAAGAAAGTCAGAGATGCTCAACGTACCCCATAAGTGAGGTAAGTTGAGCACGGGTATGGGGCAAATTGAGCAGTTAGAAATTCTAGCCAAACCAATGTTTCAATGTTTACTAGACATGAATAAAATGTTTATTTTACAATCAGCTTTTTATTTTATAGTCTAATAGCTTTTTAGATATCGTCTTTTATTTATTGACTTTATTTTTATAAAAATAGAATCAACAAGAGGTTTGTTGAGCAACTAACCTTTTGTTAATTCTATTTTTACAGCAATTGTTGCTATTGCTCAATTAACCCCAAGCCGATTTTTTTTAACAAAAGTGAGGTTACGAAAAACCTGTTAGAATTATATCCAACACCTTTATACATATCAAAAATATACAACATTTATGATAGTTTAACACTTAATTGATTGAAAAGTAATAATATTTGACTCGTACAGAAGAAATAGTCCCATTTACTGTTTTTTCATTTTTCGTAGTTAAATAAACAAAGCGCGCGTGTACAGTTTGCGTCAAATAACTTTGCCGCTCTGAAGTTAGGTTGCGCATGCGCGCTGGCATGCGCGCTACTGTTTTATTACTAAGATTTAATACTGCGCAGTCATTTGTCTACTTCAGAGCGGCAAAGTTATTTGACGCGAACCGTACTTCACTCGATCGACTAGTGGTCACCGGCACCAGCGCGGCGCGCGGCGCGGCGGCGCGGGCGGTCGCGCGATGAGTTCTCGTCCCGCAAGGGGTTCTTTCCACGATTTCATGCGTTATCGTGCTGTGTATAGTTTCCGAGATAGGTATATCGATTGCCCAACTTACACCTATGCTCAACTAGCCCCGCCCTACCCTACCGCATTCCCCTTCGTCTCTTGTGCATCACTCGCTCACTGATCTCAAGATTCCTAGATTAAATGCCTTTGAGAATATTAGGCACCTACGTAGAATTTTCAGGTAGGTATGCATTATGTTTTTCATTTACGTATTATGGCAAGTGATACTTACATTGGAGTTAAACATATCTTCTAACCCTGACGTTTATTAATTGTTAACTGTAATTGTAAACGTGCATCAAACAATTAACAATTAATTAATTGTAATAGCAAAGGTTTACAAGCACAATTAATTACCTATATGTTAACTTACACGAAACTTAAACTTAACTGGTTTAATGTGAGAATAAGCCATAATAGCCTCTGCCCATCTTTGCGGTGAATAAACAAGCGTGATATTGTTATGAACTTAATTGTAAGAAACAAAGAAGCCACAAAATTTATCATTGTAAGGACGTACTTTCATGGAAATCCTCGAGTCACGGACGATAGTGTAGACCCTGGCGACTCTGAATGTGGACAGCACGTGCCCGACGAGAATGTACCGCGCGCTGACCTTCAGGTGCAGCAGTACGTATGCCACGGGCAAGCAAGACGCCAGGTCCACGATAAACCAGCGACTGAGGTAGTGTCTGGAATCACTCGTCTATTTTATCTCTCTCGCCCGCGGCTTCGCCAGGGTGGAGGTCGGAAGTTGTCCCACAGGAATGTACTACCGGGATAAAAACTATCCTATGTGTTACATTGGATACTTATGACACAGATAATATAATACTACGTACAGATACCCAATCCCATACAAAGAAATGATACCTCCCTAGTCGGGCTGTTGACTGGCTAAATGTACTACAGTTATGACAAATTGAGTAAAACGCAATCTATTGCAAAGAGCCCTAAACAAAAAGGTTTTATCTTTTTTTGTTGAAAATACGAGATTTATAAGTTACAATAGATAAATCAGCATTAAACAAGGAAGTTTTGATTTTTACTAATCTTACTTCAGCCAAAATCTTCCGTTTATCGCTTTTTAGTGACTGTTAATTTCATAATTGTTACCTATGCTGCCATCTATGATCTTTTTTCAAGACTAATTATAATTTGTTCGAGTTGAGACCCCATGCTTATGATCTTGGTAGTACATTCCCGTCATCCAGGTTATAAAATATTGGTGTGCCAAATTTAATCTAAATCCGTTCAGCATTTTTGCGTGATTGAGTAACAAACACCCAAATATACAAATTTTCACATTTATAATATTAGTAGGAAGTAGGATAATATTAGTAGGATAATGTGTAACATGGCAGTCTTTTTTAATGACCTCGTGCTTCAAACCTTGGCGGAACATAGTGAAGGTTTAAGTAGGACAGGAGACGTCTATGACGTTGACGATCTCGGCTACGTAGGAATAGTCCTTACGGCGTCAAGATGTGAGCGTCCGCGATAGTACGAACATAAAAACAAGAATTCGGGCGACGCAGTTCGGGAGATGATGATGAGTTCGGGTGATCCTCGCTTGTAAACTTATGATCTGTAATCGTTAGCCTCGATCTAAACTTTGTAAAAGTCTTACCCGAAAATAGATTTCCTGCTCATAACAATGTAGGAATGCTGTGTTTCAACGTATCCCGTATTGAATTTGATGAGGATGTCGACGAGGCAGATAGCGTGGAGACCCAACAACACGTGGTCCAACACGTGGATTTCCAGTTTGTCCATCGGCTGGATGATGAAGAAGAGGCGGAAAGTCGACAGGCACATGTGAGAGATATTCACTATTACCATGATAGACATCCAGAATAGACTGCAATAAATATAAATAGGTATAATTGTGTAATCTGAATTCTCCTAATTTTTTGTCTCAGAATACTTATAGTCCTCCAGACCGTAAAGGCTTTTGCAGACCAGCGTGACATGTCGCGCGACGCGACACGAACAATACAATATCTAAGGAAACTTCACGGTATAACAATACCCGGTGTCGCGTCGCGGGACAAGTCGCGCTGGTCTGCAAAAAGTTTAATTCGGCCACGGCGGCCAATCTCAACGGAGACTAGCCTTCGGCGCGGGAGATATTATAGCGCACAAGTGTCTGCGCACACAGATGCACTCTCTCTTCCCTCACTCTCATAGTCCGATAGGACGGCAATCCGACACGACCGGAGAGAGATCAGGCGTAGGGCCAACGGCTTAACGTGCGCAACGAGGCACGGGGGTATCACACCGCCAACTTCCAAACTCCGGGCTGTTACTAAGAAATTCCTAATGGTAAAACCCAATAACACTTTGCCCAACCCGGAAATCGAACTAAGGACCCCACTCTCAGCAGTCGCGCTTGCGACCACGACAAGGCTTAGAATAAGGATCAGTGCAGAGAGTTACATCAAATAGATCTTTGGATGCGGGCAGCTATTTAGTACGTCGGGATGAAGGAGACAACACGCCATGATGCCATCGAACATCATCATCCTACAAAGGTCGACTGAAAGGAGAAAGAAAGAAAATACGTTTAATTGCGGTAAACATGACGCAAGGAAAGAATAAATACACGATAATAACAAGTTGGGGAAAATATGCGTCACATCCACGCAAAACGGCCATCGCCCAGCATAATGCAGCGAGTGTGCTGCCCAATGCGAGACAGAGCCCCAGCCCTGGTATTCAGCGACAGCCGGCGTTGACGTGATGGTGTCGACTGCAACCACTGCTGCTGGGTATAGACCAGGGGTCGGCAACATTTTGAGACGGCCAAAAGTTACAATTTACAAAATTACCCAGTTTTTAAAGAGCCAATAATAAAGTATTTACTTAATGTATTTTTATTTAAAATAAAACTACGACTGTACTACTGTACTGTGATTGTGTGTTACTGTACGAAATAATATTTATTCATATAAAAACAAACAGATGTTTTGAGCACAAAACATATTATAGTATTTTAGCTAACAGCTAGAATAATAAAATAATTAATATTATTACAGCTATTTCATAATAGATAGTTACATCAATAGGAGCCAATGCTCCTATTGATGTAACTATCTATTATGAAACTTTCACATTTTGAAAGTTTGGTTAAATCTGGCTCATAACTATAATTTTTGCGTATGGAACTGCAAGCAACTTTATATCGAAAGAGCAACCGCATGCGGCTCGCGAGCCGCAGCTTGCCGACCCCTGGTATAGACCGATACGCCTACTCTCTTCGTTGTGCTAATCTCCACGCTCCTCTTGAGTCAGACCCATCCAGGATCTACCCGCGATAGCAACAATATACTTACTACCACGGCTGCGGTATTTGTTTTTTAAATATCGCTGCTTTATGCTGTGGCAGTATCTTCATCGCCACATGCGAACTACTTTTACCGCTCTAACAACATACATATAACTTTCCGACATCAATCGTCGGGCTCCTCCCTTTTCGTTTTTCCCAGTATATACAGGGTGTTAGGGTAAACACCGTTATCCTTCAAACCAGTGGTTTGGTTTCGTTTATGGAACATAAATTCACAAGTTTTTTTTTTAAAGATGTACATTTAGAATCGTCACGCAATTCCTAAGGTAGGTATTTTTGCCTGTCTTACGCCAGGAAAAGGTTGTATTGTATTTATTCATGTGTTGCGTAGGTAGGGAGGACGGGCGGCGATCGATTACGTCACTCGGGCGGGCGCATATCCACGAATTTGCGGACGGTGTCGGACAATAACCTTTTTAATATTTGTTAAAGAAAATAACGTAATTTTTTTACTCGGTTCTTTATGTTTATATTTAAGCCAACTAGTTTGAGTGACAACGGTGTTTACCCTTCCATCCTGTATAGATAAGGGGTTGATGGATTTGCCGCTGTCATAAGGAAGAGATGTGCCTCCCTACACACTCGCGTTCGCGGTAGTTCCAACTCTATACTGGGTGTATTTGCAGATCGGGGGGACTCCCCCATGCTGCGAAGATGGGTGCCAGGTCGTATTTTAAGTTGTGTTGTGTTCGAATACTAACATTAGTTTTTAAGTATATTGTTATGTTTAATATTAATATAGAGGTATGTGGAAGAGGGTGTACAGTTCACTCGTCCTCTATAGAAAAGGGAGGATCCTCCGACCAGACGGGTGTCGTGTATGGTGGGCAACTGCCCAACGAATGATATCGGAAAGTTATATATATGTTGGTAGCCCGGTAAACTCTGTTTGCGCGATGCACGCAAACCATGCGCATGCTCATTTCCACTGCAATGCAGATCTTAATTTTGAATTTTCATTACTTTATTAGTTTTAAATATTCCTTTTTTATTGTTTATATATTTCCTGTGAGGGTATGAGGAACAGTGTGTAAAGTTCACTCATCCACCATAGAAAAGGGAGGATCCTCCAACCAGACGGGTTGTTATGTCTGGCGGGCAACTGCCCATATGTTGATTTCGGATAGTCTTATCTATGTTTTTCGCTTGGTAAACTCTAACTGCGAGATGCAGGAATTGTGTGTCGTCATGTCTTTGCTGCGTAGTTTGTATGTCGCGGTGTAACCGCTACATCACTCCCCTCCGGAGACCGAAGGTCGATAGTGGGCTGAGTCTTAGATCTTGCGATGCTTCACAGTGCCAGCTGTGGTTCCAGTGAGTCGGAACCGGGTGCCGCTCAGTTCACAGTGGGTCGGAACTGTCTGCAGTGATTGCGGCGATGGTGATTGTGGTTCCAGTGAGTCGGAACCGTGTGCCGCACAGTTCACGGTGGGTCGGAACTGTTTGCGGTGATTGCGGCGATTGTGGTGATTGCGGTGATTGAGGTGATTGCGGTGCTTGAGGTGATTGCGGTGATTCCCCAGTGAGTCGGGGTGGCGTGGCTGAGGGTGATGACCAGGAATGCGCGTTCGCTGCATGCTGGTGGTCAGGATACCCGTTGAAGCCGTGGGTGCTGGCTGGCTGTGTGACTCGCCTCACGAAAGCTTGCGGGAGTGATGATGATGACGTCACGCTGAAGTTGTTGCACGAAGGCTGCGTTGACGTTCATACTCGGGGTCACCAATTTAGGGGTATGAGGAACAGTGTGTAAAGTTCACTCATCCACCATTAGGGCATGATATTCGGATATCCGGATATCCGAATTATCCGGATATCCGTCGAAAATATTATTCAAATATAATTTGTTTTAATATCCGGATAAAATGGATAATACGGATAGTTACTTTTGTTCCATTTTCCTTTTGATAATATAACATTTAACGTTGTGTTTTAAAATTGGTATTCGCAATCGTGACAATTCATGCTATATCTTCAAAAATCCATCTAATGACACAATTAGTATGTAGATTCATCAAATCATCATAGAGAAAATTTTAAAGTGCTTTTGCACAGAGCTCGACTTCAGTTGACGACAGCAGTGGTGATGACGTAGCACTCAGTTACAAGCAGCAGAAACTGAAATATCATTTACTTTAACAGAGAAAATAAGCAAAGAGATCGAAAGGACTCTGCAGGTTGACCATCAACAGTGAATGCTTTGACAAGCATGGCATTTTCTTTAAAGGCATTGGCAAGAATGATGGCTTTGATTAGTAGTGTTGTTCTAGATTCATCTCGTATTGTGTCTTGCTTGACGAGATCTTACAGAACCAAAATAGAGTTCCTGTTAAATGCAACATAAAGAAAAGGTTAGGCTTTGCTACACTTGAATAAGCTGTTTTGGTAACCAAGCCAAAATCAGATTGATATGGGAAGTAGGAATTTGGAGCAGAGGCCTCATCATGATTCTCTGCATTCATGATTTGCTTTCCTGCCTGGACCATAAAAACCCAATCCGGAAAGTCCTCTTTAGGAATATCCAAAATTTCACATATATGTCCAACGGAAGATAGGACTGCACAATCGCGATAACGAGAACTGACCCGAAACGCACAGAAGATCACATTCAGGGAAGTTCATATTCAGGGAATCGATGAAAGTACATGTCATTCGCGGCTACTAGTTTGTGCTGATCCAACTTATACATCAGATACTTTGACATCTAGCAATGTCAGCGGTGTGATTTTGACTCATTTATTACCAAACACTACTTTGTAAGAACTTCCAGTCTTCATCTAATGTGCTTTCAATTGTTCTAGCCATCTTAACAAAGATAGCATTTGAGCAGCTCACGATCTATTATACCATTGGTAGATAACCCGTGGATGATAGCTTTTCTCGTATCTGTCAATGACAGATCGGACAGATTTTGCTTTTAGTGCGAACTGAAGTACTTTAGTATAAGATTGTTGGAGAGTTTTTGTAATAAAAATGTTGATTGTAAAATAATATAAGTTTGATTTACCTCTTTTACAGTGGTATCCAAAATATCCATATTATCCGGATATATTCGAATAGTTGTCTGGTTTTATCCGAAATATCCGAATAGTAAAATGGGCGGATAATTGCGTGCCCTATCCACCATAGAAAAGGGAGGATCCTCCAACCAGACGGGTTGTTATGTCTGGCGGGCAACTGCCCATATGTTGATTTCGGATAGTCTTATCTATGTTTTTCGCTTGGTAAACTCTAACTGCGAGATGCAGGAATTGTGTGACGTCATGTCTTTGCTGCGTAGTTTGTATGTCGCGGTGTAACCGCTACAAGTGTTTCAAATAAAAAAACAAATATTTTATTTTTTACTTTACCTACTTTCTTCCTCTTTTTTCCTTTACTATACCTGAACAAGCTAAGTGGGTGTATGACATTCCCTCCATATTCGAGCAGCTGTCTTTGTCGCTCGGCGACCACGGCGGAGTAACTGCGGTAGTGCTTAAAGGTCTCCGGGTGGTGCTTGGAGAGCTGACCCCACTTGCGCAGCTTACGACAGTGTCGCCCGAGGGCAGACGTGTTTATGGGCAACATACTTTCAGAACCTTCAAAATATAGTATACAAACTAATTAGTCAAATGAAAGCCCTCTTGTTATCCCCCACTTTGCTGTGCCCGATAGGGTCCACAATATATGTCTTTGTAAAACTTACCACCTAAGTTCACGTTGTAGAATGCAATAAATATATTGAGTACTGAATAAGGGACTACTCACACTTATTCAGCTCCATTCGCGTTTCGCTGAACGATGTTGGTCACACCTATACAGTTCTGCTTCTATCAGCCGCGAACAGCGCTCAACAAAACCGCGCTGAACGCGGCAGAACAGCGCTGAACTCTATCTGTAGCACTCGCATAATAATAACACATTTGTCCTCATTTTATACTTGTTTGCCGCGAAAGCTGGAATAGACGCGGAAAGCTGAACGGATGCGTACGCGTCTCCTTACAAAATCGTTGTTTTCTATGGGCATAAGCTGAATAAAGCTGAATAAGTGTGAGTAGTCCCTAAACCTGTTGTCAACTACGCTATGGGTTCCTATACGAGTGGGATGAGCCGCATTTTACGGGCGTGTTTGGATGATTCACGGCCTGCGGAAAAAGCTGTAGAACAATTTAGCTTTCTCGAATGTCCCATCACAGACCTCGATCACAATTTGATTACTTTAAATTGGCCCCTTGATATAGTAAACAGCAGATTGCCCGACAAAAAAGAGCCAGCGGAATATTGTCAACGTGCCCAAAACTGGGCAAAGTTACTTATTAAATACCTACTAGTGGTGATAACAAATAGAAAACAAAAGGATAATAATGATAATACCGAGGTCTAGATCACAAGAGTGTTTCTTGCGCGACATTTTGAAGTTCTGATCTAGAACAGTAAAAATGTATTTGTGGCTGAAGAGTAGAGATTCAGGTATTTAGATAAAGCTCTTTTTTTAAGGAACACTTATTATGAGCAGAAAAAAGTACAATTTCACTTGAAAACTGTTGACTGACCCTTTGACCCATTACAACATTACAACTGAGATGACATTAGAGTACTCTTTGCTTTGGACAATAATTGTCAATTTCATCTTGTTTTGTGGTTTATGCTCGCTAGCAGAATGTTGATACGTTAGAAACTCTTTGCAGAATATTCTAACATTCTTGGATTGATATTCGGGAAGTCTTTGGTTCATTGGGGCCGTGAATAAGTATAAATAAAACACAGAAAACGAATGCAGTATTTTATCAGGTTTTTGTAAAACAATAATAATTGCACTTACTGACTTACATAATACGAGTATCTCAACATTTTGTATTGTATTGTTATTGCAGTATACATAAAAAATACATTATTTTATTAAATTGCTTATACACAATATCTAATAGTTAGTTATTATCTTTTATCTGCGGAACTGTGTGTTTGCGAACTCTGGGCTGAAAGGAGTGGTGTTGAATCCAAAGTTGTTCTCATGATTCGCTATAGGATTTCTCGCACTGGCCTGAAATAAATTAATAACATATATTATTACTCAGTAAGGTCCAGTTAAAGCCAAAACGCTCGCCTCTCGATTAACGCAATATGCGTAGATAAATCCCGTATATACTGTTGCCTACTGTACTGGCAGTTTGTCCGTAGACTGAGATGTTGTATGTAGCTTGTTAATGGGTACGACACACGGGAAGTATACAGGAAATAAAATCACTGTTTTGTGTCCGTTATTGACTGACCGATTTATTAGTAAAAACATTAAAATATATACACGTAAAGTAGGTGAGCTGTGGTGGGCGCGATAGCTTATTCAGCGAATGTAGACGAGTAATCGGCGAATAAGCAAATGCTTATTAAAACTATACATTTCATGTGGCGATGCTCGTACACCTACCTCTTTACGTATCAAAATCGTGGGTCTAAGGCATAAAGGGTCCCCGAAATGACCAATTGCAATGTTCTGTATGTTTATTGTCAATCGTTACAATTGCATTTCGTGTATAAGGGACTATTCACACTTATTCAGCTCTATTCAGCTTATGCCCTTATAAAACAACGATTTTGTATGGAGACGCGTACGCATCCGTTCAGCTTTCGCGGGAAACAAGTATAAATGAGGAAAAATGTGTTATTACCATGCGAGTGCTATATATAGAGTTCAGCGCTGTTCTGCCGCGTTCAGCGCTGTTAGCGGCTGATAGAAGCAGAACTGTATAAGTGTGACCAAAATCGTTCATCAGAACGCGAATGGAGCTGAATAGGTGTCATCATCATCATCAGCCTATTAATGTTCCCACTACTGGGACACAGGCCTCCTCTCTGTGAGAGGGAGTGGGCCGTAATCTACCACGCGGGCCCAGTGCGGGTTGGTAGATGTCACATGTCTTCGAATTTTTGGTTCTAAGACATGCCGGTTTCCTCACGATGTTTTCCTTCACCGTTTTGAGAGCAGTGGTGATGAAATTATTTACACAAAGTAAAGCGCCTGCCTGGGTTCGAACCCACGACCTACAACTCGTAAGTCGGGGCCATTACCACTGGGCCACCACTGCTCTCAGGAAGAAGGAGGAAGGAAGAATAGGTGTGAGTAGTCCCTAAATCACGTTAAAAATCACATTAAAAATTGACAATTAGGTATGATGACAAGAAATTATTTTATGTCCGTCAGGCTAGATTATAAAAAAAAATTGTACAAGTATTTTTCTTTTTTTACCTAATCCAAAGATTACGGCGATACATTGAGTTAATTAAAATGTAAGAGCAGTGGTGGCCCAGTGGTAACGGCCCCGACTTACAAGCTGTAAGTCGTGGGTTCGAACCCAGACCTGTTTTACTTTATGTAAATAATTTCATCACCACTGCTCTCAAAACGGTGAAGGAAAACATCGTGTGGAAACCAGCATGTCTTAGAACCAAAAATTCGCAGACATATGACATCTACCATAAGCTGAATATATTGAGTTAAAATGTGCCATGACGTCACGACCACGAGTATGTACATTTTATACTTACTTGTGACGGAGTGATCCCCACTCCCCAACTTTAATGCGTTTTATCTAAGTAATTTTTTATTAATATGATAAAGTAAAAAAATTCGTGCCTAATATTTTTTTATTATCTGACTGATGTACTAAATACTTTTTTTTTTACCCAGGCGTCCCCCTATTGCAATTGATCGTTTCGGGAAACCTCCCCCTCGGTAGGCATCCCCACGGCATTTTAAGAAAGTGACGAGATTTAAAAAAACTTTGGTATTATGAATGCTTACCACTCCAGGGTTTTCAACATCGACGGACCCCCTCATGGACCCCCTCATGGACCTGTCAAGTTCAGGCGGGAAGTAGTCGTCCCTGAACTGCGGCAGGTCTTCGATGCCAATCAGGTCCGAGTCATTGGACATCTCGCTGCAACGGGAATATGAAAGGTGAAGCAAGTTCTCCATGAAATGACACCAATTCGCACTGCGTAAGGTCTCACCTAACAGCATCAAAGTCAGGTGCTTTAATAGTTTCGTTCCAGATGGGGTTGGAGCCCTCCACGGCGTGCTTGTTGGTGCCGGGCGCCGCCAGCCCCACGCGGTTGAGGCCCGAGTCCATAGAGCTGTACTTTGTCATCGATAGGGCTGCGATACGGCGGTTGAGCCTGTGGCATAAGCATTTGATATAAATGATAATGAGATATAAGTAAATGAAAGCTGAATTTTAACTTGGATTATGAAAGTAGTTCTAAATTTCTAAGAGGATAACCAGCAGTAGATTGCGATTTCAAGGTCAATATCCCAGTGGAATGGATAATCCCAAAAAATCATGGAACTCGCGTCATCGTCACCTAACGCTTCTCATGATAAGTTTCGTGTTGACAGCGCACTCTATTTTATTTTATTGTTTTTTTTTAATGGAGCTACAGCTTTCGTTCTTGTACTGACAGCCAGCCACATAAATTCCTGACATTTTCGTTAGATGGCGTTACTTAGTTTTTGCTTCTATCGGCAGTCTCCAAAGAATTCCCTGTTTATCAACAGCGTATATACTCTATTCACGTCATTCAACCGCCAAAAGATCATTGTAGCAGTGTACTCACGCCCGGTTCCTGATGATGAAGGTGATGAGGAGCACGAGGCACAGCACGGCGAGCAGGCCGGCCAGCCCCGCCAGGATGTACACGGCCAGCGCGTGCTCGCCGCCGGGCAGCACGGGCGCCGCGCCCGCCTGCACGTCGCTCAGCTCCAGCAGCTCCAGCAGCAGCGTCGACTGGATCATGCGCAGCCGCTGCGTGTCGTCGCGCAGTCTGAACACACCACGAGGTTAGTTAAGGAGGAGGAGGAGGAAGGATAGACTGGACACGCGTTACGTCCAGCACTGGGTTAATACCCACATTAGAAAATAAGTATTTATAAGTTTTTTTACTTTTACTAACACTAGTTTCATAAGTTCTACTGTAATACAGTACGACACAACTTAGATGTAGCATCGGCAAAATTCGTAAAACCGATCACCATCCGAACTGAGTGCGCCTTCAAAATCACCAATCTTTATTCCTGCTTTAGGTGAAAATGATCTTTCGAAAACGCAATAACTTGTAAAGTCTTATAGCCAAATACATTCGTGAAATTGAAATGAATGAATGAAAAGCTTCAAATCTATGCTACATCTAATTTGTGTCGTACATTCTATGGATTTTTTAAAAAGTCTGAAATAAAAAGGTTTTTTTTTTAAGGGGGATGCGGTAATGTATCTCGACCGGATTCGCGACCGTATTCAATATTACTATTATTAATAATCAGCAATACAACTCTGTAAATTAGAATTGGCCTCCAATGTCATGTTTTAAGAAATTGACATTTTTAATGTATTTATTTATGAGTTTATTTAAATTAAAATTCTTGCGCCAAATATCGATATTGGAACACGAGATTATTAGTGTAGAAGGGTGTGTTTTTGTGTGAGTGGAAGTGTGTGTGTGTGTAGGTGGAAGGTTGTGTGTGTGGGTGGGAGGTTGTGTGTGTGTAGTTATGATGTGCGACTCACTCGGTGATATTTTCAGCGGGAACGGGCAAGTCGTCTCGTATGAAGTGCGCCCTGACTTCCGTCGTAGTTTCGCTGGCGATGCCGTTGGAGTCGGTGGCGGGCAGAGTCTGGTCGATGTTGCACGTCATTTCGAACCCATTAGAGAACGTTTCAGCTATCTGGTGAACAGTACAGGACATTTTATTGTCAATGATATTCTAATTTAGTCTATTTTATGTAGGTATCTTGAGTTTAACCGCTTGTAAATTAACATGTCCTAGCAAAAGAGCCGGGTGATTTGTAATCTCAGGACCTTCCTACTTAGACTTTCTCTATTTAATTTAATTGCACATCTTAAAAACCATATTAATTGCTGTAATTTGAATTGAAATAGGTAAATATTTATGATTAAATTAGTTTAGAGTAGTAGAACAAAGTTCACATTTCAAACTATTTATTAATGGCAAGAAATCGCCGAGGACAAAACATAGTCTGATAAACGTTTTAATCATTAGCATACTCACAAAGTCCCTGTGAGTGTTGACTACATCCAGTTCGTTGAAGAATAGGAAGTACACTCTGTTGCGTGACGAGATCAGGTACACCTTCACAGCAGAGCGGCCCATCGCTCCATCTACAGTAGACAATATACTTTTACTATGGCGCTTTATTATTCTTTTGGCGCGTGCCTAAAATCGAAACTACGGCCGCCATCTTGTGCCCGGCTTGGGCGGAGCATCGCCTCGAGGCGATCGGCGGCAGTGACCTCTCGCGTCCGGCCCTGGTCCAGGCCATGGTACGGAGCGCGAGAGCGTATGGCAAGCCGTCTCCTCCTTCTGCGAAGCAGTAATGCTCGCGAAGGAGGAGGTGGAGCGCATCTCGCGCGCTCCGCCTCCTCCTTCGCGAGAAGTCCTAAGGGGAAATCGTGGCCCCTGGTAAGGCAAGGGAAGGAACACGGGTGGGTTTTAGTCAGTAAGAGTCTGACACGCCCTTCCGCTCCGCCCAGAGCGGGAGAAGTCATTTGATGATTTCCCACACAGAAAAAAGACGACCGCCATCTTGTTTTTTGAACTTCAAGTGACATTTCACAAAACACAAATGTTATCCAACATGCCAATGTTACACAAATGTTGTCAACGTCATTCGATCGCTGAAACATCACAAAAGAGAGTGAAATATTTGTGCTGTGAAGACTTGCTTTCGGAGATATTTCTTATTGATAAAACTGTCAGCAGCCTACCCTACTAACTATTACTAATCCAGTCCTCCTGTAATATTATGTTATCTTACTTGTATCAGTAGCCACGACATCAAACTCGAACATGCCATGCATAGAGGCAGTAGGCTGGATTCTCAGCGTCAGTAGCCCGGTCTGAGGGTGCAGCTCGAAGGCGATTTCCTGGACGTTTTCTAGCGACGGGTCCACGATCATGGACTCCTGGTCTATCGAGTAGGTGACAGTTAGGCCTTCTGTGTGCGATGCCTGTAAATGTGGATTTCGTTTAATCGGGTGTCTCCCGGCAATTAATTACATAATTCGTAGGAGAAAGGATGTTAAATCGGATGATTATCCGCAATATCCGATCGCAATGTCATGCATCTTTCATCGTCATCTTTCATTCAAACCACGGAATATAACTACCTACTCTCATAAACTCGAACCATGTATTTCAATTATGAGAGTTTACGTCGTTCGGCTTTTCATACAATCTTTCAAGCCCTTATTTTTCGAAATGACTGAACCGATTTTAATGAAACTTCATACGCATATGTAGGATACAAAAGTCTAAAAACTTAGTTAAGAACATTTTCGAAAAATTGTGTTACAGCCAAATTAGACCGATTTTTTATTTTCCATAGTAACAGAGATTCCCAGTTATCTGCTTTTAAATAAAACATTTTGAAAATGTTCTTAACTGAGTGTTTACACCTTTGTATCCTGCATATGTGTATGAAGTTTCATTCAAATCGGTTCAGTCATTTCCAAAAATAAGGGCTTGAAAGTTTGTATGAAATGCCGTACGACGTAAACCCTCTTAAACCATTTTTATAATTGTCAAGGACTCAGTCGGGCATAAAAATGAAGTCAGTTTTCAGAGAATTCTAAGCGTAGTAGGAGTCCTATTTAGCAGAACGGGCATGAAAATTAAAAATATTGTAAAAAAAAAAAGTCTGAATTGTTAACCTTCTCTACTTTGTCCTCAAAGTTTCGAAATATCCGCATTATCTCCTAAGTCTTTCTCAGCAGGTTACGTTTAGCGGCTAATGTGATACAAACCTGCACAGTGATCAGCTGCCTGTCGACGTCGTCTGCGGTGGAGATGCCGGCTGTGTACAGCGGCCTCTCGAAGTGCGGCCGCGGATTCGCCTCTCGCACCTGAACGAGGAAGTTAATGTTTCCAATTAAGTTTTTTTCCCTAAGTTTATCACGTGAATACCACACAACTTTGGGGTTTATAAATAAACCCGTTTAAGTTTGGTCGTCATTAGTGCAGCCTCGGAGACAGCAGCATGTCTCACAGTGAACAAAGATAATAGTGATTAATTAATACTCGTGTCCCATTTATGAGAGGACGCATGTGCCCTGCACTGGCACTGGCACAGTAAAGGCTGCTCCACTACAGCCCACCGCTAAACTACGCACGTGTACAAGATAGCTCTGCTATGTATCAAAATATAAGCGGGTTCGTCCACTGTGACCCACGGCCACGCTAAGCGTGGCTAGTAAACAAATGAACCGCGCAGCTTACGTGGGTAACCTCTCCGTGTACATATGTACGTAGCAGTGGACGATCGATTTATTAGGTCGGTAGAATACAGCACTACAACGATCTTTTGGCCCTCGAATGACGTTTCAACAGGGGGTGCTATTGGTAAAAAATTGAGAATTTATTTTTCGAAATGTATTGAAATAAAACCGGCCAAGTGCGAGTCGGACTCGCACAGGAACTTCTGTGCCGTATTAATCATCATCATCATCAGCCTATTAATGTTCCCACTGCTGGGACACAGGCCTCCTCTCTGTGAGAGGGAGTGGGCTGTAATCCACCACGCGGGCCCAGTGCGGGTTTGTAGATGTCACATGTCTTCGAATTTTTTGGTTCTAAGACATGCCGGTTTCCTCACGATGTTTTGCTTCACCGTTTTGAGAGCAGTGGTGATGAAATTATTTACACAAAGTAAAGCGCCTGCTTGGGTTCGAACTCACGACTTACAACTCGTAAGTCGGGGCCGTTACCACTGGGCCACCACTGCTCTCCCGTATTAATATCGAGCAAAAAACGCCGAAAAAAACAAGTTTCTTGTATGGGGGACCCCACATAAAATTGATTGTAGACAGTTACCAGTTACAGTGACAGTTAGTTAGTTAGTGGTAGACTGTCTACCTATTACGGTTCATGAGAGGTCTGTATCCATAGAAATATAAATAACAGGCTGTATCTCATGAACCGTAATAGGTAGACAGATGAAATTTTCACAGATTGTGTATTTTTTATGCTGCTATAACAAAAATAATAATCAAAATTACATAAAGTTATTAAAGTAATTTTGATTATTATTTTTGAGCTGACAGACAGACGGACGGACGGACAGCAGAGGCTTAGTAATGGTAGGTTTAAAAAGGTATGCAACCCTAAAATCAAGATGGCTGCTATAGATTTTGTCCACGTGACAAAAGTTCCTTGTACAGCTCATGGTATGTACAGCTTTAATTTAAAGTTACGCACAGTGACAGTGACGGTGAGCGTGGAGGCGGGCGGCGCGGCGGTTGCTCCGGGCGCGTTGCTGGCCGCCACCTGCAGCGTGTGCGTGTCCGACACGTCGCGGTTCAGCTCCTCCACCAGGTACAGGACGTTGCCGTCCAGGGCGAACTGACCGTCCGCGTTACCGTCTGTGAAGTTACAAGGTTTAAAAAAAAAAAAAATTGCAAATATGGGTAAACAATGTGCAGATGTTTTACATTCATGTAATAATTGTATATCACAGTCTTAGTATCACCATATTTTACCTTTCGGCATGCAAAGTACGTAAAAATTTGTATTTTTAACCGACTTCCCAAAAAGGAGGAGGTTCTCTATTGCTTCTTAGGTTATAATTATGAGCTATATCTACTTATTGGCTCCTGGATCTAACTTACAGCGAAACCGAATCTTCTCTCTAGTCGATAAAACTAAGTGCCAGCACAGATCGTTCACCACAGTATAAATATGGACAGTAAAGAAACTACGTTGTAAACGTTCGAAACGGCACACTCAATCAGACGCGCTCATTGACGAGACCCGAGAGTGATTGTAACAGTGCACGGCAGTCGCCGCGATCTTTTTAAAAATGAGGCGAAGGTAATTATTTCAACAAATAGGCAAAGTTTCCATACTGTCCATACTTATATTATGGCCCTACTCTCACACTTTCACCCTCGAGTGTGTGGATGTCGCTACGCCCCCGCAAGGGGGCGTGGCAGGCGGGGTCGGGGCCTCGCCCCTCGCCCGCGGAAGCTGTACAGTGGCCCATTACTATGGGCCCTTCCTCTGATTTGGCTAAGCGCCTGATGAAATTGACACAGCAAGCTGCGTCTGTGTAAATGGTTGCGTTGAATGAGATCTGTAGGGGCGTCGCGACGCTAATAAGCACTAGCGTCGATGTTCACGGGCCCTAGGCGGTCCTACCACATCAGGTTAGACCCCCAGTTACCTGGGGGAAGCCCAACGAGGCCGACCTGCGACTAGGGTACCGGCTTGACGCACCTACAGGAAGAAATGAAGCCTCCTCCGCCCCGTTCACAGAGCTAGCCGTTAGCGGATTGGAGGGGTAGCAGTAATGTATGTGTGGGTGGCTAGCTATGTAGTGTAACGCCACCCAGTGTAGACACGCGTCGCGGCCCGCGCTGCGTCGGCGTGTGTTGTGTTTAAGCGTCTGTATAGTGATGAATGTCTGTTTCTTAGTCGCACGAGATGCCTATATTAACCTAGAACACGCCGTGCGACTAGATGTATGTATACATCTGTAGAGTTTCATTATATCGAGTTAGCTGCGTGTAACCTGGGTGCTGCTAACTCGAGGCGTCATAATAGGTGCAATGGGGTCAAGGGTCCGCTACCAGGTCGCGGGGCGTGGGTCTCGCGTCAGGCGGGCGCGCATGCAAGGGCGCTATCTGCCTGACATGGGGCCAGGCAGAAGCGTCGGCACGCGCGAACATCGCCTTAGCGAGTCGCCTCACAAACTCGTCCAGGCTCTCTATACCGAGGTCCCGGGCGATGACATCATTCCTCACATAGCGAGGGGCGCCTACTATGGTCCGCAACGCATAGCTTTGTTGCGTGCGGAGCAGCTTCCGGTTCGTCTCGCTAGTGAGGGCGAACCATGCCGGGGCGGCGTACGTCAATACTGGGCGGATATAAGTCTTATATATGCCCAGTTTGACGCGCGTCGGGATGCGGGATGAGAGCACGGGCCTGAGGAGGTTGCGGGCTACCCTTACCTGTGCGGCGACCTTGCGGACATGGGGCCCCATTGTGAGGCGGCGGTCGATGGTCACCCCCAGGTATTTGACCTGGGGCGCCCAATCGACGGCGGCTCCCTGTAACTTCAAAGGTGGTGGGAGGTGCACAAACCCAGTAACTATCGCTTGCGTCTTACCCACGTTAACCGAAAGCCGCCACTTAGACAGCCAGTCGGGGAGAAGGTCGAGTGCGCGCTGCATTTTGACTGCCGCGTGTTTCGCATTAAGCGATATGGTAATGTACGCGGCGTCACTTTCACCCTCGCAGACACACCCCTACAAACACAGACTCTTCTGCATTCGTACTCCAACCCCCAAGGTACAAGCCCTGCTTAGTTTGGGGGTCGACGGTCTAACCAAAACATTGCGATTTACAAACTTAATTGTGTTAAATGGAAGCTTACTAGGTCTTGTGTTAAATGTAAGCTTACATAAAAGGCAGTGTATAGAGTGCCACCAGTGGCACTCTATCCCTATCGGATAAAGTGCCACTACAGGCACCCTAGTAACACCGCCTCGGCCCGGCTAAAGTGCCGCAAGCATTGGATTGTCATTGTCACTGTCACTAAGTCACGTCACTTGGTATTTTGTTTGATTGTCGAGGTTAGATCGCTGTAAAACACCACATTCCCAAAACATTACATTCTCTTGTGCCTAAACGGACCCTGGCACTTCGCCGGCCGCTACCGCGGCACCGCTCGCTACGCTCGCTCGGCTCGTGCGTTGTGTGGTCACAGTTCTAACCTAACCTAACCTAAATAACAAGTGACAGTGACAATGCAACGCTCACGGCACCCTAGCCGGGCCGAGGCAGCGACACTAGAGTGCCACAAGAAACTCGCGGCACTCTATACACTTCGTACATAAAATGCCATCACCTTTTATTTTTTGCCAATAAACTTGTTTTTGTTTTGTTTTAGCTTCGAATTTATGCGCTCAGTAGACAGCTATGACGCCTTGTTAAATAAGTTAGTATTATTGATACTGACATTTGGTTGTACCTATATCGAAATGCTCATTAACTTATTTCAGCTCATAATACATGGTTAGTAAAACTAACCGATGGGCTTGCGAAAAAGTAATAGTTTTAATCATTTTTAATTTACGTTGTAGTATTGTAATGTTACGATATTTCATACCAAGACTGGACTAAAGTTGAGAGTGTAGAAAAACTAACTTAAAAAATCGAAATACGCTAGCGAGCGTTTAGCAAGGAAGAGTACTTACCAATGATGCTATAGAAGATATCGTAGCAATCTTTATCACACAAGATGTTCTTAGGGTCTGATGCGACTGCCAGGTCGCGGCGCTCCAACAAGCCTGCTTCTAACTCTGCAATAATTGAGAGAATTGTCAATGAAAAGCTCTCAATTGTAATCTCAGAACTATGAAGTTATCTGAAACCATTTTATTATCTATTATCTGTCTTTGTGCAACTGGGTTGCACAAAGACAAACATTACGTCATGGATCATTAACGCGAATGATTTCATTAATTTGTTCAAAGAACCATTAAAATCGAGTCTAATGTTGTTTTCTGCAACAATTTAAAGGAAGATTTACAAATCTTCCTTTTCAAAGCGGTCATTAAATACATTTAATGACCGCTTTAAAAGTTAAAGTTCGTTTCTGCAACTGGCGGTAAGTCTGTAGCCATAACAAAAATGTTTACAGTATTGTTGTGTTTCGTCAGTTGGATGTAAGATAGCCAGTTCCTCTGTGGTTGAGGATTCCGGTTGAAGCTCGCTTCCAACTTCGGCCTGATCATCACTTAGCATTAGGTGAGATACATGCCAAGAGCTTCCCAGTTGTGGTAAAAAAAAAAGTTAATCTTACAAGTACCGATGATTATGAAGTTTTGGTGATGGTGATTGCATCGGTCACTAACTTTATATATTTATTGACCATATACTGTCACAGGTAAATAGTGGTTTGTTCATAGGATCAGCAAGGTTCACAACCGACTTAAATAAAGAAAATTATTCAAAAAACAAAAAACCCGACTGCAAAAACGCATAACTGAAAAGAGAAAAACAAGCATTATAAATTAATCTATAGAATTTTGGTATCGCAGGCGGGGACAAACTAATAGCGATACCAAAATTCTGTAGATTAATAATTATAATGCTTGTTTTTCTCTTTTCAGTTATGCGTTTTTGCAGTCGGGTTTTTTGTTTTTTGAATAATTTTCTTTATTTCAAGCTTTTTAGTTTTATTAATATATCTTAATTTGGCATTGACTCTTTAATAGCTTTTATTTGATACCAATATTGTTATAATTTATTTAAAAAAAAACCTTCCCCTCCCTTTTTTTTGTATTTGCAGATGCAATATATAAATATTATATAGCCTATGACACTTCTACAATTAAGACGAATCTAACGACACCTCATATGTTAAAATCCATCAAGCCGTTTAGGCTACAGAGCGTGCCAAAGAAATAGACATACATACATACATACATACATACATACTCTCGAAAAACATTACCCTCCTTCTGGGGCAGTCGGGTAATAAAAAAGGAGGAGGTTATTCGAATCAGTACTCTAATTACGTAATGCACGATCGAAAAAGAAATCTGCTCAACAACGTTAATAACGCAATGAATATTGTTGAACTGTCAAAATGAAACAGATTAGTTGGAATCGTTTATGAAAATGTGTTGCGTAATTAGATAGCTAGTCTCCTATTACATGGTACTTGCGAAATGTGGCTGAACTAAACAAGTCTGCCTAACCCTTGAGAGCATACGGCGTGATGTATTAAGTATGTATTTGATCTTACCAACAAAAGCAACTTCAAATGTATTGGGCGAAAACACAGGTTCTCCTTGTGGCACGAACACCACGGTGACGGTGCTGTCGGTGCTCCGGGGGCCGGGCTCGTCGCCGCCGTCCGTCGCGCGGATCGTCAACTGTACAACCGTTACGTTACTATTTTTTGTATGGTATTCCGCGTGATTATACTATACATATAAGGCAAAAATAAATAAGCTAGCGAAACTCTGCCGACGTGATGAGTATCGATGTATAAACATGATAAAACAAAAAAAAATTGGTGGTTTTTTTGGGGAACTTTGGTATTGTAGTTACTTGAAATTAAGTTGATATCGATACCCATCTCGTCTACGGAGTTTCGTTGGCTAATTTAATGTGACCCTGTATACTACTGTATACATTCAGGGATAATGTTATGTTATTTTCATAGATGTAGCAAGAGCTGGTATTTTAACCACTTTTACCAGTGCTACGACGTAGCTGGTATGGAGACACCGCTACGCGAGCTACGGTTTCGTAGCAATGTCATAGACTTGTAGCAGACAATCCGCTACGCCTTCGCGTAGTCTTGCTACACGAGTAACACTAAAAAGCTCAACTTCATTAAAAAAAAATATCTTGTTCTAAAAGCTTATAATCTAATCTAATATCTATTAAGGTAAATAATTGGCGTCAAATTACAATTACAAATAGAAATAAATAACAATTTTGGTTTTGTTATGTTTTCTAATGTTAATAGATATTCAACTGACCTCAAACTGTTGCATGCCTTCAGGCAAGGCTTGCTTCAGGGTGAGGGTGCCGGAGTTCTCTCCATCGTTCCACACGTCGAAGTAATTCGCCGCCTCAGCTGGTGAAACAAAACGTTTTTACGTAAGTAGGTATACAATTTAGCGTCGGGAATCCCGAGCCGATTTCCGGCCACCATAGGCGCGGGCTTGCGGACGGAGAGCAATGGGTAGCTCGCCGTCCGATAAGTACACGCGCCTCAAATAGATGTCAGCACAACTGACGGGGTCCGCTAGGGCCGATGCCTACCGGGGTTGCGAGAAAGTCCGACAGGGATACAGTGGCCCCTGGCAACGTACAGGCAACTGAAGGAACACGGGTGGGTTTTAGTCAGTAAGAGTCTGACACGACCTTCCGCTCCGCCCAGAGCGGGAGAAGTTATTTGATGATATCCCATCCAAAAAAAAAGGTATACAATTTAAGATATTACAGCCACAGATAATATAATAGTACACAGCCAAATTGCCAATTGTGGGCAGTGGTGGCCCAGTGGTAACGGCGCCGACTTACGAGTTGTGGGTCGTGGGTTCGAACCCAAGCAGGCGCTTTACTTTGTGTAAATAATTTCATCACCACTGCTCTCAAAACGGTGAAGGAAAACATCGTGAGGAAACCGGCATGTCTTAGAACCAAAAATTCGAAGACATGTGACATCCACCAACCCGCACTGGGCCCGCGTGGTGGATTACGGCCCGCTCCCTCTCACAGAGAGGAGGCCTGTGTCCCAGCAGTGGGAAAATTAATAGGCTGATGATGATGATGACACAGCCAAAGTGGGCGTCGACCAATTATAAAAAGTTGAGTATAATAGGCTTATTATCTATTCAAATACATACATAGAAATAAATAAAAATTGAATAGCTGTTTGTCATGTCAAAACTTCTTACTATGATGAATACATATGAAAGTATATAGGTACGGTACTTATAACAATTAAACAAAAAAAAAACATTTTTTTTTGTGTGTCCCGTTGTTCCGGCTAATCTTCGAAACAGCTGGACTGATTTTGTCGGGACTTTCACTGGGAGATAGCTGATGCTGTAAGGAGTAACTACTTTTTACCCGACTGCCCCAGAAGGAGGGTAATGTTCTTCGCGAGTATGTATGTATGTAAGTAAGTATGTATGTATGTATGTATGTATGTCTATTTCTTTGGCACGCTCTGTAGCCTAAACGGCTTGATGGATTTTAACATATGAGGTGTCGTTAGATTCGTCTTAATCGTAGAAGTGACATAGGCTATATAATATTTATGTATTGCATCTGCAAATACAAAAAAAAGGGAGGGGAAGGTTTTTCTAAAAATAAATTACAACAATATTGGTATCAAATAAAAGCTGGTAATGAGTCAATTCCAAATTAAGATATATTAATAAAACTAAAAAACTTGAAATAAAGAAAATTATTCAAAAAACAAAAAACCCGACTGCAAAAACACTTAACTGAAAAGAGAAAAACAAGCATTATAATCTATAGAATTTTGGTATCGCAGGCGGGGACAATAATAATTTAACAATATTAACCGGAAATATGGTGTAACTTTTGTTTGTCCCCGTCTGCGATACCAAAATTCTATAGATTATAAAGCTTGTTTTTCTCTTTTCAGTTAAGTGTTTTTGCAGTCGGGTTTTTTGTTTTTTGAATAATTTTTTATTTCAGAAAAAGATTTAGGGTCCCCGCGGGCGAAGCTTCGGGCAGCAGCTAGTCTAACATAATATTGAGTATAATAATGTAGGAATGCCTCATTGGTCTAGTGGTAGCAAGCGCGACTGCTGAGCATGAGGTCCCGGGTTGTTTCCTAGGTCGGGCAAAGTGTTATTAGGTTTTCCATCTGGAATTTCACAGCAACAGCCCGGAATCAGGATTTGTGCCCGGTTGATGGGAATAGACTCGCCCCCTATTACATGGGACTTAAACATAACTGGCGAAATGTGGATGTACTAACACATCTGCCTCACCCTTCGGGGATTAGAGGCGTGATGTTATCTTATATTAATGTAGGCCAAAAGAGTTTTCTATCTCTATCTCTTTAGGCCGATCGTCAATGGCGGTCCGTACACGACGCCGACGCAGCCAATCACAAATCAGTCCATTATAACGCGTACTCGTAAGTTGCGTCGTGTACGAGTGCTGTCACAATCTGGCTAATAGTTGGCATTGGTGATTTCCATTTATAATACGTTACTTTTGAGTAGCATCAAGGACGAGGGGCGTTAGATTAAAATTGTACGTCATTCAACAATAAAGACTATAATTGCAGTTAAACCGTCTTTTGTTAAAAACATAATACTAATGGACCACTTTCTTATCGTAGGTACCGTACCATATCGTTAAACTCGGAAAAAAAACCTATTAGTAAGTAAGTAAGAAATATGGATTGATTTCATATAATGGCTTACCATCTCCTTCTATAGAGAAAGTGACAGTTCCAGCGTGTAAGCCGTCCTCATCTGTGGCAGAGATGCGCTCCAGAGACGCGCCCTCCGCGCCCACCACTGTCAGTACGCCGCTGACCACTGCCCGCTCCTGAGGGTACAATCATTTATTTTAACAGCACCTACTCGCTAATGTCAAATTATATGTCAGGCATACCTAACATAAAGCAAGTCATTATAGACCCAGGCTCTAGCCCGGCAATAATATTGTACTGAATTTCATTATCAGTTGCTGGTGCATAATGTGATTTGAATATGGAACGTCAACGAAATAATTCGTATGAATTTTTTTAACATCTGTGATGATCTGTGGCGGTAATGGCGGCATATCATCGCAACAGCTGATCCGTTGCTGTGGCGCGTACCATCGCCACAATAGTGTATTGTGGCGCTGGAATCAGGAGGATACTCACTCTAGACAGTCTGATGACGGATCCAGGTTTCGGGAACACGAACTCAGGTTCATAGTAATTGTACGGTCTGACCACTATCTGGTACTTTTCATCTGATCTTAGCTGTGGGTCGCCATGGTCGTATGCCTAGAACAGAAGGGTTACGGTGGTAGATCATAATTATTAGGATAAGGATCTTATTATTTTCTAGAGAAACTAGGCTTGGTGAAGAACCGGTACCGATGGATGCACTGTGTGAAAGATGATATGGCTGGAAAGGGGGTGACTACCGAGATGACGACTAATAGAGAAAGCATGAACGAGAAAGACATGTTGCGCCGACCTGAAATAAATTGGGATAAGGGCAGGACAATGATGATGACTAGACTAAGTTGAGCTCTTCGTGAATGAGCTCGTCCGAGAAAGTATTACCTCCATTCCTACTCCTGCCACCAAGCAACATATGGAATGCTAAAGTAAAAAGCAAAGTAAAAGCCCATTTCTCACCTCTAAATGAATTTCATAGGTGCCCCAATATCCTTTTAAGTCCATGTTAGTTTCAAGTTCTCCAGTCTGGTCTATGCCGTATTCTGTCTCTATGGTGATGATTTTGAACAGTCTTGGTAGTTCGATGTCTCGCTCTGTGGTGAGGTCAAGGACTTTGTATGCGACCAGAGAGTTTGGTGTGCCTGGCTCGTCCCGATCCGGTGCGAAGATTTCAGGTGTTAAACGGACGCCCTGAAAGGATTATGTTTTTTATATTTGATTCTATAGTATTTTTATAAGATTACTCAACAAATTGGCGTGCTGGTTCTTGCATCTAAAATGCACAAACCTAGTCTTGCGCCTTGAGGTATTCCATTTTACATTTGGTATTATGTAAGCCATTGAGATATAAGTACTAACGTACTAGAGAAGACACCGTAAATTCCTACTTTGTCTCGTTCAACTGCGGCGATCGCGCCGCAGTTAAGACCTTTTTGCCGAGAATAAATACACTTCCGCAGCAAATCTAGCGCTGTGGTAAATAAGTTATCAAGTAGGCATAAGAAGCAGACTGTGTCTCATCTGCGGGTATGGATATCTATGACAATCTCCTTGCACCGCGCATGCACCGCAGTTGTCAAACTTGACATCCGAGGGACACATTTTTTGTTCACGGTGTCTTCTCTAGTTTACATTGATCTCAATGATGTAAGCTAAGAATTGTATATTTTTCGCTGAAGAAGAACTTTTTTATATTCAAATTGACTCAACAAAGCCTGTCCCTTTGAATGCGCCAGGAATGTTAATTGCGCTGCGTGATTTATGTTTTATCCCATTTCATGTGAAACAGGAGAAAGCATAAAACACGCAGCGCTCGCGGGATAGTTCATAGTAATGGAACTATGGTCATCTGATGTAATAAATAAACAGTTTTTATAATAAATATTAAACGATAAGATATGATTTACCTCTAGTTCACTTTCAGAGATGGACCAGGGGGGCAGGTCAGTCGGCAGCTCAGGAGCATTGTCGTTCACGTCCAGCAAAATTACTAGAACTTCCCCGTCGATTTGGTTTCGGTTGCCGTCTAAAGAAATTAATAAGAAAGAAATATAACAATGTAGTATGTACTTGGCAACAATTCATGAAACACGAATTCAAATAAAGCAACAGTGTGACCGCATGACTAAGATGCTGTCTGACGCCGGTTTTCTAGGGAAAAGTGTGACGGATAATATAATATAAGGTAAACGCTGGTGAAGTCGACAGTAACCCAGTCCTCGTCAAATTATCTAAAAACATCAATATCTTTTTCTACTAAACATTAAACTAGCCATTTTTATGGCAACATATTTTCAGTAACATATTGCATAATTAAAATAACAACACCGAGTTTTAACTGTAATGGAGTCTGAACTATTTGACTTGAAAAGTGTGTCTCACAATTTTTTAATTTTTTTGCAAGTTTAGCTGCTAAACGTGGAACTCGGCACGTAGTTTTGTGTTTTGATTTATGAAGCTTCAGTGGGGTCTACGGTAAGTCTGATTGTTTGATGAATTTGTTAAGTTAATTAACTAACGATATAGCTTGAAATTTAGAACCCTTTTAATGTAAAAGTATTTTTTATCGAGTGTGACATTTATTGGTACCTAAAAACTCCTACTTGTCCTAGAACTCGTCATTATATGTACTATTGTGACGATAATTGGGACATGCTTGATAGTTGCCTCTAAACTCGTCATGTTGTAGTTATTTTTATGTTTTATGCCACAAAATACGAATAATAACTATTATCGGGACCGTTTCATAGGTGTTAACTCTCTTGTACAAACAATTATATGGTTTGGACCACATTTGACGATAAAACTGGGATCTTACTGACTCTTAACCTGCTATCTAATTACGCAACACATTTTCGTAAACGATTCCGACCAAACTGTTTCATTTTGACAGTTCAACAATATTCGTTGCGTTATTTACGTTGTTGAGCAGACTTTTTTTTCGAATTGATGAAGCAATGGATTAGCATCTGTTTCAGAATGATTCAAATTCTCATTGATCGTGTATTACGTAATTAGGATACTGTTTTCGCTTCACTCGCTCAATGCTTGCATAAGCGCGCTTTGCTCAGCCGTGGCGTCATTGGGCTCGGTTCGCAGGCTCGGTACAAAACTGTGCTCGCGATTTTGTTGTGATAGAGCTCGCTTCACTCGCTCTTATCATGTGTAAGCGCGCTCGGCTCAATCAACTCAGCCTATTACAGTCCCCTGCTGGACGTAGGTCTCTCCCAGGCTGCGCCACAGTACCCTGGTCCTCCAAGACAACTTTTTAAGGTCGTCGGCACATCTAGCTGGGGCACGTCCCACACTGAGCTTGCCGATATGTGGTATCCACTCTAGTACTCGTCTGCTTCACCAGCCATCCCACGACAAACATGGCCACCCCACTGCCGCTCCAGCTTGCTTACGCAGCAGGATAATTATGTCGGTAACTCCGGTGTTTTTCCGGATAACTTCATTTCTAATCTTCCTCCTGCCTTAAAAAAAATCCGAATATGGTGTCATAGCGGGTAGGACGCACTGGTTGAAGATCTTAGCCTTCAAATACTGCGGGATTGACGACGAGAAGACTTGGTGAAGTTTTCCAAACACTGTCCAACTTAACTGGACCTTCTGTCGGCTTCTTTCTCAAAATTGTGTCTACCGACCTGGATGACTTGCCCTAGATAGACGTACTCCTTCAGAACTTCGAAGAGCGACCCTTCGATGTGGATTGGCACGACATGCGAATATTATATGACTTTAGTCTTGTCCAATTTCATGCCGAGGTCAACTTGCCGAGAGATTCCATTTAGGCTGTGCAGCATCTAGTCTAACTGTTCCAGTATCCCTGACGATGTCATCGGCAAAACAAAAGTGTAAGATGTACTCGCCGTTTACGTTGATACCCTGTCCAGTCCAGTCCAGTGTCTTAAAGACGTCCTCCATCGCGTTGGTGAACAATTTAGAGGATATCACATCCCCCTGTTTCAGCACCCTGAGCAGTTTGATGGGGCTGGCTTCCTTATCCAGGATCTGGACAGTCATCGTTACAGCGTTATACAAACACCTTAAAACTTCTATGTAGCGCCAGTCAATTCGACATCGCTGCAGAGAGGCCAGAACTGCCCCATATTTCGATGGAGTCAAAGACTCGTTGTCCACAAATGCCATACACAGTAGCTGCCGAATAGTATGGATGTGGTCTACAGTACTAAAGCTTTTTCTAGTGGGTGGAACTTTTTCTTTTTTTTTAGGGTGGGAAATCATCAAATAACTTCTACCGCTCTGGGCAGAGCGGAAGGGCGTGTCAGACTCTTACTGACTAAAATCCGCCCATGTTCCTTTTCTTGCTTGGTCGTTGCCGGGGGCCACAGTTTCCCCTTAGGACTTCCCGCAACCCCAGCAGGCAGGCATCAGCCCTAGCGGACCCCGTCAATTTTGCTAACATCTCTTTGATGCGCGCGTGGAACACGACGCACCGTCGACTCAGGCCTGGTACTTGTCGGACAGCGAGCTACCCATTGCTCTCCGTCCGCAAGCCCGCGCCTACGGTAGCCGGAAATCGGCTCGCGATTCCCGACGCCCAGGGCGTCTCCTGTGGCGACTAGGGGCGGGAGGGGACATTTGTCTCTCCCTCACGCGTCCCGCCTCCTCCTTCGCGAGCATTACTGCTTCGCAGAAGGAGGTGACGGCTTGCCATGAGGTCACTGCCGCTGATCGCCACCATGAGGACACTGCGGTGCTCCTTCCAAGCCGGGCAGACCTCCACCGTATGCTCCACCGTGTCCTCCGGGCGAGAGTGGGCTCGCTTCGCTGGCTCGGCTCGTAAAAAGTATTTTCCAAACAAACCTTACCGAGGAAAGTATAACCGAGCTGTAAATATCCAATATGAGTCTAAATCTTTTGTATGTTTGGCTTTTGTAAAAAAAATCTTACGGGTTTCGTTACTGCCGTAACCATTGTATTTACGCATCACTGGACTTAGTAGGCTCATTGCATTCCTTATGAAGTATCCTTTCACATATTTCTCCATTCAAATTTACGGTCCATACGAGACGACATCTGAAATTATTTTGCAGTCAACTTCAAATGCATTTTTAACCCATTTTTGACCATTCATTCTGTTGTTTCTCTGTAGGCTCTGGGCAGTGCTTTGTTAATTCTTGACAATGGCATCAGAATCATGGTTCTAGCTAAAATTGTTATTGGGATACGAATTGGAATTTCGACACATAGTTAGGAATAGAGGATTAGAGGGTCGCTTGCATTCGCCTGCACTCAGGATGTGAAGTCATAGGTAAACTATGTACTGCTTCAAAATTGGTACAAATATTACCTATCTTTTGAATGCTCAACCATTACTAGAGCATTTAAATTCTCGTAGATAATAGCGGTTGAAATCTGACATGTTTTTGTCGGTCTGAAGTATTCAACTTACCACCAAGTATACTGAACGAAAACACGTTTTCACACTTTTCACGTCAAAATTGATTCTCATAAAAACAGATTTTGTGCTATTGCCTGATCTCTTAATTTTTTAAGCAAAATATATTAGAATTTAATTTATCTTGCTGTTTTTATTGGCTACTTGCTCTGCTAACAGCTTACTACCTTTATTAATGTAAGGGATGTTGACAAAATTTTGTTTCATAGATAGATTATAAAAAAAAAATGGATACGTATTTTTCCTTTTTTTACCTTATCAAAAGGTTACAGCAATACATTGAGTGAAAATGTGGCGATTTTATATTGACTTGTGACGTAGCGAGCCCCTACTCCCTAACTTAAATGCGTTTTAAGTATCTAAATATTTTTTATTAATATGATTGTCGGCGCATCACATATGCGTATGACTCGCTGCGGGGAAGGCGCGGGGTCTCGGGGACCGAACCCGATACCAACGCCCGCTGCGCGCCCGCCACCACTCAGCTCACAGACGCGCTTCACTACGGGCATTACTTTGTACCTTCTTTCATACACGTTGTCATGTAGATTATAGCATTACACCTATGTTATACAGTCCACTAAATCTTTTATTATAAAGTCCCGATTGAGCCCATTCATGATTAAACAAAAGATATCTACGTGTCTAATATTTTTTTAATATCCGACTGACGGACTAAATAGTTGTTTATTTTCCCATTCAACATTCCTATTTCTTGGGATTTGGTCTTCTACCTTTTGTTTCTTAGACTTGCCACTCGTATCAAAGACAATCATAATTTGTTTTGATGTGTACTTATCTTGAACTTTATGTTCAAGTCCTGAGAGTTCAAATTAGCATCAGAAAATGACGATTACTGGGTCCTTTTGATGAGTAATAGTACAAATCTGACGGCTACTGGTACAAATCGCCCTTTTTTTACATTTGCCTTAATAAGTATTTATTATCACTCAACGTTATAGAAATGAACTAATTACTTTGAATAACAGATAAAGGAGACCATTCATATTGGGCCCAAAACAAAAATTGCCGGCCAGCGAAAAAAATTGTGTTGCCCTGGTTGGTAACGTCCTCCTTATCATTTTTTACTATGGCACCGAATCTCTACAATCATTCCTTTAGCTGTTTTTTAAAGTTGAAAAATCTAGTTACCTTGCAATATTATCTCGTCTAAGTATAACTATAACCTAAGTCGGGGCAGTCTACCTAAGCATTTTTCACTACGGCGGCATCAAATCTCTACGAACCGATCTATCAGCTGTTTTCTTAAGTCTATTGTACGTACCTACATTTTATTAATATTAAATACACATTTTCATAAAACAATAATCTTTATTTCCAAATTAATGAAAGATAGACAGACGTCACAAACTGTCAGCACGACGGAGGTTGCAACTTTGTGGCCAGTATATATCAGTCCTCCGCCGCCATTCCTGGTAGTCTCATGCCCGGGGCTGGAAACAGCTGTTCTAGATGTCTACGCCACACGATGCCATCGTCAGTCTGCACTTCATAATGAAGCCTGCCTAGGCGACGCACTATTGTGCCGAACTCCCATCTTCGTCTCTGGTCGGAGTAGGCTCTAGCCTGGACTCGATCACCTACGGAGTAAGTCCTGATGGGAGGCGGTGTGTTGTTTGGGTTGAACGCCTTCGGGGCAGATGAGTCTCTAAACATTACATGTAATTTTGTTCTTACATCCCGACTGAACATCAGTTCATAGGGGGACTGTCCGTTCAGGTTTGGTGTGCGTCTGAGCCGGGTCTTAAGGACAAGGAGCTTATCCGTAAGATCGCCCCTCTCCCCCTCCATTGCACGTAGTGCCTTCTTTATTGTTTGCACGTAACGTTCAGCTTGACCGTTAGTGGCTGGGTGGTACGGGGCTGACGTCAAGTGTGTTACACCGCAGCCGGAAAGGTAGTTCTTGAATTCTTGAGATACAAACTGACGTGCGTTGTCGGAAACAAGTGTATATGGTGTGCCGAATGTGCAGAATAATTCCTTCAACTTAACAACACACCAAGCACTTGTTGTGGTCTTTGTTGGGAAGACTTCCACCCACTTTGAAAAGGCATCCACGACTATTAAAAGTTGATGTCCTAAAATAGGACCTGCAAAATCTATATGAAGACGTTGCCATGGCCCTGTAGGTTGTTCCCAATGGTGTGGGGGTGCTTTTGGTGACTCATTTTGTTGTAATCGGCATGCTCTGCAGGATTTTACTTTGTTCTCGATATCTCTATCTATATTTTTCCAGTATATGTAGCTGCGAGCTAGTAATTTCATTTTAAGTATACCAATGTGTCCGGTGTGCAGTTCATCAAGTACACGTATGTGTAAACTTTTGGGTATTACCACTCGAGTTCCTTTCAATATGCAGTTGTCTTGGAGTGTTAATTCATTATCACCGTAGCCATGTTGTCGTAATGAGTGACCTGCTTGTAACGCTTCCAGTAATGTTTTAAGTTCATTGTCTTTTCTAGTTTCATTAGCTATAACTTCTGGTCGAATTTCTAGGACGTTAATCTGCTGTAGTTGGTATGAACAATGTTGGTCTATTGAGTTTTCTTTTGCTATTTCTACTGGGAATCTTGATAGGTAATCAGCGTTTGAATGTTTCGCTGAAGCTCTGTATTCCACGTCGTAGTTGAATCCCGATAAGAAATGTGCGTAATGAAATAATCGCATTGTGCTCAATGCTGGTAATGTCTGGTGGGGATGAAAAATTGAGGTAAGGGGCTTATGGTCCGTCACTAAAGTGAATTTTCTGCCGTAACAGTAGTGAAAGAATTTTTTAATGCCCCAGTAGATCGCCGTAGCTTCTTTGTCAATTTGACTATATTTTCTTTCACTGAATGAAAGTGATCTAGAGGCGAATGCGATTGGCCTATCAGAGCCATCAGGTAGTTTGTGAGAGAGAACAGCACCCAAGCCCGTTGGTGAAGCGTCAGTAGCTAGTATCAGTGGTTTTCCTGGGTCAAAGTGAATAAGAACTCTTTCGCTCAAAATCTCCTTCTTAATGTTATTAAAACTGTCTTCACATTTAGAAGTCCAGTGAAAATGTTTCTCTTTCTTTAGTAACTCATTTAGTGAGTTTGTTAAAGAGGCAAGGTTCGGTATAAATTTGTTATAGTAGTTTGCCATACCAAGGAAGGTTCGTAGTTCGTTTGTATTTGTTGGTCTTACAGTGTTCACGATGGCCTTTACTTTGTCTTTGTTCTTATGTAAACCATCTTTATCGATTGTATGTCCGAGGTAGTTAATGCTACGTTTAAAAAAATGTCATTTTTCTCTGTTAACGTGGAGGTTACTCTCTTTCAGTTTTTGCAAGACTTTTCTTAGACGTGTTAAGAGTTGGTCCTCTGATGCGCCTTGAATTATAATGTCGTCAAAAAAACATTTTATTCCGTCTAGTCCCTGAAGTAATTGGTCCATGAATTTCTGCCAAAGGCTTGGTGCAACTTTGACTCCAAACATTAAGCGATTGACTTTGTAAGTACCTTTGTGCGTACTTAATGTTTGTAAGAGGGCGCTTTCTTCGTCCATAACCAAATTTAGATAGGCTTGGGTAATGTCTAAGGTGCAGAAATATTTGCCTCCGTTCATTTCTGCAAATATATCTTCTATTATAGGAATTGGGTAATGTTCGTCCCTGATGACTTGGTTAAGGGTGACCTTGTAGTCGGCACATAGTCGAATGCTCCCATTTGGTTTCACAATAGGTACGATGGGTGTTCCCCAATCTGAATGGTCTACTTTAGTGATCACCCCTTCTGCACATAGTCGTTCAATTTCTTTATCGACTTTTTCTTTTAACGCGTACGGTATTCGTCGTGGTTTTATAAAAATCGGTCGTGTATTTTCCTTAAGATTTAAGTGAGCCTCATAGTTGGGTATTTTTCCCAAGTCAGATCTAAAAACAGTTGTTGCGAATTCTTCTAATAATTTATCAAGTTTGTCGGATTGTTCAGAAGTTTGTAAAATCCTTATGTCTGCAATTTTCATATTCAGTTCTTTCATCCAACTTCTTCCAAATATTGGGTCAACGTTTTGATTGATTATCCCGTTGAAGGTCTGGTCTTTATAAGTGCCTTTTACGTATGTCACTCCTGCAGGCTTGATAATTTCTCCAGTGTAGGTTCTCAATTTCATTTCAGTTTTGAAAATTTTGTTTGTTAATTTTAGTCTTTTGTATTGTTCGAGTGACATTGAGGATAAGGTCGCTCCTGTGTCAAATTCCATGCCAACCTGTTTCTTCTCTATTTTTACTGTGATTATATATTTTTCAGATATCTCACTTTTAATTAGGTTGATATTTCCCATGCTTTCGTTACTCGTGTTGCTTGTATTGTGATCTAGTTGATTGTTATTTAAGTTCCGCTGTAAACAGACTCGTGCCAGATGTCCAGTCTTCTTGCATTTCAGGCAGGTAGATTTGATGGCGCCACACTCATTAGATCGATGGTCGTCTTTTCCGCATCGGAAGCATTTTCCCTTTAAATCTCTAATCGTTATCGGAGATGAAGACGATGGAGAAGTTGAGTGTCCGCTCGGCGGTGAGTATGAGGGTCGTGGATACTTAGGTCTTTTTATTGAGCTCGTAATTTTGTTTACTGTGTCCGAATGTTTGTGCATGTCTGCGGATATTCTTAGGTTCTCCGATTTTCCCATTTCTATGGATGTGGCCATATGTACCAGTTTCGTAAAAGGTAGTGTCTCCCTTTCTTGAAGAATTTTTGTTCGTATATCACTGTCTTTCAATCCCCGAATAAATTGTAGGGCTAGAAAGCTCTCTAATGTAGGTTTTTGACAATTTTGACATTTAAATTCGCAGTTCAACGTTCTTTTTTTTAATTCTGAGGCATATGTTGCCACTGTTTCATCTTCGCATTGTGTGCGCGTAATAAATTTGTGTTGTAAAGCCCATATGCTAGGTTTAGGGTCAACGTATTCGTCTAGTATCTGTGTGAGCTCCTTAAAATTCATGTCAATTGGATCATCCGGGGAGCATAAATCGTGTAATTTTTCATGTAATTCTGGTGATAGAGAAGCAAGTAAGGTGTAAACTTTCATTTTAGCGTCTTCGATCTTGTTAAGTAAGAAGAATACAGTTAGTCTCTTAGTAAAATTTGCAAACGTTTCTTTTTCTTGAAAGGGCTGGAAATTTATTTTAGGGCCTCGTTCTTGATGTGTATTTGTACTTAGCTGTGATGTTGATGTTTGTAGCGGTAAAACGCGTCGATTGTCTCTATTTTGATATATTAGAAGTTTTGTCTTTATGATAATGGGTCGATCTCCAGAGGCATTTTTTTTCGTGTCGGGCTGGATAAACCCATTTTAAAATCGAAAAACGTTTTCATAATATTTTTTTATACACAGTTCGGTGCCTAATCTACGTGAAACAAGGCTAGTATTATGGCTAAGTTTATTTTAAATATTTAAAAAAAATTCTTAAACCCTTCAATCCTGATCGCTCTGGGTTGACCCAACTCCCGATTGAATGAAAAAAATATTTTTTAACTTTTTAATGAGAAGTTTCTTAAGAAACAATTTATTTAGATTACATAATAAATAGTTAATCTTCATAGTAATAATTTTTTTTTTGTTATATTAACAATACTTTTGCCACAATTTGAATTTAAAATCGTGACCGGGCATTTTATCTCATCGCTCTGCGCTGAGGTAAAACATCGCGCTCATCCCTAGTTACGCGTTATAGACACTCTATTCCACTCCCGCGGGGCAACCCCAGTAGTGGTCTAACCGCCGAGGAGGATACCTGTGTGCCAAGTACCCACGGTCCAACATTACGAAGGTAAGTTTATGATTGCTCTGGATTTGGTTCTCGAATTTTATGATTGCTATGGCACATTATTTAAATTAAATAGTAAGCTTGTGAATGTGTTTGTTATGTGAATTAAGTGATCGTTATGATGTTTTTTATGAGAAGTAATCACAACTTTCTACTGCTTTTAAATTCGCCTATATTCATGATTTTGTGACTTTTTCTGATCGCTATGGCTGTGATTGCTCTATCCAAAAAGACCAGAGCGATGATATTTTGCATTAATTGTACGTTATAAATCTATTTTAAGTAGTAGTACCGGACTGTAACAATGACAAACGATGAACTATGCATATAACCTTTAATGTATAACCTTTCCTGGGTTTCTTTGGATAACCTAAACCCATAAACAGATTTTGATGTATTTTACCTTGATGATATTATTATATTGGCATTTAGCTAACCACAACTGTAAACCTTTTTTCTCTAAAATTTAATGGCAACTATTGTTTCAGATTGAAATCATGCCTCGAAATAAATTATCTATTGAAGAAAAACGTCTTAGGAAGAAATTGGCTGAGCGTCGTAGAATGGCCAAAATAAAAAATGATCCAGCACCCTAATTACGTAATGCACGATCAATTTTAAATTGAAACCAATTGTAAAAGATTGCCAGTCCATTGCTTCATAAGTTCGACAAAAAGAATCTGCTCAATATTTTTTGTCGAACTTATGAAGAAATGGACTGGCAATCTTTTACAATTGGTTTCAATTTAAAATTGATCGTGCATTGCGTAATTGGGGGGCAGATTTATACGCACAATGGCTTGTAAAGTCAAGAGAGAGTTACCAAAGGAAAAAAGCTCGGGGCACAGTACTACCAATGAGTGATTTGATGTGATCATGTTCCACGTACACTGAATATGACTGAAAATGGCTAAATAAATAATATTTTATCAATATATTTTTTTTTTTGTTTCACTGATTTCACCATTTATGATCGCTCTGGCACCAATTATGATTGCTCTGGTCGCGAAATTTTTTGAACTTAAATATTTTCATAACTGTTTGTGTAAATTGAAGGCCAAAAGTAAAAATGTACTATTTGAATATCCTTCTTTTTAATGAGATACATAATTACCATTAAATATCAATATCTGAAAAGCACCAGAGCGATCACACGAATACGCCCGTTTTGGAGATTGATCCTAATACATTTCTCTTCAAAATCGTACCTGGTTTCTATCTCTTGGTCTAATTGTTCGTCTGGAGTTTCTAATTCTATGTTATGCTGTATTTCTTGTAATTTCTGTAATGTTTCCTGAAGTGACTGAAGTCTTGACTCTGTTTCTTCATACGGTATCGTTTCTTGATTATTCACGTAGCTTTCGAGTTTTGTAATTATACCACGCAGTGAGGCGCGGGTTTTCTTCAGTTTTTTTATATCATTAGTCGACATCCTCGTCGCCAATTTATTAAATACACATTTTCATAAAACAATAATCTTTATTTCCAAATTAATGAAAGATAGACAGACGTCACAAACTGTCAGCACGACGGAGGTTGCAACTTTGTGGCCAGTATATATCAATTAATATATAAAAGTAACGGCTATGTAATGAAAAATAAATAAAATAAACTTATTCTAAAGGTAACCTCGAAATATCAAGGAATATTTGCAGTGGTTTGTAGTCATTTATGAAGTTAAAAACAATTAATGTCTTGAAAGACTAACCGTCGCAACCTTACGGACAAAATATATTACCTCGAAGCTAAGACTTTCTAGTCTTAGCTTCGAGGAATGTCACAATGCACTAGAACAAATAACGGTATTTAGCCGCAACATGGTGACACTACAATGGACAAAAGGACACAGCGTATCACTAGGTAACGACGCAGTTGACGAACTTGCTAGGCGAGGATCCCGCACGGCAGTCTGAGGATCCGAGCCTATCGTACACATCCCCTTCAACCAAATACACAGGTGGCTACAGGAGTTCACCCACACACAAGTGGAAAACTGGTGGATCTCGACACTGGGCAGTCCAAGGAAGCTATGCCATCCTTGGAAAGAAGGCTGACCAGGCATTTAGTACGCCTGGACAGGAACGGCCTGCCTCCTAGTCACAGGGCCATCACGGGACACTGCTCGCTAAACAAACACTTCCACACATAGGCATAAAGGACAGTCCTCTGTGCAGGGCGTGCATGGAGGCTGAGGAAATCGTCGCGCACGTGCTCTTTGAATGCACGAGCGTTACCCAGATTCACGGGCGTCACACCTCGGGTCACCCAGATTCTACACAGATGTTCCAAACAGATCAGGAGATTTAATTCTCTTTTGGAGAGAGGTGGGCTGGTTGGAATAACCATCAAACCGCCGCTATGGCCCACGCACAATGGTCCACTTGACTAAGTGCGGAAACCAATCCCCAGAAAACATAGAACCTAGAGTAACCGGCGCGGCGGACGGGGCGGGATTATGGGATGGTGCAGGTATAAAGGGAATCCAATCCTCTGGAATTTACTTCTGAACCCTTCGCTAAAGGGGCCGGAAGAACGGGGAGATCACTACCAGGCTTCCACCCACGTTGTGGTCATGATCTTCGACAATGACCTAGCACTGGAGGTTCAAAGACAGGCCAAGGCCGCCCTCGAGTATAATATTTGGAATTGGGGCATCCAAAATAAGGTGAAGTTTGCACCACACCAAACCTGTGCAATAGTAGTCACTAGGAAGCTAAAGTAGGATGTCTCACTCATGAGCATGGGCGGGGTCGACATAGGCATGTTTAAGGAAATAAAAATACTACCATCAGCTCACATTCAACATGCACGCCACTAACGTGTGTAGAATGTGGCATAGAGATCTGCATCTGGAGGTCATACGGAGCATTTACACGGCAGCGCTGGAGCTGGACGCAGAATGGTGATGAGCGGCAAGCCGGCAACTAAGAAGATTGGAGTGTAGAAAATGCTCTCCAATAATCTTCTTAGTTCACGGTCATACGATCCAAAGAGTATTCGCCCTAAAGCTCTGCAAATCCTACAGAACTGTTTCGCTAAATGCATCCCTGATGCTGGCTGCCAACCTCCCACACGACCTCCGAATACAAGCAGCAGCCGTTCTGTATGAGGCAAAGAGTACCCCAGCCAGCTTTTGCGGGCAGAGAGATTGAGCGTGTGCGTTTGCGAAAACTCCACGTCCGGCGAACCAAGGTTCCCTCCACTTCCTGGCGACGGAGGAGAGAGCTTACATGGGCGCGGTTTTACCCTAGAGCAAAGATGTTTCGTTGTTCTGGGTAAAAGCTCACGCAGGCCTGGACGACAATGAACGCGCAGACCACCTTGTGAAAGAGGCTACACTCAAGTTGAAAAAAAATCCGGACTATAACGGCTGCCTGGTTTCATTCGTCAAGTGTCAGATCCGTATGGGGTCGCTCGACGATTGGTACCGAAGACAGAAGAACGGCGAAACAGGCTCCGTCCCTAAAATGTTCCTCCCAGACGCGATAGGAAAGGAAAAGGAAAGTTGAAAAATCTAGTTACCTTAAAGGTAACTAGATTTTTCAACTTTAAAAAACAGCTGACGGAATGATCGTAGAGATTCGGCGCCATAGTAAAAAATGATGAGGAGGACTTCCCCAACCAGGGTAACTTATTTTTTTTCGCTGGCCGGCACTTTGGGTTTTGGGCCCAACTTTGTATGAAACGTGAATGGTCTCCTTTCCTATTTAGTTATGCAAAAATTTTAATTCTAAATGAAATACTTTTCACACAGCAGTTCTTTAAAGTCAGTCAATTTCAAAACCCGACGAGTATTGGTACATTTACCTTACGAGTAGCATACAGACTGAGCTCACCGGCTACATTAAGGCAAGCTTGCCCATGGGCTATTGTTGATGTCTTAAGGCAGTACCTACTTATTCGCGCTTAACTCTTTAGACTCAACCCACTTTTCATAGAACTCATACGCCATGCCGAACATATTGGAAGTGAACCCTCCGGGACGGTCACCATTGCGGACTGTCAACAGCATTATGTTTAAAACCGAGTTATAAAACATTGTTAATCGAAGTAAAATCGTGTTTTCTAGGGGTCTTGTGATATACGTAGTTTCCAACCTTTAAAAATTTTGTGAATATTTGTATGAGTGAACAAAAAAAAAAAAAAGGTTTGATTTGATAAATCTTGTTACATCAGACTTTATTTTCACGGTTTATAATGCTGTATTCGCTAAGATAAACCTACCTACCAAACCAACCTACACACATCCCAGCACGGCGATATCGCGCGGAATATCGATTGGCTTAGATATCGAAACCTGAGACTGCTAAGAACTGTAGAAAATTAAGTTTGGGCGGAATAAATATTATGATTTTAGCGTGTTTCTTTGCATTTCATGACGCCCTTATAATGCTTGTTTGAAAATTTAGAACACCGTACCTCCTTCGCCTAAGAAGTTATCAATGATGTTGAAAAAGATCCTGTGCTGCGGCTCATCGCCGTCCCGGTCCAGCACATCAGCACCGGTGTACTCCACGCGCACCTGGCCGGTCACCAGGTCCACGGCGAAGAAGTCGAGCAGCCGCGTGTTGACGGCGTAATTGATCTGGTAGCTCACGTTGTTGTTGGGCACTAAAAACGTATTTGAAAGAAAGAAAGAAAATTAAGTTTTCATCACACCTATTCCAAAAACGACAATTGCCTATAGAGGATAGCGGGAGCCAAATTCAATTTTGCTCCCATAGGAGTTTGAGCTTTCTCTCTTCTGATTGGTCCTCTCCGTGCGTCTCATAGATTTGCGTAGTTAGGTTGGAGGCGCTCGCTTGAATGTGAAAAAAAGCTTCGAGTAGGTGGTACCTACTCGTAGCTTTTTATTTTTCTCATAAGTAGTAATGAAAAAATAGTGGGTATCACTCGGAGACAAAATATTTTGTTCTTGGGCGGCGTATATTGAATTATTGGCGTATACGCTCGGGATTCTACTATAGAATCCTTCGCTTCGCTTTGAATTCAAAATAACGCCCTGGAAGAACAAAATATTACTTTGTCCCCTTGTAACACAATGTTTAGTACCTACAGATTAAAAAGCACACAACATATTCTGCCAAATAAAACAGTTAATTGAGTGTGTGGAAATTGTTCAACAATATCTGGTTACTGAAGTCCACTTACTTATATTTTTTATTGAATTCCGTGGGAACGATATTTTTTCTATTTACGTGACTAAATATATTTCAAAACTCAGGAGATATACTGCGATTTACACCATGGACGTAAATTTTAAATCGCACTAACGATTTAACGACTAGGTACTGTGAGGTATGATAATGGTCATGCCCATGAGTAGGCGGATACATTTTTATAGTGTTGCCCAAAATCGGTCTTGGTCTTGCAGTCTTGGTCTTGTTCTTGCATTTTCGCAAGACCAAGACCAAGACCAAGACCGACTTATTTTAGCAAGACCAAGACCAAGACTGACCCTGCAAGATTTAAGCAAGAACAAGACTAGGCCTGCGAGACTCTTGCGTCTCGCAGTTAAGTCAAACTGAGATTTGGGCGGTGGTTTTTTGGCGGACATCAAAGAGCCGGTAACGCGAATGGGAATGCGTGTTTGTGTTGAATCTTTGAAAGACATGTGAAGCGGCAATGTAAACACACATTTCCCTTGACGTTGCCACATCAATATTTAGGGAAATATTTCCGGCAACACGAATGGCAATGGCTGAATGTTAACGAGGTATTATGGTATGGTCTATCTCTAAATTACGTTACGCGAATAAACCAATGGTCGGTCAGTGTTTATGTACCTACTTACTTGATATTTTACCGACAAAGACGCTGCTTAATCAAAGACTGCGACAAGTGTATCACAGCATTTGCCACTGTTTGATTGCCACCGCGCGCCGCCCGCCGCAGAGTACGGACAGAGGCATACAAAATGGTTACCTATTTTGGTAGGGTTGGCACAGGAGGATAAAATGAAATGACCTTGAAGATCTTTAATAAATAGCAATAGGCTAATAGGTAATTGCAAGACTTGCGAGAATCTTGCTGCAAGACCAAGACCAAGACCAAGACTGAGAGCGCAATACCAAGACCAAGACCAAGACCAGGTGTATTGAGTGTATTGACGCAAGACCAAGACCAAGACTAGCTAAGTCTCGTCTTGGTCTTGCATTTGGGCAACACTAATTTTTTATACTTGAGCGTATTCTTAACTCGGACAATGAATCTGCCTAGCCTTTTCCCAACTATGTTGGGGTCGGCTTCTAATCCACGATCCAAAGATCCACGAATGACAGCCGGGACCAACGGCTTAACGTGCTTCCCGAGGCACGGACGAGTCTCCGTATGTAAAGATGGTCCACGAACCAACGAGATCTCATCGTGTGTGTGGTGATCCACGGACCAACTCCGGCAAGCGTAGCTTAACCTGATGGATCGACCCGTGCGGCTGTTATTACTTAACCACCAGTTCGACGTTTTTTTAACTGGGGCAATAGGAGGAAATGCGAATCCATATTCGGGGAAACCGTTTTAGGAAACAATTGCGTTTTTTTTTATTGAAAAATATCTGGCATTCTAATTTTTTTGGTCAAGTGCGAGTTCTCCATAAAAAAAACTAACCAATTTTCTTCATTGCAGTTAGTAATTTTTACTATAGTCGTTGTAAAAAAACAGTCTGTATAAAGTGTCTATAGGTGTCTTACGATCTCTGTCGAGGTCGCTGGCAACGAGCGAGACAACATGGTCGCCAGTGACTGCGTCCTCGTAGATGGTCACGACGGATTTGAACTGGTCCGTCTCCAGGCGAGGCACCTTGTTGTTCGTGTCGATTATCTGGATCTTTATCTGTCAACACAAATAGATTTTTGACGATCAGCTTCGCCTTACGCCTACCCAAAGGCAAAGCTGATCGTTGTGATCATGCTGAGTGACTGCGCATGTGAATAAAATATTTGTTTAGGGAAGCATGAGCAACATATGAGCTTACTCTGATAACACCTAACCACAGAATATTTATGAAAATACTGTTTGCCGAAGTTACACACGTGACACAGCTACACATCAAGCTATAAATTTCCAGTTTAAACTGACCTCGCATTGTACAGAAATCCTATACAATGCTAGATCAGCATAAACTGGAAATGTAGCCGTGTGTACAAAACATAGTTAGTCTGAAAAAATATAAAGTAGCAATAAGTTCTTCTCGAGCTCGAACAAAGAAGAAGAACTTAGTTCTCCAGCTACTGATTCAAGACTTACGTCTCCCTCAGTATCATGGTAGGTCGGATCAGGCGGGCACTGCGTCAGGTCTTCCATGGAACATTTGTCGCTGGCTATGACGGTGTAGTACAAGTAGTATCTTGGCGGCTCATCCGCGTCTATGGCCTGGTTCTCCTGCACTGTGATCTGGCCGGTATTGAAGTTAATAGCCACCATATTTTCTGGAGTGCCTTCTTTTGGTCTGAAAAAATATAACAACAGCGTTGATCAAATAAGGTACCTATATATTAAGAAACTTGTCTGGGTAAATATTATTGCTTCTGCGCTGCGCCTACGGGTGAATGCTTCATTGTTTGTAAGTCGAGACTCTATATCATAGTTGCGACAAACAAAACCGCGACAAATGCTGGCGACCATCAGCGGTACGACAGCACATCAGCGAACGTTAGTGCGACTTCTCTTCTTCTAACTAACTAAGTCGATCTTTAGTTTGTCGAGCAAAAATTGTGTCACGCTATCGTTCGTCGATCAAAAATTTCGTTGTGCCATCGTTTGTCGTGAAAACAATCAGTCGCACTAAAGTTCGTCAAGCTGATGTGCTATAGCACCGCTGATGGTCGACAATCGTACCGTCGCCCTAGCATTTGTCGCGTATTTTTTTGTTGCAACTATGAATACGGAGTCGTAAGTCGACTAGTTACACCGCGTGTATTTTTAAGGTTTACGTAAGCTGTTGTCAACCCAGCCGCACGATTCGTACATAACACATTTGCTTTTCGGCGCAAACTCAACCTCTGATAAGGGGTTGATCAGCGTGCACAAAAAAAAATAGTGAACTCACGTTATAGTGTACCGCACTTGGTTGTACAGTGGTCCGTCGATGTCGGTGGCGAACAGAGAGCCTATGACCACTCCGCTGAGAGACATCTCTCGAACGCGGAACTCCTGCTCCAGCTGCCCCTCCCCCCACACGGGCGCGTTGTCGTTCATGTCTATGATCGTGATCGTGAATGTTGCTGGAACAGAGAATGATAAAAGGCTCGATCGTCTTTCTACGCTTTTGGGCGATTCATGCTTGGTATTATTAATATCAGTCTATCAAACTGCCTAGCCTTTTCCCAACTATGTTGGAGTCAGCTTCCATTCCAGTCTAACCGGATGCAGCTAAATACCAGTATTTTACATGGAGCGACTGCCTATCTGACCTCCACAACCCAGTAACTGGGTAATACGATGCTCCTTGGTAAGACTTGTGTCAGACTTTCGAGCTTCTGACGACTCGTAACGGCTGTCAAAGATCCACGTTAATATAAACCGGAAGAACGGAAGTACACAAGCAATTTTTTGCTTAAAAGGTCCTTCTATACCTATTGTTAATAAAACTTATGTAGTTTTAGAAATAACAGTTTATTTTTATTTTTATTGGTATTGACTCCTTCCAGAAAGCGACTAATGGGAAGGTTTCGGCCAATTTTTTTGTTTTACTGTCATTGAAAAAAATTTGTACATCGTTCGAAGTGTATAGAGTGCCGCGAGTTTCTTGTGGCACTCTAGTGTCACTGCCTCGGCCCGGCTAGGGTGCCGTGAGCGTTGCATTGTCACTGTCACTTGTTATTTAGGTTAGGTTAGGTTAGAACTGTGACCACACAACGCACGAGCCGAGCGAGCGTAGCCAGCGGTGCCGCGGTAGCGGCCGGCGAAGTGCCAGGGTCCGTTTAGGCACAAGAGAATGTAATGTTTGGTAAACCTCGACAATCAAACAAAATACCAAGTGACGTGACTTAGTGACAGTGACAATGACAATCCAATGCTTGCGGCACTTGAGCCGGGCGGAGGCGGTGTTACCAGGGTGCCTGTAGTGGCACTTTATCCGATAGGGATAGAGTGCCAATGGTGGCACTCTATACACTGCCTTTATTTAATTATTTATTTATAGATAAGTACTTTATTTTACACGAGAAATACCTACCTACCTGCCTTCCTGCCTTTTTAGTACTTCTTTACTGGCTTTAATGGCACTTACATTCATCATAGTCGTCGCCGATGACGGTGTTGATGTCCCGGACCCTGACGGTGAGGTACAGCACCTCGAACTCCTCAAAGTCGATGGTGACTCCCTCCCTGATCGCGCGCACCTCCACGCGCCCGTAGGCGACGCCGCGGTTGTTGTCATCTCGGTAGCGCGTCTTAATTTCTACGCAGCTGGGAATTTTATCATTGTAGATGATAATATACTTCAAGTAGCAGTAATGGTATTGGGAAACCAACGCGCAAAATAAAAACGATGGCGTTCGTAAACAAAAAAACAATGGATATAATGGTACTTAGTTTAATTTTGCTTTCCCAAATAAAGTAGCGATTTTCGTCAAGTAGAGAAGTTCTAAAAACTGAGATACTTAAAAAGACTTGGCTAAGTTAAGGTTTTGAATTTTTTACCTATAATGATAGTCCGGTTGTGATCTCTCGACTCGAAATTAAATAATTATAATTATGATAATAGTCTTCCAGACCGAAGTTCAGCCATGCATGGCGACCAATCTCAGCGGACACCATGCCGTCGGCGCGGGAGATAATATTATAGTGCAGAAGTGTGTGCGACACAGGCATTTATATTGTTACTTTGTGACACAGGTGTGTTATACAAGGTGTAAAAGACCCATCACGAAGCTGGCAAACTAAGTAACTTTGTGCAATAAATGATTTCTGGGAAACGACTTTTATTTTTGGTGTGAAAATTCGCTATGTAGGGTACCCAGTGCACAATTATTGTGTTTAAGTTTGCGTGCTATGGTACAGGGATCGTGGGAGTATTTAAAGCTAAGTTATATTATAACATTTAAAACTAGTTTTCGTATTTTTACACCCGGTGTAAGTAAAACTATGATATACTTGTGGAACTCAATGGCGGGTGCCTCCCGCCCCTGCTTGGTGGCGTAGGAGGTCTCCCAGTCGATCTCGAAGCGCAGCTCGGCCGTGGTGTCCGGGTCGGTGGCGGTCACCTCCTCGGTGATCAAGTAACCGTCGGGCACGTTCTCTTCTACATGCGGACTGCCGCGAGGCTGGAGGTACAAATGAATTAAGAAGGACCTATCACTAATGCAGCGCATTCACGATCAATTTTTAATGACGTAAAACCATTAGTATGTCGTTGCAATGTAATTCTTATCTCATTTTAATAAAGTATGAATTAGAGCGATTGCCGTGAGTTTGATAAAACTCTTGGCAATCATTGTAATTTATACCTTCCTTTACCGAGATAAGAGTTACATTGCAATGACGTTCTAATGGTTTTACGTCGATCGTGGTCGATCTATAACTTCATTCACATGACCACAGCATAGACTTATTACGGTCTTGTGATTAAAGTGGTAGGCTATACATTTCTTAAAGTTGTAGTTATAAAGTTAATAATATTATTAGATGTAGCACCTACACACATCAAAAAAAGTTTGTGATCACTAGCCAAAGCTGATATATTTTTTAAATGAAACTTTATCAAGGAAAACTATTAACGTTACATCTTTTTTTTACATAGAAATACACTGCCTGAAAGAATCTAAAACGAAGAAGAAATTATAATATAGTCTACTGTAACAAAAATCATTTCGTATTTTCAAACTGATCGCATACTTTTTTTGATGTGTGTACTTACTTAGTTAGTTAACAAAGAGAGGTAGTGTAGAAGGTGTTCGAGCTACACTGTACATTGACCTTTGTAGTAGTTTGTACGTCATACTCAATAATGTACATCGATATTGTTTGGCTGTGCATTTCTCTAACATAGCATTTAAGTGGAACAATTATGTAATTATATTCAGTAGCAATAAATCCATCAAGGGAATCATTCGTCTACTCATTTACATAACATAAAATACCTTACAAGTTTACATAACAAGTACATAACATTTTCACTGTTGGGCATTACAACCCCAACAGAAGGAGTATCTCAGAATCGTAGCAGGTAACGTTCTGTAGTAGTTCTGCCTACCCCCATGGGAAGGCATGTGTTTTGAAGTGCGGATCAGCCGCGGGGCGCGACGTGCTATTTTATTATCGCAGTGCACGCGGGGCCATACAACATCAGATGCTGCAATTCATTTTTGCGACAATCGCGTCGCGAGGAGTCGCGTCATAATGTGATAATCGCAATTTTAAAATCGCGGGGACATTTTTCTTGTGCACTGCCATATAAACCAATACGTTGCATTCCTGCGTCAAACTAATCACGCGATAAAAACTCTTAGTGCGAGCTCACCCTAAAGGCTCTACCTCACCGGGAGTATTCGCCTGTAATTTAAAAGTTCATATTCGAGCATTACATCAGTGAGTGAGGAGAACCGAGCGTTACAGTGCGCAACCTGTTATGATACAATTTGTTACATAACATTCACTGGGACTATTCGCCTGTACGTAATGTGACAGTAGTGAGCACCCGTGATACAATTTGTAACATGAATGCGAATCTTATCGACGCTTGGATTGTTACCTTACAGGCGAATGCTCTGGTAAGGGATACAAAAATGGAATCTGGACGCGAACTTCCTCGCGCACATTTGCGAGTGGCACGAGAAGGTGAAATGCTGGGGAGTAACTCCGCTGCCGCGAGAAATCAGACTCCGTATCATACTTAGTTGCGACAAACAAGTCGTCAAGTTTGTCGTGAAAACAATCTGTCGCACTTACGTTCGTCGATCTTATGTGCTGTCGCACCGCTGATGGTAGACCTATCGTCGGCTATCGTACTGTCGCCTTACCATTTGTCGCGGATTTGTTTGTCGCAAATATGATACGGAGTCGCGAAATTACGGCACAGCGGACAGAGCTCCGGCAGGATCTCATGGCGTCATGGAGAGTGCGATTGTCACAACCCAGTACTGGGCACGCCACAATTGCCGCGACAAGCCCCCTGTTTGAGGAGTGGCTAGAGAGGCGCCACGGCGTCCTCACCTTCCGCCTGACGCAGGTCCTCACCGGACACAGTTGTTTCGTTCGGTTCCTGTTTCGTATAAGGAGGGAGGAAAGGCCCGGGTGTCACTATTATGATGTGTGTTTTCTTAAGTCCCTCCTTACTTACCAGTCGAAGGGTAGGGGGTGTATTGTTGATGTCTTCCAACTGTATCACCAGCTGAGAAGTAGCGGTGTTGTAAGGGCCATCGCCGAGTGTGTCATCGGCTCGTACCTACAATTAGAGTAAGAAAAGAATAAGTTATGATTCAGATTTAATTCAAATACTGGAAGAGTAATAAGAGCAGATTATATTTTGATAAGAAAACCATAATTCCATAGAGCGTTTATTCTAAAAGTTGGCAACGTCGCAAATAGCTGTCAAATATTTACCTGTTTTGATTAATTTGGCAATATTACTGTATGGAAATAAGAAATGTGAGTAACTAGCGAACTAGAATATTTAATGAATTTCAATTATAATACTGAATTTGATCTTGTAACCGGTTTAGACCGTGTAAAAAAGGCATTTGAATATTTTCCAAATACCTTTTTTACATCTAAAATAAATATTCGGTAATATTACGATATTAATGATTGTATTTCATAGTCAATATTTAAGTTCACTAGTTAGCCATATTTCATATTTCCATACAGTAATATTTCCAAAATAATCAAAACAGCGAAATATTTGAAATCTATTTGCGACGTTGCCCACTTTCAGAACGTACGCTCATCATAATCAGCCTATTAATGTTCCCACTGCTGGGACACAGGCCTCCTCTCTGTGAGAGGAAGTGGGCTGTAATCTACCACGTGGGCCTAGTGCCACGCTCATAAATAATGTAAAAACTTAAAGAAGATTTTGTAGAAGAACTTGAAGTGGTAGAAAATGCATAGACCACAAACTCAAAGATAACACAGTTATGGCTAACCACAACTGTGCTATCTTTTATTTTGTGGTTCGGTCTTAGAAAAAAAATATAATTTAATATAAGTACCTGGACAAACAGCTCATTCTGCCTGTGATAATTGAAAGCATCGTCAACTGTGACGGAGATCGCGCCGGTGTATTTATCAATACTCAGAAAATCAACAGCGTTGCCCATTATCGAATGCCTAAAGAGCAAATAAAGTTTTATTAATTATAACATTACATTAATGAGATCCTAGTGAGACTTAATAATAATCTTGGACGAGACGTATTGAAAAGAACAGACTAAGGCTGCCTGTCCACCGGAGCGCAGAGGAGAGGAGAGGAGAGGAGCGGAGATGTGTCAATATTAACCAATAGAATCAAAACTCCGCTCCAGAGGTGCGATTCTATTGGTTAATTTTGACACATCTCCGCTTCTCTCCTCTCCTCTCCGCTCCAGTTGACAGGCAGCCTTAGACTAATGAATTTGTGATCGTTTATCACTAGGCAATCAGAACCAGTAAACAGTAAGATGATGACACTGATACCCATAAACAACCTATATTTGTACTTTTTATTTTTTTTGAAAAGTTTATGCTTTATGTATGCATGTATTTATTGTATATGTAAATGATACACCACTGACTACCTGCAGTATTGTCTCTCCTTCCTACTTCAATCCATCCAAAGGTTGTCTGCAAAAGATCGCTTTTAGCGATAAGACCGCCCATTGTGTCACCCTATGTAAAATTTCTAAATCTGTCTGTAATTTTTATGGTGTACGAGTACATAATAAAAAGTATTCTATCTATCTATTTTAAAAGTGGCCAGGTGTTGAATACCTATTAGATATCACCTTCAATACAAAAAAAGAGATGAGACATGCAGACGTTGACTAACGTATTGTATTCTTTTGTCACAAGAAAGAAAAAACTCCAACAGATTAAAATGTAGCCTCCAAACTATATTAACTTACTCGACTTTATCGTCTATGTCCCGGTCTTTAGCCAGGACTGTCGCAACGTGGAAGCCGGCGCCCTCTGTCTCGGCGAACGAGACCGTCTGCACGGCATGCTCGAAAATCGGCAGCTCGTCGTTCCAGTTGATCAGGTTAATGTTTATCGTTGCGACTCCAAACAACGTATTGTCTTCCATATCTATTGCTACCGCCTGCAGAATTTATAATACAAAATTATGATTAGGTTATGAAACTGTCCTCGTTGTAGGCAATGGTTATTGTTCTTCATCGTCCTGCCCCGGTACATTTTTTTTTTACTTACAACGGGTAGCTCTTGGCCTGCATCTCACATGATGGTAAGTGATGTCCAGGCTGAAAGTGCAAGCGACCTTCACCCGGAATCCTCAACCACAGAGGAACTGGCTATTTTATCTCAACTGCCGAAACACAACAATGCTGTTAACATTATTGTTATGGCGACAGACTTAGATAAGATGGTGGTAGCTAGCCAGGCAGACTTAGAGCAAGCCCTACCACCAGCCAAATCGAGCAGAAAATTTTGCTCCCACTGGGAATCGAACCCGGGACCTCTGGGTCTGAGACAGGTGGTTTAACTACTAGACTCTTTTCTCATCATATCACGAGTAACGAAGACAAGAATAAAATATAAAAAAACATCAAATTAAATACATATTATACTGCAGAAGTATGATAAAATAATCAACATACCCTTAGTTGAATTTTCTGAAACTCAGTTTCTTCATAATCCAGCATGTGATGGTTCAGAGTGCCCATGATGAAGTTCTGGCTCTGGTATCCAACTTCTGGGGCGATGTAGAAAGCTTCATGGGCTCCCTCCGGATATACACTCTCCAGGTGCACTGTGTATTGTGCGTTTGGACCCTAGCAAGCCATAACAAATCAAATAAAGTAAACAATAATTCAAATGAAACCAAAACAGAACTTGATTTTTTAACATTACGCCTAGAATATAAACATCAACAACACTACAAAGTGAAAAATAACTTTAATTTCGGAAGTCGGTGGCAAAAAACGAAAATTCAAAACCAAATACAAACTTAGGGCTATAATGTTATAATGGAACATAGTTTTTGTTTAAGTCCAGTGTTCTCCATAGTCCAGTTGGACGATGGAAACATGTAATTTTCCCCATAGACCAATTGGTCAAATTTCAATTGGTCCAGCACCGACGAAAATTACCGCGAATAAGGTTGTTGGACACTCGTTATTACCCGACTACGGCAAAGCCAAAAGGAAGGTTATGATTTTGTAAATGACCTATGTAAATGAGTGAATTATGTATTTGTGAATATTTAGAAACTTACTAGATCCCGATCGTGAAATCCGAAGTTTTCTAAATTTAGGGTCATCGCAGTCTCCTCCATAATGCTAGTAGTATATATACCATCTCCGTTTAGAGGCAGTGGTGCCTGGTCATTGACATCGTTGATTATAATGACGATATCGGCTTCTGTTTCGAACGATGGACTGCCTTCTACATCGTTGTCACCGTACTTGTATGCTATGATAGACAGGTAGAACACTTCTCTTTTGAGTTCATCTCTGTCTATTGGCCCGACATGAAGCCAAGCACCTTCGTAACCGCCTTCTATAGTTTCAATTTCGAATAAACCTTCGTCTGAAATGCAAAGGATACTATTTTATTGATGTAACTTCCTCAAACTCAATACTTATCATAAGTTTTACCGCAAGCGTGTTTTGCTCGAACAACAAGCTCGCTCCATCTATACTAATATTATAAAGAGGAAAGATTTTTTTGTTTGTTTGTTTTTTTGTACCGAAACTACTGGTCCGATTTGAAGAATTCTTTCAGTGTTAGATAGCCCATTTATCGAGTAAGTCTATAGGCTATATAATTATCATCACGCTAAAACTAATAGGAGCGGAGTACCAATGAAGAATGTTTCAAAATCGGGGGTTTTTTTTAGCGTTAGCCCAAAGTAACTATTCCACGCGGACGAAGTCGCGGGCAGAAGCTCTAGTATCATACAAATACAAATGTGACCAGCGAACTATGCTGTGCCAATGAAAATAATGTTCTTGTCCTTAATCTTATTTCTTACCTCGCTCTTCAGTTTGTAGCCGATAGTGTATAGGTTTATTGATCCCCGTGTCGCCATCTATAGCCCGTACTCTGAATGATTTTCTGACCTTCTCATCGAACTGCTGCACGGCGAAGATCTCCACCCAGCGCGGCGACCTGTGTTCCACGTTCTCTACTTCAACCATCATGGTTACTTCATGCCTATTTGGAAGCGAGTCCTGTGGATTTTTAAGTGTTTTACATTCCAATCATATTTGGATAAATAAAGACTTTTGTAATGGTGTTCAATAAATCAAGATATAAATCGTTTTAATACAAAATTAAATGAGTAAATCAACAACCAAATCAGGCTTTTCAGAAAAACTCACCAAAGCCGTAACTCTGAATATATGAAGCGGGTTCTCTTCATAATTGAGAGGCTGTTTGACGACCATCACCATTTTTACTTTCATCCATTCGTCTGGGATATTCTCTCTGATCAATTCGAAGACTTGTTCGTCGCCTCGATCGCTGTCAATGGTGAAGTACATGACACTTGTACTGATCTCTCCATCAGCGTCGGTGACTTCGTAGCTGCAAGTTGTGACGCCAGTCTCACCAAGTTCCTGGGAGAATACATTTTGGTCATCTTTTACCGATGTCATCATTCGGCTGAGAACTTATATTTGGTTGTATACAGTATGTTAACTAACAGAGGGCGTTCCCGTTAACCCGCAATAGTATAGCGTCCATACATGCTAGAAAAAATATTTAAAGTGATTTTTTTTTTTTTTTTTATAAAATTTTCTAATTTTTTTTAATGATACGTATTGTAACACTCTGTATACGCTCACTTGTTTTTCAACTTGGAAAGACAAGTACGACAAGTACGCGTGTACAGAGTGTTTGTTTTACGTATGAAATTAATATTTTTCGTGAATATTTTATGATAAAAAAATAAAAATAGGTTTTTTTTTTCGATTTTAATATTTTTTCTAGCATACATGCTAGAAAAAATATTAAAATAAAAAAATGTATGGACGCTATACTATTGCGGGTTAATGGGAACGCCCTCTGTTATTTAACATACTGTATTATAAAGTCTTCAAGTTGAACTGTTTTACGAAACAATTCCAATAGACCTACCTACATTGTATAATTATAATCTTTTTTTATTTCATTTTCAATACTTATTATTTACATTTTTAAATATTTTTAGAAAAAACCCACAAAAGCTTTTAAAAATATAAAACATAGTAGCTCATCGACATCAGGAACAGGGTTCAAGCTGGTCAGGGCTCTAGAGAGAGGAACCTCCTCACTATTTCGTGCCGTGTCCAGAGTACCTACTGCTTTCTGAATCAAGCCCTTGACCCAACCGCGCAATGAGAGCCTCCTAAGGTGTTGCTCGAGGCTTTCCGCTATTAGGCCATTAGCCACCTTTACACGACACGTGCTTTCTCGGGGTCGCTCTACAATCAAACAAGGTTTGGCGCGTGTTGCATTTCAAGTGGCATATTGTCATAAATGTTGACCAAAAGATACTGGCGCGTAGATTAGATGCTGGCTTGAAGTCGAAGGCGTAATAAAGTTAAGCGCGTTGTGTTCCACGCGTCAGTACAACTGACGGGGTCCGCTAAGGCTGATGCCCGCCGGGTTTGCGTGAATGTCCTTAGGGGTGACCGTGGCCTCTGGCAACGTACAGGCAACTGAAGGAACACGGGTGGGTTTTAGTCAGTAAGAGTCTGACACGCCCTACCGCTCCGCCCAGAGTGGGAGAAGTCATTTGATGATCTTCCACCTACAAAACAAAAAAAAAACAAAAAAGAAAAGGTGTAATAAAGTTCAAATACTCACAGCTATTTCACAAGGGGCAAACATCTGGATGATGGGCGCGTTGTCATCGATGTTGACGATCTGAAGCGACACCATGGCTACCATTGACTCGTCTTCTACCCTCACGTTGAAAATGTAATGCTGCATTCCAGGAGTCTCGAAGTCCTGCCTTAAAAATGCACCATATTCACAAGTTTTAATCAACTTCAGAATATCTTGATTTCTTGGATTAGCATAAGCATAATCAGTTTAAAATGTTATCATTGCTGGCCTCCTCTTTGTGAGAGGGAGTGGGTTGTAATCCACTACGCGGGCGCAGCAACGGTTGGTGGATGTCACAAGTCTTCGAATTTAAGGTTCTATGACATGACGGTTTCCTCACGATGTTTACCTTCAGTGGTGAAGAAATTAAATACACTAAGTGCCTGCCTGGGTTCGAATCTCACAACCTACAACTCGTAAGTCGGGGCTGATACCACTGGGCCACCGCTATTATTCTTTGTTGGATACAAATACTTGGTATGACCTCAAGTACCCAACCTTGCAATTATTTTCTTAGTATTACATTATAACATAATGAGTTAATGACATACTGTTTTCTAATTGCAAAACATTGAAACTATGGCATGCTAACATGTCAAGGAAAAGTGAGGAGAGTGAGAATGAGACAGGCCGGGCTCCTAATTGCGTACTTAACACACGATCAATCACAATCTGTTTAATTTTGACAGTTCAACAACATTCATTGCGTTATTTACGTTGCTGAGCAGTCTTTATCGAACTTATGGAGCAATGGATTACCAATATCCTTCAAAATGATTCCGATTGCTAGTGATCGTGTGTGCAATTAGGTTGCTGATAAATTCAAAAAGTTAAACAAAATTGTGAAAATTTCGAGTGATGCTGTACATAAAGTGTGATATAAATTCTTTCTTTTTGAAAATCTTATCTCACACTATAGCCAGTAGTAACTTGAAAAAAAAGGGGTTATTTATATCTTACCTATTTGTTATAACAAGATGCCAGTCTTCACCAATCTTGCGTATGACTGGAGCGAGCATGCTGAATGAACCCGTCAAGAAGGGAGCCTGCACGTAAGGAGTCGCAGTGCCTGTAACAAACAAGATTGACACAAGGTCTGCAAGGTTTTCAACCTACTTGTAATTAAGAGTACTTAGAATGAACTCTCAGGTTGAGATAGCACTAATGAGAAGTACCCGTTTATAGTTAAAGATGACCTTCATCGGGTCCTCCTTGTCAGGCTACTTCTTTGCTGACTGGCAAGAATTTGTCATCACTAACCTTGGTAGTTTAGCTTGGCAATGGGCACATCTCCTTCGATCTCCTCGTCCATGAACATGATCTGCATGCCCATGTTGGGCGAGTGCTCGTCTACGTGGAAGATGTCCATGCACACATCCAGCCTGTCCTCGGCAGGCACCAGCGGCCTCTGGTTCCATGACATTCCTGACGATATATTTATGTTATGGTTTATTGAAGTGAAAACTTCCTTAGGCGCGTTAAGCACTTTTTGGGTGAACAAAAATCATAGAACTCGCGTCATCGTCACCTAATGCTTTTCATGATAAATTTCGTGTTGACAGCGTGTTTTATTTTTTTGGATTTTTTTAATGGAGCTACAGCGAGCTACAGCTTTCGTTCTTGTATACTGACAGCAAGTCATAAATTATCCTGACATTTTCGTTTGTCCCCAAAGACTGCCCCGCATGTTTTTTTATTAGCATGTACCTTGTTATAATGTGATACTTACTTTAAAAAAAATTAACACTAGACGATAGTTATAATCAAGGTATTTTTGTAATATTGTATTTAAAAATCGTTGGAGAGTCCATTAAATAAAAAAATAAGTCATCTTTTCCTCACTACAACCACCATTTTTTTATATACGAAAAACAAAAAAAAAAGAGAATATAAGTAATCTTACCATCAAAATTTTGATCCTCTAATGGAGGTCTTTCTGGCCTTGGTATTTGGATCATGTACCCACATCGTTCTCCAACAACTATAAGCAAAAGAAACATTAAAATAAAATAATTAGTAAAACCTTTCATCTGAATATTGTTGGACATTTTCCACTTAGTTCCCTTCGCCTTATATCGCCTCATCAATACACACAGTGTGTATTGATGTCAGGCGGAGGACACTGATTCCTGTAACACAGGTTCGCCTAGCACAGGAGTCAGGGGCTTCACATGTATGGTTGTAATATTTTTATGTCAATAAAGTTTATTTTATATGTATACTTTTAATAATATAATTACCTCGGAATGAGGAAAATATCGTGAGGAAAGTTTTTGACTAAGAATGTGGATGGCTATAAGAATAGGGGAAGACCAAGGAAACGCTAGAAAGGGGTGACTACTGAGATGACAACTAATAGAGAAGTATGGATTATGCAGACATGCTGCGCCGACCTCAAATAAATTGGGATAGGGGCAGGATAATAATGATGACCTTGACCTTGTGCGGAGGTAGTTGCAGCAGCGAGGACCACCAGCACTGCCGTCAGGAGCCGGACGTTGACAGTCATCTCATGTTCTTAATGGCAAGCACACCGTTGTATGAATTCTGACTCTGTGGAAAAATACATAATAAGTGTAGGCTTCCAAAAAAAACCACTACAAAGTTAAAAATAACTTTGAAGTCGGTTGTTTAGCTATTGCATAGCTTCTATCGCGGGCCTTGAGCGTGGAGACCTAATCCAGAAATTTCGTAACGAAAATACTACCTAAGAAAAGAGTGTTTTGTATTGAAAATTATGTTTAACTGCTTGACAACAAAGTTCAAATTTACTTAAACGAATGATACGAGAGTGTTGTATTGAAAATTATGTTTAACTGCTTGACAACAAAGTTCAAATTTACTTAAACGAATGATACGAGAGTGTTGTATTGAAAATTATGTTTAACTGTTTGACAACAAAGTTCAAATTTACTTAGACGAATGATACGAGAGTGTTGTATTGAAAATTATGTTTAACTGCTTGACAACAAAGTTCAAATTTACTTAAACGAATGATACGAGAGTGTTGTATTGAAAATTATGTTTAACTGCTTGACAACAAAGTTCAAATTTACTTAAACGAATGATACGAGAGTGTTGTATTGAAAATTATGTTTAACTGTTTGACAACAAAGTTCAAATTTACTTAGACGAATGATACGAGAGTGTTGTATTGAAAATTATGTTTAACTGTTTGACAATAAAGTTCAAATTTACTTAGACGAATGATCCTTGACTATTAATAGTTAAATTAAAACCTTTTTATTAGTTTGATGTTCCCATTACGTTGTGTCAAGTTTTAAAAACTATAAATGTTAATGACAGTTCCTGTCAATGTCATCATTGCTATTTCTTGTATTCGGGTTAATATTTTACAATTGCGTAAGTTCATAAAAAATGCTATGCAATAGCTTCGCCGGGGCAGTCCCCGAGTGCCACACGTCTTTTTTTTGTAATAAGCTTTTTGAGTTTATTCAGTTTTATATAACAGTGACAGGAATTAAGACTAAGGACATGGGACAAATACGTATTATTGAAGATAACTAAAAAATATCCAAGCAAAATTAATGTAATACCTTTAAACTACAAAATCCAGGGGTCTGGATTTTGTATGCTTAAGTACTTACATTACATAATAAGTGTAGGCTTCCAAAAAAAACCACTACAAAGTTAAAAATAACTTTGAAGTCGGTTGTTTAGCTATTGCATAGCTTCTATCGCGGGCCTTGAGCGTGGAGACCTAATCCAGAAATTTCGTAACGAAAATACTACCTAAGAAAAGAGTGTTTTGTATTGAAAATTATGTTTAACTGCTTGACAACAAAGTTCAAATTTACTTAAACGAATGATACGAGAGTGTTGTATTGAAAATTATGTTTAACTGCTTGACAACAAAGTTCAAATTTACTTAAACGAATGATACGAGAGTGTTGTATTGAAAATTATGTTTAACTGCTTGACAACAAAGTTCAAATTTACTTAAACGAATGATACGAGAGTGTTGTATTGAAAATTATGTTTAACTGCTTGACAACAAAGTTCAAATTTACTTAAACGAATGATACGAGAGTGTTGTATTGAAAATTATGTTTAACTGTTTGACAACAAAGTTCAAATTTACTTAGACGAATGATACGAGAGTGTTGTATTGAAAATTATGTTTAACTGCTTGACAACAAAGTTCAAATTTACTTAAACGAATGATACGAGAGTGTTGTATTGAAAATTATGTTTAACTGCTTGACAACAAAGTTCAAATTTACTTAAACGAATGATACGAGAGTGTTGTATTGAAAATTATGTTTAACTGTTTGACAACAAAGTTCAAATTTACTTAGACGAATGATACGAGAGTGTTGTATTGAAAATTATGTTTAACTGTTTGACAATAAAGTTCAAATTTACTTAGACGAATGATCCTTGACTATTAATAGTTAAATTAAAACCTTTTTATTAGTTTGATGTTCCCATTACGTTGTGTCAAGTTTTAAAAACTATAAATGTTAATGACAGTTCCTGTCAATGTCATCATTGCTATTTCTTGTATTCGGGTTAATATTTTACAATTGCGTAAGTTCATAAAAAATGCTATGCAATAGCTTCGCCGGGGCAGTCCCCGAGTGCCACACGTCTTTTTTTTGTAATAAGCTTTTTGAGTTTATTCAGTTTTATATAACAGTGACAGGAATTAAGACTAAGGACATGGGACAAATACGTATTATTGAAGATAACTAAAAAATATCCAAGCAAAATTAATGTAATACCTTTAAACTACAAAATCCAGGGGTCTGGATTTTGTATGCTTAAGTACTTACCTGTGACTGTGATGTTAGTCACGTTAAGACTGACTTTACTAATATATGTATTATGCATTAATTTTAGAAAAAACCGAGCTGCGCGGCCGGTCATAGGGGACCATGGGGACCCACCCGGCTGAAATGTCTGATTTGCCCCCCTTGTGCCAATAGCTCGGTACGCCCATGACTGTATTACGTACCACGAACTAACCACCCTCACCCACCCCCATTTTTCCAGTTATTTTTAAGTCCCATGTTATAGGGGGCGCGCCTATGCTATTGCCATTGGTAAAACAAAAAACCCAGTAGGTACCCAGTGTGGAGCCCAGCAGCTGTTAACTGATATATTTTTTTTTGTTTTAAGTACTCATAGAGAGCAATCATATTTGTTTTTTTTTAATCTAAATCCCGATTTTCATTATACTTGAGAAAAGCTTTGAGCAGCTACCTCTCAACTTAAAAACTTAAATAAACAAAAAGATAAGGAGGAAATAAAATAAGGAGTATGTAAGGAGCAGGTGGCGTTCTATAGTTTCTGCCTACCCCCATGGGAAGAAGGCGTGAGTTTTATTTATGTATAAATAAATAAAATTACAACAGACATCATTAATTTGTGCAATCAAGACTATCAAGGATTTAGGATTCAGATAACTCTGATAATGCTAATTTCGCATACAATTGGAATGTGGGGCAGAATATAATTTTGTTATCAAACTATGAAAGGAAAAAAGCAGTTCTTTCACTTAGAAGGCACTTCACAAATAATAATAATCAGCTATGTATGTTTATGAATCTACTTATATGATTGTTAGTCACCAAATTAAACCAACTAAGTAAGTAAGGTGAATCAAACCGATCTCCCAAACATTTATAAATAATATATTTATACCGATTAACACGGGCGAAGTCGCGGGCAAAAGCTAGTTTTCAAAAAAAATTATTGTGTTTTGCATTTCGTTAACTGGATAGCAGATCTTTCACCTCGTTTAGGCCCAAACAGAAGTCCTGTTTGGGCCTATATTTACATCAATGTGTTTACAAATATATTTAGGAAAGGCCAGGCTACGAGAATACCACGCGAAGTATTATATTATCTGTGACCACGCTATTTTCCTACTCGTCTCTCTCTCCTATTCTGATTTCCTACTCATCATCATAATCTACCTTTCCCAACTATGTTGGGGTCCAGGCACGTATACAGAGGGGGGGATAGTTGGGATTTATCCCCCCCCGAAATCTGACTGAAAAAAAAAAAACGTTTTAAGCCATCTGTTTATTTATTCGCTTGCGTGTTCTTTCAATAAGTAGGTAAAATAAAAATAGATAGATCTTGATCTGATTATGTAAGCGACGTTACTAGTAGTGCCATCTAACCTATTTAGAGAGAAACCGAGAACGAAAACAGTAATGAACGACATCTATCGTCGAGTAGAAAAACTAATAGTAGAAAGATCGTCGCGTTGAGTAGCGAAATATCGAGAAGCTTCCATAACTTTCTGCTACCAGGTAGTAGATGGCGCAATATTCCACAGTGTTCCAGAATACGAAAATGTAGTATAAATACGGCGGGGGCGGGAGTCCGGGAACCTGCATGTCAGTTTATTTCGAGAGCGATTCAAGTGAGAATCGAGAGCGACAAGCGAGAAGAAAAGTGAAATACCTCTGCAATAGTGACAGTATAGTGCAATAGACCAGTTTATTTTGATATTGGTTTCAGTTTCATAGAGAGTAGAGTAAATTCCTTCCGACTTGGTTCACCTGATACTTTGCCCGTGCCGTGAAATAAAGGAAAAAAACTTCAAAACCACTGTTTTCATTGGATTCGCCAAATCGCCAGTCCGTTACGTACGTGAGATAGTGTTGGACAATTTGGACCTGCAGACGTCATAATTGGTTGGACCGTTCGCCCTATCCATCACAGATTACTTAAATAAAGTAAAGTAATGTGTGAAATGTGAGTGCTTCTTGATTTGTGCTTGTTTGAACGTATATAAATTGCTGCTGCTAAAATGAAGAGAATTGACAACTTTTTCAAGCCAGTGGCAAAAAAAATTGTTACTACTAGCGAGGAAAAAACTACTCCAAGCATGGCTTCTGCTGTTGATAGTAGACAACTAGAAACAACTTCGTCAAAATTTACAGAAAAAAATGTGATTTCAGCCGAACCGGCTGGAAGATGTAGAGATGAAGGAGAATGTTCAACTTCAAAAACGTGCAGTTTAGATACAATGATTATAAGTGAAACTTTTCCTGATATCGGCGTGGTTTCTAATGCCATATATAACACACAGTATCCTCCTCTTGTACTCACAGATGAACAGAAAAAAATTTTTATTACACAGCCGTTTGTCCCAGATGCGTCATTTTCGTTTCCGGCTAGTAGCTTTGGAAAGAGGAAACTTAGATTTCGAAGAGAATGGATGGGATCATGGGAATGGTTAACATATTCGCCGAGGAGGAATGGTGTGTTCTGCAAATATTGCGTTGTCTTTTCATCAGGCACCGCTGGAAAAGGTTCCCACCAAACACTTGGAAGTTTTGTCAGCAAACCATTTGATAATTGGAAAGATGCAACAGAGAGATTTCGCGAACATTCTGCTGCTAAATATCACCAGTTTTCTAAGTTATGCGCAGAAAATTTCTCAGTTTCATTGAAATACACGACCTAAGTGCCGAAAATATAAGTGCAGAAATTTTAAAGAAATGTCATGAGATTGGTTTGAATCTCGATAAACTAGTTGGTCAGGGGTATGACGGAGCTGCTACCATGGGAGGACACATCAGTGGTGTGCAGACGAGAATCAGAAAAGAATTTCCTAAGGCCACATACGTACATTGCTCAGCACATCGTCTGAACCTAGTTCTTTCAAAAGCTCTTTCAGTTCCCGAGGTGAGAAATTCAATAGGCGTTGTGAAGGAAGTCTGCAATTTACTTCGCAACAATGCAATGGCCGGGAAACAGTTCAAGGAAAATGTGAAAAAGCTCACACCAGAAAGTAAGAAAAAAAGATGTGTCACACTAGATTTATAGAACGTCACGACTCTATAAATGTATTTGGTGAGTTACTCGAACCTATTGTCATTACATTAAGAGAACTATCCTACACAAACAGAACTGTCGCCCAAACTGCCTCTACACTCATAGCTGCGATGGAAAAGAGTAGTTTCTTGATTTCTCTAAAAACCTGTGAAAGATTTTTCAGTTATACTCTCCCACTGTCAGCATATTTGCAGAACCCTACACACGACCTGGCCTCTATGAAATTTTCCGATGACATTATCGGAAAACTAAAAGAGATACGTGACGATGTTAACCCGGTATTCTCAGAAATATATAACGCATGCTGCAAAATAGCGGAAGATGTCTTGCAAATAGAAATTCAGCGTCCTCGAGTTACTGCCCACCAAACTGCACGAAGCAACCCTCCCAGCGATACTGCTGAAGAATACTTCAGAAGAACTATTTTTATACCGTGTTTGGAAGATTTGATATCTGGCATGAATGATAGATTTGCGAATCAAAGAGAGCTGCTTTCTTCTTTAGAAATTATTCTTCCGAAGAATGTGGACGAGAGGAAAATAAGTGAATTAGAAAATATGAAAATTTATTGGGAAGAAAGTGTTGGAGAATCACTAATAAAAGCAGAGTACAGTATGTGGTGTGCCAAGTGGAAAAACACAGATAAGAAACCAGTCGAAATTATGGAAATTTTAGACACGTGTGACAAAGTTTTCTTTCCTACCATTAACAGGCTAATACATATTCTGGCCACCCTGTCGGTTTCAACGGCATCTGTGGAGCGGTCATTTTCATGCCTAAAGAGAATAAAATCCTTCCTAAGGAATAGAATGGCGGGCGAGAGGCTTACTGGTCTCGCTCTATTGTCTATTCATTCCGCTTTGACGCCAGATCCTGATATGGTACTAGACGTAATGGCTGCCAGCGGAAACAGAAAAATACTTATATAATTATAGTATAGTACAGTGAAAATTATAGTACAGTGATTACAGCGATTTTCACACAGTTCACATGGTTGTTTCAATGTTTGTCCCCCCCCGAACCAAAAGTCTGGATACGTGCCTGTTGGGGTCGGCTTCCCGTCTAACCGGATGGTGCTGAATATAAGTATTTTACATAGAGCGACTGCCTATCTGACCTCCACAACCCAGTTACTTACTGGTAACAGGATACCCTTTGCTAAGACTGGTTATCGCTTCTGGTAACCCGTAACAACTGTCAAAGATCTACAAATGACAGTTGGGACCTACGGCTTAACGTGCTTTCCGAGGCACGGAGGGGTCCATGTAAAGATTGAATTATTTATCAAACCGGATGATCGATTTGATTAATAATTTGTTGTGTCCATATCCTATTCTACTTCTTAAATAAAAAGATAATAAATCTCACCGTTAATTTGTTTACTCGACTTTTTATTGTAACTTAGCTAAGTTTACTAATTTCTGTAACACTAGATACACAACACCAAAATCACTTATTTAAAGCTAAAAAACGTATTATTTTTATAAACACAAGCCGATCAGTTTGTTTCTCTAGATTGAGTGCGACGATGTGTTATTTTTTACCTAAATCGTCATAACTGATAAGATTGGGAGATAATTACTTATTTTACATATCGATTAAGGCGGGCGATAGAGTCTACGATAACAACATTGCGATTGTATTTTTTTGTGTCCTGGAAATATCAGAAATATCTTTGTTTCTTTCAAATATGGAGATTGTTAAGATGTTATCTATATTAGGAACGATAGCTACCTCTCTGATAGCCATGTATGTCTACTTTTAATTTCTTGGGTCATAATTCTAACAATATTCAAGGTGGAGACGACAATACAACAATAAATTAAACGGCGTGTGATGACGTTCCCATTAAATTCAATTGAATATATTCAATAGCTTAGTCATTATAGCTCGGCAAAATCCATAGTCGGCTCGGGCTATTCCGTTTATTTACCCCAAAAATCCACCCGAAGGTGGATATTCTGAAATGTATGCCAGAGAATTCACCCAAGGCCTAGTTGGATAAACGGAATTTATAAGCTTAGGGTGGATCCGGCATACATTACATTTAATTTGTTTGAAAAACTCTCTTTTTTTTTCGAAGCTAGAATTTATTTGACAGTTCCAAAATACTCTTAAGCATTAGTAGTGCCAGTATTTTAATTTTTTGTTGTATGGTAGTCTCCACATTGTATATGGTAGTTATATAGTGGCGTGGTAGTTACCAAACTACCACGCCACTACATACCATTATATCTGGTCAACCAAGCTCTGCTCGGGGTGAAAATATAAACATATCGTCCAGGTACACCAACGTTTTATCAGATTTCCGAGGCTGTGAAAATACCGTAAACCCCTAAATTGCAACTTTCATAGAAATCGTTGGAGCCGTTTCCGAGATTCAGATTATAGGAACCAAAAATAAACGTCATAAAAAAAAAAATTACGTGTATTTTTGGTCCAGCCTGTATACAAGAAATGTTTGTTTAAAGGTATTAGATATATTTTTCGAAACTTTGAAACAGTGACTCATTTAGCGTTAAATAAAAAGTCTCTTTAAGAACTCATACTATTTTGCAGGTCATTATCTTGTTAAATTAACATTTAAGAGTCCATAATACCACAGATTAATATGGGTGAGAGCGAGACTGAGTGGTAGGGAGAAGGCCCTAAGGCGCTGATACTTTAGGTAATTTCGTAAAATAAGAGTAGTAGCATTATCATTAAAAATCTAATAAAATTACATTAATATAATATCACATTTTGTGATAGTCATTGCAAATTATACCTACCTCTAGAAATCATTAGAAAGCCTTTTCCAAACTATGTTGGGGTCGACTTCCGGTCTAACCGGATGCAGCTCAATACCAGTATTTTATATGGAGCGACTGCCTATCTGACCTCCACAACCCAGTAACTAGGTAATACGATACCCCTTGGTAAGACTGGTTGTCAGACTTTCGGGCTTCTGACGACCCGTAACGACTGTCAAAGATCCACCAATGATAGCCGGGAGCCTGGGACCAACGGTTTAACGTGCTTTCCGAGGCACCCATCCACGGACCAACCCCGGCAAGCGTAGCGTAACCTAATGGATCGACCCGTGCGGCTGTTTTTACTTAGCCACGAGCTCGTCTTTACGGTGAATTACCAAAAGTAATTAAAAAAAAGTAGTATCTGCTTTATAGTTTGTTCCGTTATTATGCAGTTTCATGATCTAATTTGAAGTATTTTTTAAATACAAGCGGTTTATTGTTCAGTTTGGAGGTAGCTTGGTAATTTTTTTATATTTATGGAATCTTGTTTTCGTGAAACACAGTACTTAACATTAATCCTCAACTTTACCATCGGAGGATCATTCATAAGTATTATAGACTCTTAATAGGCACAGAATAGATAACACTTGATGATATAAGTTCTCAGAGAGGGGTTCTCAATTTGGATTGCATCGACGCGCTAAGAAGAAACCCAAATATTGACCCCTACTTAACGACTTCTTGATGTCTGAAGAATTTAGTAGGTATAGGTACTGTAGTCAGGTAGAAGAACTCTAGACTCTCTACATTCATTTACAAAAGAAAATACTAACTAAATTCACAATTTTTTTATGTTTTTATCCACACCGTGTAACCTCTTGGTCTTCATCTTACCCGATAGTAAGTGTTAATCAGGCCAAAGGTGGAAGCTTCACTCGGAATCCTCAACCACAGAGGAACTGGCTATCTTATCTCTAACTACCGAAACACAACAATGCTGTGGTAGGGTAGGGCGACAGACTTAGATAAAATGGTGGTAGCTAGCCAGGCGGACTTAGAACAAGCCGTAGGGCTTGTTCACCAGCAAAACCGAGCAGAAAATTTTGCCCCGCTGGGAATCGATCCCGGGACCTCTGGGTTTGAGACATGTGGTCTTACCACTAGAACAAAGAGGCGGTTACAAGGCTTAGGGGATTATCGTTAAAAGGGCGTTTTCCATTGAAGAGAAACTCAAGGTGAAGACTGACGCTTTTCTGAATCTTATCAAAACCGTCACGTTTAGCAATTTCTAACACTATCACCGTTGACGAAAGATGAAGATACCACGCGCGCACAAACATGATCTCTGACCTCTTCACGCTTCTAAACCACGTGGCTACTACACCACTGACGTACTTACCCCCTGATGGAGAATTAACAAGATTCAAGATGGGTGACTAGTTCACAGCTGATATTATTATTTAGTACCTACATTGTATAACTTTCGTATTTTTTTACGAATTTGTCTCGCAGTCGTTACGGGTATTCAGAAGCCCAAATGTCTGCCAACCAGTCTTACCAAGGGGTACCTATCGCGTTACTCAGAACTGGGTTATGGAGCTCAGAAATGCAGTCGCTCCATACGGGGTGTCCGGGACATCGATGCGAAGCCTGTTGTCCATGGATTCAGTACATGATTCTAAACCCCCCCTGCGTTGAAATATTTCGTCGGTTATTAAAAAAAAATTTGCTGTTCCATACATTTTGACAGCGTAGGTATTACACTTTTCTATGAAACAGCAGATTTTTTTTTTAATAACCGACGAAAGATTTCCACGCAGGGGGGTTCAGAACCATGTACTGAATCTATGGTAACCGGCTTCGCGTCGATGTCCCTGCGACCCTGTATAAAATCCTGGTATTCAGCTGAATTCGGTTAGGCTGGAAGCCGACCCGACATAGTTAGAGATTCTGTGTATTTACATAGCATGAGATTTAGGTATAAGAAAAGTACTAGGATGTACACTTTTTCTTAGCATGTCGATGGCAATTGGCAATCTAAATGAACTCGGTCCAGAATTCCACTGCGTGTTTTCCCCCCGTTACCCCTCCGTAAGACACATCGCGTTTTATATATATGGTTTTTACGTTTTTACATAGTTTTTCTAACTGAACAGACAGCTATGCTGCTGCGGTTTTTGCGCCACTTCTTTTTCCGAGCTAAAGCACTAGGAAGTGGTGAAGGGCGCGCGTTTTGGGAGAATGTCTTCCTTGTGTAATTTTGAAGTTCGAAAAGTTCTGATTGTTCGTCTAGTCACAGATTACTACAGATGGGACACTGCGCAAAATCATTTAAATAAAAAGTGACTCTTGTTACGACACAATAAAATGCATTTCAGGTCGCATAGCGCTAATTACCGACAGTTATACCTATTTACTTAGAAGTTGTCTCTCTTTCTATCGTGTAAACCCAAACTAAAACAGATAACAAAAGTAACTATAGTGACATAGAGCTTTCTACTCTACATGTCAGTAGCAAAAAATACTCCTATTGGGCCGCTAAATGACCGAACAATTCTATACTTTCGATTTAATTCAGGTGCACTGACTTTTACACAGCATACTCATAGGTAGGTAGGATATCAGGAAACAGAAACATATTGTTTACAACAGGTGTATACAAAGAGTTAACAAGCATGCACATACTTAGAGACTGCTAGCAAGCAACCCACCACCCACTTGGGATAGGGACCTTGAAATGAAGATAAGAAAGCAAATTCGTCACGTCATTTAATAAAATTTTAAAAATCTAGATACCTAGTAAGAACTTTATTTTTTGTTTACTTGTGATTTTAACCGTAGCTCCAAACCTTGTCAGAATGACCCCCCCCCCCCCCGCCCGCCCAAAATGAAATCCTGGATCCGCCCCTGGGCGATTGAGCAGTGAACACATAGGTCTAGTATTTTATTCTGTTGGTTAGGAATGCATTGAAAATAAAATCTGTTTACCGATGCGTAGTAGAGTCTTTGGGAAAGTCTTCTTCTGATGATGGCGTTAGCTAATTTTATTTCTGCGATGATAATGTGGCGATATTTGTATGATGCTGGCTCTGTTCAACCAGCATCATACAAATAAAATTCTGACAACCTCATCGTCACCTGTACCCCTAATTACGTAATACACGATCAATCAGAATTTGAATCGTTTTGAAACAGATTATTGCTAATCCATTGCTTCATAAGTTCGAAAAAATAATCTCTTCAACAACGTAAATAACGCAATGTATTTTGTTGAACTGTCAAAATGAAACAGATTAGTCGGAATCGTTTACGAAAATGTGTTGCGTTATTAGATAGCTGCTCTGGTTAGCCTTTTCCCGACTTTGTTGGGCTCGGCTTCAACAAAATCAGAGACAACCTGTGTAAATATTTAGAAGCAGGTTCGCAAATCGCTCATCTCAGGTCTGTGAAGTTGTATGTAACTTCATTGAAAAATACATGTGTTTGAGATAAATATAACGGTAAATATAAACAGAAATAGTTTTTATCTCTTTTTCTTATCGTCACTATTCTTTCACTCGCTCGGAGTCCGGACGCTGCGCGTGAGTAAGCTGATTGTACACAGCAGTAAACTGGACCTTTCCAAATCGCAGATGATTTTGAATATCATTGCCTTTAATCTTTATAGGTACTATTTTTACCCGACTACGGCGAAGTAAAAAGTAGGGTTATGATTTTGACCGGTATTTAAGTAAGTATGTATGTATGTTATTACCCCGTTACCTCGTAACGTCTAAACTACTGATTATAATTTGACAAGTGAGGTATCCTTGGCAGCGTCTTGATCGTCCGCTGTTTATAGGAAATGTGACGTCACATTAAATGGATATGGCACCCTTTAGAGGACATAAAAAAATGTCAATTTTTATTTTTATTTGACAGGTTGTGTATCAAATGAAAGGTCTTGACGAGCACATTACATGTTTAATCATATTGTCTAAGTAAATAAATAAGTTTAAATGATAAAACAAGCTAAAGTCAGACAGTGCTACGTATGGCTCGGCGGTAAAATTAATACATCTATACAATAAAACTTAATCAATCTACTTAGCTTTTTCCCAACTATGTTGGGATCGGCTTCCAGTCTAACCGGATGCAGCTAAATACCAGTATTTTACATGGAGCGCCTCCCTATCTGACCACCACAACCCAGTAACTGAGCAATTCGATACCCCTCGGTAAGACTGGTGTCGGACTTTCGGGCTTCTGACGACTCGTAACGACTGTCAAAGATCCACGAATGACAGCCGGGACCAACGGCTTAACGTGCTTTCCTAGGCCCGGAGGAGTTTCGGTATGTAAAAATGGTCAGCCATTCACTGATCAACCCCGGCAAGTGTAGCTTAACCTTATGGATCGACCCGTGCAGCTGTTATTACTTAACCACGAGCTCCTGTTTCATACAATAAATAAAAAATTCAAAAAAAGCGACTCTGCAAATACTTTATTACGCAATTATTACGCCGGTATCGTATTACCCAATAACTGGGTTGTGGAGGTCAGATAGGCAGTCGCTCCATGTAATATACTGGTAGTCAGCTGCATTAGGTTAGACTGGAACCCGACCCCAACATAGTTGGGAAAAGGCTACGCAGATTGACAGGCATGCGAACACGGCTTTACGTCGGTTGTCGACCATTTTTGTACCTATGTCTTGATTTCTGTCTGAAATATTTTCTTGCTTCGTACTTTTTAGAACGTAATTTTTCAGTAGTCGGGTTTTAGTTTTTGAACTTATTAATAAAACTTACTTTTACATAATATACAAAGAAAAACAAAAGAAAACGATAATGAGTGGTAACTTTTGTGTTATGATGACAAACCTGACTTCTACCGGCAAGATTAATTACATAATTCTTTTACAAAGTTATGGAATTTTGTAACAAAAAATGTGTAGAATAAGTAGATAATCTAACGTGAGTAACTAGGATTACATTTCAATAAGAAAATAGTCTTTTAGGTACCTATGTATCGAGAAGTGTTAAACTTAATCACCTAAGAATTAACTAACGACATTTTGTGACTATTGTAAACAAATCAATGATCGTCTAATAACAAATGTTGACCCGCGATAAGGTCCGCTTTGCTCGCTTGTGGGCGCGCCTGGGTTGTGCGCCAGCGCAGAACCCATCTCAGTCGAGAGCAGCTCGTTCACGAATCAACGCACCCTTATCATTACACAAGTGAGTTTTACTTTTAACTTATATATTTATTTTATTGCCGATATTGAAATTCATTGTTATTGGTTTAGTTCTTAAACTAAATAGATTTAAATCGTTTTGTGTCTCTCATTTTAATATTAGCTTCTTATTCTATTTCCATAATATTTCTATTTCCCCCGCCCTACCCCGTCGCATTGCATCGCACCGCCTGTCCGCGCTATTACTTCGTTTTCGCTTAGCGTTGTTTATAACTTTTTTTTGCTCGGCTCCTAAGAGTCTTAGCGTGATGTTAAATAGCCTATAGCCTTCCTCAAGAATTAGGCTATAAAATGTAAAAAGAATTTTTCAAATCCGACTGGTAGCTCCAGAGATTAGCGCGTTCAAACAAACAAACTCTTCAGCTTTATTATTAGTGTATAAGTAAGTATACTAGCGCCCCGCGGCTTCACCCGTATACGTCTCGATTCCGTGGGAATATCGGGATAAAAAGTATCCTATGTCTTAACCCAGGTCATGGTCTAACCATGTGCCAAATTTTATCCAAATCCGTTCAGCCGTTTTAGCGTAAAAGCCTAACAAACACACAAACATACAAAAAAAAACAAATCTTCTCTCTTGTACTTTAGATAATTAGGTATATATTTAGATATCTTTAGAAACCCGCCTTTTAAAACTATTAATTTTTTCAATTAAAGGGCTCATTGTAATGACTAAAGAAAAAGTGTAAATAAAGTACCTAACGCGATGCATGCGTTTTGTAATGAACGATACAATAACAATTGATTAAGTGCGTTGTTTATATTTATGAGAGTATAATTGAATAAATCAAAACAATAAGTTTCTGTTCGCCTGCTTGCATTGCATTGCATGTAATGTGTACTTACTTTACCAAGGGGTATCGTGTTACCCAGTCACTGGGTTGTAGAGGTCAGATAGGCAGTCGCTCCATGTGAAATACTGGTATTTAGCTGCATCCGATTAGACTGGAATCCGACCCCAAAATAGTTGAGAAAAGGCTAGGTAGATTGTTGTGTACCTAGGTACCTACGTTGCAACTTTTGGTTGTTACATGGTCACGTAAATGTACCTACCTATGTTGAAAAATTCATACCCAGCAGTATTTAATTCACAAAAACAGGTGTCTATTGATGAAATATGGGTGCTCTATAGAGCAGTGGTGGCCCAGTGGTAACGGCCGCGACTTACGGTACATAAGTTTTGGGTTCAAACCCAGACAGGCGCTTTACATAACACACATAATCAGCCTATTAATGTTCCCACTGCTGGGACACAGGCCTCCTCTCTGTGAGAGGGAGTGGGCTGTATCCTACCACGCGGGCTCAGTGCAGGTTGGTAGATGTCACATGTCTTCGAATGTTTGGTTAAGACATGCCGGTTTCCTCACGATGTTTTCCTTCACCGTTTTGAGAGCAGTGGTGATGAAATTATTTACACAAAGTAAAGCGCCTGCTTGGGTTCGAACCCACGACCTACAACTCGTAAGTCGGGGCCGTTACCACTGGGCCACCACTGCTCTTGACATTCGCTTTACTTTGTGTAAATTATTTCATCACCACTGCTCTCAAAACGGCGAAGGAAAACATCGTGAGGAAACAGGCATGTCCTAGAACCAAAAATTCTAATACATGTGACATCCACCAACCCGCATTGGGCCCACGTGGTAAATTACAGCCCACTCCCTCTCGAAGAGAGAAGGCCTGTGTCCCAGTCCCAAGGCAAACCAGAGATGAGGAACAAGATTTCTCCCGGGAGATAGGGTCCGTGGGGTCGCTACTGCCCAACAGCTCGCCACATGCTGCTCTGCGGTTTTCTGTATCTCTCTTGGTCTGGCTCCTCATCCTAGACCTGTTCCGGCAAAATAAATTTTACCGGCACAGACCTAGAGTTAGGAGCACGCAAGCCCCACCACGACGTCAACATTTCCAGTATAATCTGACCTCGCATTGTACAGAAATCCTATACAATGCGAGATTAGCTTATACTGTAAATATATAGCTTGATGTTTAGGCGTGTGTACTTTTTCGAGAGTATGTATGTATGTATGTTTGTATTTAAGTTACAAATTGAGTTACGTTACAGACAAAAATTCAATCTTTTCTCTTGATAATATTAGTGTAGATCATTATTGTACTAACGGTGTAGATATATCATACTGATTATGGATAGAGATATCTAAATAACCGAAAGCACAATAGTTTCCTATGATAACGATTGTTACGTGCAATGTACTCCAGAGTGGACTCTCCAGAGGGCCTAGACAAGGTGACATTGTAATGGAAAAGTCAAAAATGTATTACATTGACAACAGAGAGCAGTGGTGGCCCAGTGGTAACGGACCCGACTTACGAGTTGGAGGTCGTGGGTTCGAACCCAAGCAGGCGCTTTACTTTGTGTAAATAATTTCATCACCACTGCTCTCAAAACGGTGAAAGAAAACATCGTGAGGAAACCGGCATGTCTTAGAACCAAAAATTCGAAGACATGTCGTGACATCTACCAACCCGCACTCGGCTCGCGTGGTAGATTACGGCCCATTCCCTCTCACAGAGAGGAGGCCTGTGTCCCAGCAGTGGGAACATTAATAGGCTGATTATGTATTACATTGACATACGATACGCTACCGAAAAATCTTATTGAAAGTTGTAGAAAAAATACGAAACACTTTTACAGCGATTCTCACTTGTCTAGTTCAACGTTATCATTCAAATTCAAAGTTAAAACAAATCCATTGATGTTTGACCCGCGTTAGATAGTTCCGCTAGCTTGCGTTCACGCATGCACTCGTGATCGTGACCATGTGAGCATGCAGGACAAAGTTCAAGCATGATTCGAGCAAACAGAGATGGGCACACAGCGATCATCGTTTACCCCTGGCGATAAGCAAGGGTGCTTTCAAAACCAAACTGAATAATGAGTCTGCGAGTTCATATTGGTCAGATGGTAGATAACTACGTATACGACTCAAGTTTATCGTGGGCTGAATTTCAATTGAGAATCATTCAGAACTACTAGTACTCACCAACAAAAACAGACAGAATCACAGTAACATTTGAGGATATTTTCATGCATTGCTAATTTATTGTAGTCATATTTCATCCTCCAAAATTTTCCGATGTTAGAGGAACCTACGTTTGTTCGACGTTGTAGACTCAGAGCTTACTGTACTCAGGTACAGTGCTTACCTTGGCTTTTACAATCACAAAAAAAATTCTGAACAAAGTATTTTTTGCTGCTGGAGGCCTGGGGAGTTTGTTGCGCCACTTTTTCTTCCGAACTAAAGCACTAGAAAGTGATGAATCATAATTAAGTAGGTATTTTTACAAATAATAAAATATGAAAGGGTACCCCCTTTCCTATTTTATTATTATTATAAATAATCAATCAATAATAAATAATCATTATACGGAATTCCAAGTTCAGAATTTCGTAAGGAATGAGTCACAAGTTCGCAACACACATTCGTATTAACTATTTACATGTACTCGTACTCTGTATAATGAAACTACTATGTAACTACTTGACGGTACAAGTGGTACAAAGTTTACAGATAACAGCGATTCCGGGAGAGAACACAGTTTCGATATATTAATGAGGGGATATTAGTGAATGTTATTGGCCATAGAGTAGAATAAAGTATGTAAATATAGCAGTTAGCAGTTTCTTCAAAGTTTTGTTGTATTGAAATAAACAAAGCAGCATGAAAAAAAAAAACGATTTATATAACGATTTAGAACTGCAGGGTAATTGCTTTACTTTCATTTTGATAATTCAACAACATTTATTGCGTTATTTGAGTTGTCGAGCAGACGAATTTTTTAAACGTTTAGACGAGCAGACGATTTTTTTTAAAGCAATGACTTAGCAATTTCCTTCAAAATCCTTCGAATTGTGGTTGTCCTTCTTGTTCCCGCTGTCAGTTGGCATCGCCATTTGGCTTTATTGGTTCAAAAAATTACAGACAGTCATGAGGCTTTACAACCGGTCCCCCACGGCCCGGTAAGTGACAGGCCGCGCCAAGCGTTGCCACCCCTGTCGCGGCCCGTGCCGAGCACTCCCACGGCGTGTGTCGGCCTGGTGCGGCTTGTTGGCCGCTATTCTAACATATCAATTGATACGGAGCCCATGGCTGTGTGTGCAGCCGCTGTGGTTTTATTCAGTGGTCAACGTTTGATGACCAAACCAAAAAAAAAAGTAGAAAAACGCGCCCGTACAGGCTTCGATAGGCGTCCTCGCGCAGCGCCACGCCGCGCCTTTGTTGAACTTACCGTCTCCCGACGAACCGGACGGGCGAGGACAGGCCACCGCAGGCCTCATCGGATGCGACGATTCCCACGGGCTGTCGGCCTGGCCTAGCGCGATCTGGCCTGTGAGAAAGCGGTCCGTGGTACCGCAGCATTCGTCGTCGGCCACCAGAGAAAGGTGGTGCGTCCAGCTTCCTCTTGAAGTTGCAAGTTCGCCTGTGTGCTTTCCTCTCATGTTCAAGTATTAGGTACAACTTGGCTCTTGATTTTAAATCTAAAACAAGCAAATAGTCAGTGTCTCATGCGAAGTCTAGAATACCAACAAAAGTTACAGAAGTTAACTTCCGCAAGCAATTCAGCCTTTTCTATGTATGTTGGGGTCGGCTGCTTGTGTTCGAACCCAAGCAGGCGCTTTACTTTGTGTAAATAATTTCATCGCTACTGCTCTCAAAAACGGTGAAGGAAAATATCGTGAGGAAACCGGCATGTCTTAGAACCAAAAATTCGAAGATATGTGACATCTACCAACCCGCACTGGGCCCGCGTGGTAGATTACAGCCCACTCCCTCTCACAGAGAGGAAGCCTGTGTCCCAGCAGTTCCACACTAATAGGCTGATAATGATGGGGTCGGCTTCCAGTCCAACCGGATGCAGCTGAATACCAGTATTTTACATGGAGCGACTGCCTCTACAACCCAGTAACTGGGTAATACGATACCCCTTGGTAAGACTGGTTGTCAGAGTTTCGGGCTTCTGACGACCCGTAACGTCTGTCAAAGATCCACGAATGACAGCCGAGACCAACGTGCTTCCCGAGGCACGGAGGAGTCTCGGTATGTAGATAAATATGGTCGCCCATCCACGGACCAATATTTCTAACGGTGTAAATAATCTCGGCAAGCTCACTTCCGCCAGTTTTCTTAGTAAGAATTGTTTGCGAAATGCAACTTCTACAAGTTTTCTCTAAACTTTGTCGTATTATTCGTTCTTTCGTAGGTCTGTTACAATTTTACAAATAATAACTTTAACAGATTTCGTATCAAGGTGCATAATTGCGTAAGTACCGGTCTACTACAAAATAACATGCATGTAATTTATTTTTAACTTTAGTTGTTAAAAAAAATACTTTGAATTCGTAATTCAATTTGATTGAAAGTCTGTTCAGATGGTTCAAATCTTTCGACTTAGCAGTTGATCAACTAAAATCGAAACGTGTGAACCCCGTATTAGATCACGCACGACATTGATTTAGACAGCGATAAACAGTTTACTATGGATGTTTATTAGAACTTCCATAGATGAAGCTTGTTTTGATTAGTTTTCTTTTCCCTGTTATGTAACTATCATGGCTGACATCGAGATGAAATATCATCAGCACATTTGTAATGATGCAGTAATACTTGAGGATTAGTTGACACAGATTTAATCATTTCCATGAATAGCGATGACCTAATTCAATAGCCAGTAGGTATTTGTTACTTCTTATTACCAATAGATTGGAATTATTTTAAAACTCACCGATAACCTTTGCAATAAAATAAACAATGTCAGTATTCATCTACAGTTGTAATAAACGCCAGTCGATCTCGTGAAAAATTACAATCAACATCTTTTACAACATAGTGCACTTAAAAATATTTAAAAAGTTTTCATTTTATATTTCGAATGTCGTACGAATATAGCGCGAAAATAACAGTGACCAAGATGGCGGAAAATGGTGACGTGTATAAAAAAAGTTTTAATGGCACATGCACTTTGGGCGTGAACAAAAGGACCTCGGGGTCTATTGCTAAAAAAGCTGAAGCCTATTTAAAAGCAGTTAAAGAGAGTGTAGGAGCACCGCCAGGTCTGTTTATTTTACCTTATTTTTAAACGAAATCAATTACATTTCAGAACATATTTGAAAAGATGACATGAGTTTTCAGTACGGTTAATTTACTTAGTTTGTATTTGTTTCTTAAGTAATAGTTGTATTTTTATCTATAAAGTAACCAAGACAAGTAATTTTAAAAATAACTTACAATCTGAGCCATTTTTATGATCCAAACGAAACAAGAGATCATGTACTCTCATCGTTGCACGTTTATGCACTGCATCATAAAATGTTGTAAAAACAAAGATAAGACTACTGTGGCGTGCATCAAGTTGCATGTTGTTATTAAATAATAATATTTACGTAGGTATTTTATAAATAAATGCTATGGAAAAGAACATAAAATAAGAAAATACGTCAATATACCTCTACGCAGGATCGTAGAGAAAAGCCTACGAACTAGGCTACGCCGCGCTACGAGCTACGAGCCGTAGACCATCGTCTACGAAGGTCTACGCTTTGCGTAGTGCTTAGAATAAGGCTTTTAACGTTTTATGTAAACTAGATACTTATTGAACAAACGAATTATTTATATTAATTTATTATTTATTTATGCGGAATTCTATAGAATTAGGGTTAATTAATTTAATACAAGTACCTATTAATAAAAGTGATATTTTTTTAACAGTGGGAAAGGTTCAAGCACAAAGACCGACGAGTCTACCGAAGCTGGAGGTGGTGCAGAGAGTGGCCGCCATACCCATCGTGGGATCCGGCATCGAAGTCACCGAGAAGGTCTACCACAGAATCAGGGTAAATATTGGGTTTAATAATGTTTGTTGTGGGATAGATCCCATATAATAATCTCTCTTCAAAATATATATTTCCACTGCTGGTCAAAGGCCTTGCACACTTCCCTTGCCCTTTCTTAGCCAATCCGTCTTGAACAGAACCGAGTCATTAGGACAGACATATTATTTAAATTTTAAAGTCTACGGCTTATAAAAGCTTAGTTCAACCACATGCCTTGACCCAGCATGTGTGGTCGGATACTCTAATGGTTTTTAGAAATATAACTGTGAATTGCATAATAAATTCGGACCGAATCTGTCTGGTTGACGTCATGAACGCCGGCTGTCGCTGAATAGCAGCGCTGGGGCTGTCTCTCGCATATGGTCGCAGCATCATACTGAGCGATGGCCGTTTTGCGTGGATATGACGCGTTCCTTGTTCTTTTCGTGTTAATGTGTTCTTTGCATCATGTTTCCCGCAAATAAAAGTGTTTCCTTTCTTTCTTAATAACATTATCCTCCAACAGGAGTCAAACCCATTGATCCGCTGGTACTTGTCCCTCGGAGAGAAGTCGTTGGCCACTGGCGTACAACTGGCCTTGCCAGCTGTGCTGCTGTTCGAGACTCCTATCCACCAGCTCGACAAGTTCCTCTGCATGTCGCTGGATGTGGTGGAGAAGACCGTGCCGTCCATCAATCTGCCGCCGCAAGCAGTAAGTATTTATTATTTACAACCAAGCAGGACGTGAATAATTCGGAATAATCGTTTGTTTCGGTGAGTTTCGGTAAGTACACTGTTTTTGTGAAAATTGCTCATTTTCTAGCTGACTGTATTTTTTTTTTCAAAATCTGTCAATGCAGATCTAAATGTTTCAAAAAGTTAAGGACAGTCTCCCAAGACCGTTTTCCTGTAGAGCAGCTACAACGGAGGCACCCTTACTGCCCCATCTCAAAAATCCACCCGGTACTTATAGCTATACGAAAAAACACACGTTACACACTTTATTATTACGATTATTCGAGATAAGATCGCCTATACCGACCCCTACTAGCAAAATGAACACCTTTAAAGGGCCTTATTTTACCAAAAATTATGATAGAATTATTGCTTTGGAAGCTAAAGTACTTATTTCTGACGACACCTACTTGTAGCTATCTCAAGAAGTGGCAGTGGGATTTTTTTCAACGCATTACGAAAACCTTATCACTGCTACGTACTAAACCATAATTAATACAAAGTACCTGTACTTCCCCGTACCTACCTGCTTAGTAAAAGATTTAATTTTCATAATGATGATACGATTGTGAGTTGTGTTGTCAGTCAGTTGTGTGAGTCACAACTCACAACACAACAATGCATAGATTCATATTTATCTCCTCAATTAGGATGCTGTGAGAACTGATGTCTGGTTACAAATATTGCATTCGTTAATTATTACAACATATTAGTAAACGCTATCGCTGCCGGTTCAGGTCATCTAAGTTCATGGTGTTATAAACTTGTAGCGTTACTCAACGTCCGGGTAAAATAGTTATTTGTGTTACAAGAGGACAAAGTAATATTTTTGTTCTTCCAGGGCGTTATTTTGAATTCAGAGCGAAGCGAAGGATTCTAACGTAGAATCCTAAGCTTAGCGAGGAATTCAATATACACCGCCCGAGAACAAAATATTTTGTCCCCGAGTGATACACACTATTTTTCATCACTACTATGAAATGAAAAGAAATGAAATGAAATTGTTTATTCTGTAAATAGGATATCGGAATCACTTTTACACGTCATATTTAAATGTTTAAAATAAGCTAGATGAGGTCGGCGTTTCCTAACTGACTACTCTGAGAAGAAAGGCCGAAACAAACTCAGAGGTCACGGTCTCTTTTAAAGTCCAGACATAATCTTGGTCAAGCCATATGAGAACCATGTAGATTAGTGTCTGAAATGGTCTTTTGAGGAAAGAACCACACAGATTTGAGTGGACCTGTCCAGTCAGTGCAAGCATTTGTCAGTAATCGTGGAGCTCACTCAGAGCTTAAGGAGCTCAACTCGACGAACAATACCAAAGAAAGGACATTTGGGTAGGCCGCATCAACTACTCAAACTGCCAGACCATAATTGAAACTAACTGTGAAAAAAAAAAAATATAAACATTAAAGAGAAAAAAAATAATGAGAAAAATAAAAAGCTACTTACCCGATTTTTTTTTACATTAAACCTTCACGCGAGCGCCTCCAACCTAACTACGTAAATCAGTACGCTATCAGAAGCACGGAGCGGACCAATCAGAAGAGAGAAACCTCAAACTCCCTAGAAAAACGTCAATTGCCTATAGAGGATAGTGCCCACTATCCTCTATAGGCAATTGTCGTTTTTCGAATAGGTGTGATGAAAAGTATATTTGGTTTTATACAGGTGACTTGCAATTCGACGTGTGTATTCCTTCTAGGGTGTGTGACAGTGTGACCTCTTTGCAACAATTAAGCACGTTGATTTTCTTAAAACCCACAGATGTTCGCGTTGCCTACATGGGGTGCTTAATTATTCAAAGGGATCACACTACCACGTCCGTCATTTTATATGTGTTATGCAATTATTGCTGGAAGGAATACATTGAACATTAAATTTTCACTACTAAGACCAAATCCAACTAACAGTAAAATAGATAGTGATCAAATAAAACAAACAATAAACAGCAAAAACACGTTCAAAACATTTAACATTGGAGAAAAGATAATGGTAAAAGATCAAAGAAAAAACAAAAAGAAGTGGTCACTTGGTAAAATTATTGAAATCATAGTGCCTGGTGTGACTTATACTGTTGAGGTGGAGGGTCTAAAGTGGAAACGACATGTCAATCAATTATTAGAGTGTGGACAAAATTTATAGTTGTATATCCATTAGGGATAATAATATATTTCTAAAAAAAAAATAAAAAAAAATATGTTTATTTTTATTTTTTATTATAAGCAGGGAAGAGTGTTATAGCACTGAATATGTATGTGCCCAGCACTAGGGTAGTATACGGGCAACACCAGCGCTGCCATCTTGGATTTTGTGTTCATTCTATCTATGCACGTTTTTCGCTGTATTCTTGTATTCTTTTAAATAAAGAAGTTAACTCTAATAGTGGTATTAATTAATTACCTTGTTAGAAGATATAACATTAAGATATACCATGTTTTGATACAACACTGTATCCATATTATAAAAGTTAATACCTATAGATATTTCAAGCTTATTTTTTAATGTGATCTGAATTATTAAGAATGTAATTAGCATTTATAGTCAGGTCAGGAGCGATCTAGTGAGGAGCTCGTGGCTAAGTAATAACAGCCGTACGGATCGAGCTACGCTTGCCGGGGTTGGTCAGTGAATGAGTGACCATCTTTCCATACTGAGACTCCTCCGTGACTCGAAAAGCACGTTAAGTCGTTTGGTCTCGGCTGTCAATCGTAGATCTTTGACAGTCGTTACGAGTAGTCAGAAGACGGAAAGTCTGACACCAGTCTTACCTAGGGGTATCGTATTACTGGGTTGTGGAGGTCAGATAGGCAGTCGTTCCATGTAAAATACCGACCCCAACATAGTTGGGAAAAGGTAGGCAGGTTGATTGAGTCAGGAGTGATCTAGTTCTAGTCTGAATTTTGAATAGACCATGCCCAGTTATCAAAAAACAAGTACAAAACTTCGAAGACTCCCATCGATATTTTTAATTGCCAAAACAACACTGGTTTCTCGTAGTACCAACAGTGTTTCCTATCATACATCGTCAGGTACTATTACGCCATATTGTTTGCAAACAGATGTACTCCGAGACCCGCCGGTTTGTTCTGCGCCGTGCCAGCTCGGTGAACCAACTAGCCACAGCTGTGCTGGACTCTCGCGTCACGGCTGTCACTGCCACGGCACTGGAGCGTGCCCTGACCACGGCTGACAAGTACGTGGACAAGTACCTGCCGCCCGATCAGCAGGATGCTTCTGATGGTAAGTGTTACTGGCAGGTAGTGAGAGATTGAGGAATAGTAGGTAAGTATGATAGTGGTTGTAGAGGTTTTGTGGAAGAGTTTCGAGAGAGACAGTAGAGCAACCATACCTGTTTTGTGTTGTCAAGCAGCACTGCTGTAGGACGGTATGAACGGTAGGTATAGATTAAAATTTAAAGCACATTAAGACCGCTTATCCTAAAAGTCGGCAACGTCGCAAATAGATGTCAAAAATTTACCTTGGTATTGATTAATTTGGTAAAATTACTGTATGGAAATAAGAAATGTGGATGACTAGCGAACTAGAATATTGATAATGAATTGCAATTGTAACATTGAATTTGATGTTGTACCCGTTTTAGGTGTAAAAAAAGGCATTTGGAAAGCTTCCAAATACTTTTTTACGTCTAAATATTCGGTGTTACGATGTTAATTATTACATTTCAAAATCAATATTCTAGTTCGCTAGTTAGCCACATTTCTTATTTGCATACAGCATTATTTCCAAATTAATCAAAACAGAAAAATATTTGACAGCTATTTACGGCGCGACGCGCGACGTTGCCAAGTTTTATGATGCCCATTTAGTCAGTTGATATTTCACAAAATATCAGATAACGTTGACTGCCTGCTTTGGTTCGTTCTAGAAAGTTGTCATCTCACCCAACTATAAAATCAAAATACTATAGGTATCTAGGTACTGGCGAACATTAACTAAGTAATAGATAGGTACATCGTCATTATCACTTGCATGTAGATTGCAGTGCATAATCCTTAAAAACGGGTAAATTCCGTAAGATGCCAAAATAGACGTTATTCATTGTTGTTATTTTCTTTAAATCCTCGTTATCGTAAAATTACCACTTATTTGTGATTAGATTAATAACTTTGATATAGGAATCGAGATTGGGTCGATAGCCTCGAAACGAAGTTTTGATATAAGTAGGTAGTTGAATGATTTCATAATTTCCTTTGTTTAATCTATGAGGATAAAAACATACCTGTAAAAATTTCACTATCTTCTTTAATTTTTTTTTTTGTAAGTTAAGGAAGTCCAACTCTTATCTACATGATAAAGACGCCTGTGATTGAATTTCTTCGCATTCGCAATAGAACCAAACATTTACTAAAACCTGTTAAAATTTAATTTAACAGTAGGTACAGATTGCGGCACGTAAGTTGAACCAAAATGGCGGTTGTCCACGCGGGTAAAACAATGATTATACTTCGATTGAGACCCGAAAATGTGTTACAGATCGCGGCACGTAAGTTGAATTAGGACCTTAAATGCGCAGAAAAACATTTTCGGGTCACAATCGAAGTATAATCATAGTTTTACCTGCGCGGACGAGCGCCATTTTGGTTCAACTTACGTGCCGCGATCTGTAGGAACCATATAATTTATTATTAGAACATTACTCAGACATTATATAAATAACAGGCCTATACAAAGTTATGACAAGTATCGGTTCCAATTGAGTGCATTCACGGCAGTAACCAGACAGCTCTAAACTATCGGTCACAAGGTTACTTGATAACTTCAGTCTGAACCCCGTCTGGACGCCTAATTAACGGAAGCACATCACCTATTGTCCTTCTATAATTAGTCCATATTCCAAAGTAATAAAGACTATATTATCGGTCGAGCTCCTAATTAATGAACAAGTAATAACTGTTACTTTTGACTGTTATCTGTCTGGAACCGGTGACAAATTAGATGTGATATCACCGCACTGGACTCTGCTCCCATTCATGTGCAGTTAACGATTACAATAGGTACTGTAGGATCTGTTTTAGGAGGTCAGTTAGTTACTGACTAATTGGCTCTGGGTCTCTTTGTCTTTACTCCCTAAGTAGGTACATACCTAATAATAAGTAGGTACTATATAGCCCCTTTAACACTGCGTATGCAGCGCGACTAGCAACTGTTCAAATGGTGAATCAACTCGGGGTTGTTTATAAGCTCTGTATTATAGTTTCCCTAAGACGCCGACACCGATGACAAAAATGAAAATGCCAGTCCATTTTCAAATCGAAACTTTAGCTGTTATAGCTTCGATATAAGCTTCAATTTAACCTGCTGAACTCCCCAAAACCATCGGCGTTGGTGCCTACAGTGCTTCAGGGATCTTTTAAGCTACGGTTTTTTAGAAAAGCGGTGGCCGCACTTGACGGCCGCAGTGATGGCTGTCATGAAAATGATGACAGTGGCAAAGATTTAAATCGTTTGATTCGCCCTTCCGCGTGAAAAGATAGTCGCGTTTCTGTTTCGTTTTGACACCTCTCATACACAATGACGCAGTGACTACACTTGTTTGTCATGGAAACGCACAAGTTATTTGACGCGAACTGTAATCATGTGTGAAGTCACTCTTCTCAGTATGGACAGTTTTTCTTGTGACTGAGTATGGTGCGAGCAAATCTAGCGATTTAGCTGGGCGTTCCGCAGGGTTCAATTCTAGGTCCTTTCTTATTTCTAATTTATATTAATGACTTACCTTACCACATAAGGGATAATCACAAGATCGTATTATTCGCAGATGATACATCCCTCATTTTTAAAATCAAACGTCAGTTAGTCAACTTTGAACAAGTTAACGATGCACTCTCTAAAGTTGTGCATTGGTTTAATGTAAATAATCTTCTCCTGAACGAAAAAAATACTAAACTCATTAAATTTTCAACGCCAAATGTCAGGCAACTAACTACCAATGTTCAAGTTAACGGAATAGAGTTGAACCCTGTTGAGTCAACAGTTTTTCTTGGAATAACTATTGACGGTAGATTACAATGGGGCCCACACATAGAAAAATTGTCAGGAAGGCTAAGTTCGGCCGCCTATGCTGTTAAAAAAATTAGACAGATAACTGACGTAGATACAGCCAGAATTGTTTATTTTAGTTATTTTCATAGTCTGATGTCTTATGGGATTCTTCTCTGGGGAACCTGTGCGGACATTAATTCTATCTTTGTTCTACAGAAAAGGGCTGTCCGAGCCATTTACAACCTATGTCCAAGAGAGTCCCTTCGAGAGAAATTCAGAGAAATAAATATTCTGACTGTAGCCTCACAATATATTTTTGAAAACCTATTGTATGTACACAAAAATATATCAAATTTTAAGAAAATGTCCGATATTCATAGTTTAAATACCAGGAACAAACACAACCTTGCTGTACATCGCACACGTCTCCACAGAGTAGGCAACTCGTTCATGGGTCAATGTATACGCTTTTACAACAAACTTCCCATTGACATTCGAAACTTACCTATTAAACGATTTAAAAGCTGTATTAAAACCAATCTTTGTAAAAAAGGGTACTATAAAATTTCAGATTATTTAGAAGATAAAAAAGCTTGGGATTGAGCTGCTCGCTCTGCTAAGCCTTGTGATAAAACCATAATACTTGAAATTTAAATTATTACTTATAAACATCAAAATAAACCAGATTTATATTCACATTGACATTATTTAAAATTATATACAAAATGACATGATTACTTTGTAAAGTATTAAATTATTTTTAATTATTGTGAATGTGAGGACTATGTGGGTTTTTTTTCCTCTTTAAATTTTATTTCTCAGGTAGTTTTAATGATGGTCTGGCAGTTTGAGTAGTTGATGCGGCCTACCCAAATGTCCTTTCTTTGGTATTGTTCGTCGATTTGAGCTCCTTAAGTTCTGAGTTGAGCTCCACGATTACTGACAAATGCTTGCACTGACTGGACAGGTCCACTCAAATCTGTGTGGTTCTTTCCTCAAAAGACCATTTCAGACACTAATCTACATGGTTCTCATATGGCTTGACCAAGATTATGTCTGGACTTTAAAAGAGACTGTGACCTCTGAGTTTGTTTCGGCCTTTCTTCTCAGAGTAGTCAGTTAGGAAACGCCGACCTCATCTAGCTTATTTTAAACATTTTTTTTAATATGACGTGTAAAAGTGATTCCGATATCCTATTTACAGAATAAACAATTTCATTTCATTTCATTTCATTTCATTTCATTTCATTTCATTTCATTTAAATCTTTGGGGAGCGATTTGCTTTACGGTGTCAACAACGCTCTCTGGGAAACCACACCAACTTACTTTCATTATCAACGTTTCTGTGACGTCATTCGCCCGTAAATTGCGGACGCTTCGTGTGCGGTCACCGCTCTTCTAGGAAACCGGCGTTTGAACTACATTGACAAGGGGGTGTTGATAAACATACGTGAAATTCGTTTTTCAAATTTTATCTATAACGGCAATAAATTAAAACAAGATGGCGGAATTAGTTCAGATTTTGGCCACGCGCCAATAGAGCCTTGTATTGCTATAACGTCATGTCCTTACCATAGTGGTGATCATAGTGACGAGCGCGGACGCGGTGGACGGCGGCGACAGCGGGCGCGCGCGCGCCGAGCGGGCCGTGCAGCACGGCGCGCGCCTGCGCAGGAAGCTCACGCGCCGCCTCACGCGCCAGGCGCTGGCGGAGGCCAAGGCTATTAAGGAACAGATCCACGTGCTGGCTTATGTTGCGGAATTGGTGAGTTTATGTAAATAGCTCTAGGAGTATTATTTTCTTCTTTTGAATATCTTTAAAGCCCAGGTGAAATTGTTATCTGAAAAGCTTGTTTGGCCAGACCTCCAAAGACTGAATAACTTTTTATCATCACGTACCGCGTACCTAACTCGGGTCACGGGTCGGCTCTGTTATCTGTAAATATTTCAGGAAAAACAAAGTTCATTTCTAAATTCTAACACAGATTGCGACAGATCCCGCCCTCGCTTGGAAGAAGGCTAAGGAGCTGTTCGCGACCCTGAGCGCCGCGGAACCAGAGAACCAGGCCCGGCCTGCCACACTGGAGGAGCTGGTAGTGCTACTGACCAGGGAGACAGCCAGGAAGATGGTCCACCTCATCCACTATTCACAAAACGATCTGCCCAAGTAAGTGTCATGGCTAACGAGCTGTTCTTAAACAGGAAGCAGAGAAAAAGTCCCGACTTGCCACCTTGGAGGAGCTGGTGGTGCTGTTGACCAGGGACACAGCTAGGAAGATGGTCCACCTCATCCACTACTCGGAAAACGAGCTGCCCATGTAAGTAGAGCAGTCCTTGAACTTGAACCAGAAAACAAGTCCCGGCCTGCCACCCTGGTGGAGCTGGTGGTGCTGCTGACCAGGGAATCTTCCAGCAAGATGGTCCACCTCATCTTCTACACGCATAATGATGTACCCAAGTACTTGTGCTGCGCAAAGGGCGATTCTTCAATACACGCGCACAATGGCGGTGTAGTCTGGTGGAAGTGGGACAACCTTGCTGACTGAATTATTTTTTTATTACGGCATCAGCTTTGATTTTAAAACTCGGAAGAGGAGGATATAGAATACTTCCTTCTAAAATACATATTGACAAAAAAGTTATTTCGTGAAAAATCTAATAATATCTTTACTTTGTCCTAGCAACGTTCGTCAAGCGATGGCACTTATCACAAGAACCCTGAATACTGCAACCGATGCTCTGATGAAGGTAAGATAAATTAAAACAATACATTCTCCAGAATGATACCTTGATACCTACCCAATCTATAAACAAGGGCGTCGCCAGCCGATGGCCCAGGGGGGGCAAGTTGATAAGGAGGATGGCAAAAGTATGGTTTGTAGGTACAGTCAAGAGTCAAGAGCACATGAATGTAGTGCCTAGTGCGAGTTTTACCTCTACGGCGCACAATAGGGCCAAAATTGATGCTGGTAGACATTTGATTTTTGACAAATCAGTCATAGATACGAATTACGTCCCCAGACTCCGGATTAGACTACTTTTAGGAGACATTATGGAAGTATAAAAACCAAATAAAAGTTGTCCAAATAAACAAAATTGGATTTATAGATATGTAGTTTCTATACATTAAAATGCCTTGTATTTGACAATTTTTTTTTTTTTGGATCTCTCGGGCGGGGCAGCCGCCCCCCCTGCTCCCCCTTGGCGACGCCCATGTCTATAAACCCAGTTACACAGAATTTTTAGTTTTGTGATTGAAATTGCGACTACTGAGCCTGGGGGTCCTGGGTTCATCCCCGGGTCTGGCAAACTATTATTAGGTTTTTGGATTAGGAAATTCTCAGGTAACAACCTGAAGCATTATCTACACATACAGTTCGCGTCGAATAACTTTGCAGCTCTGAAGTTAGGTTGTGCATGCGAACAGGCATGCGCACTACTGTTTTGAATGGCAGATTGACTACTGCGCAGTCATTTGTAGCCTACTTCAGTGTGGCTACCATGAGTTTCATTTTACCATCTCGATCAAACGCATCGACCGCGTTTGGCACTCCGATTGGCAGCCGGCCAGCCTTCACCGGTGAAGGGCCAATCGGAACGCCGAACGCGCTCGATACGTTTGATCGAGAAGGTTAAATGAAACTCATGGTAGCCACACAGAGCGGCAAAGTTATTTGACGCGAACTGGAATTGACGAAATATGCTTCGGAACCCTTTTGGGAATACCAGGCGTACCTTAGAATGTCCTTACTTAAACTATTCGCAATTTAGTTGCCAAACATGTAAAAAAATGTCAGGAATTTATGTGGCTCGCTGTCAGTACAAGAACGAAAGCTGTAGCTCCATTAAAAAAAATCCAATAAACTAAACCGAGTGCGTTGTCAACAAAAACTTGAACATTGTAACACAGGTTGTGCATTTCTACTCTCCCTCCGTCTTACGAAGTTTCTATCAGGTCATGTGTCCTGAGTTCCTGACGCGAGTATAAAATTTTTCACCCATCCCAAAAAAAGTACACAACGCCGCTAAAGAAGATTTCACTTCAATAAACAACTTTAATATTCAATTTGCGCTACAATTTTAAATATTCAATTTGCGCTACAATTTCAAAAAAAAATTCTTTAGTAGTAGTCTTTCTGAAATCAATCGAATTTACAGTATGACGATCATCAAATTGGAAACAAGAATTTGAAAAGACTGTAATTTGTTCTGATGTCATTCGCAGACCGTGCCCGTTGAGATTGCGTTGTCTGAGGTGAAGGAGTGGCGCAGCAAGTTGGAGAACCTGCTGCAACACCTGCAAACGGCTTCCAAAACATACTTGGTAAGGTCTTGGAAACTATGTCAGATTGAACTATTTGCTACTGACCTCAGCCTAGATAATTACCGGATTTTTATTTTGACCTGATGAGTCAGATACCCATAAGTAATATTGTAAATCGTAAATTGATTGCATAGATCAGCTGGTTTGATGGCAGAAGAAATATTGTATATGTTACTGTAAAAGCCCGAACTGTGGTAAATCTTAGGATTTACCAAGTGTCACCGGTAAAAGTCCGAATTGTTCTATAACTTTAAACGACTATAAACGAGTGGTGTTAATGATTTGGAAAAAATATTTGTTAAATTAGAGCATTTTCTTAATAATTTAATCTACGAATATTTTAGATTATGTTTACATTACATAGTAAAATTAATTTCTAAAGTTGTGTCTAACGCGGATAAAACTAAGAATTACGCAAAAGCTGTCAAGCGTATTTTTCTGAAATCTTCACCATTTTAAGGATAATTAAAATATTAATCTTTTAATCTACGAGTTTTATTAAAATACCTTCTGTTTTATGTATAATAAATTAATAATGCGTCAAATTGGTGAGAGCGCTCCTTGATGCGCGAGTTCTATTACTGGCTGGATGTACGACGCGTTGCGTGAGCTCAGTACAGAACAACCACTCAAGGTCACTTGTCTCTTAACAAAAGTTCAGTTCGTACAAGCCGTCTTTTGTTATCCACGAGACGGATTCGCAATGGTTGACGAGTACCTACGTACGATTTTTTTTCGGCCATGAATAAGAATAAGTTACATGGGTCGTCTTGTATTTGTGGCAAAGTTCACCAAGGTTCCCTTTAAGTACAGTTGCGAAATCGATCTCGGAACGAGATCGAAATTTATTGACAGCCCCCAAATTTTACGGGCCTTGAAAGACACTACTAGTTTATCTGACGGTTGGTGCCTACTCTTCTCTTCTTTTCGTGTGGTCAGTGACTAACCTGCCCCCCAATTACGCAATGCACGATCAATTTTAAATTAAAACCAAACCAAAAAAATTGAGCAGATTTTTTTTGTCGAACTTATAAAGCAATGGACTGGCAATCTTTTTCAATTGGTTTCAATTTAAAATTGATCGTGCATTGCGTAATTAGGGTGCTGGTGTGGGCCTCTGACTTGGCTTCACATGCCGTCAAGAAATATATCCCAGTGCCTGTTTAGAGAGATAGAAAAAAGCATGGGCATTCTTAAAGTAATTAATTTATACCTACCAAAAGTGCAGAATGTGTGAACGGAGATAATTTTGCAGTTTTTCTCAGCTTGCATATGTCGTATAGAGATGGCGTTTAATTAAATTCAAGCCACCTTTCATTCAACTTTTAATAGATGTCGCTGTTCAAAATAAAATTATATCTACCCTCTTTTTCAGGAACATTTGGCCATCTTCCTGGCGGGAAATGAAGAACGTGAAAAGATCGCGCCGCGTTCCACGTACGAACAACGAGATGACTCAGCTATCAATGGACTCAACTAACAATAATTTGTTAAATTAGAATTAGTAATTAATTATATTGATAATCCGTGTCTAATACCTACTCTATTAGATCTGGTTTTGCTATCGTCAGTCTAGTGAGTGAGTGAAACTAAAATTACCTAAGATTCATAGCTGCTTTTAGCATTTTTTATTTTATTTTTATTTTTTTAGCATTTATAAAAGCAGTTACAGGAGATACCTAATTATTATAGTGCGGCCTTAAATATTGTGTATCAAATAACACTCGAATTATATATATTTATACAAATATTTAGACGTACCTTGAATTTAAGTTGTTTAGAGTAGACAGAAAATCTTTCAAGTACTAGGTAGGATGTTTAGCGCTGTTCAGTGTTCTTGGGTAGTTCAATGTTAGTTAACAAATGGTAGCCAAAACGATTGGTGTAACATGTTGTTATTATAGTACATAATTTATCATACTAGCAGATCCGACATAGACACACGTTTTTCGTCTCCAAAAGTTCATACAAAAAATCCATAGAGATAACCATTTTCCCGCCGTTTTCTAGTGATGCGCTTACCAACGAACAGCATTTCATTTTCTATTTATTTAATTGTATGTTTAGGGAGCATGAGGTCAGTCTTAGCTTTCCCTGAAACTTTATAATCCTTCCATAAGCAATAGTTGATGCAGTAGGTACCTACCTATCTATCACATATTTTTAATTTTAAGTGTGTACTGATTATGTAAATTAACTAAGACTAAAATAAATTGTTTTTGACGATATTTTCACGGGGCTCATGAATACGTAAAATTTTGTTAAAATATATTTTATACCTCTTCACATATTTTTTATTTCTTGATTCCGACCTTTAGGCTGCCTGTCCACTGGAGCGGAGAGGAGAGGAGAGGAGCGGAGATGTGTCAATATTAACCAATAGAATCAAAACTCCGCCCCAGAGGTACGATTCTATCGGTTAATATTGACACATCTCCGCTCCTCTCCTCTCCTCTCCGCTTCGGTGGACAGGCAGCCTTATGCTGGAGATGCAGTCAACGCAAACGCGCCCTGCAACCGTATTGAATGTAAGTATTTATTTTCTTTTATTAAGTAGGTACTCTGTGGTATCTATTTTCCCAAAGCCTACCATTTTCTAAAGCCTCGGTTTAGCTCGGTCAACGGGCTCGCCCAACGTGTACTGGGGGCTTTACGTAGATAGGCCATTCTGCACCCTAATTGCATAACGCACGATCATTCATTACGGTAATTACGTAGTTATGCAGACAACAGTTGGTTAAATTGAAACATTTGACCATATCTGATGATAACCTATGTATACAAGGTAAGGAGACAGTGATTCTCCTTGCATACAAATAAAATGCTGGCTTCATAAACTTCTGTGACGTTACCGTCTTGTCATTTGATTTCGACAAGCACTCATCATTCCAGCATCATTATATTTACATGTTTAGGAAGCATTATTAGAATAATGAAATGATAAATCTTGGATAAAATTAAAATTAATAGTAGGTACCTAGCCGCTACTTCTAAATCGGCAAGTCAAGTCAATCAATTAAAATGAATCTCAATGAGGTTTTGAAAGAAATCCCACAACATCCATACTGTCCGTATTACGTAAGTTACAGTTCTTTACACGTTTACCGTTTACGTACGCAGAGATTGCTACATAGGCCAAATAATCCATATTGGAATTTTATCAACATAATTGTAGGCCGTAGTACCTAAGCCGTTTCCTGAACTAAATTCGGCATGGCCCACGAAGTGCACGGGCCATTTGTTTATCTATTCTATACTGTACCGTAGCTAGTCTATTCACTAAATACATCCCAAAGCCTAATGTTTGAGTAATTTCAGCCTAATAACGAATGTTCCGAAGAGCTAGGTCTGTTACAATATGAGGACAGAGAGGTTCGAGGTTCGAGATCAGAAGGAGCTACCCAAACCGCTCTATGTTTGCTGGCGTTCGCTCTACTGCTGTGGTTAATCACGTTTCTCATGGTGATGACGATAACTATGTGTTTCGACGTTAATTTCCGTTCCGTTGAGACTTTCAACGACTGGTTATACTGGTCTAACGGGACGTCTGTGTTGACTAGTGATGATCGAACCACCAGATACATATTATCATATTAAATTGTGATGTACTAAGATTTAATAAACAATGTAATTCTTGTTTAATTTGTTTTATTTACTCTTGCCTTTTGATTGTCATATTTGTTTTCTTGTAAGTCTTTTGGGCCGACATTGGGCCACCCGGGCCATTGGCATTCTGCGTCATAGTTTTAGATAATCAAGCAAGATTTTGTGTTCCTATAACTTTATTAGAGTATCGACTAAATAATAATCGCTGCGTTATTCTACCTCAGAACAAAAATATATTTTACGTTACCTTTGTGACGAGTGCAGTCTGTGCCACAAACGTCTGTGCTCTTCTTTCTGTCTCTGTCAGTCTGTCATTTATTATCAGACTCAGTTGTCTTTGGTTCAGGTTGTCTTGTCAGTAGGGACACGGTATCGAATAGAAAGTATCGATACTGTACTCATGAGTAGTATCGAAACAAAAGTATCGATACTTCAAGGTGTCGAGGACTTTTCTTAGGGCCTAATGCGCATAGAGCATAGGTTAATATCAGTCAGTAAATAACACCAGTAGGGCAGGACATGAAAAATCAAATGCTATTGATACACAAATAATAGAAAAAGATAACAATAATTTAAAAAAAAAAATACACAAAATTAAATTATTTAGTAATTTAGGCATACAGTGTGGCAGGGACATCGACGCGAAACCGGTTACCATGGATTCAGTACATGGTATCTGAACCCCCCTGCATTTAAATTTTTCGTTGGTTATTTAAAAAAAAATCTGCTGTTCCATACATTTTAACCGCGTAGGTATTGCACTTTTCTATGAAACAGCTGATTTTTTTTAATAACCGACGAAAAATTTAAATTCAGGGGGTTCAGAATCATGTACTGAATCCATGGTAACCGGCTTCGCGTCGATGTCCCTGCCACCCTGTATAAATTAAAGTTCCCATTCCTTCTCCGTACAATCACTTATGTAAAAGTGATTGATTAGTGTAGTAGTAAAGGTTAGGAATTTAACTAAACGAGTGAACTAGATGGCGTTGCCATAAACATAAGCCGTAAGGTCGCAAGTTTTAATGGGTAATTTCTAAGATTACCCATATAAATCTTAATTTCTTATTCGATACGATACCTGCCAAAAAGTACTCATTGAGTAAAAGTATCGAATGCAAAGTATCGAGTACAAAAGTATCGGTATCGAATGGAAATGTACTCGATACCACAAAGAATCGATACTTTTTTCGTGTCCCTACTTGTCAGTGTCACTGTCATTGTCACTTTCAGTCACTTTCGTTCGTCGCGTCCTTTTGGATCTGCGTCAATAATCCCGATCTTTACTACAAAATGATATTTCGTTCAAACTAAACTAAACCTGAGTGTTAAATAATAGCAGAGTTGAGTTTATAAGGCAAAAATGCCTTCGATCGACGTGTTGCCTCCACCGGGGATGGCGATGGAGCCGCCGTTGGAAGAGCCCCAAGCTCCCCCTGCACCAGTCATTGGCATCATTTATCCTCCGCCAGAAGTGAGGAGTATCCTTTGAAATTGAATTATGTCTACATATTTAATTGTTGTTATGATTAGTAGGAATTTGTAACATTTGTATTGGTTATGGTTAAAACCCAGGTTTTGCATCATAACCTTAAAAAAACGAACGGATACTTAATTGTTTGGTTTTTTTCTTTTCTTGTAAACACATTCTGCATTTCAGTTATCGCTAATTATCTTGTTGCTAAGACATAGTTTACCTAATTTTTAAAAGGCAAATTGTCATAAGTTCTTGAAAAGTTATGATCAAACATGTTATTGAGAGTAAAACCTATTTATTTAAACCCCATCTTTTTCAGCAGCATTCTACAGTCTGAAGAATAAACCTTGGAGTTTTGACTGCCACACATAGTTATGATTTCATCCTTGATAAATAGGTAACCTTACATTATTTTATCTATGAAATTCATTTTCAGGCTTTAAAATCAGAATTTCCTTAACATCGTTCTCTAGATATTGTGGACAAGACTGCAAGTTTCGTCGCTCGTAATGGGCCTGAATTTGAGGCTCGAATCCGACAAAATGAGCTTGGCAACCCAAAGTTCAACTTCCTCAACTCCGGGGATCCGTACCATGCTTACTATCAGCATAAGGTCAAGGAGATCAGAGAAGGGAAAGGTATGTTTGAAATTTTACTTATTTTCTATTAAAGAACAAAAATGGATTCTATTGGTTGGTGGGTAAGTCACCAATCAATGGGTTTCACAACATGATACAATCTGACGTCTGTACATGATAATAGCATCTTTATTATCATTGAGAATCCCATAATCATTCTCAAACCACAAAACGAAATGCTATATAATACCGATATATTTGGGGAAACCATAAATAAAATAAATATAACATCGGACATTTTTAATTGATACTAAACCCATAGCTAAATGTCAATTTGTTCTATAAATAGGTCCAGATCCAGGTGCACCAGCCTTAATAGGGCTCCCGGCAATCCAGCGACCCGGTCTCGCGCCAGCCACCGCCCTTCGTCAACAGGAACTATTGAAGGCCGCAGCCCCCGCCGAGCCGCCACCGCCCCGCGACCCCCCGCCAGAGTTCGAGTTCATTGCAGACCCACCATCCATCTCAGCACTCGAGCTCGACATTGTCAAACTCACTGCTCAGTTTGTGGCACGAAACGGGCGACAGTTCCTTACAGACTTGATGAAGAAAGAGGAGAGAAACCACCAGTTTGACTTCCTTCGCCCGCAGCACTCGCTGTTCCAGTATTTCACACGGCTCTTAGAACAGTACACGAAAGTACTCTTGCCCCCCAAGGAATTAGTTTCGAAGCTGGCTGCCGAAGTTCGCAGCGGTGTGTTAGAGCAAGCTCGCAGTAGAGCCGCCTGGCATTCGCACCAGGCGCGGCGTAAGGCGGCTGATGAAGCGAAGATCGAGAAGGAACGTCTAGCATACGCGTCCATAGACTGGCATGACTTCGTCGTCGTCGAAACTGTAGATTACCCTGCTGGGGAGCCAGGAGATTTCCCACCTCCCACTACTCCTCTCGAAGTTGGAGCGCGAGTGTTAGCACAAGAGAGAGGAGAGGATATCACACATGGTAACGATGATGACGACACAGAGATGCAGTTGGAATCCGAGTCTGAATCGGAGACAGATGACGATCTAGCAGAGATGGAGGATCGCACCCAGCAACAACAGCGACCAGACGACAACCGCGTGCAGGATATGGAGGAGGACAGCTCATCATCAGATGACGACGGCCCTTCAGATTCTGGACCGCGAGCGCCAGGCGATGAGGCGCCATTACCGCCGCGTCCAGACCGCGTGGTTGTCAAGAAGTACGATCCGAAGCGCCAGAGGCCTCAACCTGCTCCTGCGTCAGAAGAATGGCTGGTGTCGCCTATCACTGGAGAAAAGATACCTGCCAACAAGGTGGCGGACCACGTGCGCATCGGTCTGTTGGACCCGCGCTGGCTGGAGCAGCGAGACCGTGCCGCCGCCGAGCGCACGGATAGGGATGAAGCTCTCGCGCCAGGAGCTGCTATTGAGGCTTCACTTAAACAGGTACTTTTGTCTTTCATCATTATACAGCTAATAGAAGCAGTTCGCAAAATGCCACACAAAGACTCGCATTTTTATTTTAAACACGTATTTATTTGTTTTTTAATCCGATATTAGCCCGCCCGTGCTTTGCACAGCTGCAATCTACTGATGTGGCAACGTGTCAAAGCATCGTGATTTCTGTGCTAAATCTAAATTAAATGATAATGTTTTATGTACATAAACATGAAACCAACGTCAAAACCCATTGTGTAGTTTAGAAAAACTAAACATTATTTTATACATTTATACTATTTAGGTATAGATTAAAGATACGTTTTCAAAAATCAAATCTCATACTGAATTTTAGAATTTTACTGAAACCGTAAGCCATGTACCTACAACTGTTAATATTTATTCCGTAGCTCGCCGAACGTCGTACGGATATCTTCGGCGTGGGCGACGAGGAGACTGCAATCGGTAAGAAGATCGGCGAGGAAGAGAGACGGCGTGACGACCGCGTCACGTGGGACGGACACACGTCCAGTGTGGAAGCCGCCACGAGGGCCGCGCGCGCGCACATCACGCTGGAGGACCAGATACAGCAGATACACAAGGTAATGAAATCTTCTTTAGACAACAGGGCACACAGGTCACAATATTAAGTGCCCCATTGTTTGTGGAACAGCACCACATTTTCACTACGGGTTGGATATTTTTGGGGGCAGCCTCGACGTGTTTTATATGGAATTTTTCACTTTTTGTATGGAAAATACGAAAAATGACTACCAACATGTTGAGTTATGTAGGGTAGGGGTTTTTATAAAGGGGGTCGAAATGTTCATTATGTTTGCGATAGGACGCACCATTTTGGAGATATAAGCAAAAGAAAAAAGATACAGTACTGTTTTTGCATCTGAAGTCGACGTGTTGGTGTGAATTTTAGTTCATGACAACCAACTAAACTATCACTAAAATTACTTACTTTTGGCTATGAAAATCTTAAACCTAATCTGGAAAAAAATATTTGAAAAATAATTTTGACACAACTAAAATCAAATTTGTTAATCGGGTCGACTCCACCTGGTACTTGTTTGCCCTACCCCGTGAATTTTTTTTTAGACCCGGAGACGCGCAGTTTCTATTTCATCATAATTCTGCAATTCAATAACAGGTCAAAGGTCTACTTCCCGACGAAGAAAAAGAGAAGATCGGGCCGAAGCCCGTGGGCGCGCCGGGCGCGTCGCGCGCCCCGCCGCCCCGCGTGGCCCCGGCGCCCCCGCCGCGCCCCCCGGCCGCGCCCCCCGCGCCCCCGCAGGCCCCGCAGCCCGTGCTGCTGCAGCCGCTGCCGTCGCTGATGGTGTTGCCGCCGATGGCTCCGCGACCGCCGTTGATACCGACGCCAGTTGGAGCTGTGACTGCTGTTGGTGCTGTAGGTCTGTAATTGTTTTATTTTCGTAACATAAAAATAGTCAAGAGATAGGTGGACGGCCTCTGTCCAGCAGTAGGACAACACGGGCTAATAAAAAAACGAAAAAAAAAACAAGACACAAGGCTTGCACAAACTTGGATAGGTATTAGTTTTTGTGTACGATTTTCCTGACCAGTTGTTTTTTTCCAAACTCTTTGTTTAGTTTTATTTTGTGTTCTGTGAACTGCAACATAGAAATATATTTGTTCTTCAAACTTATAATATCCACATTCAGACAACGACATTATCTTATAGACATGTAGTCTAACAAATAGATTGACCGATAAACATTTTTTACTCTCAAAGTATCGCCTATTAAAATCCTTTCAGGATCATCTCTTCGTACAGTTTGGTGAACATACTTTTCGATACACATGTTCCAGACACTGTGACAAAAAGCTGCTGATGGCACTGAATGTGTTTTATCAAAGTAATTTTTACCCGACTGCCCCAGGAGGAGGGTAATTTATTAATATGATAAAGCAAAAAAATACGCGTCTAAAATTTTTGAAGTGAAAACTTTTTTAGCGGCGTTGTGCTGTTTTTTGGGATGGGTAAAAAATTTTAAACTCGCGTCAGAACGTGCCGTAAGATCTGCTGCCTAGCAACCGACAAAGTAAATATCAAAATAAATAGTCTTTGACATTACATAAATAAATATACTACTACATAAATTATAGTACTTTTATACTGATAAATAAAGCAATTAGTGCGAAATTATTCCCTAACCATTCCAAAATATTAAAAAATGCACAAAGTTAATGTTTAAGTTTTCACTTCTGCCGGCACTCCCGGAGTGCAACCCGTTGTTTATTTATTGTCTAACTGACGGGCTAGAATATCTTTTTTTTGATCCAGGCATCATCTCTATTGTGAAAAAAAACATCAAAGATCAAATCCGTTGCAAAGTTTAGTTAGAAGAATGCGGTCACACAGAATGACATGAAAAGCGACTTAAATTTATAATATGTATAGATTAAAATTCAATAACAACATAAATTCGTGTAATGTTAGGTGCAGTGAGTGCAGCCGGGTTCCCGTTCGGCGCCGTGGCCGTGGACGAGGACGACGGGCCCGCCGCCAAGCGCGCGCGCACCGAGGACGCGCTCGAACCGGAACACTCCTGGATGGCCAGGCACCCTGGACTCGCACCGCTACAGGTAAGCTTCACCCTTCACCCTTTATTTGTTTACAAAATTGACATACTTTCATGACAAGCCATGTGGTTGTACCATCACCCTGTTTTGGAGAATTGTCGCCTGTCACCAGTCGGATTTATTAAATAGGCCCTAAGTAGACCTAAAAGACATGACCCACTAACTCGGTTGTGATTTAGGATCTTCGAAAAGAAACAGAACAGATGATAACCTAACACATTGCTTGGAAAAGCCCAACCAAACTTGAAAACGCAACGCAGGACCTTCAGTATCATAAAAAAAAAAAAAAACTTGAAACTGTTACATAAGTACATATTATCACAAACAGGTACACAAACGAATGTTGATATAGGTTTTCGTCATTATGGTATTCATTTATAAACATTGCAAAAAACTTATGGTTCTGCACACATTCATAATTATTTTACTTGAAGCAACGTTTATGATTAAGGTGGATTATTTGTAGCTATAATTAACTATGCAGTCAACATTCGTTTTGCAGTAAACCAACGCACCTTTTACATCACAACACCATAACCTTACCTTAAATGTATAGGGATTTTATATTATTAAAAAATCCATGTTATCAGAGGGCTTAGTGTGTTTCATTTTACCATCTCGATCAAATTGATCGACCGCGTTTGGCGCTCCGATTGGCAGCCGGCCGGCCTTCACGGTGAAGGGCCAATCGGAACGCCGAACGCGCTCGATGCGTTTGATCGAGAAGGTTAAATGAAACTCGCACTAGGCCCTCTGTATACCTACATTGCACATCACTCGCCCCAGGTGGCGCTGCCGCTGGTCCCGGAGCGCGCGGAGTGGCGCCTGGACGGGCGCGCGCTGCCGCTGAGCGTGTCGCTGGGCACGTCGGTGGGCGAGCTCAAGAACATGCTGCAGCGCTCTACCAACATGCCCACCGCCAAGCAGAAGCTGCATTACGAGGTAAACATGCACAATGTAGGAGCTAGTAGGAATAGTTGACCTAGTAATTGCTTTTCTAAATTTCTCCAAGCTTGAAATTATCTGTCTGACTCACATTAGTCATAAAAAACAAAATGAAGCTGAATACCAGTATTTTACATGGAGCGACTGCCTGTCTGACCTCCACAACCCAGTTAACCCACATTCGCACGGACGTGTCTTTATCGCGCGATTTGTATGTTCCAGGGTCTATTCTTCAAGGATACGAACACTTTGGCATACTACAACGTTCCTCCCGGCGCCGTGTTGCACCTACAAGTCAAGGAGCGCGGTGGACGCAAAAAGTAGATTCATTCCTTCTACAAATACTTCCAATTTTGTTGGTTTTCAATACACTGTTTTGTTTGTCTTATGACACACCATGTTCAAGACTCTCATTATTTTGATGATGATAATCATAACATAATCGATGTAGGAGTGTAAGTCTTGAAGTACTCAAATGTATGCAAATTAATTATTAAATAAATAAATATGACATACAGTGCAGTCTTCTTATTGCTTAGTTTATTATGTGTTTGCTTGTAAGGACCGACATCCCAAACTTTTATGAAGCTAAATACAATTAAAACAAGTACATTTCTAGCAAACATTTATTATAAAAATGTATAAAAAAATAACAAAAAGTACAACTTATAAAAACAAAAAGCTCTCCAACCATCTTTTTTGAACAGTTAATTGCAATGATTTTATTTAAAGCAGATTATCTACGTAATGATTATTACAGGCTCCCCATTTAATAAAAGTTATACATGTTTTTGTTCAAAATCTGCCTCTAAAACTATTATGCTTACAAATAAAAATAACCATTGATGGAATGTATAAATCTGGATATTGCCCAGCAAAGCACCATGAGATTGTCAAGTATAAATGTAAATAAAATGTCTTTAAAATACATCACTTAAAACTATGATCACATGACATCAGATTCTGAATGATTCAATAACAAAATTCAACAATAAACTCTTGTAACAAGTAATAAATGCTGTATATGAATAAAATGGAATGTACTACTTACTTTAAAATGTGAGAATAAGGCATAACGTGCTCGAATTAAGCTCAAAAGCAAACTTGACACTACTACCACAATAAAAGTTAAAGCTAATCTATGGAGTGTTAATATCAATAAAAAAATTACGTCATTATAAAAAGTTGGCTATGGGAGGTACCATACTATATACCCTCTAAATAAGCTCGGTCACCACAATGGTAGATACGATAAACGACATCTGTCTAGCCCAGTGGTTCTTAACCGGTGGTCCGCGGACCACTGGTGGTCCCTGCAAGCACCCCAAGTGGTCCGCGAAGCCATCCTAAAAATATTAAATAAGTGACAACGAGTCGACACACCGACGCGTTTTGATGAAATACAAAAGTACATCATTCAATCGCTAATTTCCTGACTGCGAGGACAAAGGTATTCGGAAGAACATGCAGTCACAAAATAAAATACTGTTCGTCTTTTATTTATAGACAGAACAACGCGTTATTCATTTACATTTACTGTACCTTTACTGTACCTACATTACCTCCAAACATTTGGTGGTACATGGCAAGACCGATTTTTTTTACAAATGGTCCCCCAACACTAAAAGGTTAAGAACCACTGGTCTAGCCATAGCCAAATTAACATTCGCCGAATAACAATAAATTATACAGAGCGAATTTTCGGTTTCCAGTCTTGACCTAGTAAGTACTTCAGTTGATAATTGTTGACATTGACTTTACCTGTGTAAAAATATTACGTGTCCAAAATATAACATCGGTAAAAGTTTGCCTTGAGGTACGGAACTATGGAAGTGTCGCTGTAATACGATAACCTTTCTAAAAATATGACTTCAATAAAATGCAAATAGTTCTCCATAGCTGCTATTTAGCTACAAGCCCAAAAAGGCAGGATAAGACACTGGCACTAATTAGCACCAAGCACCAAGTTTTGCATACGTATCTCTATTAATGTGATATGTCGTTACTAGTTAAATGTGCCTGAGTCAGCGCATTAGCCTAGTTTGGGAATGGTTTCAATGATCTGTCTGTAGCGAGCTAGCATCGGTGTGTAGATCTTATCGTGGTCGGGGTACGGAGTTGCTACTGGAGATACCTTTAGTTCTGACCCTGGAAATAGAAAAATTGCTTTTAAGGTGAAACAATTTGATATTTTTTCCATACAAACTTCGGAGGGGTTTTACTCCACTGCTTGACATCGTACATTCAAAGTTTAACATGATATCGTTAGGTCTCATTATTAATTTTGTCTGTACGGAAGCAGAATAGTAAAATAAAAAGCCATTAAAAAGTTATAAGCCAACAAAGATTCGTTTTTCTTGCTAATTTTAGCGCAACTTTGGGCGTAAATAAGTAATACAAGAAGTGTGAAATCTCGAAAACAAAATCCGTACCGACACAGAAAAATTATCGAAGAGATCAATAAATTTTATTTGTAATTGATTTATGCAGTCAGAAAAACCTTTTTTCCAAAGGCCTTTTCGTAATTTTTGACGCGCTCGTTTTACTAAAATTGGTCGGTACGGTGTTTCTGTGCGTGCGAACTATACGTTGTCCATGTAGACCAGCTTCTAACTGCTCATCACTGATACTATCTCTGTCGGACACGATGCCAGGTGAGACAGCGTGGTTTTTGGCCATGCCCACCATTGAGTTCGAGCCTGCGACTAGTTCCACCTTAAATGCAGTAGAAAGATTTTTTTTATCAGATCAATGTCGATAAAAAAAAAAAATCGGGCAGTCTTTGGGGACTGCCGATAGAAGTGAAAACTAAGTAACTTTTTGATTCTCGCGTTGATGTCTTTCGTTAAGTAACTTTTTGTTTCTCGCGTTGATGTCATTCGTTCGAGCGTTAGGTGACACTGAAGCGAGTTCCATGATTTTTGTTCTTCCAAAAAGTGCTCCGCCTTGATGTATCGTTCGAGCGTTAGGTGACGATGACGCGAGTTCCATGATTTTTGTTCACCCAGTAAGTGCTCAACGCGCCTTAAGAAGTTTTCACTTTAAAAAAAACTAGAACAACTGTGTGACGTCATCTAAAGTTGCCCTGTATTTACAGCAAATGAATTATTCTTATACCATTATTGTCTAAAAAAGCTGTAACCATGTGCGAGTAGTAGGCACCTTGCACCACACGCTGACGCTAACTGACGAAATTATATAGGTACTAACCTGGAAGTGTGGTACCAGTTTCAGTACTCCAAACTTCAGCGGCGCGGATCGCAGCTCCTAGTAACGCGGCATTGGCGTGTTGATCCTGTAAAAAATATTATTATTTATTGTATAAACCACAATATCTTGTACTGAATGAAATTCACGACAGTGCTGCTGATGACAGTGATGCTGTGCTGGACAGCTAAAGAAGTGTGCATAGAAACGGTAGTGTTTACCTGGACGTATACTGGGGTGTCGAAAACATCAGCAAATATCTGCAGCAGCTCCTTGTTCACTGAAGCACCGCCCGTCGCTATCAGACGGGACGACTTGTCTGAAACGTGAGTGTTCTATTATAGCAAATAATAATAATAGAAAGATGCATAATATGTGATATAATGAGATATTCAACATGCATCCTTTGCCTGCTTATTATGGGCCTAACAAATTAGTAAATTTTGAGATTTTGCACCTAAATTCTGACTGATTAATTTTAGAACCAGAATAGTTAATAATTCTGGGAGACCGACATGCTCTGAAGGGATCATGATAAAATACCTCTAAAGCATTTTGTCATATTTCTCAAACGAAAGACGTCACCAACAAACTTCATACTCTGGCAGCAGTTCTGTAACTTATGGAGGAAATAGCTGGATTTACGTCTTCCAAAGTGTTCGAGGAAAACAATTGACGTGTTCTCCTAAAGGAATCTACCACGCTTTGGAATGGGCAACTAGCTTCAACTTTCTGACTGACCAACTCCTTGATAATTCAAAGGTGCCTGCAATTGGTTTAAGAGGCCTTATCCTAAAAGTTGGCAACGTCGCAAATAGCTGTCAAATATTAACCTGTTTTGGCATTATTATTGCATGGAAATATACAATGTGGCTAACTAGTGAAATAAAATATTGATAATGAAATGCAATAATATCATAACGTCGCCGTGTACTTAGTTTTAGATGCAAAAAACTATTTGGAAACTTTCCCAATGCGTTTTTTACACCTAAAACGGTTACAACATCAAATTCAGTGTTATAATTGCAATTCATTATAAATATTATAGTTCGCTAGTTAGCCACATTTCTTATTTCCATACAGTAATATTGCCAAATTAATCAAAACAGCGAAATATTTGACATCTATTTGCGACGTTGCCCACTTACAGAATAAACGCTTTTAATTGAAATAAAATAGGTTTGAGTTTATAGTCAAATCGGTGATAGGAGATATTTTATGAAAATGTTCCCAAATAAATAGGCCTCCAGCTGAACGAAAGGTCATCCAATACTCCAGTCCGAGGGCACTTCTACCGAAGTATCCAAGCGAATAAGGTCTCTTCCTATAGTCATGTACGCTGACCCACCAAGTGTCAAGTCAAGCCCATATCCTCGAACTACCGTCGCGCGGACTATCTCTGCCACAGATATAAATCTAACTAGATAACGCAAGTCACTCCATATGTATGAAAACCAAGCGTGCCACTTTTTCACACAAAATTTAAAAACAAATTTACTTACTAATGAAAGAAAACATTTCCAATGCCTCGGCCAACTTTTTCTATAGTCTTTACAGCTAAATATGGCATAAAAACGCATTTTTCTTGATTTCGGTGGATTTCCGGTGCCGATAATGCTCAATGAAAAACTCAGATGGCGATCATTGATCGTAATTTTTCTCCGTTTTTTGACACGTGAAGTACATACAATCGCGTCATCTAATGTCTGTGATCTCTGCACTCTGTAGTGTCGAAGTAGATTCTCTGCACTCTGTAGTGTCGAAGTAGATTCTCTGCATTCTGTAGTGTCGTAGTAGATACCTGTCTCCTAAAGATAGGTAAGTAGACCCACCAAGTGTGAAGCCCATGTCCTCAGCATGTGCCCGGCGGGCCAGCGCCTGCCCCTCCAGCAGCGCGCGCGCCTCGAACTGCGGCGCCGGGCTCGCCGCGCGCCCGCCCGCGTCCTGCAGCCAGCGACCCGCGCGGGCGCGAGGGACTATCTCTGCCGTGTCGTAGTAGATGCCTAGGGGAAATGGGTGAATTATTCAGTCTAGAACGGTTTTGTGGCTAATTGAAGAAATGGCTAGAACAATTTCGTTGGCAATAAAATATCGAGGAAATTACATCAAAAAGCAAGCAACGCGATCGGTCGGCGAATTGTCGCGCTGACAGAAATGAAATGAAATTGTTTATTCTATTAATAGGATATCGGAATCACCTTTACACGTCAAATAAAAGGACGCCTTCCAGTTTTCCGAACAAATAAATGACATAGGATGTGAACGACATACGACGATCGCGTAGTCGCGCGACCGATCGCTTTGTTTAGGACACGGGAACTAAATTAATGCGACGATGTTTTTGGTTAGAACATGCCCTACGGCATGGAAGTCTTCAAGAGATGAAAATGTTTGATGCACAATGTTTGTTTTTGTTGTTTGTTAGTTTTTATTGGAAGTTTTTTGCAAGTAAAAAGAAACTGCGTTGTTAATATTTTCATATTTGACTCACCCATATAGCCCATGTTCCCTCTGACAGTAGCTGTGAGCAGATCATTGAAGGCGTCCCAGTTCTTCGCCGCTAATCTGTCGCGCTGGTTCTGTCTTGTCAGAGATCCGTTGGCGAAGCACAGGAGCGCCATGTAGGGCGCGTCGGGTGTGGGGCCCACGAGCACGTGGCCCGCCGGCGGGGCCGCGGGGCCCTGCAGGCCGAGAAGGAGCGTGTCGCTGGTGCCCAGGGACAGGCCCACCCAGCCGGCGCGGAGGCGGAGACCTGTGATTTTGTCATTGAAGCTAAGCGCACATTACAGCCGCAACGGGTCGCAGCGCAACTCATTCTCATACAACGGTGCGGCCCGTCTGTAGTGTGCCTGTGTGTGTGTGTTCATAGAAAGTGATGAAAGAGAATTTAGGCACTGCGTTGCGTTGCCGCGTGGCCCTCCCAAATCTGCGCGAACCTTTATTTATAGGTTTGTCATAATTTATTACACCATGACCTACAGTTTGAATTTTAAGTGGTTCATTTCATATCCAAACCTGAAGCCATCTGTGAAGGAGACGCAATTTGTTACGTCATATAGTCGAGAGCAAGACACGCAGTTCTACATTTTCTTTAGATGTTCTAAAGGTCATAGTTAAGTACTATAAGTAGAGTCCAACACAGGAATTTCACCTCATCATGATGTCACCACTGCTCTAAAAACGGTGAAGGAAAACATCGTGAGGAAACCGGCATGTCCTAAAACCAAAAATTCGAAGACATGTGACATCTACCAACCCGCACTGGGCCCGCGTGGTGGATACAGCCCACTCCCTCTCGAAAACAGGAGGAACATTATAGGCTGATTATGTATGTATGTTATGTATGGCTGATGGCATTCACAAATAATAACTTGAAACAACTTTTTTTAATATAATTTATGTGTTTAATTAAATAATCCTGCATGTGGTTGGCCATGGCCACATACAAGGTTATTTGAACACATAATCTTAACCAAACAACGCACAATTAAAGTCATATTTCTCTGCTGTGTAAAGTGAACAAGCAGTCAAGATAAGATATCTAACAAGTAGGATAAACTACACATTAAATCGTAGTTATTGATAAGAGCGTCTTATCACTCAGCTGAGAGTAAGTGCTGATAATGACGTCTTTGATGTGTTATCGCATATCATTACATTACGATATTGTTAGTTATTTGTTTGTTAGTAGTTGTGTATATTAGAGATTTTCCATTGAGTGGTTCTGTGGAAATAATTTGACTCTTTGATTATTCTTCTTTTCGTGTAGTTAGTGATTAACCTGGTGTTAATTATTAATCAAATCTAAACTCGGGGACGGAGTCAAGTTTCTATTGGTTAAGGCTGCCTGTCCACTGGAGCGGAGAGGAAAAAAGAGGAGCGGAGATGTGTCAATATTAACCAATAGAATCTTGACTCAGGATCACTGATCTAAACTCAGGGGCGGAGTCAAGATTCTATTGGTTAATATTGGCACATCTCCGCTCCTCTTTTCTCCTCTCCGCTTTAGTGGACAGGCAGCCTTAAAGCCTCCCATGGGCCTCTGACTTGCCTTCACATGCCTTCGAGAATTATCTCTCAGGCATGCCGGTTTCCTCACGATGTTTTCCTTCACCGTTTTTTAAGCAAGTGATAATTATACAATACGCACATGAATCCGAAACGTCAGAGGTGCGTGCCTTGGGTTCGAACTCGAGACCTGTGACTCGGCAGTCTGACGGTGACACCACTAGACTATCACTCCGCCTCACGAAAAAGGTTCTCCGACTATCGAAACAACAGCTGCGCACAGTCACAGCAGCTGTAACTGGCCATGGGTCATTTAATAAACACCTCTATGTCATAGGAGTCACAGACAGTCCGCTGTGCAGAGCCTGCATGGAGGACGACGAGACAGCAGCTCATGTGCTGTTAAACTGCCCGGTGGTCGCCGCTTACAGGGCAAAGTACTTCGGTAACCCAGGTACCCTACGGGAGATTGTCAGTGACACCAAGGCGTTGCTGGCCTTCTTTGAGGAGCTGGGGTGGATCGAATAACCTATTTTCCCACCCGTACGCAAAATACGCGCTTTGACGTGGAGTTGCGGATACCAGCCCGTTTTACCTATTACCTATTAGGCTATCACTTTGATTATTTATATGTCATTAGTCTGGATAGAGTGTCACGCTGCAAGAGAACTAAAACAAACAAGGCAACTTTGTTATGCTGGTGTGCGTGACATCTACGTCTTACACTCGCGCCACGGCATTCTGCCTTTCTAGTGCGTTTGCATTTAGCGGCTGACAGTTGGACGCTATTATTTTCGACGATTTCACGACTTCGTCAGCTTTGACGGTCTAACTAGACATATTTATATCTTTGATTTGACTTGTATTTAAGCTTTTATTAGAGCCCTGTTAAAGAATATAAAAAAAACACACCCCTTACGAATAAACGCGGAATAAAATTATGCTAAACTTAAACCTCAAAAAATGTATGGTTATTGGAAGCTTATACTAGTGATAAGCAAGATACTTAGTGTAAGGGGGATAGAGAAAAAAAAAGGGGGATAGAGTTTAAATATGTCATCTCCGCGTTTTGCTCATAACAACATAGAATTATAATGGAATGGATGATAGTAATGAAACTGTGGCTATATTATAATGGAATGTATTAGTAGTAACGTAGCTTTTGTTATTCCCTATGCTGGGCTAAGGCCTCCAACAAATTCTCTTCTTCTAATTCCCCCAAAAACGTAACTGCAAAGCAAAATTGGCAACACACACAAACTAATTTTCGTTTTCCTTGTTATTTGACACTAGCTTCTGCCCGCGTCTTCGTTCGCGTGGAAATCGATCAAACGTATCAATGTAGCTTTCTAAAGGTGCAAGAATTTTTAAAATTAAATCGGTTAAGTATTTTTTGAGATGATCCATTACAAACGAACATACAAAAAATCTACTGTATTCTAGATTAGAAATTTAGATTGACATATAGTTAAGATTAGATTTAGATTATTAACATCATCTAGAAGTGTTTAAAACTTTAACTGCCTACCTGCAAGTGCTGAGCAGTTATCTCCAGTGAAGGCGATAACTCGGCACTCGGGCTTGAACCCATACCTTCCCACGAAGTAGGAACAGATGGGGCCCACCACTGTGGCACTGGGGACTGGGGTACCCAGCTTAGTTGATAAAGACTCGTCGCCACATGCCTGCAAAATAACAGACAAATTTTCAACTGATGAAAAAGTGTGACAAAAGTTTGACTCCAAATTACAACAGGTAACAGAACAAAAATGATGTTTTGCAGAGATTCATGTACAGTTACAAATTCTGGGTATCCAAAGTAACACCCCTTTTATCAAAGAGATTTCAACTATGTTCTACATTTGGTCGCACGATCTAGTAAAAGGATAACAATAAACAGTGAAAACAAAATCTATTGGCATGAAAAGCATTTAAACTTATAAGCATCCAAAAAAGCTCACCTGCAAGCACGTGTCGTCCCACTGCATAGTCCTGATGTCCAGCAAGTTCATGCCGGAGCCATCAGACAGGTCTATGGGCGCTATCTTGCCGACCAGCAGCGAACAGGCGAAGGACGACACCAGCGATATCCTGCTGGCCGCCTGGTACACGCGCGGACGGGAACGGAACATCTTGCGGATTTGGGGACCGGTGAAACGCTCGTATGCGCGGGAGCCTGTGATCTTTGACAGTTCCTTGAAGAAAAGAGAAGAAAGAAGATAGTTTCCTACCTTTTTATTTTTTTTTCTGGATGGAAAATAAAAAAGGGATAACTTCTACCGCTCTGGGCGGAGCGTAAGGGCGTGTCAGACTCTTACTGGCTAACTCACCCGTGTTCCTTCAGTTGCCTGTACGTTGCCAGGAGCCACGGTCTCCCCTTAGGACTTTCCCGCAACCCCGGCAGGCATCGGCCCTAGCGGACCCCGTCAATTGTGCTGACATCTCTTTGAGGCCCGCGTGGAACACAACGCCCCGTCGACCCGGACCTGGTCCTAATTGGACGGCGAGCTACCCATTGCTCTCCGTCCGCAAGCCCTCTCCTATGGTGGCCGGAAATCAGCTACCGATTCCGGACGCCCAGGGCGTCTCCTGCGGCGGTTAGGGGATAGTTGGCTACCTTTATCACAGATTAGAACAGATGGGACACTCCGCAAAATCATTTAAATAAAAAACCGACTCTTGCCACGACACCATAAAGTGCAATTCAGGTCGCACAGCGCTAATTACCGACAGTTATATTCACCTAAAAGTTGCCTCTCTTTCTATCGCGTAACTCTTATATCTTCTGACTACGTTACACTCACTGAATTGGCCCGACAAGACGAGCCCGCAGCGTACTTGTAGCTTCATACCTAAAATGCGGAGTGTCCAATCTGTATTCATCTGTGCCTTTATTCAGATCTTATTATTACTAAATGACATCATTTTACATTCTGCCACTGAACAACCAGGAAGCCACTGATTCTGACTGAAAACTTACGGACTCTCAAAAAAAAGTGGTATTTCCCGACGTTACATTTAATAAGTATTAGGTCATGCATGTTTTTTTTGCCCAATTTTAGCTTTACTTGTGGTTTGCGTAGTTTGGATTGGTTCACTTCGCTTTTACACTTGTTTTTGTATTACGAACCACAAGCTGATATTTAAAATGCTTAATCGGATACAGTTAACAGAAACTGGAAGAAGATTCTCTTCTCTTGACTCACCTCAGCTCCCACAGCTTCTTCAAGTGCCTTACAGTCTACCGTGGTACTGGAGTCCATCCACACAGGAGAATCAGACACGAACGCCGTCGCCAGCTGCGTGTGTAGGAACTCGTCTGGTGACAACTTGCCGAGCTTTGTCTCTGCGTCCTTCGACCACCACACTGAGCCATGTTGCTGGAAGAAAAAGTTAACTTTGGAAACTGGACAAAATATGTTATTACTACAAACCAGGGATGTTACGGAAGTCGTTTTACCGGAACAGGAGCCGGAGTCGGAGGTTTTAAATTTGATTCATCGGATTCGGAACCGGAGTCGGAGGCAGAAGTAGAAGAAAGATAGGTAATTATGTTAAGGGAAGGCTTAATGAAACAATAGAAATATATTTCAGTCTCTTTAATCAGTCTCTTTAATTAGTCTCTTTAAACAGTCACTTTAATTAGTCTCTTTAATCAGTCTCTTTAATTAGTCAAATATAAGCGATAATAATTATAATCATAATATACCTAGGGAGGTGATAATTAACATACGGCAATTCAATAAACTTAATTTAAATCAGTGACTCTAAAAGTGGCGGTTTAACTCCGATTCAAAATTATCGGAACCGGAGGCATAAAATTAATCGGAATTCCGACCTTTCGGAGTCGAAACCGAAGCTCCGTAACAGTGCTACAAAGTCTATAGTAAAAAAAGGATTTTAAGATTACTTTACTCCTCCATCTAAAACATGATAATATCTGATGATTGATGATACCCGATTTCCATTAGTTTTGTCCTTTCTATATTTCAAAACAATTTTTACTACTCCAATTTTTAATCTCAGATGTTTGCAAAGAACTATATAATTTTTATAAGGATATTTTTACATCGTTTTTGGGATATGGGCCAAAATTACAAAAATTACCTGTCCAGCCCCCGAAACTGCCTCAATGATAGAGAAATCAACTCCTGCCACTACGAGGCGGTCCATCACCATGTCGAGTGCCTTCACCCATAGCAGTGGCGGTGCTATCACCTCACCACGGTCCACACCACGCACCACGCCACCCGCGGTCCTAGGAACCAAATTATTTATTTATTTATTATAGCACTCCAATAAATTAAGATCAAGCAAAAAACACCGAAAAAAACACGTTTGATGTATGTGTAAAAATTAAATAAAGTTAATAATAATAAAAGGATTAAATTATTTACTTTATTTAATTTTATTATTTTTTTATATCGTGGAAATAGAAATACACAATCTGTGAAAATTTCAACAGTCCAACTATTCCGGTTTATAAGATACAGCGCACTGAGAAACAGATGGAAGGACAGACAACGGAGGCTTAGTAATAGGGTTTCTTTTGGCTCCCTTCGGGTACAGAACCCTAAAATTGATAATAAAATACAAAACAAGAAATTAATGATGCATGGATGGCTGAAGATAGAGAAAATTATAGTAAACCATACTAAGACACACTTTCACACAGTCATTACGAGTCGTCAGAAGCCCGAAAGTCTGACACCAGTCTTACCAAGGGGTATTGTATTACCCAGTTACTGGGTTGTGGAGGTCAGATAGGCAGTCGCTCCATGTAAAATACTGGTATTCAGCTGCGTCCAGTTAGACTGGAAGCCGACCCCAAGATAAAAGGAAAAGGCTAGGAAGATTGATACTAAGACACACTTCAGGGAAATCTTAGAGACTACCAAAATATTTAGTAGGCTTGTAAATTAACTAGATTTAAACTAACAATATCATGGTGTTCTGCACATTTTTTTAAACACAGCCAAGGTTGGATCAGCTCTGCTGACACAGGCCTCTTTTCCATAGATTACCACAACACTATCTGTTAGGCCAGTAATTTGCATCCAATAGTTATTTGCAACCTTTTATCTTTCTAAGTTCATGACTAATTAATTATAAAAAATATGTAATCATAACTGGAAAATTGAAGGAATTATTATTACCTACATATATTCTTATGGGTAACCTTAGTTACCTTGACCTTTAAAACAATTATCAATTAGGCATGTCAAAATTTATGTAAGTAAGTAATGCTTTCTGTAGATGATTTAAGCAGTTTGGTTGACTAACTAACTTGTCTGATTAAGTCTGCTGAGCATTGTTGCTAGTGAGACTGAAGGCCAGCTGATGGGGCACCTGTGCATGTATTGTTGCCAGGTGTCCCTGAGAAGATGGCCTAATAGACATAGGGTTCTTTAAGTTGTGTTGTATTATTGTTATTAATTTTCTGATTCTTAATTAATTCTACTAACTTAATTTAAGTAATACTAAAAAATTATGGGTAATGTACCTGAGTAACTTTTTGGAAATGCTTAAATTAAAATAATCAGGAATTGCAGACCCAAATACTTATCTCGACTAGACTTATAGAGGTTCTCCATCTGTTCTCAGTTCAAGAACCACAATAACTCATTGTAATTTATCTAATAATCAAGAGCAAGCAAGGACATAAAATACAAAAGTACCTGAATTCTGGCAGGTCAACATCGAACTCAACCTCTGCCTCGTGCAGCACACTAAAGTCTTCACCAATTACAATGGCTTTTAACTGTAACAGAGCATGTTATTAAGTTAATGAATTCATGAAGGTTAACTGTCAAATTTTACTTAGTTTATTTATTTTTGGAAGGTTATTTTCGAGAATTGAAATTTAATTTAATTGAATTACATTAAATTCAACATCGCTGTTTGTAGTTATTAATTTATATTTAAGTTAAAAAGGTTCTGAAGTTATAAAAATATTATTACAAACACAGCTGTGGATCACCGTAATAACGACAAAAGAGCGAAATTTTTTTCATTCATAATTTAATTAATTAAATAACTATCTTTTAAAAGTTTACATTTTCAATGCAGTTTTTATTATACAAATGTAAACTTTTCCGTCCAAGCAAATCCATCAATCAATAGCGACGAGTTAACGAAATGTGATTTAGTTAAAACCTTATCATCTTGTTTATCAATTTTACGGAATTAATTAGTTAAGCGAATATCCATAAAATTGCGTGCAAAGTATGGAAATACACGATAAAGAACAGTAAAACTTTAGAAAGTACTATGCACTAGTCAAAGATATTAGTAATTTTTACTTACCCTTTGAGTGCTGAAATCAAATCCCAAAAAAGTTTTTTTTGTTTCCCCAGTCATTTTTATATTTTGACAGCACGGGCGGGCAATGACACAACTCTGTGCTCTGCGGTGCGTTCAGGAACGCGGTATCGACTTTGCTTTCGTGACTGAATGCCGTTTTGTAAAATTCCAACGCGATTTCACGATATCATTATAGTATTTTATTAGTCTCAGCACACAAATTAATCGCCTTAGTCGGATGTTTGGTACAATTCGATAAAGAAGCCCCAGCAAGATTGCTATTATCTCATTGAAAATAATTACGCAATCGACAATCTGTCTACATTTATACCTATTTCATTACCACACTTTGCTAATGATTACGATGATTTTACATTTGCATAAAAAAATTGGCATACAATTTTTTTATTTTCATGACATTATGGGCCCTCGCCCACGGTGACTTTTTGTAGAGATCGAGATAGAGATCGCTACTAACTATCGCTCAGGATTCTTCATACATAATTACAGCATCGCGGCTGTATAGATAGGCCTACACATGCGCGACAGCATCGCTACAAAAAGTCGCCGTGGGCAGGGCCCTCTAACCCACGGCGACTTTTTGTAGCGATGCTGTCGCGCGTTTTGTCAGGGGCGGATCCAGGATTTCATTTTGGGGGGGGCCATTCTGACAAGGTTCGGAGCTAGGGTTAAAATCACAAAAACAAAAAAAGACGTTTTCTGCATTTTTTTAAATTCAACCTTAGAGTTTTATCTTCATTTACGAGGAGGGTTACTTTATTAAATACTAATTATTGTTTTTTTGTGGAAAATCATTAAATTACTATCAATTTCAATAAATAAAGTGCTGATTCTCTCTTCCCGCCACTTTGCAATCATGTCTAAAATAGTCACTTTAGGAGAATATAATGTAGTATGCAAGAGCGAGCGGAGCGAGCTCGAAATTTTTTGCATTTCTCTTCGAATACGTTAGGTTTTCTTTATATTTGACCATTCATACAGAAATAGAAGTAAATTTATCGACTTATCAGATTTATGTAGAAAATTTAGATAATTAAGAGAATGTAGGATGCAGGAGCGAGCGAAGCGAGCCCGAAAATTTTAGCACCCCGCCTGGAATAGATTAGACTCTCTCAGACAATGCTGAAGTTGCTGGAAGTCATTCAAAACAAAGTCATAGTCGATCGTACTATTACTGCTTTTGTAGATTTTAAAGTACACTTATTTTGACCATTAATACAGAAATATAAGTAACAAACGGGAATACATGAATTGATCGACTTATCAAATTCATGTAGAAAATTTAGATAATTATGAATGTAAGAGCGAGCAAAGCGAGCTCGAAAATTTTTGCACCCCGCCTGGAATACGTTAGACTGTTAGACTCTCTCAAAGAATACTGAAGTCAATCAAAACAAAGTCATAGTCGATAAAAATACCAATATTTAAGCGTACCCTTACTGCTTTTGTAGATTATAAAGTACGCCTTTGCGAAATAGATTACAATTATATGTATTAGAGTACGGAGGTACCCTAGGCGGGGTGGGTTGGCCCCCTTGCCTACGGCCCTGATACTCTTGTTGTAAAGAACATATTTCTGATTCCTGATATACCTACCTATGAATATCTATGCTGTGTAAAAGTAAGTGCACCTGAATTAAATCGAAAGTATAGAATTCCTCGGACGTTTGGGGGGGGCCATGGCCCCCATGCCCCCCCCCCCTGTATCCGCCAATGCGTTTTGTAAACGCACTTCTGCTTATCTACTATCGCGCAGGATGCTTCGTAAATAATTACAGCATCGCGGCTGTATCGATACACATGCGCGACAGCATAGCTACTGCATCGCTACAAAAGTCGAAGTGGGTGAGGACCCTATAATTCACGTTAATCTCCGTGGTCAACGGTATTAGGTAACCGTGTTATAAAACACTGTAAAACGAAGTGAAATAGTGTTTTCTGGGGTCTTCTCGCTATACGTAGTTTACAACCTTTTAAATTATTAGTGAATATTTGTAACCGTGAACAAAAAATTCAAAAAAAGTCTAAGTCTTTCTTTGATTACGCATAAACTAATAAATCTTGTTAAAATATACATCTGATTTTATTTTCACGGTTTATAATGCTGTATTCGCTAAGAAAAACCTACATTTAAAATGAGCCGTCCACGAGGGCTCCCGGCATCCCATATGCGACTAGGTGAACCCTCCAGGAGGGCTCCCGGCACTGAACGTGTTAAATTAAGATTTTACTACAGATTCTTCTGAAGTAGGTAGGTGCTTACTTATTTCATCTCTCATCATAGTGACAGCAGACAGGTATTATTACTAATGGAGGACTTACGAAGATTGTTCATAGGTGTATGGAATACTTTCAGTTATTATTAGGCTGTAAAAACTAAGTACTTATTTCAATTTCAAGTCTCATAGCCAGTCTTGCTCAAAGCAGCTCTATGTTTAAATGTCGATAGGTAGGTAATAAAATTATGATTCGCCAACCGCTGTTGAATAGCCACTAGAAAATCAGCCAAGCAGATCGACACACAATAAAACAGTTATGCTGCATTGTTAGCCTTTTTAAGTAACATGCTTGTATGAATCATAGCGTGGAGGCTTACCTCACAGGTAGGTAGAACGGGTTCAGTGACCTATATAGCATCGCACTAATGACCACCGCGGGTACATAAATGCTTAATTGAACAAAGCGCCTAATATTAGCATAAGTATATTTTTTAAATTACCTAGTCAGCTAGTATTTTTACCTACAATGTAAGTTAGTATTTTGTATTTTCTAAATTGCTATTTATAACGTAATTTAAACGTTTTATTGGAATCCAGGACGTCTCGTTGTGTTTCAACGATTTACTTATTTAATATTACTTTTTTACTAATGTAAAACCGGGGTTAAATAAAATAAAGAATAAATTGTCCATGATCCGCGACGGAAACTTCATTAGCGCCTGATGGTTTATTTATGCGTTTAGTTAAGAACTTTTGCTATCATCATTTTTGTAGGCGATCAGTAGGTGGCGCTATGTAAGAGTATGTATTATGTCGGTGGATTTACCGACTTCTAATGATTTTACTTTGAAGATCACGTCTAAACGTGTTGTGAAAAAAAAAATGTTAATTTAGAGCATTTTCTTAATAACTTAATATATGAATATTTTGGATTTTGTTTACTTAAATTACATTTTAGTAAATAATTTGTAAAGTTATGTCTAACGCGGATAAAAAACTAAGAATCACGCAAAATCTATCAAGCGTATTTTTGTGAAACCTTCACCATTTTAAAGATAATAATTATTGGTCTTTTAGGTACGTGTTTATTAAAATGTCTTTTGTTTTATGTATAATAAATTAATAATGCTTCTAATTTGGGACAGCGCTCCTTGATGGGCGAGTCCTATTAGGTACTGGCTGGACGTTAGACGCGCTGCGTGAGCTCAGTAGGGATATGCAAGCGAACCACTCAAAGTCACTGGCATATAATCTGCGTCTTAAGAGCAAATATCCATCAAATCATTTGCAATGAATGTTATTAGACATAAACTGCATAATTTTATTATGTGGAAACTTGGCATGTCTTGTCGTTATTACGAATTTACGATCAACCACGATTGCCCCGACCTACAATACCTATTTTCTGCTAACTACAAGGCTGTCTTAATGGGTTAGTAGATACAGGACAGAAAATAAAAGCACCACGTAGGTACCTCACACTCAATAATGATGAGGATGAGGAATGAGGAAGAACTCACTCAATAGGGCGGTTCCACCAAACCTACCTAATCGGGACCTAAAATGATTTAGGGCCTGTTTCACCACCTACGATTAAGTTCCTATTAACTTAGAGCGGTGCCACACAGCCGTTGCCTGTGCGTTGCGTTGGCGCTGCGTCAACGGAGCGGTGACGCTCCGTCGTTCTACATATAAATCTGAACGACATGCCACATGATACGTTACAATTACGGACGGCGACGCAATGCACGCGCAACGCACAAGCATAGGAGGGAGACGAGGTGGAGAAGGGAGCTGAGTTGAAACGGCGACGGAGCGCGGGAGCGGCAGCGCAGTATTAGCATATCGAAAGTGACAGCGCAGCGTCGACGCAGCGCTCGTGTGGCATTGACTGCGTCGAATTTACTGCGCTGCGACGACGAAACGCATTGGCAACGCCCGTGTGGCATCGCTCTTACTTGGCAGATAATTTCATACAAATGCCGTTCCATTTTTTAAATTTATTCGGTAAGTTTTTACTGCCTCGTTGGTCTAGTGGTCGCAAGCGCTACTGGCTGAGCATGAGGTCCTGGGTTCGATTCCCGGGGCGGCAAAACTGTTGTTGGGTTTTTCTATCTGGAATTTCTCAGTAGCAGCCCGGAGTCTGGATTTGTGCCCGGTTGATGGCAATAGGCTCGCCCCCTATTACACGGGACTTAAGCATAACTGGCGAACCCTTCGGGGAAACTAGGAGTAAATGAAATGAAATGAAATTGTTTATTCTGTTAATAGGATATCGGAATCACTTTTACACGTCATATTAAAAAAATATTAAAAATTAGCTAGATGACTTCGGCGTTTCCTATCTGACTACTCTGACAAGAAAGGCCGAAACAAACTCAGAGACAAACTCAGTGATGTTGTGTTATGTTGTCTCGTGGCTATTCGGACATCGTGAAATATGCCCATAAACTAATACAAAAATTTTGCTACAATACCTACCCCCCCCCGAGTTAAGTGACAGTCTAATGATCGAGAGTTCGTGAGTTCGAATCTCACGTGATTGGGCTATAGCAGTAAACCTATTCTTAACACAAGTAAATGCCCATGTACCTAAGTTACTTGTGTTATATACCCATCAGTATGCAATCTTGCAGTGAAACGTCCCCTAGTACGTGTACGATAGGTACGTACAATGTAGGTATGTCTACACGGTTAACATCAAGCGATACATTTCCAGTTTATGCTGATCTCGCATTGTATAAGATTTCCGTAAATTGCGAGGTCAGCTTATTCTGGAAATGTATAACTTGATGTGTAGCCGTGTGTACCTAGGCTAAATGAGTACCTATTGTGAAATGTTTCATTCGTTCCGCCTGCAGTTTGTATGTTGTCTCTGATAAAAAACACAAGTTTTCCCTAAAAACCTCATAAAGTTCCATCAGTTTCCTCAAATCCCTTATATTCTTCACCCTACATTTCGTCATACGTATTTAGCTGACCAAAAAGGGCCACCAACACAGACACGTACAAACACAGACAAGTTTCCGTGTGTGCTTACAAGGGTGGCATGTAACGAAACTAATCGAATGGAAAACCTACACGGGTGGCGAGGCGCGCTTTCGACGGCTATATTTATCTGTGCCACCCCACTGGGGGCTGATGGACGCGCTGGGACGAACGCTTACGCCTTTAAACTTCAAATACGTGTCACTTTGCGAGCGTTTGATCAAGATATTAGTGGAACGCAGCCTTTCGGTGGCCTTCTTTTTTTAAACCGCTGTCAAAATCAAGCGGGGTTTTTGTTGTGGCGCTAGAAGTAGGCAAATCAGTTGAGGAAGTCTTTTGAAAAACATTTTTTCAAAAATATAAAATAATTACCGACTTCCAATAAAAACACTACATAGTGAAAAATTACCTTATTTCGGTAGTCGGTGTCTTTGGTTTTGAATTTTCGTTTTTTGCCACCGACTTCCGAAATTAAGTTATTATTGAAGCTAACTCCCCACCCAAGCAAAGTTAATAAAATTTATATGGGACCACACCGAGAGCAAAAGTCTTAAAAAAATTGCAAATCCGTCAATCAAACGTTGGCATGAAATAAATGATTTATATTAGTAAAGGCTTACCTACAAAAAGAGCAAGGGATTTTGTTTTCAAACTGGCTAGATATGCGTGACCGCGATGGTACTACTTAGCTGCTTATCCCCTTTTACGGTTACTTTCACAACGTGCAGAGTACAGACGGGTAGGTTGGAACACTAGGTATAATTGGTAGATAGTTATAATTAAAATTGTGTGTGTCACTATTGTGAGCCTGTCATGTTCTCGAATGGGGGCTCCAAGTTTCTAACCGATGCAATAGATTGATACCTAATAAACAGTGAACATCAATGACATAAAGGCTCCAGCTAACAGGCGTGACGCGACTCTAATACACAAAGAAACAATTTCTAAGAAAACTTCACGGTAGAACAGTTACAGGTGTCGGGTCGCGCGATAAGTCGCGCCAGTCTGCATGAGCATTTACAGCTTTAAGGGGATTTGTTTCAGGGGCAATACAGGCACTAAAAGCATTCCAAATCTTTCATTCACAAACAAACAGATCGAGTACACATGTGGATCCCGGACGTACAAGTGTATCAATTGAATTTAAGTTTAAATAAAATAGATAATTGACGAAATGTAAGTACCTACCTAAGTGTTCTTAACACTGCTGCCTACCCCAATGCTGAATACAAGAGTGAAGTAATGTGAAATTAGTCAATTTAAAATCAAAATAATAATATTGAGGCCCTGCCTACGTAGACTGCAACGCTCGTAGCCATTTCGTAGCAAGCACGTCAAGGTAGATATTGTCATCTTCTTTTTCTTTCGGAAGAATATGCTTGAAGGACCTACTTAATTAATTCCATTTATTTATTGAGGACCGCCTGCAAAAGATGCACCCAAACAATCTCAATTTATACAGATACTAGCTTTTGCCCGCGGCTCCGCCCCCGAGTATGTCGGAAAATATCTTACGTAAGGAATAATTCCGTATTACATTGTTTTCATGTAACTCTATTTTATTTACGCGGCGCACGCCAGTAAAGCTCCCAGTCGGCATGATTTTTTCAGACATCTTCGTCAATTATCGTCATATTTCAGCCAATTTATATAATACCTGAATTATACACTATAACCTTCCACATGAATCACTCCATCCATTGCTGAAATCTGTTCGGTAGTTTTTGAGTTTATCGCGTTCAGACAGACAGACGTGGCGGGGCACTTTGTCTTATAATATGTAAGGACTAGCTTTTACCCGCGGCTTCGCCCGCGTGTGAACGTACCGCTGCGCCCGCGTTGCCGTCGACCGTGATTATTTTGTTACGCGTAATTTTGAATCTGCCATATGTTTTGAACTATTCATTTAAATGGTAAGATGTCAAGCCATATTTTAATCTAAATTAAATTCCCAATTTAAATAACCTATATTATTGGATAAGGAATATAAGGTTTAATATAATACCGGTCAAAATAGCTACGGAAATAAAAATGAAATTTTTATTAAATTCTGAAAGATAATAATGGTTACTAAATACTGTTATTAAATAATTCTTTCAATTAATAGCTAGAAACAGCTAGGTACAGATCTATTGCATATAGTCACGAGTCAATAGGTAAAGCTTTTTGTATGTCATTGTATACATAATGAGTTGAAATAGTTAGTCATTTAATTTAGTACTTAGTGTAAATAATTAGTATCGTGTTGCACGACTCTTAATGCGAAGCATTAGAGTGTGCTCTACGATCGAAAAAAAATTTTTGCCCCATTTCTGTAACTGTTTTTATTGTTACACTCCTGCTAGTACACAGAACCTACTTAATTTATATACCATTGTATATGTCGCAGGCATATTGTATGATTCGTCATTTTACAAACGGCGCCGTCCGTTTACAAACGCTTGCGGTTTTGCAAAATGCCTAAGGCAAATTGGCAACTCGTTCAATAGTTAAAATTTCGACATTCATTCTTATTGTAGGGCGACCATCACAAAAACACAGCTTGGACAAAACAGATATTATTCGAGCAATCAGGTACCTACAATAACTACTTATTATGAAGACTTACGTAAGAGTAAATTATAATATGTGCTTAATAATTTAGAGGTATGAGGAGCATTAAATATATTGAGTTCTCTGCATCACACCTTGCAAAATATGCAAAACACAAATGTTCTTGTCAGTAAGATTTATTATAATAAATATCTAAATGTATCAAATGTAAATCGCACCTTAAAACTTGTATGTAATAATTGCGAAAATTCTAATTTTATTACACCAGATGACAATCATTATTCTAACTATAAAAGGCCGTTACTTAACAAGCTAACTACATGTAAATTAATTTACAGGGATATATTGCGATTACAATACAGAATCAATTATCAAAATTATGTGCATAAGGTGCTTTTGGATCAAAAGGCAAATCGGGTATTTAAAAATGTTTCTACACAAACAACTCCTAATTTGGTACTCAATGCAAGGGAAACGCCTACATCTAGAGTGTTTGTAAATTCGTCTTCACAAACAAATCTTTCACCTGAAATTATGAATAACCGTGATCTTTTTCGAGAGTAAGAAGGTAATGCTAGATAATGTAAGTAATAGCACACTAATATCAGATACTAGTTGTTTAAAGATTTTTCATCAAAACTTATGTGGAATAAGCAATAAAAAAACTGAACTAGAATTATATATTGAAACCACAGGTAATCTCGTGGACTATCTATGTATATCAGAACATTTCTTGAATGACAAATCTGCCAAAGTATTTACTATGTCAAACTATAACTTAGTCGCATGTAACACTCGGACGAACAAGAAAAGGGGGGGTAGTCTCATTTTAGCACATAAATTGAAAGAATGCGAAAACATTGAATCAATCAGGAAGTTTTATAGAGCCGAAAGTTTCGAGATATGTGGAGCAAAGGATGTTGCAACAGGGTTATACATTTGTTGTTGTTACCGAAGTCCCTACGATAAAAACTTCGAAAGCTTCATTTCTAGCTTAGAAAAATTGTTGGAACATTTTCTGGACAAAAACTGTACCTATTATATGCGGGGACTTCAATGTTGACGTACTTGTCGAAAACAAAAAATCTTCTGAGTTTCTAAGTATATTGACATGCTATAATTTTAGATACCTTGTAAGAACTCCGACTTTTATCCGAAATAACTCACAGTCGTGTTTAGATAATATTATAACAAATCTCGATAGTGACTTCATAGAGCAATGTTTTGTGGATCATAATGGCTTAGCTGATGGTCATGGTGGACTTTTCTGTTATGTAGCTCTTGATGAAATCAGCAAAAAATCTAAAAGCTTCGAGTGCACTACAGTAAGTAAAAGATTATTTAATGAGAAAAACAATTCCGTTTTCAAAAGAAGTATTACTAACAAAAACTGGATCAATTTGGGAATAAATCAGTTTCTAAGCTATTTTAATAAATTATTTCAAGATTGTTATCCCAAAAAATCAATTAGGATAAAGTCTAACAAGAAAAATACAATAAAGTGGATTACAAAGGGTATTAAAATATCAAGTAAAATGAAAAGGGTCCTGTGCTCTGGAACACTAAATAATGTCAGCGTCAGAAATTATAAAACCAATTACGTTCGAATCCATAGGAAAGTAATTACACAAGCCAAAAAGCAAGCTATATCAAGGTATCTAAATAGCGCAAAAAATATAGCGCGAGAAACATGGAAAATAGTAAACGAACATACTAAGAAGAAGAAAAACAAACAACGTAGAAATCTTATATTAAATGTAGATAATAAAATAATTACTGATCCTCAGGATGTTGCAAATATATTTATAGAAAGTTTTGTATTCAAGTCATCAATATCAAATGAAGATAAAGATAAAGCAGCAACTTTTCTGATGGACACGACGAAGAGAGTTGAAAGTGATATAAATTTCAAGCCAACAACACCAAATGAAATAATAAAGTTGGTTAGTAAAATGGCTAATAAACATTCTTGCGGGTTCGACGACGTACCAATATCGATTATAAAGGAGAATATAGACGTATTAGCTTTTCCTCTATCTGATTTTTTCAATTTATGCATCGAAGAGTCAATTTTTCCTGACCAGTTGAAATTGGCCAAAGTGATTCCGATACACAAAAAGGGCACTAAGACCGATCCAAAAAATTACCGGCCCATATCCTTATTACCAACTTTATCAAAACTCTTTGAAAAAATTATTAAAACTAGACTTATGCTACATTTAGGTATGAACAAAATTATCAATCTGAGACAGTTTGGATATCAGAAAGGTGTTGGTACCTCGGAGGCTATGAATACTTTAATAAATGACATAGTTAGTCAATTAAATGAAAAAATTAAAGTAGTTGGACTATTTGTCGACCTCAGTTCTGCTTTTGACACGATAGATCATGAACTACTACTTACTAAACTCGAACATTATGGTATTAGAGGCAAGACATTACAACTTATGAAATCGTACTTACAAAATAGACGAATGTATGTAGAAATCAAACATATAGACGAAAATAATCACGAAGTGACATACAAGTCAAAAATGACATATGTGAAACGAGGTGTGCCCCAAGGGTCAATTTTAGGACCTATACTCTATATTATTTTTACAAATGACTTTCTTAATTTCATGAATAAAAACCAGCCGAATGAGAAACTTGTTGTTTTCGCAGATGACACAAACGTAATAATTGGGGAAAAGGACATAGAAAAATTGACATTAAATACAAAAATAATTATAGATAAAGTTTGCGAATGGTTTACAGCCAATAACTTATTACTAAATACAAGTAAAACTAACCTCATGTTATTTAGGACTACGACTCGTAATAATGACAACTTAGATATAAAAATAAATGGAGACAATATTGAATTAGTGGACAAGGTTAAATTCCTAGGGGTTAACATAGATTCGCATTTAAATTGGAAACCAGAGCTTGCTGTTATTGAATCATCCATATCGTCAGCATGTTACGCACTTAGAAGTCTTAGGGATGAATTGAATATAGAACAATTAAAGGCTATATATTATGCGCTGGTCGAGTCTAGGATTAGGTATAGCATCCTGCTCTGGGGAAATAGTTATAGTTATAACTGGCAGAGAGCATTCGTCTTACAGAAACGAGCCATAAGGACAATAGTCAGAATTTCACAACGTGTCTCATGCCGAGATTACTTTAAAAAATTAGCAATATTAACAGTTCCTAGTCTGTACATATTGGTCCTCTTAAGTTATTTTGCCAAGTATCTACATGAGTTTGAATCGCAAGAGGAACGTGAGGTTAGAGAGAGCACACGAAGAAAAATGTTTAAACAACCAATAGCACCAAAATTTAACATAGTAGAACATTGCTCGAAGTATCAAGCTGTAGAGATTTTCAATAAGCTGCCTTCTGATCTAAAGATCTTGATTTATAACACCCACTTGTTTAAAGCAAAATTAAAGGTCTTTTTATTGGAGAAATGTCTGTATAATATATCGGAGTTAGTGTCACACAATAATAGATGAATTATATTGTATTTTTTTTTTTGTTTTTGTTTTTAATCATTTGACATTATATAATTTTCAAATAATTTGCCGACATTAAATATAGCTTTAATCATAATGTTTAAAATTGTCTGACATTATATTTAAAACTGTTTGACATTATATTTAAAACTGTTTGACATTATATTTAAAACTGTTTGACATTATATTTGAAACTGTAAAAAAGCTGGATACTAATTCATAATTTGTATATTCATAGTTCTATTTTTTGTATCTTGTATTTGTATGAAATTCAACACAATGTAAATTGTTTATGAATAAAACAAACTAAACAAACTAAACTAAACTAAACAGGGTGTAAAGTTCACTCATCCACCATAGAAAAGGGAGGATCCTCCGACCAGGTAGGTGTTGTGTCTGGCGGGCAACTGCCCGAAAGTTGATGTCGGAAATTCTTATATATGTCGTTCGCGCGGTAAACTCTAATTGCGCGATGTAAGATTTATGTGACGTCATGTCTTTGATGCGTCGTTCGTATGTGGCGGTGTAACCGCTACAGGTACTTGTAAAGTATTTAAGTAACAAAAATACTCTCATACTGTTTGTACCAATAATATTCCGCATTAGTCCTGCGAGCACCAGATTCCATGGACACCTGAGCGTTTTTTACGTGCCGGATAACCTCAAAAACTTCGTCATTTGTCCACGGCATTTTACACTGTTCCCGTTCGTGAATCGTATAATTTTCTTAATAAATGTTTATAAAATATATATTTTTTTGTGGAAAGTCCTTTGCACACGCAGAATTGCACTGTTTTCAATATTATTCACTATCACAAAACCACTGCTCGACGCCATTTTTCTTGTTTTGATTAGCAGCGACGCGCGTGGTAAAAAATAGAACTAAATTCTTCAATTTGCCGCGGCATTTTGTAAACGGCGTTTGAATTGTCCATCAAATGTTGCGGCATATTGTATAGTGACTAGGCAATTTACATTTTGCTTTAGGCATTTTGCAAAACCGCAAGCGTTTGTAAACGGACGGCGCCGTTTGTAAAATGACGAATCATACAATATGCCTGCGACATATAGATGATTAAATGGAGATTAATACTGTACTTTTTAACAATTGATTTAATGCAGCAGAAATGGAAAAAGCATCAAAATAGTTGAAAAAAAATTCCTGTCCGTCAATTTATGAACCCTGAAAACATTGTAGCTTGCGATAAAATCAATTAATTGAGTCAATTTTTTTTTTATACATTTGTTTCAGCCGTAGAAGGAACCCTATTGAAAATGGCTCTTTTATTCAAAGTAGTTTAATTATAATTAATAAAATACTAACTAAAATATAATATCTTTATCTAAATATTTCCAACCTTTGACTTAAGTTGCCTAGCAACCGCCAAGTAAATATCTTTGTCAGTCTTTGACATTACGACTTCATGAAAAGTTATAAATTGTTAATTTTTGTTAGAAACTATGTTTTGAAATTCTTTTTCGTTTATGAATGAGTGATAAGTATGAGGCGTGCACTTTTGGATTTTCCAAACTATTTAATATTGCATTGCATTTTAAGCATTATTAATTAAAAGCTTTTATTTCAACTTGCAATGTTTGTTTGTTTGTTTGTTTGTATGTAAGTTAGTATGTTTGTTTAGGTGGATTCTTGCAAGCTGAATTAAGACCACTTCCTCTAACTCCACGGAGTTGATATTTTACATGTTGGTTCGATTCCGATGACAATACATTTTTATGACAAACATGACCTGATTGGCTACCCAGGATTGGCTCCAGACGAGGAACTCCTCAACGGGCAACAGTAGAGACACGAAATATTACATACGCTTTAATTATGATAGACCGTTTTAAAGTCCACCATGATCTGACTGCTGCACCCAGGATTGGCTTCAGACGAAGAAAGTCTTGAACGGTCAACTGTACAGATACGAAATTTAATATACGATTGAATTATGATAGTCTGTTCTTAAGTTCACTATGACCTGGCTGCTGCACCTAGGATTGACTTCAGACGAGGGAAGTCCTGAACGATCAACAGTACAGACACGAAATTTAATATACGCTTGAATTATGATGGTCCGTTCTAGAGTCCATTATGACCTGACTGCTGCACCCAGGATTGGCTCCAGATGAGGGAACTTCTCAACGGCCAACAGTATAGACACGTAACATTATATACGCTATAATTATGATAGACCATTCTAAAGTCCACCATGATCTGACTGCTGCACCCAGGATTGGCTCCAGACGAGGTAACTCCTCAACGGTCAACAGTACAACCAGGAAATTTTATATACGCATTTAATTATGATATTCCGTTCTAAATTCCAACATGACCTGGCTGCTGCACCCGGGATTGGCTCCAGACGACGAGATTTCTCAATAATCAACAGGATAAACACGACATTTTATACATGGATATGTATTGTGCTATTATACTTCAATGGAATTCAGGGTCTGGTGATGGAGCCGAAAGATTAACATAGGAACTTCTAAAAAAAACTAGACTACCATCGAGTTTGAACTGGTTGGTTTTGTCTTGACTAGAACTATAGCCCAAAGTAGTATCCAGGGTCTGATAATAGAGCTGAAAAGAGATGACACATAGAAAGTGGTCACAGAAAATCCTGAACTAAATAAGATCTTTTGACAAAAACTATTTCCCGAGGTGTAGTCTAGGGTCTGATGATAGTGCCGGAAGGTAGTAACAGGAAAACCTCAACTTTACAAGGTAGCCCTGTTGTGTTGAACTCGTTGGATTTGTTTAGACAAGTGAAAGTGATAGAACAGATATTTTATCAAAATACTAATGCTAAAAAACACAAAATAAAATATTAGTAAAAATCTTTTTAAAACAAGCTTTTATTGAACTAAAAAGTTCAATAAAAGCCACTTGCTTGCACTAAAGCTTGAGGCTTAGTTCACGCCTCAAGCTTTTAAGAAAACATTAAAGTTATCTGTTTACGTAAGTTTTATTTTGTACTTTTTAGTTCAATAAAAGCTTGTTTTAAAAAGATTTTTACTAATACTTTATTAAATACGTACTTTTCGATAGAAAACAAAACGTGTGCGTCTCGGGACGCTTGACAGGAGTGACAACGCGGCGGGGGACTGCTGCCGTGTGCGTGAGAGAAAGGGAAGCCAGACAGACTGGCGCCGTAACGCGTTATGTTACGGAGCGGTTACCCTCCCATAAGCCAGACAGACTGGCGCCGTAACGCGTTATGTTACGGAGCGGTTTACCCTCCCATAAGATGTTATCACTTCAAAAAATAATTGTAAATTAAAAACAAAAATGATTGTGATACAATATCTCACTCTTTCTTCACAAAATGTATTTGCCATACAACCATACACAAAGCTATGCATCACCAATCAACTTCGCTTTATTTATTCTTTGTTGAGGCCAGCTTCCAACATACGTATATTACCAGAAAACGAAAAATAAATGAACATTATTCAGTATGCTGAGCATTTGGCAGCCACTCAGTGATTCCACGCCGCGCCGCTAGTTCGTGCCAAATGCAACAGGTGGCGTTACCTGAGCGCATCGCTTTATTTCTCAGTTTTTTATTTGTTGTTTTAATTAACAAATCTTTAGTTCTGTGAGTGCAGCCACCACTGGGTTGTTAGTTCTTAACCGACGAAAAAAAATTGGAGGTTCTCAAGTCGGCGCATATAATTGTTTTTATGTATGACTATGCGTAACTTTTTACAGAGTATAGTTGTGCTATAGTGCGATTATCACGATTATTTTTCTGTCTATTTTACCCTTTATTTACACTTCTCTCGTCATCAGCGGAAAGTCGGTGTAGGTAATGTAAGATCACAACGTACATAATACCTGATGTTGAGTACCCTTTGAGAAATACAGTTAAAATATAAAATTCCAGCTGAATTTGAACTCTTAGCTTTCCTCTAGGGGAAATTGAAAATTTTGGTCGTGAATATAAACAACTGTTAGGATAGGACCAACCCCAATTTTTAAAAATTATATTTTCATCATTATAATTTGCAATTCTGTATGAAACTGCAGTTTTTTTCATCATATCTGAAGATTTTCCATGTAATTCCGTAAACACTTACGACGTACGTACGATCACGTAGCCTCGCTGCTACGAGTTCGTAGGCTGCTTTCTACGACTTCGTAGACGCCCTGCTACGAGTTCGTAGGCTCCTTTCTACGACTTCGTAGCTTCCCTGCTACGAGTTCAAAGGCTGCTTTCCACGACTTCGTAGCCTTCCTGCTACGGTTTCGTAGGGTCCTTTCTACGACTTCGAGCTTCCCTGCTACGAGTTCAAAGGCTGCTTTCTACGACCCCGTAGCCTTCTTGCTATGAGTTCGTAGGGTCCTTTCTATGACTTCGTAGACTCCCTGCTACGAGTTCGTAGGCTCTCCTTTCCACGACTTCGTAGCTTCCTATTTACAAATTGAGGCTGTTTTCTACGATTCTGTAACCTACTTTCTACGATTATGTAGTAGTCTTTTCGAATATTGAACAGTTTTTTTTTCTACTTCGTTTACACCATTATTTTAATTTGGGTTTTAATTTTGATTCAAATTTTATTTTAATCATAATTTTATTGTTTTTATTTGTAAATGTTATGCCTATGTTATTATGAGTCCATGTTACTTGAATTAAATTATTTGAATTTGAATTATGAAGGAATAAAAAATATTATAAAACTATTACTATGAGTCGAACATCAACCAGAACTAGAGAGCATACTTAGTATTGCGGGTTCGATGGCCGTACGGAAGAATATATTTGTATGGCCTTCATACAGTTTTTCTGTAAGTTACAGAAGTGATGATCATAGTAAAACGGAAGTTGATCCATATCTATGCTGGTAGTTCGGAATACAATAATAACAATAAAACTAAATTAAACGCAGCTTTTCATCCTACACCACCGCTACGAATCTGTTATTAGCCCTCAAATTGCATATATTACTGCATTTCAAACTCCTTTCAAACCCTGTCCTTTCAACTCCTTTCAAGTCGGTACTTTTCCAAACGTTGGGCGGCCGTCGTACGGCGAAGTGGGTTACAATTACAATGTCGTTCGTGGGCGATGTTTTGTAACATGTAGCTGTAGAGGCCTACGAAATGTCGTAGTACTTCTCCGGTGATGGCTAACTACTGGATTACTAAAAGCTTTTATAGTTACAGTATATCCTGATTTTAGTAGAATCAGTTCTGCTTAAAAAATGAGCATAATGTTGTGTATAAGTTTAATACTATCTGCAAATTAAACTAGTATAGCTTTCGTAGCGTAAGTTCAACGCTATTTTTCTTCTCTTAAAAATTAGCTAAAGATCATCAAGCTGTTATGCTTCTGGCAGAAGGCTTACAGTTTGGTTTACGTGACTAAGAACAATAAAAAAAAGGTTTGCTTTTAATAATTTTTTTCTAAGTATTCAGCTGCAGCCTTTAAAAAGATGGTGTAGTTGAGAGCTCGCATTAAAAAAATCGTCTAATCGAATTAATAGTTGTATGTTTTATAATAGCTCGGTTCTAATGAGTAAGTGTTGATGTGGTACGCCGGTGTGGTACGCGCGAGTGGCGTCTGGGTGTCGGGCCGCGCCGCGAGGATGCTGCGCCTCTTAAAATTGTAAACAAGAGCTTTTTCGATTGGTGGGCGGCATCGCGCAGGCGTCGCACGACGTGAACTTGTAGCGACGTCGGCTTTATTTCGTTCATCAAGTTTATTTTATCAGGATTTAGATTATTTGTTGTTTTTCAATATGTTTTTCTTGAAATAGGATTAAATTATATAATTAATTTAAAACATGATTTAAGTTGGTTTTCGGAAACTATCTCTTCTATTTACCCCATGTACTGCTAAGAAACCTTGCAGCCCTAGCAGATGTTTCCATTCAACTTTTATAATATTGTCAAAAACAAAGAGCCTTTCAAACCATTAAGATTAAGCCAAACTGATCATAGTCATAGACAGACCACTGTATCCTAACAACCTGTATGACGAATGAACCACTATTCTAGGACACATTGTAGAAGTAGGTTGTTCGCATGTTTTCATTTCAGACTGCAGTTATCGGCACAAAGCGTTACATGATATTCGCTGAGAGATGAAAAGCCTCAATGTAGGCTATTGTAAGTTAGTGTCATAAGTTGAGGAACGTTTCCAGAGATAAGAGTGGAAATCGATTGTGGTGTGGTTCGTCCTGCCGCCGGCACGAGGTCGAGGCTGCGTGCGGCGCTGCGCGTGGCGCGCGGAGGGTCGCGGGGGCGGGGCGGGGCGCGTGCGCGGGCCGGCCGGGGCGCGGGCGGCAGACGCGCCGCGATGGTGGGCCGCGACAGCCGCTCGGAGAGCGCGGCGCGCCCCTGGGCGCCGCGGCATGAGTAGCGCGCCAGCCCGGCCCGGCCCGCGCGCCCGCCATGGCGCAGGCCGCGCCCGCGCCCCATCGCACCCACTCCTTCGCGAAGAAGACCTTCCACAAGCCGACGTACTGCCACCACTGCTCGGATCTGCTGTGGGGCCTCATCGGGCAGGGCTACGGCTGCGAAGGTACGCGTCGCGCATGCGCCCCGCGCGCGTCGATACCGGCTCGGCGCGCGCCCGCCGCCGGCACGACCAGCGCGTTATGCAACCCGGAGCCCGCACGGCCCCGGGCGTGTCCGCCCCGGCCCGCCCCGATCGATACGCCCCGGAGAAGCCGCGCGCCCGACCCTCGCCCCGGACCAGCCTCGCTCGTGTTCACGTGCACGCGTCGCGTGCTCGCCCTGTATCGCCTTGCACTTGAAATTTCAAGGACGTAGAAGCCGCGCCGCATGTGGCTCCTCGCAGTAGCTGGTCGTGGTGCACGTGAGGCGGCTCATGCAGGGCTCCGCTGGTGTAAGTCCGTGGGGGGGACGTGATGACAAGTAGTAGATCAGCTGAAAGTTAAGGGTGTCGGTGGTAAGCGAGTGAGCATTCGGGAGCATATCGATCGATCTGTTTTGTAAGAGGTTTTTTCGTAGCGGAGGCGCGGGGCGGGGCGCGGCGCTGCATCCCCCGCTCGTGTATCCCTAGCTCTAAGCGTCGTGTGAATGTGTCTCCGTGCTGTACGTGGTGGTAAGTGACCATTAGCCGCAGGGTGCCCGCTGTATCCTCCATCTGACAGTCACTTGTTAATTAGGTCCGAGATGAGAAGACATCTTGTTTTTGCGCATTTTGTTGTGCTCCCTTGGAGTTGCTTTACTTAAATGTAGGTAACGACAAACTGAAAATCGATATCTGCTTTCTTCTTGTTTCTTACGTTTACGAAGCTTACACGTCAATGCTGTTATCGTTAAGTGTACTTTACGTATTATGTGAACATGTAAGCGACTCTTAAGGCAGAGCTCGTAGGTACTTGAAAGCGGCTGTGTGTCCTCGGTGTTCGTGGCTTACGTTCATTCATTTGATATTGATTATGAAACTTATACCGATGTATTACCTTGTTAAACCGCAAAATATTCGTTAATTGGTGTCACAGTTTGGTGTACATTTATTCCATAGTTACTATAATAGTTCACAAATATTCCTGTTAGTTTTTTTCCTCCTAATATCGAGTCCTACGTCACGTCATCGCATTGTTAATGAACAAAATAACTACTATGACTAACAGTAGTTTGAAATTTTGAACTCGAGATAACATATTTAAATGTGGAAAATTATAGGTAGTAGGTACTCATTTAAAATGTGGGACAATCTGGTGGATAAATGGATGTCAAATGTTTGTATGGGTAGGTTAGATGAAATTGTAACAATTTAGCATCTCTAGCCGACTTGCGTAGCTGACTCGTGTAGCGTATCGATCTTCACGCCGGTCCCGACGGGATTGGGCAAAGAGAAGCGACGGCTACACTCTGCGTTCACTACGCCCAACTCTATGTAATCATTATTGTTTATACTTATTCGTTCTGAATTCAAAATGCAACTACTGGCCAGTTATTAATTTCAAAACAAAACACAATAACTTGCCAGTACAGTAGTGTTTTAGAGATGAGCTGAAGACATTTTAGTCGATTATATAATTCGATTGTTAACTAACCTTTGAAATTTAACTTGAAACAATAGCACTTCTTGAAATACTCGGTACATTAAATGTTACCAAACCATAACGAACTACGGGAACTGGAAAATTAATAACCTTAACGTGAAAGCTCTATGCAACTAAACCAATTATCTGTATGAAAAGCATTGACTTTTGAGAAATGCCCCAGTTAGTTCAACATTTAGGCCCACTTCCACCAAAAATCACTGAATACTTTTAATGATAAATATATTTAAAACATCATTCTGTCTGTCATCTTAAAACGATTGACAGAAACAAAACGATGTTTTAGACACGTTCAACGCTAAACGTATTTAGTGTTTTGCGGTGCAAGCGGCCCTTAATCAACCGATTTCATAGGTATCTAAACTGTTCCATATTTAAAATGTTGTTAAACTTGGAATTTTTCCTCAAGTGTACCTTTCAAAAACATCTGGCATCATGGGTATTACCATGATATAAATATTCATTCAGTCACAATGACTATCAAAATTAGCGTATCCTTTCCTTTAGTATTTCCCAGGATAAAAAAACGCGCATGACTAAAACTAATTAAAGGTTCTGAGACAATGCGGTCATCTAAAAACCTATAAACAAACCGTTATAAGCAATTTGCTTTCCTCAAACGTTCAAAGTTTCAGCCCGAGATCTATAAACATTACTTAGCACGTACTTTGACTAAGCGTTCTGGCCGGGAACATGTGTAAGTGCGAATTTCACCAATGAAACTGAACGCAATCAGCACATCTAAACTGCGTTCAAGAGCTGTCAGTGTCAATATTTCACAGAAAATAATGACGCTCACAGCCCCTAAACGTGGTTTATGTGTTGATCGCGTTCAATTTCAATTGTGAAATACGCCCTAAGCCAAAGCGCGTGTAACGTTTATAGATGTTGGCCTAACACAATATGCTTTCGCTTATCAGTTCTTGAGACTTTTATCAAACTGCAATACCTAAAGTACCTAGTCAAACTCGCGGAACTCTTGTTATTTTTGTACAGCAAGCATAATCAGCCTATAATGTTCCCACTGTTGGGACACAGGCCTCCCATCGGTGAGAGGGAGTGGGCTGGAATCCACCACGCTGGCCCAGGGCGAGTCGGTAGATGTCACATGTCTTCGAATTTTTGGTGCTAGGTCATGCCGATTTCCTCACGATATTTTCCTTCACCGTTTTCAGAGCAGTGGTGATGAAATAATCTGTACAAAGTAAAGTGCGTGGGTTCTAACCTACGACCTACAAGTCGTAAGTCGCGGCCGATACCACTGGGCCACCACTGCTCTATTTTTGTATGAGTAAGTTAATTTACGAATGGTTTACGATTTTTTTTGTTTTGTATGAACGTATACGATGCAAAAGGAGTATGTAAGGATCGTAGCAGGTGGCGTTCTGTAGTTTCTGCCTACCGCCATGGGAAGAAGGCGTGAGTTTATGTATGTGTATGTATGTAAGTTAATTTAGATTTTTTCCTGCAAAACGGTAAAATGCAACTGTTCGGTAAATATCAATTTTTTTCATCGCCTTCCTTTTGTTCTCGCAGTCTGTTGCTAATCCACAGGTCCACTTGTAGACGTTGCTTCCACTTCCATCTTCGTTAACATTACGTTATCTATTTTAGGGTTTTCGCTCACGATTTACAATGTAACAAGTATACGTATATAATTTTTAGGATGAGTAGATCTGTAAGTTGTAAGGTCACGCGGGAGTAGGTTACTTCTAGGCAATTCACTTAGCATCAGATGAGATTATAGTCCTGCATTATAAAAAACAAAAGCAACACTTGTTCCTTGTTGCTATGTGGTTCCCTTTTCAGGGTTGAGTAACTAAAGGGTGGCGAACGGAACACTATTACTAAGCCTCTTATGTGCTATAGCAACAAATAATAAAAATTTAATAAGGTTAATAATTAAAGGGTCCCCAAGAAACGTGGATTTTTCGGCGTTTTTCGCTCGATCTCTTCGTGTGCGAGTCCAACGCGCACTTGGCCGGTTTTTTTATGAAGAAGAACAATCTCTTCGTCATACTTACACTCATCAAATACACACAAACATTTGGTCACCTTTAAGTCCTAAGTTTGATTTATTATACTGAAACGGTGCATAATTCGTATTATCTGTCGAAAGAGACTGCAGGATCCTGCGACACAGGGTATCCTAGTGCGGGATCCAGTGTCATACCTAAATTGTACACTTGTTTAGGAATCAATAAAACCTTTTATAATTATTTTTTATTATGTTTCTAATTTATAACTCAGGCACCCGTAATCAATCCGTCTACTGCTAACCGTAGACCTTGCCTTTTAGAAGCACTACATTACCTAGCTTTTAGCATTCTGTACAAAGTTACATGGCTGAAAAGAAGCTAAAAAAAATCACAAACACAAATAAAAAAACTAAAATATTGTTAATAAAAAAACTCTAAAGTTATTTCAGTCATTCAGTGTTCACATCTCGCGAACCATTTTGGTAAAACGTTATTACCTACTTTCATAGTTAGTAAAATAATTAACAACTTTAAATATTTTAGATAGTTAGTACTTACCTATATATTATCTACTATCCAACTTAACTTCCGATTCAGCATCTCACAGTCAACCGATAAGACACTCCTGAGTTTCCTAGAATTCCTAGATTCCACCTTAGGTACAGTAGGGCATGCAATTATCCGCCCATTTTACTATTCGAATATTTCGGATACTGCCAGACAACTATTCGAATATATTCGGATAATATGGATATTTTGGATACCATTGTAAAAGAGGTAAATCAAACTTATATTAGTTTACAATCGACATTTTTATTACAAAAACTCTCCAACAATCGCATACTAAAGTATATCAGTTCGCACTAAAAGCAAAATCTGTCCGATCTGTCGAGAAAAGAAAAAAAAGAAATCCACGGGTTATCTACCAATGGTACAATAGATCGTGAGCTGGTCAAATGCTATTTTTGTTTAGATGGCTAGAACAATTGAAAGCACATTAGATTCTGGAAGTCTTACAAAAAAGTGCTTGGTAATAAATGAGACAAAATCACATCACTGACATTGCTAGATGTCAAAGTATCTGATGTATAAGTTGGATCAGCACAAACTAATAGCCACGAATGACATGATGTACTTTCATCGATTCCCTGAATATGAACTATTTTCTGTGCGTGTCGGGTCATTCAGTTCTCGTTATCGCGATTGTGCAGTCCTATCTTCCGTTAGACATATATGTGAAACTTTGAAAAACCCAATCCGGACAGTCCTCTTTAGGAATACCTTCTAAAGAGGACTTTCCGGATTGGGTTTTTACGGTCCAGGCAGGAAACGAATGAATGCAAATCATGAATGCCGAGAATCATGATGAGGCCTCTGCTCCACATTCCTACTTCCCATATCAATCTGATTTTGGGTTGGTTACCAAAACAGCTTATTCAAGTGTAGCAAATCCTAACCTTTTCTTTATGTTTCATTTAGCAGGCACTCTATTTTAGTTCTGTGAGATCTCGTCAAGCAAGACACAATACCGAGATGAATCTAGAGAACAACACTACTAATCAAAGCCATCATTTTTGCCAATGCCTTTAAAGTAAATGCCATGCTTGTCAAAGCATTCACTGTTGATGGTTAACCTGCAGAGTCCTTTCGATCTCTTTGCTTATTTTCTCTGTTAAAGTAAATGATATTTCAGTTTCTGCTGCTTGTAATCACTGAGTGCTACGTCATCACCATCGCTGTCGTCAACTGAAGTCGAGCTCTGTGCAAAAGCACTTTAAAAATTTTCTCTTCTATTTTTCTCTATGATGAATCTACATAGTAATTGTGTCATTAGATGGATTTTTGAAGATATAGCATGAATTGTCACGATTGCGAATACCTATTTTATTAAAACACAACGTTAAGGGAGATGCGCTAAGGTAGCCCGCGAAATTCAAATTTCTTTCGTCTTCTGCAATTTGCAGCTCAGTGTCAGTGTGTCATGAAATCATGACATTTGACACTTTTGCTAACCTAAGGAGTTGTATTGCTAACTCTAATGATTATAATTCTGTAAAACCATATTTGTTACGGTCGCGAATCATATTTAGAACAACATACAACCTGATACTTACCTGCAAATTGCAAAAAAACGTAAGAAAATTTGAATATCGCGGGATACCTTGGCGCATCCCCCTTAAATGTTATATTATCAAAAGGAAAATGGAACAAAACTAACTATCCGTATTATCCGTTTTATCCGGATAGTAAAACAAATATTATTCGGATAATATTTTCGACGGATATCCGGATAATTCGGATATCCGGATATCCGAATAGCATGCCCTAGGTACAGGTTTACCTTTGTAAATGTCTCACCAAAATGTCTGTCTCATTTTTGTAAATAACTTAGATAAAACTCACCGGTCTTGGTTAGATAAAACTCTCTTGTATCTGTGCATAAAATAACAATGGTACTTTTTTGTTACGATTTGTGTCTTAATGGCAAAAGCATTCAGTAATAAAGTTACAATTCCGATGTTATAAGGTAAATATGGCAAAAGGAGTACCTTCAGTAATAGGTAAAGTTACAATTAAATAGGTACATAATATCGGCCGTGTAACTTGTAGCGAATGAGAGTGTAATAAATAGTTTTTTTTTTTTTCTAAATACAAAAGGCTCGCCTTTACATACTACTTATCTCACTTGAGTGTAAGCAAAGATGGCAGTAACGATTGAGAAAGATGCCTATTCGATGCCTGCCCGATGGGAGCTGTGATGGCGTAGTGGTAACGGACGCAACTTACGAGTTCCAAGTCATAGGTTCAAACCCAGACGGGCGCTCTACTGTGTGTAAATTATTGCATTACCACAGCTCTTAAAACATCGTGAGGAAAGCGGCATGTCCTAAGCTATAACCAAAAATTCGAAGACATGTGTCATCTACCAACCCACAGTGGGCCCGCGTTGTGGATTACGGCCCGAGTCACCGAGAGGAGGCCTGTTTCCCAGCAGTGGGACAAATAGGTTGATTATAAAAGGCAAAATCCTCCTTATAGAAAACGGTTGCCTATAAGTGGACTGCAAATAAGATAAAAATCATTCTTTATTCAGCTAATTATCGTCGTAGCCGTCTTTGTCAATGTTTTGTACCGTAGCATGTCGTAGCAGGGTCCGCGTAGCGCCGTAGAAAGTAGCCGTAGCGAATTGTAGTCATTCTCCGTAGCGGCCTACGGCGTAGTATTAGGTCTACAATGCACAAAACGATTGTTAGATTTTTATAATATTTATAGTTTGTTATATTTATTGGTGCTCAGTAATTTATGTGAAGCGTTTACTACGGCGTCGTACGTCACTGCTGCAAGGTCCTCGTAAGAATAACTTTAGATTTTCGCATTTGAGGTCATAGTAAATTATACAAATATAACTGTTCGTTTCTATATTTATAGCGTGTTATTACAGGAATTAGCTTCGAATTATGTCGGCGTTACATGTGCTGTGCTTTTTAGTTCCGTTATTCTCTACGTGTTCGTTGTGTACCTATTCTAATGCAATATTTCATAGTGTTACATCCACTCTGCGAGTGTTTCCCTTTGTAAAGACTTCCTTAAAACGTACAATACTCTGAACAAACGCATAAATACACATATATGGGACATAACACAGAAACGGTAACACGTTGAAATAGGTATCACCCATCATATCTCCTCTGTAAATGTATTTTTCCACAATACCACATTGTCCAACACTACAAGAGCTAAACGGGCTCCACAAAGACGCCAGGAACATCACACGTCTAAACAATAGCGCGAAGGGCCTGCAGAACAACTGTCAGTGCAACATGCAAGACAGTTCCTAACAAAACGACGGACGAACAAAACAACAATAACGTTCATTATGTCGCGTTGACGCGCACTATCTCGACACACGTCGCGCGGGAAGACAAAGCGCGTCCGCCGCCGCCACGCCCGCGCGTCGCGCCTTTGTGCGACTGAGATAAGGGATGCGACGCCGACGTGTGGAAATGGACAACTTATTGTCGCAGCGTGCGGATACAGCCTTAGGACATCTGTTCTGAATATCGGCGTGACGTCATAGAGGCGCGTGTATTGTGCGCTTATCACTTATCAGATGATTATGACGAGCCGGTGTTCGGTTACAGTGGCGTATATCTTTCGTTCAATAGAATAGAATTGAATTACCTTATTTCGAGTAGGTACAAGTTTCATACAAGATAAGTTTCAATATGCTTCAATACTTAGGTAATTGAAATCAATTGTTACATTATTTTGTTGCTGAATTATAATTTTGGAAAGATTTTCAATTACACACATGTTTACTCGATACTTTAACATTGCTTTAAAACTAGAAAATCGTTACACCACTGCAAGTATATCAGAGAAGAACGGATAAGTTAAAGTTCATATTATCTATCTTCTACTTTTATACTTACTAATAATAAAGACGAATAGTATGTTTTTTGAACGTTAATCTCTGGCACTACCAGTCAGATTTAAATTTTTTTTTGTATTTCATAGCCCAATTGTTGAGCAAGGCTATAGATATAATACGCTATTTAGCATCACGCTAGGACCCTTAGGAGCCGAGCAAAAAGAAAAAAATTAAAAACAACGCTAAGCATAACAGAAGTAATAGCGCGGGCGGGCGATGCGATGCGACGGGTTTGGGAACAAGAAATTTTACGTGAACGAAGTCGCGGGCCAGAATCTAGTATATCTATGTAACTGTTAAAGTTCGGTAGGACGAAACTAATATTATTTTATAACTGTCAAACACCAACTGAACCAGCACCCTCGAGTCCCCTGAAATCATAAAGCATACTACACCAAACAACAATAGCTTTACACAAATGCCAATGTGCAATGCCGGTAAACTGAACTTATTCATGCAACAATTTATGCAATACAAGAAACCTAGTTATAATTACCATACAAGTTCAGACGCTAAATATTAACTGTCATAACTAGGTACTAATTGCAAGCAATGATTCGATTACAATTTTCGCGGAACTAGTTTTTAGATTAAACTATTACCTAGCAGAGTAATATAAACCCTAGCTATTAATTAACCTTAAGTTCAAGTTACTGAAACATGAGTTGTAATTGGTAACATCGTGGCTTTCAGAAAACACCCCCAGTCGATCAGTATTTACCATTTGTTTTAATAATGGCGGTCGTGGGCAGTGTGACACGCATGAGATGTCTATTTCTGGATTTAATAGTATTTACATGTAATTATTGTAGAATTTTTAAAATAGAAAAACTTTTTAATCGAAGTGAACTTTTTGGAAATAGAATAGCGTACAAATAGTTTCTTAATGATGTCAACACATGTCACCACTGGGAATTTACTACAGTATTGTTAAATTAAAATGACCACAATGATCATGAGAGCACTCAACTGCTACTAAGCTAGGGTAGTAACATAGAAAACTACCCTCCTGCTCACTACAACCATAAAACAAGCACAATCCATTGTAAATTCTGAAGCAGAACTGTGAAAGTTTTCGTTATGAAAGTAAACCGAAATCCCGTCAAGCGCAAAAAATAAAAGTACATGTTTATTTTTGAATCCACAAAAGCCTATTGACGTTCTAAATATAGAACTCCTTGGTCTTGCAAGCAAAGTAAAAAAAAAGTTGAATTCGTACAAGCTGGCTGTTGGGTCGGTACCGGGGCTACGCCCGCCGTATGTAGGCCAGCCCTGACGTCACACGGTGATGACCCAGTTCCATTGCCATTGAGAGACGCGCGTCAATGGTGCCCCCCCCCCCAAGCTTCGGCCCCGGGCCCCCGGCCCCTGCACCCAACAGTGCAGCACCCTCTTCGATAAGGGGGCGTGCCAATAAAATATACAAATTTCTGCAAAATTACTGTTAAAAGATATTTCTTTTTGTTCCCACAAAGTACTTGTTTAACAGACATTTGAAGAAGTCAAGAAGTAGCTTCGATAATGTAACAAAAGTTAGACATTTAAAAAAATCTATATTTCAGGAGCACCGTAACAACAATAATTCATCGAACTAGGTTACTGAACGGCGAGGCAAAAACACGATTTCATTCAGCCGCTGCACAGTGCGCCGCATTTAAAATTTATAGTCAAAGGGAGCGTAGATTTGCGACACCGAGCACAGACGAGCACTCGCCGCTTTGTGCTCCATGTAAATGTCGCGGATTCACCGCGACTCTAATTTGTTCTTTGTGGTGCACTGTGTTGTTACTTTAAGCTTAGGATTCACTAGCTCGTCCTCATTACGGGCTCGTACTTCTTACATTGTGCCAGTTCTGAAATGAGGCTATATTTGCACTGTTTACTTCAACTTTCTTTATACTTTTTCTTGACCTTCCACATTGTGAATTGGAATAGCTTTTCTAAACAATTCTAAGTTACTGTATTCACTATATTGTAGGTAACCCAAATGTCCATATGCTCGAGTGGCAAATTTGAAACCTTAGCATGAATATAATGTCTCATCACCTATGCTGACATAGAACAATGGCTACAAAGTATAACCAGGCACAAAATTCACTATATGACTGCACAGTAACAAAAGAACGTGCACAATGGGCACAAACTTTGTCCTCGCTTTTCACGCCGTAACACTGGGCGATCTATTATTTAAATCTGACGAGAAAGCATTGTGTCTCTGTAAGTTTGCACTATTCAATTATTAATGCAGTACTGTTGCATGCGCCTTTTGTGTCGAGTCTTGTCGGCTTAATGATATGAACATAGACGCTTGCGCAGCGGATCCACGAATGGCTGGATTCATTAGTGCAAGTACGGGTAAGTGTATTTGCCTGAATAAGCGACTGCTCCTCATTAAAATACAGGTGCACTTGAGTTTTTCAGTTGCCCCTAATTAGCGGAACGTATTTTTTTGTAACATTTTGCAGCTTTTGTATTTTTTTAAACATTTTAGGCTATCATTATAACAGGTTAGTCTCCTCATATTAATTTGCCACTAGCTTCTGCCCGCAACTTCGTTTGCGTGGAAGTCGATAATACAGCCCCGCTGACAGTGTAGCTTGCTAAAGGGGAAAGATTTTTTTTTAAACGGTTAAGTATTTTTTGAGTTTATCCATTACAAACAAACATACAAAAAATCAAATCTTTTCTCTTTATAATATTAACGTGGATGTACGAGTAGATACTACTGTGTTATACCTGTTCATTAGCCACACATACCTATTCGTAAGTATCTATAATTAAGTTAAAAATACATCAGTTTTATTTACTTAGTATTAGTTACATGCCAATTATACACGTTCAAAATAGGGTTTTAAAGCATTGATTAAATGTTCAATAAGGTTTTTTAAACTTGAGAGTTTAATGTCAGACGTTAATTATATGTTTATCTGAACAGACATAGAAGGTTCCAAAACACTTACAAACATAAACTAAATTAAAAAGCTCTTGTGCAAACGCATTGTTAACCTTTCAAACAGACTAACTATTTTTACACCAGTCTACAACATAAACACAAAAACAGTACTACACAAACATTATCAGCTGAAAAAAAAACGATGTCAACGAAATAAATCTGCAATTACTCTTCCTAAATTTTGAGCTATTAAAATTTGGCAATGGTGCGAATGTGGGTCATTCTTCGCACTCACAAGTCTCACAATAGTTCTATTTATATCAAAGTAAAACAAAAATACACCAGTATTCCTGTACGCACGGACGGAAATAAACCAACTGTATGTGTAGAATAGGAGTTAACATTGCAAGGCGTCCTACTTGACTTTAACGGTCGCGCGTCAAACGGAACGTTCCGAATAAAAATGTTCAAAATTGCGGAATACGGATTACGGTGGTGCGTACGTAGCTGTGACGTCATAGGTCTGTAAAGTGGGGTTTTAGCACATTTGTAACACGTTTAATTAAAATGCTAGCTTTGAATTTAAAATATGCAAACAGAACCGTAAAATCGATACATTAACAGTTGGTATTTACATCTCTCCATAACATAATTAATGAAATCCACATCCTTTAAAATAACGACCGATACAAAGCTGCACTAATCCCCTTACTCTTGCCCTTTACTACATTAATAACAAGAAAATACACCTGCATTATAAATGTATAAATATCGATACTAATCAAAACGCTGCCCGATAAGCTTTTGTGCTAACTTCTTCTGCACTCCTCGCCTTCATATCAACTGCTAAAGTAACAATTCATCTCAATCATCGTCTGCCAGTCTATCCGGATACCTCTTCTCGTACAGAAGACACGAGCATTGATCACCACGCTTGCTCAAGAAAGGTTGGCGATTTCAGACTATAAAGTCCAGGTTTCCTCACGATGTTTTTACTCCATCGATGTCAGTAATGTCCAAAATAAACTCAGAAAGTACACATGAATTGAAAAAGTCACATTGGTACTTGCCCGTATTTTAACCCACAACCTCGCCGAGGCTTTTACCACTAAAAATGTTATTACCTCTTTAAAATATTGGTATATAAATATTATCTTTATTATGAATTTACGATAATTATTGGGACAGTCGTCGAGCGGGCCCCCGTCCCCTGTGTCGGTAAAGAGGCTGTGGTACCGCGTGACGTCAGCACTATACGACCTAATTCGCGTCGATCTCGCCCCACTACATGCACGGCTGTAATGACGTGAATGGTGAGCTTTATTTCAATACTTTCGACTTTGAAGTTTTCCATACGGTACTGAAAAAAAACAACCTTCTCCATTTTAAAGTTGGTTATGATTATGAGAGAGGAAAAGCATTCTCTGAAAATTCTAAGGATAACATTTTTTCTATTTTATTTTTATTTTTATTGTTTGTCCACAGAAAGTGTCTTTCTCCCGGAATATAATTAATACACAAAAATATGCTTAATTCAAAACTTGCAGCAATATCTCGTTATTTCTGATGTTAGAAATTTAAATAAACATCCCGCTACGAGGTTGCGCCGTAGCGCTTCGTAGCAAGGTCCGCGTAGCAACGACGGCGGCGGCGTAGCGCGTAGCTATTTTTAGACTGCTACGTACTTTATTGAATTGCTCGGTTCTAAACTTTTATACAAATGAAATATTATATACCTAAGTATCTTCACGCATATTTAGATGGTAGGTAGGTAGACAAAACCTCTTTTGTGTAGGTACTCGTATAATTTTTTCTCATACCTGAGATAATTAAGACTTTTGGTTTAATTTTATTCACCTCCCTTGTATCTTTTAGACAAGAAAAAATGCATGAAATTAACGTCTAAAAGATAAAGATAAATAAAATTGTAAGTTGCCCTTATTAACAAACACTTTAAACAAAAACGTAGACTTAATTTCAGATAAATGTCTTAAACTTTCTTTTTATCGTTATAAAATAGATGAACCATGTAATCATGTTTCTACTCTTTTGAGCTAATTTCTAAGTGTTTAGTTGTACCGTAATAGCCTCTGGAGCTTCTCTGACGTCACGCTGCACTGACCTAATAATCTACAGCGATTGCTGCGCGGATAGTCTTATGTGGAGGAAATTATAGGACGAAAAGATTTTTCAAAGAGTTCTTAAAATGCATAATAGGGATAATTACTTTATTTTTTTTTTGTTCGTCAGGCTTTTTATTAAAAAATATTGGACATATATTTTTAAGCTATTGCATAGCTTCTATCGCGGGCCTTGAGCGTGGAGACCTAATCCAGAAATTCCGTAACGAAAACAGTGTTTTGTTTTTCCTAAGAAAAGAGTGTTTTGTATTGAAAATTATGTTTAACTGCTTGACAACAAAGTTCAAATTTACTTAAACGAATGATACGAGAGTGTTGTATTGAAAATTATGTTTAACTGTTTGACAACAAAGTTCAAATTTACTTAGACGAAGGATTCGAGAGTGTTGTATTGAAAATTATGTTTAACTGTTTGACAATAAAGTTCAAATTTACTTAGACGAATGATCCTTGACTATTAATAGTTAAATTAAAACCTTTTTATTAGTTTGATGTTCCCAGCCATTACGTTGTGTCAAGTTTTAAAAACTATAAATGTGAATAACAGTTCCTGTCAATGTCATCATTGTATATGTATTTCTTGTATTCGGGTTAATATTTTACAATTGCGTAAGTTGATAAAAAATGCTATGCAATAGCTTCGCCGGGGCAGTCCCCGAGTGCCACACGTCTTTTTTTTCTTTGTTAACGTTATCAATAGATTACAGAAACATTGAGTTAAAATGTGCCATGACGTCATGAGTATGTAGATTTTATACTTGTGACGTAGCGACCCCCGCTCTCCATCTTTAATGCGTTTTATCGAAGTAATTTTTTAATAATATGATAATGCAAAAAATACATGTCTAATATTTTTTTACTATCTAACTGACGGACTCAATAGAATTTCTTTTTTTTGACCCAGGCATCATCCCTATTTATTAAGATGTTATTTACGATTAGGTAGATTCTTCGTGCAATTTTTGTTTTCGATATTGTGTACCATAAATAAATAAATATACCAATAAATTTATATGCGATCTATGTTTGCACTATTAAAGCAAAAGCTATTATCATTGAACCTACATGGAATTCGTTTTATGCACTTACTAAAGTACATTCATTCACACGAACAAAAACAAACGTATATCCACATTGACGCACAGCTCTGTCAATTCATTTAATTTGTCAAAATAAAAATATTAAAATAATATTTCACATAAACCTACATGGGCACTTACGAAACGTCAGAAGCTAGGTGCACGGTTCCAATTGGTCGTTTCTTATGGAGATGAGCCGGCAAGAAACTCCACGGTTACTCTTTTAAAAATAATTATCTTTTAAATTTTTTTCGAATTACAGTGTTAATAGGTATGGGAGGACAGTGTAGGCCTGCCAACAAGTACCAGGAACTTAACAAAATAGAAAATGGTCAACGAATATAAAGTCTACAAGATCTACAACGTCTCACATTCACACATTATAAAAGAAACTGTATAAAATATAAACAAAATAATAAAAGAGAAAAAGAAAAGATATTATGTAGTCTCAAATTTTTATTTTTTGTTATGTATTTTTGTGGTGTACAATAAAGAAATAAATAAATAATAAAAAACCAAATGACATGATTGCCACAACTGTAACAAATCTGAATTAATATCCTGTCCACAAAAGCCACAAAAAAAGAGTTGAAATTAGAATTGTCAATGGGTTGGCCTAGTTACTAATGTACTTGCATACGTATCTGTTCCATCTCTCGTAACGTATTTCCACGAAATCCCAATACGAGGTACTAGCATAGCATCACTACTTTATCGATTTCCTCTCAGCTAGGAAGTAAGGAAACATGTCAGTAACTGTGAAACGTATTGATTGCTCTTTCACAGAACAAACGCTCATAAACTCATGTAATTAACGACTCCATCATGTATTTATGACGTTTTACGTCTATTTTGAGATAAAAGTTTATTTATCTCCTATCCACGGATCACGGCCCGGTTCAGATTTCCCCTGGGCTAGTGAAGTTACTCTGAAATTGATTCAGGATTAATTGAAGGAAATTAGTGTGAGGCTATGTAGTTAGTTGGCTGGCTCTTCTGGGTAACGTCAGCTTAAAAACTTGGCGGATTTTGAAACTCATTTTTTGTATGTGATTTGATATCTTAGGGCAAAGAACTCTATTCTTTTCACTTCTGTCGATTTAGTTAGTGTAGATAAATCATGTGTGTAGTGAAATAAATATTCCTTATGATTTATCGCATAAAATTCTTAGGGCCATAGTCACAAAGTTAGACAAATAGGCTTAAATATTCATCTAGAGCTCTGAAGAAGTTCGGAAAGCTTTGAAAACTCTACGAACACGACAAAATCATGTAAAACTGGCCACCTTCGATACAGATACAGTGATGTTACAAACGTGAAAGTTTACATATTACAGTTTTAAACAGTGTATATTTAGTTAAAATGTGTGTGATGATAGGGCGGTTCTCATCTCGATCGGCACGAAACCGGGTCGGTTGCTCCGCTCGCTCAGCGAGAACTGTGTCACTCGTGACGTCAGAGCGCACCGCCCGCTCCCCAGCGCCCGACCACCGCCGACCAGCACCCGACCACTGCCGACCACCAGCCCGGAATATTATGAATTATTATGAGTGATTAGTTATAGACACAACTCTTAAATGGGTCAACGAACCGGTGTGTGAGTTTTTTTTTTTACAAAACACTATATCGTGCCAATTTCTGGTTGAGTTTTTTGTTTAATTTCTTCATACGTGGGTTTTGTCAATAATATGTTTGAAAAGTTGTTGTAGCAAAACTTTTTTGAAGTCATCGCCTGAAATGTCTTTCTTTTCATTAAGGCATCGGAATATTTTCATCAGTTTTTGTTTACGGAAATAATTGTATTGTTTGCAACACTATATAATAATGTATTAATTATTCCTTATTTGGTTATTCCAAACATTTCAAGGAACGATCGCTTGTTCCTATTTGTTGAGTAGTTAAGTAATTACCCGACCAAGGCAAAGCAAAAGGAGGGTTAATAACGTATCGATTTCCAAGAGCAACCTACTCAAGTATACAATACATTGTAAAAGGTAGGTCCCTTGTATAGTTATTGTCCATCAATAGTAGTTCGGTTCTATTCCCGACTGATGTCTAAATTGTTGCGAAACTCCTACTTTACGTAGCTCATAAGTGCGTACGTCACTGGCAGTAACTGACGGTTATTTTTAACTGTGTTTACTGTCGTAACAGAACAGTGTCTATTTCAGAAATGTGGATTATGTGTCGATTGGAAGGAGTTTCGTTAAGTTTTCAAAACAAAAGCTGCGAAGATTTTAGGATGTTTGGTCAAGCTTCGTTACTTGATTCCTTGATTCCAATAATGGCGACTAGGTATACACGGTTAATTTAAAATCTTTTAAGTCACATACGTTTCAATTGTTACAGAGGTAAGATCTTCCTAGTCACACGGCAGAAAAAAACTAGAAACATGAACTATTGATCTTCCTTTGTTCTGGAAATCTAGAGCGGAATTTTTAAAAATAATGTCAGGAATTCAGGATACCAAAATTCTGCTTTCTTAGATAAACTTTAAGTATACCTGCATCAGAAAGGAGTTGAGGTTTTCCCGTAACTTTTCACTTTTCACAGCTTTCGCAACGACCATTATTAATGTTTATTTAAACAGCAATCCATAGGGCCTCACTGCTCACTAAAAGCACTCACTCCTGTGTAAGTAACAACTCTGTTGCAACATTTACGGCCTCTGCTGATCTATCGGTTGTTAGAAAGATTTACCGTCCCCACCGGCCTGGGTGACGTCATCGCTTGTATTTATCTCAAGGCTCGCACTATAGGGCCTACTTCTGTTAAATTATGATCCAACTGGCCAGTACGACGTTATTTATTTTAGGAGCTTTTTATTTGAGATGTTGATGAGAAGAGAAATATTGCGTTGTTGATGTTCGAAGCTGTTCGGAGTAAACTGTTGAAATTGGTCACGAAAGAATCACGAGAAAATTACGTTATTAGCAGCAAAGGTTTAATGATATTGTATAAAAATATCGCAAAACTTTTACACAATTAACATTGGTAAATTATTTACAATATTGTATCCATAATTACACAATATATTATAAGCGTCTATTTTATTTGTGTCTATGGTTGTGTAACTACGTCTTTTTTCAAACTACACCAAAAGTAGCAAGGAATGAAGAAAAGCTCAAGTCCAAGTACTTGCACAACTTCTACGCCAACAAAGGGAACAATCCCGTCCACATAAGATCATTTTTAATCAAGATCCAAACTGATTAGGTGCCTAGTGCCTAACTTTCTAACCGTGTGATAATAATGTGAACTCTATATTTTCCCATATCCGGGTACAAGCCAGGTCTTTGTCCTCGTGTTGGCAACTTATCTCCTCTACCAGTAATTGTTTACTGGCGTCAGAGCAGGTGTCGTGTAGTTCCTCAAGAGCAGCTCCGTTTGATCTCACCCACGCTGTCATAAACTATTTCAGTACCTTTATGGTCATCTATAATTGTCTATTGTTTGTCTGTTCATTGATTAAAGGGAAGTCTGCTGGATAGTGTACATTGTACTCTGTTGTTTAAGGCATATCGCTAGTCCAATATTTTTTAGTTCATCGTGTCTAGAACCATTAAAAACCATTAATCATTAATGTGTCTATATTTCATTCTCTCATTTCTTTGCGTTTGGGCTTTGCTAGGACCACCTCGCTAAGAATTAATCTATATTGTATGTTCAAAATATATTCTCGTAACTTTTTGACACTTGAGTAGGGCACGAATTTTACTCTTATTAGTAATTTCCCGAGAAATATAAATAGGGGGAGCTTTATTATCGCTACTAAGTCGTATTACCGGTGTTAGTCTAATTTAAAACAACGATTTGCACTACTTATTGGGACACGCAGAGTAACTATAAAGGAGTGTTGCAATACGTAAAGTGATCTCGAGAATTACAGGTCAATAGGATTTTGACGTAAATTGGACAACAATGACGACGGCAACATGTCTGCACAGGCACTGAATATGAGGTTATCGAACGCAACTAACTAAACTTTATCTAGCAAACAAGATGCAAAGGCATCGAAATTATACATCCAAAGCTCCCGATGGGGATAGAGCTAAGCCACCCGCGGCTAAGTCAAATTCGAACAGCGAGGTGGAGCGCGATTGGCTTGCGCGTGTGACGTCAATGCCGACCTCCCGCCGCGCCCCGCCCGCCCCGCGACCCCCCCGCCGAAGGCCGCGCCACTCGCTTCTGAAAAATAATCACGATTTTCGGACGGAACGATTTTTTTTTTCTTTTCTTCACCACGTACACTGAGACTTCATTGTTTTAATGTTTGTAGGTGAAGGTGTTATCCAATTATTTCTGCGGTGATTTGAAATGTGGCTCGCACGTGTCGGCCGAGTCTACGCAAGTAGGCACCTACCTACTCCGTACCCATAGGTACTTGTTCGTATATTTGGCGCTCAGTTACGTAGATCACGTAAGCACGATTGATTAATTCGTAGAATAATGAACGTACATTGTCAGATGAAATTAATTGAAAGCTAGAGAAAGTCAGTTCCGTTTTCGTTATTTGAAAATAATTGTGGTTAATTCCCATCTTTTGTTTTTGAAGTGAAAGCTTCTTTAGCGGCGTTGTGCACTTTTTTGGGATGGGTAAAATCAGAACGTGAGCGTAAGATCCGTTGCCTAGCAACCGACAAAGTAAATATCAAAATAAATACCTAGTCGTTGACATTACGTAAAGATTGCGAAGTAAGAAATTTTACCCATACTGACGGGTAAAAAAAAGCATACTTCATGAAAAGTGTTTAAATAAATTGTTTATTTTTGTTAAACTATATTTAGAAAATAAATAAATATACTACTACTAATGAATATTGTTTTTAAACAAATAAATTATAGTACTTCTATACCTATAAATAAAGCAATTCGTGCGAAATTATTCCCTAACCATTCCAGTAAAAAATGCACAACGTTAATGTTCAAGTTTTCACTTCTGCCGGGACTCCCAACCCGTTGTTTTTTTATTAGCCTACTTTAGCATATTCTCGAGCACAAGTTCAATATGAGAAATCCTAAAAACTTCAACTCGATTCCACAAAAAAAAAACAACGAGCGAGTCTTACAGTAGGTCGCATATGTACCATCTGAAATCTAGGCTCACCGTGGTAATAAGCAACATTAAAGGGACTGGGCCTCGTCAAGGTCGTTTCTGACGGACAACTCTAGAACCGCGCGCTCATTGGTCAAATCAAACAGCGCGCGCTACTCCGACTTCCTGTTACACACTTCCGTTGCCTTTTTTGATTTGTTATGTTCTGTGCACAGATTGAAAGAAAGCGAAAGGAAATATGTTACACAATAAAAACAGAATCGATTATCAAACGATCGTTTCGCTCCTTACAGTCAATACGCCTTGTAGCGAGTGACATGAAGCCATGGAGGCCTATCGAGCAGAACACGCGACATCAACAGGTGGCTTGAATTTTTACGATACATAATTAACTACCGCTGTACGCTGTGCTAAGGACATGCGATGGTTACAGCCGTAATGACTGGGTGGCAAGAAATGTCTCCGTAATAGCTGGTAGAAGTGTTAGGCTATTATACTTATTGAAGTTTTAGTATTGTGCTTTATATGGTGTAAAAGGATTTAGATATTAAGAGCGCTTTTCCTAAACGTCGGCAACGTCGCAATTAGCTGTCAAATATTTGTTACCTCTAATACCTGTTTTGATTAATTTGGCAATATAATTTTATATAAATAAGAAATGTGGCTAACTAGTGCACTAAAATATTGATTATGAAATGCAATAATAAAATTATAACACCGTATATTTAGTTTTAGATGTAAAAAAAAGGATTTGTCCAAATGCCTTTTGACACCTCAAAGGATTACAACATCAAATTCATTGTTAAAATTGCAATTCATTATTAATATTCCAGTTCGCTAGTTAGCCAAATTTCGTATTTCCATATAGTAATATTGCCAAATGAATCAAAACAGCGAAATATTTGACATCTATTTGCGACGTTGCCCACTTTCAGATGTGATTGAAAGCATCATTATTATTATAACCATTCAATATCAGCCACTGAGAGTCTACCTTTTTATTGCAAATCTTTTTCCTAACCAAAGAAATAAGATAAATAGGAGAACCCCATTCAAAATTATAAAAAAGTAAATCAAGGTTAAGTTTTGTTACCAGCCTACAAAGTTCTACATTCAAAATTCGAATGAGGAACAATATTCAATCATTTCGACCTATAATATTATAATAAAGAGCCCAATAAGGCACCAGAATTGCTCGCGTCGCCCGCGTGCGTGCACGCATGTTTACAAGCGCCGCGCTATATATAGCTGTGGCGGCTATTTTTGGTGACTCTGATTCATTGCGTTAATTAGCCTTATTCCCGACAACGAGAAACGCTAAATTGTTTAAATTTAACTCGCGGATGTCACTTTAGCTTGAACTCTGTATTTTGCTGCTCTTTTTTTGTGAGTGTTGTCTGCTTTGGAAGCGGTTCAATCTGAAGGTCATTATAGCTTTAGTTAGCTCCAGTAGCTTTAAAAAAACGCCTTTATTAAACCCTCTTTCCCTAGTAGGTGTATATTTGTCAAAGATATAAACACTGATCTTCATGATGATCATCACGCTATAGTTTATTGCCCTCAGGCTATTTCAGATCTTGTCTAGTGAGTGTTGGCTTTACCATTACAACTTACAACCTAAACACGAACCTGCTTTAAAAGTTCTATAATTGACTGGATTTTCAATGATTTCCATAATTGGAATTGATGTTTAATAATTGTGTTTTAAGGCAGACTGCGATTTATCGTTCTTCACTCAAAAATTTCGTGATGTATAATAATATCCACCTAACTATGAGAGGTTTCTATTTGATTATCTTTGGCAGAACTTTGGCAAATAGGCAATTATGACGTATTAATGAAAATCTATAAAGAGAAAATAAAAAATAAAAAACTCGTCGCTGTCCCATATCTACTCACAGTCAGTAATTTAAATTGACGACGACGAGTCAAAAAAAGAATTCCATTTCCGTAATTTGACAGCTAATCTTTTTTAAAGCATAGACTACTAGGTAATTCATAATGTCACCTTCCGCCCGGGAGGTGGTGCCGCGTCTATTCCAGCCAGTACGTTTCTTACCTATTCCAGCCGGCCCCGCCCGAGGTTATTTAAATATACCGTGACGTATTAACGTCAGAACTACACCACTAATATGTTTCCTTGATCCCCATCCGGCTGTGCCCTTCCGCGTATAAAAACCCGCTGTAGTTTATTGACAAGTGTACACTATAAATAACTTACTTTTGTTTTATTCTTCGCGTACGTTTCGGGGTAAAGGTTATGCAGTGTTTAATTTCTTAGTTTCCTATTAATATTTTTGGAATATGAAACTAAATCAGTAACAATTACCTATCCTTTTTAAGTTAAATAGTTAATATCAGTTACCGAGGAGCTCGTGGACTTAGCCGCACGGTCGATCCGTTAGGTTAAGCTACGCTTGCCGGGGTTGCTCAGTGGATGGGTGACCATCTTTACATACCAAGTCCCCTCCGTGCCTCGGAAAGTACGTTGAGCCGTTGGTCACGGACTGTCATTCGTGGATCTTTGACAGTCGTTACGAGTCGTCAGAAACCTGAAATTCTGACACCAGTCTTACCAAGGGGTAGCGTATTACCCAGTTATTGGGTTGTGGAGGTCAGATAGGCAATCGCTCCATGTAAAATACTGGTATTCAGCTGCATCCGGTTAGACTGGAAGCCGACCCCAACATAGTTGGGAAAAGGCTAGGCAGATTGAGTTAATAATCATTTAGTTTTTATGTTCGTCAAAAATGTGTATAAAGTTGCATAGAAACAACCCATTTGGTTCATTACCTAAAGCGCATGATGTAATGAAAATTATGATTTCATAAGGGAATAGTTTACCTATTTGAACGGTTACTACGTTCGCCCACGCGCGCGTTCATTTTCCTAGATAATAATATCTTCTATTTTTCGTATCCATGTTTTACAAATTTTATTTCAATATGATGTAATTTTACTACTTGTTTCTCTCGACTGTATTTTAATCATATTTTAGGTTAATAAAAACTATACAAATTAAGCGTTTTACCTATAACTCCAAATCACAAACTTACTTTGAGTTTAAATTAGAAATTGGTTGCGACCAGTAACGTGCTACGGCGTAGCACTTCGTAGACCCTAACAAATATTTCATTTGTTACTAAAAACTCAACTTTAATTAATGAAATGTATTTCAAATGCTTACATTATGAAAAATCGTTACGAATCACATACCACCCACGCCAGGCCAGACCGGTTACTACTGCATGATATCTGAGAAAATCGATTACCAAATGGAAATCTATGCCTACGTAATAACTATAATTAGAAAGATATACAAACATGTATACGTAAACCTTGAGTAGTAGGCGTTTACTCTTAACTCGACATTTCCAGTTAGTGAGTACCATCTACCACCTACCTACTCAATATCAAAACATCTAAATCCTAGACGAACTCTCCTCAGCAAGAGGTTACCGAACAGCCGGGCTACTACAGCTACCGGGGACAATATAAATTGGCAACATCAGTGTCTCCAGTGGGATGGCGGCGAGATGCGAGCATGCGCGGTCCCTATCGATCCATGCTTCGAGATGACTTCACGAGAGGCCGAGAGGCCCGCTCGAGCGCCCCAGCCGTGCATGTCCCGACATTACCGACTAAGTATTTTGTCTATGAACGGCGCCACTGGCTGCTTATAAAAAACTCCTTTTAGGTTTGGTGTTCGATTTTTGAAATGATGAGTATTAAAAAGGATTTATAGAAAAAGATTAAAACCTTTTTTTTGTATATATCATAGCCACAGACAGACTATTTACATTTTCTTGTATTTTTAGCGTAGTTTATCCATTTCCTACCAATAATATTCCGCAGCACTCAATATTGTTTTATTCATAAATTATACCGAAGAGCCAGAACGATTAGAAAGCCATATATTAGTGATATCTTGGCAGCCACTTCAAACCTCTTACATTCGTTACTAGCTACTCGTGTATCTTAGTTTCATGGTAATCACAATACACTGCGAAGATTAAATAGCATTTGACCTAATTCAATTAGTGTTTGAGATTGAAATCAACGCTGTATACCTATTGCATTAGATACTCCTCGATATAGATGATGCTAACTTCTAGGGAAATTGTGCAGTATCGGAAAATTTAATCTTATTCTAGGTATCTCTGTTATCTATTTATTTATAATGACGATATGCTGTTTGATGAATATTTATTTTACTTGAAGCCTGCTACGTAAAACACGCAAGTTAAATGCTCGCTACGTAGATTAACCCTAAGTTACATTTTGGCTCAATTTATTTTTGTTTTGTGATTCAGCTGTGCTCTAGTTTAGCGTGAATGATTACCGAAGACGTTCCCAAGAAAGAAAATGCATTTATTTGAACAAAAGGTTAATAAATCAGATTATGGTCTCCGTTTAAGTTACGTGGCAAATAGTGGCAGTGAATCTCGCAATTTCTCCCGCTTGGGGGCGCTGTTGTAGATGTAGACCTGTCAAATATTTTTCCTCACGAAATACTCGAAATAGTTCATAGTTCCACAATGTCATAAAACATGTTTGAATAAAGGGCCTTGCTAACATAGGTATATGATCCACAGCCGTGCGTGGCCCATGTCCCAAGCGTGTGGCATGTCTGAACTTGATCAGGGCGGTGCATCGCGTGCCGGCTAATGTAATGCGTTCAACCACTTCATTACTCCTGTACTATTAGCTTATTGAATATTTTCATGTAGGAAACTGATATGGTGTTCCATTACTGGATAGCAATCTAGCGATCAATAGAAAAGAGAATGTTCAGTGTGAATTAGATCATGAGTTTATTTTTCTACTAGCTTTCAGCCGCGGCTCCGCCCGCGTGGTGCTCGAAAAATACCGCACAGGAACATACTACCTGGATAAAAAGTATCCTATATGTTAATTCAGGTTATAAACTACCTGTGTGCCAAATTTTATCCAAATCCGTTCAGCCGTTTTTGCATGATTGAGTAACAAACATCCAACCACACTTTCACATTTATAATATAGTAGCCAAATTTTATCCAAATCCGTTCAGCCGTTTTTGCATGATTGAGTAACAAACATCCAACCACACTTTCACATTTATAATATAGTAGCCAAATTTTATCCAAATCCACATAACATAACATCATGCCTTTTTTCCCCGAAGGGTTAGGTAGAGGTGTACCTGTTGCAGGTACACCCACATTTCGCCTATTGCCATCAACCGGGCACAAATCCAGACTCCAGGCTGCTACTGAGAAGTTCCAGATAAATCGTTTTAATTATCTACGTGTTATTTATAATAAGGCATGACAGTGCAAACGCCAAGTTCAACATCACCAAATTATTGTTCGCAATTTACTTCTGTAAGATAGTTTTTCCGGAAATCAGTCGAGTTTCTCCGCATAGTAACACCTTAGTCGCTAATGGTCACCCATCCAATTTATTACAGCACTAATAGTAATTTACGACATGGAACCAGCGCTGGGACATTATCACCTTACGCTCCCTAACTTATGACGTCACATGACAGTAAAACCTTTTTGTTACAGTCTGCAACTTCATAGTGCACGAGCGATGCGTGGGGCAAGTGGTGACGCCGTGCTGTGGGGTAGCGCCGAGCCTCATCAAGGTAAACTACTCTTTACCACCTTCGGAATAGAATACATAACACAATAACAGAATTCCTGATAATCAACAGTTGAAAGTTTAAGTAGCTATCAAGTTATTTATGCGTAGGGCAATGGGGGGCGTGCTTCGGTAAAAGTATCATCTATTATTACTGCACAGGTGTTTGCTTTAAGTTCTGTTGCTGTTTGATTGCGAGGAATTGTCGAGTATTTGAACCTCAAATGCGTTCATGGAAGTTTCAGGCAGCAATCGATAATGTACTGCTGCCCTAGAGCAGCCTGAAACCATCTTACAACTCCGCCAAATATGACTGCCAAACATGGTTTTACATTTTACCACTAGACAAAGCAACATTTTCCAACTCCTTGAGTCTTTTCTAAAGTATATAATTCCGCATTCCACTGCACTTGACTACAGCCCATTTTTTCTTCTGTCCTACAGAACCCAGTGGCTCACTGCTGGTCAGAGCCGACACACCACAAACGCAAGTTCTGTACGGTGTGCCGGAAGCGGCTCGATGAGTTACCAGCCTTACATTGCATGAGTGAGTACTACACTTTATTTTAAACAAATCTTATGGCACATCTAGACCAACAAAGCAGTTCCAGAAACTCGATGTGTTATAAGCTGGGTATTGTTTTTGAGTGACATTTAACGTTTTTCTCTTATGATAGGTGACACGGAGAGATGCTGGTGTTACGAGTAAATATTATGACTTTTTGATTTGTAGAAAAGCTACTTGTGATGATGCTATTTGTAACAAAGAACAAACGTACGCGTATGCTACGAACGAGTACTCTTATTTGTTTGGCTAGTAACGTCACATGGTTTAAAGAGGAAAGTAGGCTCAAAGTTAGCTCAAATGAAAACAGTTTAACGTAAGATTTGGAACACCCAAAAGTGCACGACTCATAATGCTCATTTGAACGTATAAAAGAAAACTACGAGTACTTTGAATAAAAGAGCCATTTTCAATAGGGTTCCTCCCATAGGTGTTTACTCAATTCGCAAGCTTTCAGGTTTCACATTTGATTGACTGGATTTAAAAAAAATACTTTGATGTTTTATTCGTTTCTGCTGCATTAAATAAATTTTTGAAAAGTACAGATTTAATTTCCATTAAATTATCTATACAATGGTATATAAATTAAGTTCTGTGTACTAGCAGGAGTTTACCAATAATAACTGTTGCAGAAAAGAGGCAATACAAATTTTTCGATCGTAAAACACTCTCTAATGCTTCGCATTATGAGTCGTGCAAAAAAGTTTTTGTTAAAAACTGAGAGATGTATTTCAGCTATGACATGTTTTAGTTTTGTAGTCTGTTAGTTTACTAACGTGGGTATTATACGAATGAAAAGGTATTTGTTAAAAGCTAGATGTGTTAGAGCTATGTCATGCTTCAGTTTTTAAAGTCTGCAAGTTAGCTAACGTGTCATATTTCGTCCAGTATGCGAGTACTACGTGCATGGCGAATGCGTAGACTTCGCGGCGGCCGACTGCAAGGAGAACGCGACGTACTGCGCGGGCAGCGAGCCGCGCCACGTGCACCACTGGCGCGAGGGCAACCTGCCCGCCAACAGCAAGTGCTCCGCTTGCCGCCGCGCCTGCTGGTCCGCCGAGTGCCTGACCGGCTACCGCTGCGAGTGGTGCGGCAGCACTGTACGTACTGTTCAGCTTATTAGTTCACTGCTTTATAACAAAGTCAGTCCTAACAAGTCATCGAGTGCTCAGTCCTGCACTGACGAGCTCTTGTTCTGCCAAGTTGAAAGCTTATCCCGTATCTTAAGCTTATCAGCAAGTCAATCTGGAGGCGTTCGAGCGGACTTTGTTATTAAATTATTACCTATCTACCAGTTAGCTTCCGTTTCTTCGTTACTTTCACCATATAATGAAAGCTCGTTCAACCCACAGTGCCACGCAGGATGTCGCGCCCTCATACAGGACGATTGCAACTTTGGGATGCTGCAGCCGATCTTCTTACCACCGTCGGCGGTATCGATCCCGCGCACGGAGGTGCCGATGGAAGCCATCATCGGCGTGCACGTGCGGCCGCCGCCCTCGCAGCGAGACTTCGGCTGCCGTAAGTGTCCCACAAACAGTGGCCCCGGCAACCACCGCTTCCCGCCACGTACATGTGCCACGCAATTCGCAGCGAGCTTACTTAGTCTAGGCCTCGCTTGTAAAGTAGTCCGACGGTTCGCGCTCTGAGCTGGTCACAGGCACACACGGTCAGGGATCTGCTGCTCGAAGACGTAGAGGATCACCACAGGAACTTTTTACCAACTTATTTTTCTTATCGAACGCTTTGCTAATGAATTCTTTATCTTACATTGGGTTTGGATCATAGCAGTTACCTTTCCGAGTTACTCTTCTTTTGGCTTAACTCCCTCAATACACTCTTATCTTGGTCTGTCGACCGTGCACCGTCCCGGACGCGAGTCTCGGGCGTCCTGACCGTGCGTGGCTGCCGGCGGCGGCATAGTCGCGGTAGGCGGTGTAGGTCGGGCGCTCCGGCGCTCGTCTCGGCGAATCGCTTGGCACATGCGTGGAGCGGCGTGGCGTGAGCGTGTGTGTTGGGGCAGCGCGCGGCGGCGGCTGGGCGCCGGCGCGGCTGGTGACGCTGGCGCGGCGCCTGCTGCCCGCCGCCTGCAGCCCGCACGGCGGCGCCTCGCCGCCCTACTCCCGAGGTAACGCCCGCGAGCCCCGCGGCCACGACCCCGCGCCCCGCGTCTAGCGCACCCGCACCGGCTCCGTACGGATGAACCGACCAGGGCTCTTACCAGTGCAATATATTAATCTTGGACACGCCTTAAGTGGGAACCACATTTTATCAGTAGTCATAAGAAAATCTGCCTTCAAATGGACGCCCTGGTCGATACATCTCATGCATGCTACTTGGCTGAACTTTTAATTATGGTTTAGTCAAGTTGAACGTTAAAAGCTTTCGCTGTAAGCTTACACCTTCCTTCTAGACGCTGTACATCTATGGTAACCGATTCACTATGTCTACTTTAAAATTTAAAATATGAGAATGTATATGGAAAATATCTGGTGATCAGCCGAACCTGGTTGAAATGTGACCTTAGGGTCGAACCAAAATGGTGATAAAATCGGTTAAAATTAAAATCTAATAAAATGAATACTATAGAAAATACCAAACAATGTAGTTGCTTGCTACTAAATTGTTAGTTGGTTGGTCTTCCAAAACCGTATACATTCGTCTGCTAACTAATACTTAAAGCTACCTCTACTTCCTACGTTTCTCTGGGTTTCTCTGTGTGCATGAGGCAGCTACATGCTTATAACAAGTAACATACACTGCACATGAGGAGCACCTCTATACCTCACCCGACGCCGTCACTCGACACTCTCAAACTTCCCCTTTCATGAAACTACAAGACCTCGAAATTTACAAAGCTACAGTTTGACTGGCAGTAGGAGTTCTGTGAATTAAATATATTAATCACACGAACTTGGCAACTGTCGTGCTTCAAATTTTTATTTTTTAAGAAGTAGTTAACAGAAAGATTTTGATATAGTGGTCAATATTAAAAGGATCCTATAAATTTTTTCAAGTTTCTAATTTGAAAAGAAATGCCAATATTATGCCTTCCTGAAAATGAACTTCTCCCTTACCTACCTAATTTTGCAAATATTTTCATTCGATTTTTATTCACACAGCTTTCATTTCAACAAATCTCTTTGAATCTTAGCTGTACTGTCCCGGCACTAGAATTGTAGTAGAGTGAAGCCCTGGATACATTCCGTGCCCTCCTGGAACGCTCAGACCGGTCAGTCCAAGAATACTCATGATGCAGTATTCCAACGGCACGAAGGTAACAGACGGAAACGCGGGATTAACGATATACATTGTGTGTATTTATGTATGCTTAAGTGTCCAACGTCGCTTCGTGTAACATGTCATTATACAAACACATTTTTAACGAGCAATGGATTCGATAACGTTAACTTGTTAGTAAAAAGACGCTTGTACACAAATGGGCTGGGGAATTGGCAAAAAAATTATAAATAAAAATAAATGTGTTTGATAATGACATCCTTAAATCAATGTGTGTTAAAAGTTGTATGATCGTCGATGTAAGCCATGTGCATTTCAGTTTTTAGATTCTAGAATTATGAACCCAATTGTAACTTAGCAAAATAACTTGTTGAGACGTGTCATGCAACTTAACGTTAGTAGATAAAGAAAATAAAAATACCTATAACAATTCCATACATCGAGACACAATTCATAAAAGTAAAAATTTCGAAGAAATCAACAATTTCTGATTTTCTATTCTTTAAAATCTTGGTGTATGGAAAATATAAATAAATGATTAACAAATTACCTAAATATAATTATTAAACTAACATAGGTACTTACCTTCTTGCCTGCGTTGTTCGCTTACTTAGGAGAGCTATGTCCTGAAATAAAAACGCTTTAATAACATGTCCCACAGATAAAACGAAGCTTAGTGAAATAATAAAATGATTTTACATAAAACACGACTAAACTCTAGGAAGAGAAAATCAACAACTGATTTTGTCCCTCCTAAAGAAGCTGAGACTGGAAAGTCTCTACTTCTTTCTATAAAACATCTACATTATGTGTGATCTTTTGTGTGATAATCCTGTAGCTTCTTGTGAACCACAAGAAACTACACATTTCTTCCCAAAGCAGGACGGAATAAAACATGCATTTTGGCTATTCCATGGCGACGCGTTCCGTGGTCGCGTGGTCGCGGGCGATCGGGGGTGTGTATGTGAGCGATATGGGTGTTGCAGCGCGCAGCGTCAGCGAGGAGTTCAGTTCGGGCTGCGAGGGCCGTTCGGGCTCCGGCGGCGGCTCCACGGGCGCTCCCGCCGACCAGGACCACCGCCCGGACCACAAACAGCATCGGGACCGGACCCCGGATGATCGAGATGAAGGTACTGTCTGCTAACTAAATTATGTTTTGCTCTGGGAGTCCTGAATTACGATTAAACCACACCGAACCAAAACTGTGAAGGAAAACATTGTGAGGAAACCGGCATGTCTAGAACAGAAAATTCGAAGACATGTGACATCTACCAACCCGCACTCGGCTCGGGTGGTAGATTACGGCCCACTCCCTCTCAAAGAGAGGAGGCCTGTGTCCCAGCAGTGGGAACATTATAGGCTGATTATGTAAACCAAACTGAGCCTACAACTATAACCAGAATAAACCGCCCAGCAAAAGAAAGCTCAGTTAGAATTCAGTACGAGAAAGATTGTCTCTCTTCCATAGTAAAACAGAATGCTACATCTAAATGCATAAATTTTTATCATAATACCTTTAACATTCAGACGACTTATAACTGCACCACGTACCTATTTATACCGTGTAACAGAAGTGGTGAAGGTGTACGACGGCGAGGCGGCGTGGACCCGGCGGCTGTACCGGCCCGTAGTGGTTGGCCGCAACTGGAACGAAAGGGAGCTGGTTGCGGCCGCACTGCGGGCCTTCCACGTGGCCCGCGACCCCGAGCTGTTCGAGCTCACGGACGCGCTGGCCGGCGATGAGCCGCCGCTCAAGGACCCCACGCCGCTCGCGCATGTTACGCGCCTTCCCAACAAGAGACCGGCACTCTTCTTACGATTCAAGTGAGTCCACGAGCCCCATCAAAACTCAAACAATAACAACAACAGCAACAATGTTAACAGCATTGTTGTGTTTCGGCAGTTAGAGATAAGATAGCCAGTTCCTCTGTGTTTGAGAATTCCGTGTGAAGCTCGGTTCCACCTTCGGTCTGATCATCATTTACCATCAGTGCTTTTCACAGCAGGCCAAGAGCTTCCCCGTTTTGGGAAAAAAAGCATTATTTCAATTAAACCATTTATAGACACTTTTGAGTCGTCAAGGAGACGGTTACTCAGCAGAAAGATGAAGTTATTTCCTCCTCCAAAGTCATCTCCTTACCAGTTTGTGAGGAGAGTACGCAGGCTAGCCATTTGCCGACCCTGAGGATGATCTGTGGCTTTTCGAAACTTCATAAAATTAGGTACTCCCTTAGCGGCAATCAAAGCAACAAATGTGATCGGAATAAGATGCTACTAATAATTCTCGCAGGAATTGAAATGCCAATGAATTTGTGATATTACTCGCTTACAAAAATTTCCTGGAATCTAGCAGCAACACTTCATAAAAATACATTACACATGTTTCCAGTTATTTCGTAACACGTGTTTTCGGAACCATCTGCAATCCTGTTGAGTCATACAATTTCCTCAATGGTGCGTCTGTTGTACACAGAGAGCCCGAGAGTGGTGGTGGAGAGGTACGAGTGTACCCGGGGCGAGTAGCGGGTGCCGGCGAGACGTTCGTGACTGTCGGCTGCTCCGGCGAGGACGCCGTGGCCGACCTGATGGCCGCCGCGCTCGAACGGTTTGGGCTCGACCCCGCGAGGGCCGTGCATGATTATCGCTGTTCAGAGATTTTGTTGGACAGAGGAGGTAAGTCTGGCACAGGTATCTTTGTATAAATACAGGATAGGTCTTAATATCTCCTCCACAATCTCCGACGGCCGTGGTGATTGTTTAGTTAATATTGTTCCCCTTAAGGATTGGTATATACCACAACTTGTAAATATAGTTCATAGATTCCAACGGAAGCGTTAAATTAACAAACATTCGAAAATGATAATTAGCTTTTGTTGGTAAAATCTCGTCAAACATTGTTATTGACGTCAGTTCTATGTTTTTCGGTTTACAACTAGCAGTCAACCACTGCAGTCAGAAGCTCGAAACTCTGAAAACCAGGTTTACCAAGAGATTTCGTGTTACCAGTAACTAGTTAGTAGAGGTCCTATAGGAAGTCACTCCATTTAAATACTGGTATTCAGCTGCATCCGGTTAGACTGGAAACCGACCCCAACTTAGTTAAGAAAAGGCTCGGGAGATGATGAATCAGTATCTAACCAGATTCTGGTCTTCCTTTCGACGAATTCCTTAGCATCATGTTACCATCATCATCTAGTGTTGCATCAGATAATAACGCGTAGCTTGCAACTGTAGGCCCAGTGTCGGAGCGTGTGCTGGATGAGGACGAACGTCCGTGGCGCATCGTGGTGCGGCTGGCGCGCGAGTCGGTGCGGCGCATGGAGCTGGCGCGCTTCTACCTGCAGCCGCGCCGCGACCCGCACGGGCCCACGCTGGCGTTGTTCGTGGCGTCGCTGCCGCCCGGCCTCTCCGAGAGGAACTACGAGAACATCCTGGTCGAGTTCCTGGGTGCCGGTCAGTATGCCACAGCACTTATCAATTTTAAGGTATAAATAAAGGAACAACAGTACTATAAAAGCGGAGCATGTCTTCCAAGTCACCAACAGGTTTCTTTCTTCATAAGTCGAAATCCCATGTTATTATTTAAAGCTTTGAACCTGCAAACAGCGTTCAAAATCCCCTCATGAGCTTTTAAGCAAGAACGGTGGTAGTTAGCTAAACCAAAAATCGGAAAAAAATCCTAGTCTCCAGAAATACCCTAACAATTTTTGCTGACCTTAAAACAGCAGCTCCCAAATGGACCATACAATAACCTGTTCGTTCTTATAATCGACTTTGAAAAAGAAGAAGGTCATGTTTTTGAAGATATTTTTTTTTGTACAGACAACAAGTTCACGTCGATCGGTCCCATCTACTACGAGTACGGGTCGATGGTGATCACTTATGAGGACGCGAGCAAAGCGGTGCGCGCGCTGTATGCGCTCAGAGAGGCCAAATATGAAGATAAGCATTTACTGGGTGAGTCACACGGCGTATGATGTGTATGAGTCAAGTTACTGGGGACCGTCAGAAACCCGAAAGTCTGACAGCCAGCCAGCCAAGGGGTATCGTGTTACCGAGTGGCTGGGTTGTGGAGGTCAGATAAGCAGTCGCTCCATGTAAAATACTGGTATTCAGCTGCATACGGTTAGACTGGAAGCTGACCCCGACATAGTTGGGAGAAGACTAGGCAGATGATGATGATTGGACTGTTTCTGGACTTTTTAAATGTTGTTTTTGTGAAACACTAAAGATGTATAAGGTCCCGTTAAAATAGATGGACAAACTTTTAGTAATCATTCAGACCACCAAAATAAGGACAATGATAAAAAAAATATATGAAAAACGCATTAGATACTTACAAGAAACATAAATCTGCTAACGAAAATATACTAAAAATGTTGGTTACCCAATGCCATTTATTATTTTTGGTCAAAATAAAATCACTTTTTTTTTTTTGCTTGTATATCTTTGGTTAGACATACTGAACGCTGTGTTAAAATTTGTCCATCTATTTTAATGGGAGCTTATGTAAGCTTCGACCAAGAATATTCGATCGAAGTATATGATAACTACTTACATGTTCAAACTCCAACTATTATGAGTATAGTTCGTGCGTACGTACGTGTTGTACGTGAGAGCAGTGGTGGCCCAGTGGTAATGGCCCCGACTTACTAGTTGTAGGTCGTGGGTTCGAACCCAGGCAGGCGCTTTACTTTGTGTAAATAATTTCATCACCACTGCTCTCAAAACGGTGAAGGAAAACATCGTGAGGAAACCGGCATGTCTTAGAACCAAAAATTCGAAGACATGTGACATCTACCAACCCGCACTGGGCCCGCGTGGTAGATTACGGCCCACTCCCTCTCACAGCGAGGAGGCCTGTGTCCCAGTAGTGGGAACATTAATAGGCTGATGATGATTGATGATGATGATGTACGTACGTGTTTAGTAATGAAATAGGAGGTATATAAAATAAGACGTGATTTCTGAAAAATATATAACTAAGCAAAAAGAGCATGTAAGGATCGTAGCAGGTTAGGTTCTGTAGTTTCTGGCTACTGTTGAAAAGCGTGAGTTTATGTATGTTTGTGTTTATTAATAGTTGTTTCAAATTTTCAAAGGCCCGATATATTCCACAGTGATGTTGTTGCCGAGCATCGAACCTTCGATGGTGCCGGCGGGCGTGAAGCCTCTGCTGGTGTTCGTTAACGTTAAGTCTGGAGGCTGTCAAGGCCTCGAGCTCATTTCTTCCTTCCGCAAACTCCTTAACCCTTACCAGGTGTTTGACCTTGAAAATGGAGGTCCGCTGCCTGGGTAAGTAACATTTTATATTATTTAATTCTTGAAAAAATTTAACAGCGATCCTTTGAAATTTCCAATTCACATAAGACTTATTTTTGCAATCTCACGAGAATTTACAAAAAAAAATCCCATTATCATGCAAATCCTGCTACTCTTGACGAATTTTCTGCTTACTCCAAATGGCCATGTGATTGTTAAGACATACTTTCTTGCACATTTCCTGTACTTAAATTTTCCTCCAATATATCGTCGCTGTGCAGTGAAAACCTCGTCTCACAATCATTAATTTGCAGGGAAAGTTAAAAACTGTCTGAAAAACATTACCCTCCTTCTGGGGCAGTCGGGTAAAAATGGCAGTAATTAACGTTCTCCGGGGTTCTTACTATCATCAATAGAAGACATTAAAGTATCTTCGAGGTGTACATGTTTGTTCTAAATATGCATTACGTGGATATCAACAGAACAAATAAATAGGGAGAAAACAATACATTTTTCTTTACGAGGTTTTCACTGCACGGCGACGATATGCACCTTCAACAATATTTTCCTCTCCTGCGCAGGCTGTACGTGTTTCGTCACATTCCGAACTACAAGATCCTGGTGTGCGGCGGCGACGGCACCATCGGCTGGGTGCTGCAGTGCCTCGACAACGTCGGGCAGGACTCGCAGTGTTCCAACCCGCCCTGCGCCATCGTGCCGCTCGGCACTGGTAAGAATTCTTCTAATAATCCCGCTGTAGGGCAAAACCCTCTTCTCATACAAAAATGCAGGAGCATTTATATTCATACAAGTCAAAGCAACTCAAAAGCAGCAAAAGCTTTATTATCTTCAAGATTTAAACTAGTGGTCAACAGACGATTCAGATTTTTTTAATCTCAAAAATTGTAGGCTGAGAATTAGAAATCTTTCTCAATATCTGTAACAGATTGTGAACAATTCGTATTGCCATCTGCTATAAATATAAACTCAGTGGAAGACTCATAATTAGGTTCTATTCTTTGAGACTGTCCAACCTTCCCGAATACTGTCACACATAAAACTCATGCAATCTTCAGGCAACGACCTGGCCCGCACTCTTCGCTGGGGCTCCGGCTACACCGGCTGCGAGGACCCCCTGTCGCTGCTGCGTGACGTCATCGATGCCGAAGAGATCCGCTTGGACCGCTGGACCGTCGTCTTCCACCCCGAGGATAAGCAGGATGAGCCTAAAGAGCTCTCTAAGCAACTACCTGGTTAGTGGAACGAGAAGCAGCTTGTAGTGCCAAAGTTAATGTTGAAATAATTAATGCTCAATGGATAGGTGTAGCCAGATTGGATTTTACGAACACCGAAGTCAAATATTATCCATTTTGAAAGAAGCTTGTTATGTATCTGGCCACGCCTACAATGCTTATCATTTTAGAAAAAATCATTGGACTTGTGGTCCAAACATTCTTGACAATATCATTTCACCCAACCGACATACTTAGGAACAAAAGTCCTGTTAAGGACTACTTTTGGACCACACAAAATTGAAACCTTTTAAAACAAATTATTGACTGAAGAGAGTTAGAAAAAGATAATTTAAGAGACTAGAAATTCGATAGTCTTCTTCAGCTCGAATTTTTTTGATCAAAGTAAAGCCACCGCGCCATTTCATCATACCGTAGTGGTGACTACATTTGTGTGATTCCGCAGCGTCTGTGACCACAGGATCACAGAGCGAGGACAACTCTCAGATCCTCGTGATGAACAACTACTTCGGCATCGGGATCGACGCGGACCTCTGCTTAGATTTCCACAACGCTCGTGAAGAGAACCCTAATAAATTTAATAGCAGGTACGTGGAAGCCCCGAATTTATGATGTTTTTGATGAAAGGAACTGACAGGTTTAGTTGTTATTGATCAACGTTATTGACGTTATTGATCAACCTTCCCACATCCAGCGGATGCGGGAAGCACAAAATCGGTCGAAGTGGCGGTGCTTCGGGGAGGCCTATGTCCAGCAGTAGAAGTCTTTCGGCTATGGTGATTAACGTTAAGCTCTTAGCCTAAGAGGACATCGCCATAAAATCATTCTTGGCCAGCCAGTAATAGAAACCTGATCTGCTGCTTATTGGCATCTGGTTTCAGCAGGATTAGATGCACGAGAAAACATTTTATTACTTTGTCATCACTTTTGACATATAAGCATAAGTATACTCAGAATTAGAATTTTAAGTTATCATGTTGGCTCTTTTGCAAACTTAATAACACAGTGGCCTAAATCTGCCACAGTGCCACTAAAATAAGTCTTGGAACAGATCTACGTGCGCCCAGTAACCATCGCCCTCACACTTCTATCTTTGGTCCAGGCTCCGTAATAAAGGTGTGTACGTGAAGATGGGACTCCGCAAGATGGTGGGGCGCAAGATGTGCAAGGATCTGCACAAAGCCATCCGCTTGGAGGTGGATGGCAAGCTCGTGGAACTGCCCCAGCTAGAGGGGATCATCATTTTAAATATACTCAGGTAAAACGTTCAATCTGGGCAGGTTTAAGTAAGGCGATGTTAGCAATGTAAATACAGTTTTAATAGTTTCAACCAAATATGACGAAAGAGCATTGAGACCTTTTTTGTTTGTCTACACGGCCAAAGATGTTTGTTTATCACCGTTGAGTCTAATGCTGTCCCGGTCACTTAAAGACTGAAATATATTTTTGAACGTCTTAAAATTCTGTAATTTCGGTGGAAAAAACAAGGAGATCCAAGTGTAGTACTTGAATCTCCTTGCTCTATTACCATAGACACTAACCTGATCACTCCCACAGCTGGGGTTCGGGCGCTAACCCTTGGGGCCCGGAGAAGGACGACCAGTTCAGCAAGCCCAACCACTGGGACGGCATGCTGGAGATCGTGGGCGTCACCGGCGTCGTGCATCTGGGGCAGATCCAGTCCGGCTTGCGAGGCGCCATGCGGATAGCGCAGGTACGTTTTACTATAAAAGAAAAAAAATGATACATCACAGTCACAAAGCCTTTGCCTTTGCCATCCGACTTGAAAACAATAAGGGGAAAGAAATACACGTAAAGCAATTAATGTAACGTCAGGACTGGTCAGGACTTTAATCCAGTGATCAGACCTTGTATGGCTTCTTACTGCATTTATCAACTACTGCTGGTCTACTGCTCCTGAAGCGTACATACAGTTAACCGCACGTTAGTAAATACGAAATTCGCTCTTACTGCTACAACATAAAGGCACTGCCAATGACTTTTTATTTTTTTGGGTGGGAAATCATTCAATGACTTCTCCCACTCTGGGCGGAGCGGAAGGGCGTGTCAGACTCTTACTGACTAAAACCCACCCGTGTTCCTTCCCTTGCCTTGCCAGGGGCCACGGTTTCCCCTTGGGACTACCCGCAACCCCGACTGCCAATGTCTAATAGACATACGACGCGATTGATGTGATGTCGTACGTAGCGTACAAGTAAAGCGAAGGTCAACATTTTACCTTAATTTTAAACACAAGACAAAATCAAATTGCGTTTTACCAACTGAAACCTGTCCCCTTCGACACAGGGTGGCCACATCAAGATCAACCTGAAGAGCGAGATCCCGGTGCAGGTGGACGGCGAGCCCTGGGTGGCGGCGCCCTCCGAGGTGGTGGTGCTCAAGTCTGCGCTCAAGGTAACTACACTCCATCGCACTTACATACTCGAACTAACTACCACGCAACGAGGGTTGAGCTTTACACCTTGAGCATTTTGCTGGGCAATGAGGGCTAGTTGATTTTTTTTATAACGAGCTGACCCGATATACGTACGTTGTCCTGTTTTCAATAAGGTCTTGAATTTTTTATATTTGATAGAAATGTTTGATCCTGTTGTTAAAGAAAAATTATTGTCTGATATTTAATGTTACGTTTGTGTGTGTGTGTGAACTATTTTCAATTTCATTCATGAGGTCTACAGACTACATGCCTCGAGCTTCTGAAACTATAAAAAGCTTATATTGATGCTACTGAAAATGTTGTATCGAATTGGAAGCAATCGCTATGCATTTTTTTTTCCAACACTTGGTAAATACCTATCTACTCTCATCGTAACAGTAACGCCACGCTCAAATGCTCAGCTCTCGTTGGTCGTAATCTCCAGTCAATGTTTGCATGTGCTCGCTTGCCTGTGCCCAAACAGGGCTCAATTAAAAAGCTTATTTAAAATTTAATTAAAGATATTGGACTAAATCTATCTTATTCAAATGACAAGTTTCGCTTGGTCACCTTGAATCTTGGACAAAATAAAGTAAATTAACTTCAATTAAGCTAGAATGTAGAAAAAATACTGCTTTTCCAAAATGAGAAGCAAAAGGTGCAATACTTTCTTTATCTATATTTATTGAATTAGAAAAGATTGGTAAAGCTCTACTTTAGTGGATCTTGCAATTAGACTTTTAGAATCAATCATAGACACATCCAAGCACAGATGATGAAGCGGCACTTTGTATTTTAAAATATACCGTCCCGAGTCACGTATCGCCCGAGCACTCAAACTCCACTCAGCACCGATGTTCCACTAGTTATAGCAAGCCGCGGTGTCGCACGCGCGGGCACTCCCGCGCACGCGCGACACCGCGGCTTCACAGCCCGAATCCGCCACCGGTCGGATCTCCACCTACGTACACCTGACAATATCGCAGCGACGCAACATCGGCACGCGCGGGCAACGCCTCCAGGCCAGTCGGTCGCACACTACTTTTGGGCACATCTACGCTTTGATCGAACTTTGGAACTTTCGCTTTGTACATATTTAGTCTGCCACGGTCGTAGTAGCACGTCTCGGCCTCGGTCGCGGTAGGTCGTCAGGTGTACGTAGTCTCGGGCGGCGGGGCGGTGCGGGGTGCGGGCGGCGCGTGACGTGCGTGTGCTGCAGGCGACGATGCTGAAGAAAACCAAGCGCGGGTCCGCGGGCGCGTCGTCGGCGGCGGGCACCTGACCGCTCGCGCCCCGCCCCGCCGCTGCCAGTCGCGCCCCGTCCGCAGGCCACCATGCTGAAGAAGCGCGGCAAGGTGCGGCGCCGCAACACGGAGCCCAGCATGCCGCGCTCGCCGGAGCGGCCCGAGCGGCCCGAGCGGCCCGAGCGCCCGGAGCGGCCCGAGCGCGAGCGCGCCGAGCTGCGCGAACGGCCCGAGCGGCCCGCCGACTCCTGAATCTGGCTGAGCGAGCGCCTCATCTAACGCGCGCGCCCGCCCGGGGCTCAGGGCGGGCGCGCGCGGGCGCTCGCTGGGCATTCCGCCGCACCTCTCGTGTACATAATACTTTCAAACAAATATATAAACATAACTATAAAAAAATAAAAAAATCTAGGATATAGCAAGTTGTTTTATTTAGAAAAAATTCAAATATATTACTTAAACAAAATGTAAAATAAACTATATGTGAAAAATATTAACTTTAAAGTGTTTTTCTTCTGTATCCCGTGGGCCCTGACTCCACAGTCGATGTCCATCGCTACAGACCACACTATGCGTCACAAACTTTTGCTTCCATATCTGGTATAGTCCTTAGTAATCTTTTACCAAGGGAGTTATAATACGCAGCTCAATAAGATGGAACATAATGAATCCTGCAACAGTATCCAGCTTGCACCGATGCCACGCGAGGGTGGCAATAGTTATTAGTAGGCCTAGATAAGAGGGAGAGAGGAGAGGCCATGTCCATCTGTGGACTGCTACATGAGGTTGTTTGTGTGGACCAGCACCGCCAACTTCCACCAAAACTTCGCCGACCTTTGGACCGAGCAAATCGGACAATGATGAGCAGTGGTAGCCCAGTAGTACGGCCGCGACTTCTCGAGTTTTGGTCGTTGGTTCGAACCCAAGCAGGCACTTTACTTTGTGTACATTATTTCATCACCACTGCTCTAAAAACGGTGAAGGAAAACATCGTGGAGAAACCGGCATGTCCAAGATCCAACGAGACACGTAAGTCGTTTGGACAAGTCAATTATTGACTTCACATCATATGGCTTCGATTGCCAGATTCTTTGAGAAGGGAAGTTTGAAGACTTATTACCACCTAATTACCAACCATAAAACCATTCCTAATAATAAAAACTAATTAAACCGTAACCTCTGGGTTCTGAAAGGCTTCCGTAGCAAGTTTCTGATCTGATCTACAAATCTGAGGGAATCTATTCAGCGAACTTACACTTTACTCAAGCATTTCATACGGTATTGAACTTTATGTGCTGTGTACCTCTGAATGATAGATTTGAAGTCTTTCATTATTTTTGTTTAGATAAAATGTCACGAGAGCAGTGGTGGCCGTGGCCACATCCTTAATAGGAATACTGAAAAAAACAATTTTTTTCTTTGTCCTTCAGATAGTTTATTATAAAATAAAATATTACACCCGTATTTTGTATTGCCGAATTCAAAAGATTACGGCAATACATTGAGTTAAAATGTGACATGACGTCACTCCCCGGTAGATTTTATACTGACTTGTGTACATCACAAGTCAGCGAGCAACCACTCCCCAACTTTAATGCGTTTTATGTAAATATTTTTTTAATTAATATGATAAAGTAAAAAAATACGTGTCTAATGTATTTTTATTATCTGACTGATGGACTAAATAGTATTCTTTTTCCCTGGGGAAAAAGAATACTATATCACAAAAAGGGATGTTGACTGGTCAACATCCCTTTTTGTAGAGGGTTTTCCACTCTGAAATGACGCGCCCCACTACCGCATTTAGGTACGTACACGGTACTTCACGGTAGTGCGGATTTCTATGAGTAAATGCTGTAGAGGGGCGCGTCATTTCAGAGTGGACATTGGACAAGCTAAATGCAAATTGTAGACAATCAAATGAATTCTTATCGATGTACGTGTAGTGGTTACACCACCACATACGAACTACGCAACGAAGACATGACGTCACTCAATTCCTGCATCGCGCAGTTAGAGTTTACCGAGCGAAAAACATAGATAAGACTATCCGAAATCAACATATGGGCAGTTGCCCGCCAGACATAACAACCCGTCTGGTTGGAGGATCCTCCCTTTTCTATGGTGGATGAGTGAACTTTACACCCTGTTCCTCATACCCCTAAATACGCACGGCTACACATCAAGCTATACATTTACATGGTGATTTCGCATTGTAAACGATTTCCGTACAATGCGAGGTCAGCTTAAACTGGAATGTATAGCTTCATGTGTAGCCGTGTGTACACATCATTTTGAGGCTGACGCTGATGGTACCACGTCCATCTGGCACGTGTGTGTATCAAGATGTTTGTAGTTTTGAATGTAGACGAGGTAAAACAAGAATATTAGCAGGCGATGTTCTGTGTTTCGGCCTAAGGATTGACATGACGCCGGACCGCATGTTTGTGTACGAATCAATACCGCCCATGCGCCGCACCGCCGCCGCGCCGGTGCCGGGTAGATTTTACACCTTTTTTTTGGGTGAAAATCATCAAATAACTTCTCTCGCTCTGGATGGAGCGGGAGGGCGTGTCAGACTCTTACTGACTAAAACCCACCCGTGTTCCTTCACAGATGCCTGTACGTTGCCAGGGGCCACGGTAACCCTTTAGGACATTCCCGCAACCCCGGCAGGCATCGGCCCTAGCGGACCCCGTCACAATCCGAGATAATACTGGGTGTTTTTTTTCTTTCGGGCCGGGTCCGGTGAGGCTTCGGTGTCATGTACAGGAAGCCTAACTATTTAAGGAAATGGCGTAAGTGACGTGGTGTACGTATGTCTTCAGATAAACTAAACGAAAACAATTTCATTTAAAAAAAATAAAGAAACTGCAATCAATAATTTTATTATCTCATCCCGAGACTTAGGACTAGTACAAAGCACTACTTTTCTTATTAGATACCGTTATTATGACTGTCTTTAGACTTCAACGTCATTAACAAAGGAATTTAGTCTTTTAGACTGTGTACTTTAAGCTTAAATTATATTAGCATGCGTTAAATTAGATATAGCTCGACAACTCAACTTGAGGCGATCCGAAAATTAAGCAGGATAGAATGAAAATAATTACAAGGATTTATTTACAGTAGGAAAGGTGCTCTACAAGCGCTTTAAAGTCGAATATTATAAAAGATTTGTACTTCATCAGTTACATGAAGATGCCATGTGTTGTTTTGTCAAGTAGTACTTATTTACATACGATTAGGGCTTTACTCCTGACGCTAATTTAAAGTTAAGATAACAACGTTTTACAAATTCCGTTCAAACTGGCCCTATAACTAAGCTAAAATGCTTTAGATAGAGTGGCTTCGCATCAATAGTACAACAGATGAATTTTTAAACTGTCAATAGACACTAGGATAAGTCTCTTTTAAAAATGTAATTATAGAAACATTACTTTTGATCACTTGAAAATTCACAAACCAATACAGTCTTAAGCTAACTTTTATCTTAAAATACAGAATAATTTTGAATTAACGTCAAGAGTATGAACATTCTCAGTTGAGACAATGCAGAACACTGGGTACTTACTTAGCCTAAGGCAATAGAAATCACAACATTCGTGCTCATCAGCTTATAGGACTAGGGTCCATTGAAAAACACACCCAGAGCCGAAGACAATAAAACCTATTTTGATTAATCAAATTCGGGTATCAGTCCAAATATTTTCAATCGACTCTAGATTTCATTGAACATCCACTTATTATATCGATATATAAATACATTGAAAATGTGATCCAAAACTAATGACCAATTTTTGTCTTTTAAAATTGACAATTTAGAGCAAAGGAAATTAATCTATAAATTGAATTCATTCAATTAAAACCATAGAACAATTAAAAAATTTAATTGGTCACTGAAATAAGTGCAATATGAACGGTCCCCGATTCAGAATTCTTTGATAACAAAAGAATCATAAGATACGACAATTAAATAGTAACATCAATAAAATTACAAGCTATCATTGTCAAGATGCCTATTTACCGGCGCTAGCGCAGCGTATACATGGCGCCAATGCGACGACAACCACTAACGTCAGATGCAAAGGCATCCTTAAGCGAATCGATCGAGAAAAGAGTTATCGTGAGGATCTGAATAGTGGGACCATTCAGAAATTTAAATAAATAACTCGTTTAAGTTCATAAACCAACCGTCAAAATTTTGACAAAAGTCGACTAACACGTCACTTTATTTTATTTTAAATATTGAGCTAAATATTAAATGATAATCGGAACAGAAGTAAAATTCGGAATCGGAATACAACGTTTCGAATAATTTTGTGTCAATTTAGATTATGTGCAAAAGTAGCAGTGTTAATCGACTTTTGTCGCTGACCGTACAAAAGAAGTAAATAAACCGATATTAATTCGGAATTTCTTTTAATCAATACATCTTATATATAAATCTCTTGCACAGACTTTATGACCTTTTGATAGAAGCCGCCTTTTATTATCAAGCTCAAACGATCCTATGATGGGGCATAGTTCGATTCAAACTTAATGGCGACTCGGCAGTTAGCTACTCGCTGCGCAGTACCGCACTCCTCACCCCCGCTTACACATGAATTCAATACTGCGCAGCGACTCGCCTCATGTTCCGAGCCGCCATTAAGTTTGAATCAGGCTGTACATTTAGATTATCGCCGTTACCCTTATCCCAACTACATTGGGACTAGTTTTCTACATAAGGAAATGAGACTGGAATTCGGTTTTTGACACAATAGTAATCTCATTTTTTTTATCCTTGCATCAATGCTCACTTATTGTGTACACCATGAAGTATTTGACATGCAGTAGGAGAGCAAAGGATATTTTCACCAAACAGCTCGCATCGCATCGGATCGGAACGGATTTTACAATCTTTAAACGATATTAAATCGTGTACACAGTGTTTAAAGTCTATATTACCAAGCCGCGCACGGCAGCTTGTGCGCGGGCGTCTTCCGCGAGACGCGATCGTAGCCGACAGTATGCTTTGACGCGCTATCGGGTCCGTCCGCCTGTCGTCGTTCCGTCTCCATTCTTTTAATGCTATTAGCCAACAATATTATGTCAACTTCATTTGCAAAAATAAAACACGGCAACTCGGTAGGAATGAAACTATTTGAGGCGCAGAAACGGATACGTTTGCAAGCGATGGTACGGAGCCGATCGTACGTGTCGACAACCTGCCGGACGCGATCGGCTGTCGCTGCATCCGTTAGTATCCTTTCCGATGCGATGCGATGCGAGCCGTTTGGTGGAAATCATCCTTAACAGCTGTTTTTACACGACTGCCCAAAAAAGGAGTGTCATGTTTTTTAGCATGGCTTTTGAACACGATTTTATAAATACATAGATAAAAACTGTTCCTGTTAAATACATGTCAACTAAATATGGGTAAAATGAGCGTATTCCAGTTAAAATTCAACATGTATTCGATACAAATTTTCAAGAGGTCTAGTAATATCCACCTAACCTCACTGAATATTATAATGACTTGATATAATTCAGTACAAGCGAAAAGCGCTTTTTTGTTGCATTTCCTTGCGGCATTATCTCAGAAAACTGTGATCATGTCAAATTCCACTAACA